>OV702281.1:351746402-352946402 GCA_916181665.1 Avena sativa
AGGGTGATAAGCTGTGCTGAAATCTAGTCGGGTTCCTAAACCTTCTTGGACTTTCTTCCAAAATCTCGAGGTAAACTGGGTTCCTCGATCCGATACGATGTTCTTGGGGACTCCGTGCAAACTGGCGATTCTAGCGATGTATAACTCCGCTAGTTTCGAACTCTGGTATGTGGTCTTGACTGGTAAGAAATGGGCTACTTTGGACAATCTATCAACTATGACCCAGATAGAGTCATTTCCCCTACTAGAAGTAGGCAATCCGGTGATAAAGTCCATTCCATCTGAATCCCATTTCCATTATGGAATCTGTAGAGGTTACAACAGTCCAGCGGGTCTTTGATGTCCCGCCTTGACTCTCTGACATATATCACACTTGGCGATATAGCTTCTGATTTCTTTCTTCATCTTATGCCACCAGAATTGTTCCTTCAAATCCTGATACATCTTCGTTCCTCCGGGGTGGATAGAATAAAGAGTATCATGGGCCTCTTTCAAAATCACTTCTTTCAATTCCGAATCTGCTGGTACACAAAGGCGTCCTTTGTACCACAGAACTCCTTCTTCGTCTTTCGGTGAATCCGGGTACTTTGCCTGTACCGATACGACGATTGATTCCGCCGATACTAGCATTTCCTTTCTGCGCCTCTTTGATTTGGCTGATCAAAGTGGGTTGAAGTTCTATGCTAGCCAAAAATCCTTCACTTAACAATTACATTCTGAAATCTTCCATCTCTTTGTGCAAACTTGGTTGCTCCTTCAAAATCATGGAGTTCAAGCGGCACAGCAATTTGCTAAGGGCATCTGTTACCACATTGGCTTTACCAGGGTGATAGTGAATGTACAGATCATAATCCTTGATTAGCTCAATCCATCATCTCTGTTTCATATTTAGCTGCTTCTAAGTGAATATATACTTCAAGATCTTGTGATCCGAATAAATCTCACAATGGTTTCCCATCAGGTAATGCCTCCATGTCTTCAGGGCTCGAACTACGGCTGCGAGTTCGAGGTCATGGGTTGGGTAATTCTGTTCATGTTGCTTCAGTTGTCGGGATACATAAGATATAACTTTGCCTTCTTGCATTAGCACACATCCTAGGCCGATCTTGGATGCGTCACAATACACATCAAAGGGCTTGGTGATATCCGGCATGATCAAGATGGGGGCTGAAATCAATCTTCTCTTGAGTTCTTGAAAACTCGCTTCACATTTGTCTATCCATTCAAACTTCTTGTCCTTCTTCAGCTATTGGGTCATGGGTCTGGTGATACTCGAGAATCCTTGTACAAACTTGCGGTAGTATCCCGCTAATCCGAGAAATGCACGAACTTGGGTTTGAGTGGTTGGGGCTTGCCAATCTTCGACATGTTTCACCTTTGCAGGGTCAACGGCAATTCCTCCGGCTGATATGATATGTCTGAGGAATCCTACCTCCTGTAACCAGAATTCACATTTGCTAAACTTGGCATACAACTGATGCTCTCTAAGGGTTCCAAGAAAGGTCCTTAGGTGTAGCTCATGTTCTTCTTCTGATTTGGAATAAATCAGAATGTCATCAATGAAAACAATGACAAACTTATCCAGGAAGTCCATACAAATCTTATTCATGAGATTCATGAAATAAGCGGGGGCATTGGTTAATCCAAAAGACATGATAGTATACTCGTATAATCCATATCTGGTGGTAAAGGCAGTCTTTGGAATATCCTCTACTCGAACCTTGAGTTGATGATAGCCAGTTCTAATATGAATCTTAGAAAACACTTTGTCACCAGTCAACTGGTCAAACAAATCTTCGATCTTTGGCAACGGGTACTTGTTTTTGATAGTGACATTATTCAGCTTCTGATAATCCGTACACATATGGTTACCTCCATCCTTCTTGTCCACGAACAAAACAGGTGATCTCCATGGTGACGCACTTGGTTGAATCAATCCAATTTCTAGCATGGCGTCCAGTTGCTTCTTCAGTTCTGCTAGTTCAGACGGGTTCATACTATATGGTCTCTAGGCTATGGGTCCGATTCCAGGTATCAGTTCAATGATGAACTCGATATCCCGATCTGGGGGCATACCGGGAAAAACATCTGGAAATACATCGGGGTAATCACAGACTATCCAGACTTGGTCAAATGTAGGTTGGGATATACTCTTGTTGCACTTGAATTGACGAGGCAAGGTTTCAGATACATGCTCGACTAATATTCTGGCTGTACTGGTCATGGTTATGGCTTTCTTGGCACAGTCAATTAATCCTTTGTGTTTGGACATCCAATCCATTCCTAGTACTACTTCCAAACCTTTAGTTCTGAGTACTATTAGATTAGCATAAAAGTCTATGCCATTGATTCGGACAGGGACGGCTTTGCAAATTTGTCTAGCTTTGGTGGTTGAACCGGGGATTTGAACAATCATAACATGATTCAATTTGGTTGGTTGAATCTTACTAGTGCATGCAAATTCTTAAGTGAAAAATGAGTGCGATGCTCCAGAATCAAACAACACTCTTGCAAGTACTGAGTTAACAGAAAACATACCCAGCATGACGTCTGGTGCTTCCTGGGCTTCTTCAGCATGCATGAGAAAAAGACGGCCGTTGCGGTTGAGCGAATTCCCTGGGGAAAACCTTCTTCCAGGCTGAACACGACGCTGCTGCAGAGCTGGGGCATTTGCATTGGGGGCTGCGGCATTCTTCTTGGGGCACTCATTGGAGTAGTGACCCTTGGTTCCACATTCATAACAAGTTACTTGCGACTTGTCCTGTCGTGGGAATGACCACGGCAGACGCTGCAATCGGCAGCGAGTAGTAGAACATGGGGCAAGGGCGGCCAGCCATCTGCGGTGCGAGATGAGGGCGGAGACACAAGGATTTACCCAGGTTCGGCCTCCCGGAGGGTAAAGACCTACTCCTGCTAGATTGTATTATGGTGAGAGTACAATGGGGCGAGCTCGGCGACTAGGCGGTGAGTCACTCGGGTGTATGATGGAACATCTCCCCTATGCGTCCCCTAGGGAGGTTTATATAGGCTCACCTCGCTAGGGTTTACAGATTATAACCGAATTGGTTAAGGATTCGGAGGTCCTCTGACCTAGCCCGACTGGGCCTAGCTACGCTTCTGGGCCTTCAGCTTCCAGTTGCCTGAGTCCACGCCAAGTCTTGATCCCGTCGCCGCCATGCAGGCCCACTCGCTGGCGGCTTGGGCCGGCGGGAAACGTCCTGCTGGGTATACCCCGGTAGGCATAACCCCATCAATAGTCCCCGAGGCCGTCGTTGATTTGTCGCAGGTGTTCGCTGGCAGTCGGAGTAAACGGGTCCAATGCGGACGCCTAGTCGAATCGGCGGCGGACTCCTGAACAAAGGAAAGAACTAGTCATTTTGGTCGCAATAACGGCGACCAATCGTGTCGCAGCTCGGTGAAGAGGTCGGCGAATACTTAGTCGCTGTTATAGCGATCGGGTCAGCGAGTACTTTGTCACTGTTATAGCAATCGGGTCGACGAATCGTCGAGTCACCGGCAGCAGCGAATCGAGTAGACAAAGTTGGACCGTCAACTGTGGTCAAACTAGCCGTTGGGTAACCCCAACGGTAACTTCAGCGTAATCACCGCGTAATAACGGCTCCCGGAAATGGCGGGTAACAACCGCTATATAACAGGAGCGAAGGGCGACCAGGGAAACACTTCCTCCACTTCCCCCGATCTGGCATATCTCCATCTCCTCATTCCTCGCAGCGATCGGAACACTCCTGAGAGCCCCGACCACCGCGAACTCCCATCCGATGGCCCCCTCTACCGAGCCATGGGGTAGATCCAAATGTACTAAAGCGCTGCTAGCATCTTTTGAGGAGGCAGGGATCCTCCACGCCGGTAGATGGCGCATCCCCGCGGCCGGAGAAGTGATTCCGGATCCACGCGAGGGGGAGTTCATCTGCTTCACCAGCCACCTGGAGCGGGGGCTGAGCTTCCCAACTTCCCTCTTCTTCCGGCGTTTCTGCACCTACTATGGAATCCAACCATCGGATCTGGGTCCGCATAGTATCGAGCAGCTCGCCATTTTCGTGGCATTCTGCGAGTGCTATTTGGGCTGCAGGCCCTATTTTCCCCTGCGGCAAGACTTGTTCCATGGGAGAATCGGCCACCAGGAGACAGGCGGTCCGATGCTAGCCGCGGGCGGCCTGACGTTCTAGATGAAGTCGAAGGCCTCGTCTTTGATCTGATGCTACCCGCAAAGGCAGCGAATGAGTGGAAGAAATTTTGGTTCTATGTCACTGAATCGACTCCAAGCGATGAAGTGGCGCTTCCAAGATACTCCGCCGACTGGCCCGAGCCGCGTCGGCTCCAGGTCGCCAAGCTCCCGCTGGATCAGCGGATGGTTGTTGATGAAATGTTGCAAACCATCCACGGCCTAAAGAAGAAAGGCCTCCAGACCATCAACCTCTACAACTGCTGGCTCGGGCGACGGCTCGTGCCCTTGGCCAGCCACAACCACTATATGTATGAGTATACAGTTAAGGACGACCCGACGAAGTCCTGCCTCGTTGAGTGGAGATGCAACGACGACACGCAGGCCCTGAAGAAGATTACCCTGGCCGTGTACCTTGAGTTCTCATCAAAGGCCGGGGTCGCCTCTTATACTTCAAGGCGCCCAGCTCTAACGCTAAGCTGTCATTCCGTTAACACTCGCAGTCGCAGCTTGTGCATTCGCGGTCGTGCTAAATTTGTTTATTCTTGTTGTAGTTGTTCCAAGTGGTGGAAGGGTGGCTTCCACCCGCAGATGATGAGAACTCGAGCTCGTCCGTCCAGGACAGAAGCGAGTCTTCACCCGCCAAAGATAACGCCGAGAGCTACGGAGGCGACGACGACGACGACGACGGAGAAGACGAGCCCGTTGAGGTTGCTGCCCCCACGGTTCGCAAAACCCGCGGGCAACACCAGCGCGAGCTCATAGCGAGCAAGAGCCTCGAGCCCCACGATGATGACGACGACGAGCTTCCCGAGCACACCTCACATCGCGAGGCCACACCGTTGAAGAAGAAGAAAGATCCGCCGAAGAAGAAGACGAAGCCAGCGAAGCAGATATATCCGTCCCGATCTGCGAGCAGCTCCGATGCCACCAGCTCGGCACACGCGACCGTGGCTACAGGCGCTACCGCTCCCAGGGACGAGGCGCCACTGGCATCGTTACCACCGCCATTCGCCCCAACTGTTAGTTTGGGGGCTGCTCCAGCCGCAGGGGCCTTGCCACCAAGGGGTGCTCCCGCAGCTATTACCACGGAGGCTCCTACCGCGTCTTCATCTTCGAAGAAGCCATCAGTGTCTTGGGCACACGATGTGTTTGAGGCGGGCCTTACTCGGAGGTTAGGGCCCGAGCTGGAGAAGCCGGCCAGTATCCGAACCGGTCTATGGTTCCTGCCAGTCGCCAAGTGAGTGCTGCTCTGTCCCTTACTCATCTTCTTGTTCTGTGTTTTGATCAGACTGTCTCATTCACAAAACTGTTTCGCAGGACTGGTGCCAAAAAGATCGGCCATCCTTCTGTGGCCAAGGTTTCGTCAGTCTCCTCCGAGGTGTCGGTCGATTCCTCACGGAAAAGGAAAGCCGGTGACGTCGCAGCTCCCGCCGAAGGCGTCAAGAGGACGAAGGGGGACAAAGTCGTCACGGTCTCTGATGATCAGGCGGTTGCTCCTAGTGATCCTCCGACCGCAGCGGAATTGGCCTCGAAGGCGAAGGAGGATGTTGGGTCACAGCATATGGTGATCGCAGACTCACCCGACGTGGCCGAGCCGACTCCGAGTGGCGCATCCGCATCTGCGGCGACCTTTCCTCGCTTCATGGTGAAGGCGGCCGCAGCGAGTGCCTCGGTGCTAGCGAGCCGAATGCCTGGGGTCGCCGAAGCGGAAGTTGAACAACGCCGCGGCCATACTCCGGTCGTGCTTGTGTCAGTGGATGCGCTGGACCTCCACAGCATGCTAGGCGCTGCCATCCAGGTATGTCCAGTCCCCGAGGATCGTGCCACTGAAATTCAGTGGTCGGATTCTTAATGTTTTTATATCATCCAGTCCCCGAGTGCCTAGTCGCTGAATTTCAGTGGGTGGACACTTAGGAATTTCATTGTTGTTGACGTTGCAATTTGTGTGCAGGGCCTGCAGCACGAATCGGCCGATCGGCTTGCTGCAAAGTGTCGCTTGGAGAAGGAGCTCGTTGCCATCCAGGAGACGAACAAGGAGCTTCAAGCGGTTGCGGCCGAGGTGAAGGAGGCCCACCGAGGCCTTGTCGGTGGGTGAGTTGACGGCGGCTCAGTCCGCTCTGAGCGCGGCCGAAAAACAAGGCACTGACCTGGAGCGTGAGCTTAAGGAGGCGAGGGCGGAAGAGAGCTCAGCAGAAGGGAGAGCGAAAGCTGCTGTTACTTCTTCCGCTGAAGAGCGGAAAGTGTCTGACGCGCTTGTTGCTGGGCTGCAGAACAACTTCTCTTCTCTTCAAAGCTTCATCACGGGCCTCTGCCGACCGCTAATTGGTAAACCTTCCTTCTTCTTCCCTCTACCTGCAATATCTGTATTGTGATATCGTTGGTTTGCTCATTTCTTCCTTCTGTGCCGCAGGTCGGATCACTGATAACGCGGAGGAGGCGCAGTTGTACGACACGCGGCAATGTGTGGCCACCCTGGTCGACTCAGCCGCGTTTTCCGCGACTTGCCTTCGAGTGTATATTCAGGAGATATCGCCTACGGAAGTAATCCCCAGCAACCTTGTCGAGGTATGGCGCTACCTGGAAAAGGCTCTGTCAGTCGTCGAGTTCATGACGCGGTCGTCCTTCCAGTGCGGGGCGGCGACGGCACTCAGCCATGGGCTTGCCCACTTCCCGAAGGATTTCGACCTCGACGTTGTCACGAGCGGCTACCCCTCGTCAACGGGCTCTATGGATATTGCCGAGGTGCTGAAGCTGACGGACCGGGCCGCGGTGTACTCCGGTCGCGTTTGGGCGATGGGCGACCTCATCCCCTATCAGGAGACGATTGTCGCTCCCAATGATCATGAACCGAAGCATCGGGACTTCAAGGTCGAGAATCCGTTTCGTGCAGCGATGGCGGGCGAGCTGATGACGTACCCGTCGAACCCGTACGTGCCCTTCATCCGCAGCCGCAGGGACGGTGGCGCGTCTGCATCAAAACCTGCGGAGTAGAAGTGTTGTGCCCTTGGGCATTAGTACAAAATAACTATTTAACTTTCCTTTTATGTGGAACAACTTTGTGCTGCTATAAAGGAAACTCGTGTTATTTTGTCATTTGTTTTGTGATTTTGGATTTTGATTGAGCGAGTCCCCGAGCGCGTCCGCCCTTTTTATGGGGTTTACCTCGTTATTATATGTTTGTTAAATTTTAATGAATTGAGGTCGACTCGCCATGGCTCGGAGAGCCAGTCGCATGGCGACTCCCAGGGGTGCTCTTTACTTGACCGTTTTCCCGGGCGCGAACGAGGTCGGGTTGTTGAGTCCCCGAGCATGGTACTTGGTGGTTCTAGTCGCAGCTCCAAGGTAGGTGAGGACTAAGCGCGTCGTTGTTAGCGCATCTCTCCTGCCTGATCCGGAGGATCAGTCGCGTGGCGAGTCCTGGGCGCGCTCTCATACTTGGCGTTTTTCCCTAGTCGCTCGTATTTGGCTGGGTGTCAGTCCCCGAGCGTGGTACTTGGCCATTCGAGTCGCTGCGCCAAGGATGCGGAGGACTTGGTCGCTGTGAGGAGCGAATGCAGTTGTCTTGGCTTGGTGAGCCAGTCAAGCTAGGCGACTCGAATGGGGCTCCGGGTTGGTGTTTGTCGTGGACGTTACGAGGCCTGGAGTTTCCCAGTTCCCTCGTACCGCACTACTTGGCCGTGCCAATCGCTTTACCAGAGGTTGACTTCTGCGAATAGCATAACGCTATTATTACGAGTGCGAGTGGAACAAGACACGGAGAGTAGACACGATTTTCGGTAACCGATCTTTTTTATTTCATAGCGGGTGACATGTATGGAGTTCTAGGAGTAGAACTTTCGTAGGAGGTTTACATTCCATGGCCGCTTGACGTCGAGTTTTCTGTCTCCTCGGACGTCGGTGAGGTAGTAGGCGTCGTTGCCCAGGACTCGCCCGATGGCGAACGGTCCCTCCCAAGGGGGGGAGAGCTTGTGCATGCCCTTCATGTCGTGGATTAGGCGCAGTACCAGATCGCCTTCCTGGAAAGTGCGAGTCCTTACTCGCCGGCTATGGTAGTGGAGGAGCCCTTGCTGGTAGATGGCGGTGCGGGAGCGAGCTAGGTCGCATGCCTCGTTGAGCTGGTCGACTCCGTCCTGTCGTGCCAAACATTTGCAGCCTCCGTATAGTTGACCACCCTTGGTGAATCGTGCTCGAGGTCGGTGGGCATGACTGCCTCGGAACCATACACCATGAAGAAGGGGTGAATCCTGTCGACCTGTTGATGGAGGTGTGGATTCCCCAGATGACGGAGGGTAGCTCCTTGACCCAGCACCCGGCGGTGCGCTCAAGTGGGACTTGGAGCCGTGGCTTCAGGCCATGGAGGATGCTCTGATTGGCGCGTTCCGCCTGGCCGTTGGACTTCGGGTGGGCGACTGGGGCGAGGTCGAGTCGAATGTGGTGTTCCTCGCAGAACTCGGCCATGGCTCCTTTGGAGAATTTGGTGCCGTTGTCCGTCATGATGCTGTTTGGGAACCCGTAGCGATAGATGAGCTCGCGTCGGAACTTGGTGGCGGTCTTCCCGTCGCATTTGTGGACTGGCTTGGCCTCCACCCATTTTTTAATTTGTCGACTGCGACTAGGAGGTGGGTGAATCCGGAGGAGGCCTTCTTGAAGGGGCCTACCATGTCCATGCCCCATACGGCGAATGGCCAGGTGATGGGAATTGTTTTGAGTGCCGAGCTTGGTATATGGGTCTGGTTGGCGTATTTTTGGCATCCGACGCACCGCTGGACTATGTCGACGGCGTCTGCGTGTGCGGTGAGCGAGTAGAAGCCGTGTCGCATAGCCTTTGCGACTAGGGAGCGGGCGCCGGTGTGGTGGCCGCAGTCGCCAGAGTGGATGTCTTGGAGGATTTTGCGTCCTTCAGCGGGTTGAACGCAGCATTGAAACACGCCTGTCACGCTGCGCTTGTGGAGCTCGCCGTTGATGATGACGAAGGATTTGCAGCGGCGTGTTATCATCCGGGCCTCCGTTTCATCCCCGGGCAGAGTGCCCCCCTCCAGGTAGGCGACGTATGGCGCGGTCCAGTCGCTTGGCTCGGTGATTAGTGTGACCAGGGCTGCCTCTGGTTGCCGCGGGATTCCGATGTCGATCTCACGTGAGGGAGAGACGGAAGGTTTGGTGATGGTGTCAAGGAAGACGCCAGTGGGTGGTGCGAGTCGAGCCGAGCTGATGCGGGAGAGTGCGTCGGCCTCCTCGTTCTTCCGCCTGTCGATCCACTCGACAGAGTAGCCTCCGAAGTGTCCACCCAGCTGGTTCACTGCTTGGCGGTATGCCGCCATGGTGGGGGAGACAGCATCGCAGGTGCCGCCGACTTGCCCGGCGACGAGGTCGGAATCTCCGTAGCAGCGCATGCGGTTGACGTTCATCTCTTTGGCAGCTCGCATGCCGTGGAGTAGCGCCTCGTACTCGGCCATGTTATTGGTGCAGGGGGTGAAATCCAGGTAGAGGACGTAGCGGAGCTTGTCGCCCTTCGGATATGTTAGCACGATCCCTGCTCCTACACCGTCCGCGTTTTTGGAGCCGTCGAAGTGTAAGTTCCAGTAATGGAGGTATGGCAGCTTCTCTGGCTGCTGGGCCTCCTCCCAGTCGGCGAGGAAGTCTGCTAGAGCTTGTGACTTGATCGCCTTGAGCGGCTCGTACTTGATGTTGTGGACGCCGATCTCGACGGCCCACTTGGCGACTCGCCCAGTCGCCTCACGGTTGCGGATGATGTCCTGCAACGGTGCTGAGGAGACGACCGTTATCGGGTGCTCCTGGAAGTAGTGCGGCAATCGCTGTTGTGCTCTGAAGACCGCGTATACCAATTTCTGGTATTGCGGGTAGTACTGGCGCGACTCGGTTAGGACCTCGCTGATGTAGTGCACTGGTCGCTGCACCGGGCGCTCCTTTCCTTCCTCTGGCCGTTCGACGACCATGACTGCGCTGACGACGCGTTCAAAAGCCGCGACATAGACCAACATGGGTTCCTTGTCAACGGGAGCGACAAGTAGCGGTGCTGCGAGTAGCACCTCCTTGAGGGCATGGAGCGCGTCGTCTGCCTCCTTGTCCCACTGGAAGGTGGGGTTCTTGCGCATTAGGCGGTAAAGGGGCATCGCCTTTTCGCTTAGCCGAGGGATGAAGCGACTGAGAGCCGCAACTCGCCTGACCAGCTTCTGGATGTCACGCAGGCACTCGGGTCTGCCGAGTCGAGCGATCGTGTTGATCTTGGCGGGGTTTTCCTCGATCCCGCGCTTGGAGACGACGTATCCCAGTAGCTGTCCAGTTGGCACACCGAAGGTGCACTTTCCTGGGTTTAGCTTTATCTTGTACTTTCGCAGGTTGGCGAACGTTTCCGCTAGGTCGGTGAGTAGATCACCCTGGCGAGCAGATTTCACAACCACGTCGTCGATATAGACGTGGATATTGTGGCTAATCTGGCTCGCGAGGCACTCCTGCATGCACCTCTGGTAAGTCGCCGCGGCGTTTTTTAGGCCGAAGGTCATGGCGGTGTAGCAGAAGGCTCCAAATGGCGTGATGAACACCGTCTTCTCTTCGTCCTCGACGACCATTTTGATCTGGTTGTACCCAGAGTAGGCGTCGAGGAAGCATAGCGCCTCCGAGCCCGCGGTGGAATCGATGATTTGGTCAATCCGCTGGAGGACGAATTGCTCCTTCGGGAAGGCGCTGTTTAAGTTTGTGTAGTCGATACACATTCTCTAGGTCTCGTTTTTCTTCTCGACCAGGAATGGGTTTGCCAGCCACTTGGAGTACTTGATTGGCCGGATGAAGCCTGCAGCGAGTAGACGCTACACCTCCTCGGCGATGGCTCAGCGGCGCTCTTCATTGAAGGGTCGCAGCGACTGCTTGACAGGTCGCACTTTGGGGTCAGCGTTGAGTTTGTGCTCAGCGAGTTCCCTCGGGACACCAGGCATGTCAGATGGCTTCCATGCGAAGATGTCCCTGTTCTCACGGAGGAACTCGATGAGCGCGCCTTCCTATGCTGGGCTCATGCCCGTCCCGATCGTCACCGTCTGGCTGGAGTCGCCTGGGACCAGCTCGACGGTGCGGGTGTGTGTCGTGGCCTCAAAGGCGATGGAGTTTCCACCCTCCGAGTTGGGCTTCTTGAGTATGGTGGGGTCGTCGTTGTTGACCCTGCTCGCGTATTTAGCGAGCTCCTCGGCGTGGTTAGCCTCCGCCGCGATGACGGCGTCAGAAAGTTCGGCCCCTTTGGCCTCGCATTCCGCGGCCATATCGGAGTCGCCATGGACTGTGATGATGCCGCATGGCCTAGGTAACTTCATCGCGTTGTACGCTTAGTGGGGTGCCGCCATGAACTTGGCGAATGCCTGGCGACCCAGGACGCAGTGGTAGGGGCTGTCAAAGGGCACCAGCTCGAAGACGATCCGCTCGGTGCAGAAGTTTGCTAGTTTACCGAAGGTGACTGGCAGCATCACCTTGCCGATCGGATACGCCTTCCGACCGGGGACGATGTCGTGGAAGGTGTTGTAGGTCGTCTCGATCATCGACTGCGGGAGCCGCAGTCGCCTGAATGTGTCCAGGTACAGGATGTTGATGGAGCTGCCTCCGTCCATCAGCGTTTTGGGGAGCCAGTAGTCCCCCACCTTTGGCTTGACCACCAGGGCGACTCGGCCCGGATACTCCATCCGTGGCGAGTGGTCCTCGCGGCTCCAGGTGATTGGTTGCTCGGACCAGTTGAGGAACTGAGGGATGTCTATCTGGGACACCGCGTTGACGGCAACGGCGCGGGCGATGACCTTCTTATCGCGCTTCGTGTTGAAGCCTGTGAAGTTGTGGAGCGAGCCGACGACGCTGCCGAACTTTCCTCCGTTTGGCGGGTTGTTGTCGGGGTCTTCCCGCGCGCGTCGTGCCTTCTTGATCTCCTTGAGATAGTGGCATTCGGCGGTCGTGTGCGGGGAGGGCTTTCTTTCCCTGCTATGAAACACAGGGTTGGTTGAGAAGGGCCGTGGGATCGAACCTCGGCTTTGCCTTGTAGTTGCCGCCGTCGCGGCGCTGTCCTCCGTTGCGGCGAAAGCTCTTGGGCTCGCGCTGCGCATACCAAGCGTTGGCGACGAAGTCGACTCGCCCATCACCACGGCGCTTGCCGGTGAGGCGAGTGTTCCTGTAACGTAGCTCGAGCCGCCTCCCATTGTCGTGGTCGCTCGTGCGGTGATGTCCTCCCGACTCGTCGTCGGTTTCCTGGTTTGGGTCCTCCTCCGCGTACTTCTTTGCGATCTCTAGGAGGTCCGGTATGTTGTCGAGTGTGCGGTACACTCGTTTGAGCTTGGCGACCAGGGGCTCGTAGCGGCACGAGGTCTTGAAGCAGTGGATCGCGGTGTCCGGGTGGATTCCGGCCGCGTTGTACCACAGATCTTGCCACCGTTGGACCCAGCTGCGGGTCGACTCGCGGGGTCCTTGGACACACCGTTCCAGGTCCTCGATGGTGGTGGCGCGGGTGTATGAACCCTCGAAGTGCCTGACGAAGGCATCGCGCATCTCCACCCAGGAGTCGATGCTATCCGCGGGGAGGGTGTTAATCCACTGCCTGCACGCCCCCTCCATCATCAGGGGGAGGTAGCGGGCGGCGAGTAGGTCGGTGTGGCCGGCGATCCCCATCGCCATGAGGTAGGTATCCAGCCACACGGAGGGATCGTACGAGGGGTCGTACTTCTCTATTTCCTTCGGATCTTTGAAGTTCGTCGGGTATCTTTCACCTCGGATCATCAGTCCGAAGCACTAGGGCCCGACTCGGCTCAGCGATCCCCTTGGTTCACCGTCGCGGCGGTTGGTGAGGGTGTACCGCAGATCGTCGGGCTGGCGTGCGCGCCAACTCTGGTTGTTGATGATGTGGGTGCGTGCGTCGACGGGCTGCCCGTTGGCGGCGACGAAGTTGTTCGCTAGCCGTGGGTCGTTGGTGGAGAGTGTCGCGTTCGCGTGTCGGTGTTGGAGCTGCAGGGGCTCGGGTGGAGGGCAGTTGAGGGTATTTGCCACCATGGGGCGGCCGCTCGAGGCCACCCTGCTGCCCGATGAGCGCGAGTACATTCGACCCTGTGAGTCGGCGCCCGCATTTTGTTGCTCCACTGTTTTGGCGAGTAGATCCTTGGCGTACTGGATCTGCAGGGCACCTTCGCCGGTTACTTGGATGTTGTCAACCGCGGCTCGGCTTGCGACGATGTTGTCCATTGGGGTGGAGAACAACGGGAGGCTGTTCGCGTCTCGCTCTCGCGAGGAGACCATGATCCTTGGTTGGTCCCTGGTGGGCGCGCGGTTGGGTGGTGGTGGGGCGCCATTGGCCGTCGCCCCTGGTAGGGGTCGAGCGCTTCCTCCTGGCGGCGTGTTCTCGCAGATCGCGTGCTCGGCTATGCGAGCCGGGTCGTTCTCGTTGTCGAAGTTCAGGGCACGCCCCTAGATGGCGGGGTTTAGGAGCGACCTGATTCGGAGTTGGTGATATCGCGACAACTCTTGCGTTGTCGCCTGCTCGAGGCGAAATTTTTCGCGCTTGGCTTGCTCCTTGTGGACTGCCTCCGCCAGCTTCAGGCAGAGTTCCTCGACCTCCGTTGCCGTCGCGTTTGGCGGGATCGGCGTGGAGAAGGGGTCTTCCGATGGGTCGGCGCCAGTCTCCATGTAGGTCGCGGTGTGGCGACCGGTTCCGTCGTGGAGGTCAGCAGAGTTCTTCGACCCGGAGTCGAAGTCAAAGATCCCAAGGATGGAGGGATCCTCGAAGCCTCTGACGTTGGAGACCTGGGTGATGGATCCCGCGAGTGACGCGGCGATGATGGATCCGGCGCGTGATGCCGGGGTCGCCGAATCGGCGTCGTCGTTGAGGGCCGTGTCGCCCACAGCCGCGGTGGTCTCGGCCACCTTGCTATGGGCTGAGTCGTACTCGGAGGCGAGGCGGTGGATCGTGCGGACCTGGCACTCAGAGAGCCGGTCGCGTGGCGACGACTCGCGGATGCGAGCCGAGTCCTCCGAAGTGATGACGTTGGTGAGACCGACAAAGAGGTTGAACGTGCCGACCGGCAGGATCACGCTGTGCGTGAGGGTCACGCCGCCGGGACGTAGCTGCTCGGCAAGATCTGGAGCATCTCGCCGATCGCGATCATGCGGCCGGTGGCGATCGACTCGTTGATGGGCAGATTGGATCTCGCCGCAGAACACTGGCCTGACCGGCCAGTCCCCATAGTGGGCTCCACTATCGTGGGAATGACCAAGTAGACGCTGCAATCGGTAGCGAGTAGTAGAACATGGGGCAAGGGTGGCCAGCCATCTGCGGTGCGAGATGAGGGCGGAGACACAAGGATTTACCCAGGTTCGGCCCCCTGGAGGGTAAAGACCTACTCCTGCTAGATTGTATTATGGTGAGAGTACAATGGGGCGAGCTCGACGACTAGGCGGCGAGTCGCTCGGGTGTATGATGGAACGTCTCCCCTATGCATCCCCTAGGGAGGTTTATATAGGCTCACCTCGCTAGGGTTTACACATTATAACTGAATTGGTTAAGGATTCGGAGGTCCTATGACCTAGCCCGACTGGGCCTAGCTACGCTTCTGGGCCTTCAGCTTCCAGTCGCCTGAGTCCACGCCAAGTCTTGATCCAGTCGCCGCCCTACAGGCCCACTCGCTGATGAGTTGGGCTGGCGGGAAACGTCCTTCTGGGTATACCCCGTTAGGCATATCCCCATCATGTCCTTTGCTGCAAAAGGCACATCATTGCTTCCGGTCCTTGGGGCAGTGTTGGTGTTGGTGGCGGCAGTGTTGGTGTTGAACTTGGGTGGGGCATGGTTGAAATTGCTAGAGTTGCCGGGGTTGTTGTGGTTTCCTCCGGGCCTTGGGTTTCCACGGTTGGGATAGGTCGGACGGTTCATAGGGGGTCTTTTGTTCCTTGGGGCAAATCCTGGAGATGGGTTGGGGAGATACTTTGGTGTCTGGTGGGTTCCTAGTTGATGCATCATGCGGCGCTTGCGGTTATCATTGGCTTGGTTGATCTTTCCTTCCATCTGGATGGCAGAGTCGACGAGGGCTTCAATATCAGCAAAGGGGATATTGACTAACACCGTCTGCATCTCATCATGCAGACCATTCAGGAATCTCTCTTTCTTCTTGGCTTCAGTGTCGATCTCATCCGGGGCATACCTAGCTAATTACAAGAACTTGTCACGGTATTCCACTACTGTCATCCTTCCTTGCTTCAGATCTCTGAATTCATCTCTCATCCTCTTGATCAAACTCGGTGGCACATGGGTTCTGCTGAACTTGACCTCCGGTCATTGCACGAACGATGTTCCACCTTGCTCTTGCATCTCCGGTCAGATAGTGGGTGGCGAACAAAACTTTCTCGTTAGCTTCTACCCCTGCATCCTCCAGGTTGTTCTCCATGGTTTGCAGCCAATCATCTGCATCTAGGGGCTCTTCTAACTTAGTGAAAACAGGTGGATTGGTGTTCTAGAAATTCTTCAGCTTAGATCCATGGTTGTCCTGATTTCCATGGCCTTGATTGTTGTTGGCCATCTGAGCTATCTGTTGAAGGGTGGCTAGGTTGGCTTGACGTTCGACTCTTTCGGCTTCATGGTCCGAAACCATCATTTGCAAGAGTTGCACAATCGGGTCGGGGGCTAAGTTGCTTCCTCCGCGAGGCATCTGAAGACTGAGATGGATCATGAGAAAAGAGGGAAATTTCTAAGGTTCAAGAAATTTGAAAAGTTTTTAAACTCTTCAAGCGTTGATTCAGATTTTTCCAACAACTTGTTTTTCATTCATTCATAGCACACGATACAACACACACCACAACAAATAAAAACAGATGGTTTTAAGAACCATTCTGTGAAGCTACGATACAGTGGGACCGAATACAACTCACTAACGCAAGTGCTCAAGTGCTACTACTCCTCGGAGTCAGTGTACTCATCATCCTCATCATCATCATCATCGTCATCGATGAAGGCAAAATCATCCTCATCGGTGAAGAAGTCCATGGCCTGATCCTCCAGAAAGTCATCATCATCGCTGAGATAGGAGTAGGGGTCTCCACGAAGGTCTTCTCCGACATTCTCCCTTTCCTCCAACTGCATGTCTCTCTCTTGGATGGTCTCCTCCAAATCCGTGATCCGGTGGCAAAGACGGGCAATGATGCGCTCCTTCTTGTCGAGCTGATGGCGACGAGACTTGCGATCCTTCACTAGCATGGCGAGGGTCTGATCCTTCTTCTTGGCGATGGCGTACTTGTGGTTGGCGTAGGCATGGGCATTGTCCAACTCCTTCTAACGGTCGTACATCATGAAGCTGAGGTGGTCCAACTGAGTCTTCAGCTCGGGATGATGTGGGGCCTCCAGTGGCTGTCCCATAACATCACGCCTTGGGTAGAACTCAAAATGGGTACCCTTGATTTGATTGATACTCTGCCCACACAGACGGGCAAGAGCTTCCTGCATTGCCCTGGCAAGTCCATCGAGCCAGTTGTTCTCTCTTAAGGTGAACTGAATTCCCTCTGAAGTGGGAGGTTCAATCTTTCCTCGGAGACTTGCAACAACTAGCCACTACAGATCTTCTCCTTCCTGATCATTGAGCTGATCTCCGAAGAACTCGAGGTGCGGACGCTCCAGCAACTCCGACAACTGGTCCAAGTCACGCTCAAAGATGAGGTCTCCTCCATTCCCCAACTGATAAAACTTGATGTACTTCATGTCCATCTATAAGAATATAGGATGAGTAAGTTAGTAGAGTGATCAAGTGTGTCAAATTTTATGTAAGTTTGCAAGAATTTTTGAGGAACATGAATTTTTATGAAAGAGTCCAAGTGAAAAGAATGAGAATAAGTTTTTGTAAATACTCACTTCCTTTGGTTTTGAAACTAGGTTTTTGATTCAAACGTCCATTCTAACTACGGTCTCCTATGGTCAGGATGGCTCTGATACCAACTTGTCAACACCCGGATTTTTAATCCCAGATGCTTGTTATGCCATATATCGCAATCCCAGGATTACCATTTTTGCGAGACATAACAGATTTGGATATCACAGTACATCATGCATTACAAACCATACATAAGGTCTTACACAAATAAGGATCGCATGATCCAGTTCTTAATACAATACAAGTAGCGGAATAACGTAATAGTAACGATAGCATAGGCGAAGCTCCATCTTCAGGGTCACAGGAAATGCTGACGATGGGAGATGATCCTAGTTGACGTAACCTTCCTGCGGTCCGTCATCCTGATACTCCTCTTCATAGTCTAGCCACGGGAATAGCCAGGGACAAAGCCATGAGTACTCTTTAAGTACTCGCAAAATAATACCAACAAGTTAAGGGGGTTTTGAAAAGTATATACTAAGCTCTAGGGTTGTTTTCCAAAAAGCCAGATTTACCTCTACTATGTTCAGAAGCAAGAAATTTAGTTGAAAGTTTTATAACACCTAAGTGGGAACTTGAATTTCATATCACAACTCTGTTGTGGTCAAGTCAAAGTCACAATTCATTTCACAAGTCATTTTGAAAACATCTGATGGGGGAGCAGTATGGCCACTCCAACTGTCCATAACCGCGGACGCGTCTATTCGAATAGTTTGATACTCTGTAGAGATTGTACACTTTCACCACAACATTTGATACATCCGTTAGGAACAATCCTGAATTTACCATACTCAGTATGCAGATAATCAATCCTAACCTTTCAATTACACGCCCTAGTATAGGCACCTCTCCTGTGAGTTTGGCCTCCCAACCATGACGAACTGTCATCTTGGGTACTGCACAGGTGGACAATCTTCACAAGGTAGCCTCATCTCAGACCTTGGCCGCAAGGGAACCCATACTAAGGTATATAAATATCCAGTCAAGCCCTACCCAAATTTCGGGTAATATGGTTGTACGATAAAATTGGAATGGTATCGCATCCAGACAACCATCAGTTTTATAAAGGGCTAAGGCACATGCCTTAACATTTTCATCATAAAAATCATCTTGTGTTCAGAAACAGATGTCAAAACATTTCAGCAGAATGACTCATCATTCTAAGGTTTTCATAACCATTTTCACCAAGTATTCCCATCTAAAGTTGATCAAGTTTTATACTTAGCACTAGCATCTACAAGTGGTGGTAAATACTAATGAGTGGTGGTAAACAAGGGGAGATTTTCTAAGTTCAATCTCATGCCTTAGGATGACATCAAGATTATCCAACTTAGGCCAAATTTTATGCTCTTTATGCTACCTTCCAATATCCTTCTAATATCTACAATTCACTATGTAAACTCTAAGAGAAAGCTTTGATAAAGAAATAAAGTATAAAGCTTGCAAGTAAAACTAGGATTGGGTTATCAAGTGGATATGATCACATATGCTTAAGGCATATAGTTGTCATGGCAACAAGCAAGTATTACCTTGCATAGGTCAACTTGTGTAGTAATGCTTGCATAAGTAGGGTATCTTGCAAGTGTTAGCTTGCCTTGTGCAGAGTAGTGGTTGAAGTTCTCCTCGGCTTCTTCCTCATAGTATCCTCCTTCCTCCTCGTATCCTTGGTCGGTACTAGCGTCTATTAATTAATACGAGGTACACAATCACCAAACAATACTTAACTATTTCCAATCATCACACAATGGTTCACACTAGATGATCTAGCATCATCACTAATATTACAAGATTTAAGCACTTGCCTTATTTGTTTTACTTTCAGGAAAGTAATTTCTACTCATTGAAAAACTACTTAAGATTTAATATTCTCCAACTCAAACATGGGATCATGTTGACACATGTCATCACCACATATTTCAGTACATGGAAATGTGATTTAAAGTGGTGTCACAATTTAATAAGGTTTAACCTTTTTATTTTAATTAAAAAAGTGACTAGAAATGCCTATGGGGCATTCTTTTATTACTTGAACATTATTTCTGTAAGTAAACCCATATGTTTTTATATATTCTGAAAGGTATGATCAAATGTGATTTTTGAGAGTTGGAATCAACTCAAAAGCTTTTATGGTTGAATTTTGAAAAATGTTTGAATTCAGAAAAGCTCCTGCTTTGTTATTTTTACAATGGTTGATCTACAAATCTAAATGGTTCGAATCCAACAGGCTTGGATTAAGCATTTCAGTACCTTTCTAAGAAAATTGGTTTCATGCATTTTAGTTCAGTGAATCGAGCTGGGTTGATTTTTGAATCTATGTACAGAACTATGTTTGAAATTAAATGAATAAATCTTAATTTGTATTGTTGGGTCGCGCGGGGGATGTTTTAATGGACCGTCCCACTACACATAGCGCGTAGGCGGGCTGGTCAAGTGGCTGTCCCCACACGTCAGTGAGACGGGGAGGGGCGAAGCGGTACGGGGCACTGTGAACCGCACGATCTAACTCTAATCGAACGGCTATGATTCATCGTCCACGTCAGGAAGCGCCGGCGAGACAGAACCCTAACGCGGTAGGTGGGGGTCGTGGGAGGCTCACCGGGGCTCAGGCAAGGGTCGGCGACGGGGGCGAATGACGAAGTCGACGATGGTGGTTCTCCGGGTACCGGCAGCTTCTCCTGGGATGGCTCCAATCGATGGCTTCCTTCTTCTCCAGCAGCGGCGGGCTCTGGCCAAATTCCGGTGATGCACTGCTTGCCTTGCTCCGGGAGTGAGGTGGGGTGGTTCTGGGTGAGAGGGGAGTGAATTGGTGTGACAAAAATGAGCGGTGGAGGCCTCTATTTATAGTGGCGGAAGGGGACCGATCGGCGCGGGCTGAGCTCGTCGTGGTCGACGGCATAGGCAGCTACTGGCATGGGCGATGGTAGGGGATGGGGATCTGCTCCCTGGTGAAGCTCAACGGCATAGTCTTGCGGTGTGGGGCGATGCTAATCGGTCGGAACGTCGCGGTGCTCTGAGCGGGTCCGATGGCGGTTTTAATGTTGCACAACACGCGTGGTCTGCGTGGCGGCGAACGGGCATGTCTGGCGGGGTGCTGGTGATCACGCACGCACGCGGCGAGGGCGGCGCGCGGTCTGTGGGTGCTGGTCGAGCGTGGCGCAGGGGCGCGCTCTCGGTACGGTCGCAGAGCAGTTTGGCATGGTCATGTTGTGTGGTCCAGAGGCTGGCATTGCTCGGGGCTGGAATAGAGAGTAGCGGTGGACGGTGGGGGTGCTTGCTAGACATGCTGGCTAGGCTCAGTGCGGCCTCTAGCTTGCTGTCGATACTAGAGTGGCAATGGTGCTCTCGGCATGCTTGCCATTAATGTCTAGGCTTGCTCACAGTGGTGCTAAAGATTGTTAAAAGGGCTAGATGATCTACTAAGGGCTAGTTGCAACCAGAGAGGGAACAAGTCAGGCCAATTTTACTGAACCAGAGAGGGTTAGATGTTTGTTTGATTTGCATCTACAAGGTGTTTGATGAAATGGCCGCAAGAAGTTTAAATTTGAATTTTGGATTCAAACTTTGTGGGTTTGCTAGGCACATACTAGGGAGTGTCTGGTTAGTTGGATTAGTCAAGGGGCATTGGTTTGGTTGGGTTTTGAAAATGGATGATCTTCACATATGAATAACATTCAATTTTGAATTGTGATTTGAATGCGGTTGCCAAATGTTTCTGCAAGTTTGAAAGGTGGGCTTTGATTCACTTTTACTAGTTCTATCAAGGGGTTAAAAGAATTGGGAAAGTTTCTGTTTGAAATATTGGACTAGAAGCACTCAAAGTGACCTAGTGAGCAAGATTGGAAAAATGACCATTTGCTTTATTTGCTTTGTTTTTTATTTTCTTTTGATTTGTTTCTGCATGGAAATGTTTTATATGATGTTATTTTCATCTTTAAACTATTTCTTGCTATTTAGGTTAATCACACAAGTCCATTCATGCATTGGTCAAATCATTTCATTCACACATGCATTCATATGATTTTAATTAATCAAAGTTTTTGTTAACCCTAATTTTAGTGATTAGAGTTTGATGATCGTTGTGTTATATTTTTCGGATGTTACATCCAGGTACTTTTGTTCTTTCGTTTTCCTTTTCTATTTTACATTTCATTTTCTATTTTGTATTTTCAATTTGTATTTTGTTGGTTTGGTTTGAAGTGTGTTTCAGTAATTCAAAAACTTGGGTTATTATGACTATGATAGAGAAATTTTTTTATATCTCTCAAAATTATTCTGAAAGTGGTTTAGATTTAATTTCTTTCTCACATATCATTCTCTGATATTGAAATATCACTTTACCCTTTCAAATGAAATTGTCCTTTAAGAATTCTTTGAACTTTCAAAACTATTCCATTGGTTCTTGGGGATGGATCAAATAGGTTTCAAGATTTTTTTGTATCACTTACCTCGGGTGGAATAAATGTTTTTTGACACTTTCTTATTAGGAAACATTTTGACACGAGAGGAAAATATTTGAAACCTTGACAAAAATCCTTTGTTCAAAATGAATATTTTGAACACTTGTAGGCTTCCATGGTGTCTGTATTTTTCCTTCCTTTATGTGACTAACAAATAAAAGATTTCTTCACTCTTTGGAGTGTGGAATAACAATTAGAATTTTCTATTTGAGAAAATTCTCAAATGGATTCCTTTATTTTAGGATATCCTTTATAATATCTTGAAAACTCAATTTGAGTGATGACACTAATTATAAAGAATTTTGGTTTATGGTTTCAATATATTTTCTACTATTAAACAAGGATGGTTTTTGAGTAAATGTTCTTATGATGAAAATTATAGTATCATCTTTGTGTGTTTTTCCCAAGGCAAGTATTTTTATCCTTTGATAATATTACCCAAAGGACAAGGTTTAGGATTTACTTTCTTAGGTACTTGTGATCATCTTATTATTCCTAGAACACTAGGGTTTAGTGTTATAAGAATGGAATTGTTTCAAAAAAGTGTGAAGTGTTGATCATCTCATTAAAGATGAAACGTAATATTAAGATTGCCCATAAACTTACTTCAAGTGTTTATGAGGTTCCTATGTGAGTTATGTGGTGCATTTCCTTCCTATCAATATGACGTATGATTAGGCATGATATACGAGTACTGTGAGATTATAGATTCTATGCCTAAACCCTTTTAAAGTTCCATATGATCTCTAATTTACTGTTTGTTTGTACTCTTTTAATTATTCTAATTGTCTAGCTATAAATATTTGAAGATTCCTAAGTTTTCTTAATGAAGATTTCTAGATGCTTCTCTTCATTTTTCTTCATGTTCTTGAGTTGTTCTTCAAGTTCTTGCTTGCTTGCTCCCTCTAGATATTTCTCTAAAGTCAGTGTGTGTGTGTTTGGTCTAAGCTAGTATGGTGAGTTGTGAGGCTTGTGGTCTTGGATTCATGGAAAGGTGACACCTATGTGATGTCTCCTCACTTGCATTGATGACTATGCTACTGGTGTCAAGCTCTCATGAGCTACCTTGGTGGCCAAGTTTCCTAAGGTAACTTAGTATTGAAGAAACTTGGAAGCCAAGTTTCCTATGTGGCATTATGAAAACAAATTTGGATCAAGACAAGTGGAATTTGTCACTATCTCTACTCTGGGGTGAATTAGACATATCGGCTTATTTTCATATTAAGTGAAAGCATAATTTACAATTGCAGTTGATCATTATAGGCCTCAATCTTAATTAAGTGAAAACATAATTAACAATTTAGATGATTTGATTTCATCAAGGCATGATATTTTGAGTTGCAAAACACTGATAGTTGATTTTATTCAAATAGTTGCATCTATTTGATGGAATGCACATGACTTTAGTTTTATTAGATTTCATATATTTATCGGAGTCAATAATAGCGCATGAAAGTTTTAGATGAATATGCTATCCACATCTCCCCGATTCTTTTTGGTAGTGGGATGGACAACGAGAAAGAAACGTGACAAGATCACCATGGATCCCGGCTCTCCCGGTGATGCCGGTCCCGCGGCCCGAGATTCATTACCACTTGAACCATTTGATGTGTGGGGATTTGACTTTATGGGACCATTCCCACCATGAAAAACAAAACATACTCATATTTTGGTTCCAGTGGATTATGTGACTAAGTGTGTGGAATGAATCCCAACCAAGAGAATAATGAAGATTCTCAAGGATGTAATCTTCCCCAGGTTTGGACTACCTAGATTTTTAATTACTGATGGTGGTCCTAATTTCTTACATGGTGTTCTTAGGAAAACTTTAGCAAAGTATGGTCTCTAAAGTAATATGGAAATTAAGATCATCTTAGAAATACATTTAATAGGTCTAGGTCTGATTGGCCAACTAAAATTAATGATGCTTTGGCGTTATAGAACTGCTTTTAAGAATCCTATGTCTATGTCTCCTTATAAGATGGTTTATAGTAAAGATTGTCATCTCCTAGTATAATTAGAACATGAAGCTAGGTGGGTTGGCAACTTAACTTTGAAATTTGAACTTCTGGAGAGAAGAGGATCTTGACTTGAATTTATTAGATGAATGGAGGTATGAAGCTTATGAGAATGCAAGACTATTTAGATAAAAATTCAAGATTTGGCGTGACAAGAAAATAAAAATAAAGGAATTTAAAGTAGGTGATCAAGTTTTATTTTTCAACTCTCGTTTCAAGTTTTCTACAGGGAAGTTGATATCAAAATGGCAGGGTCCATTGGTGATACAGGAAGTGTACCACTGTGGATCCATTAGACTTCACCGAGATATGGAAGTTAAACCTCATGTGGTCAATGTACAACGTCTTAAACATTATATTCTAGGTAAAACATTCATTGGAAAGGTGGAGGATTTAAATCTCCAAAGTCCCGAGGATGTGATCGCCAAGAAATACCCCTGCCAGAACTCCGAAATCAATACAGGGTAACTTTGAGGTTCGTAACCATCTTGGAATATCGTGAGATTTTAGGGCAGTGATTATTTTGGAAAATTAAGCCGCATCGTGAAAATATTGGACTAAATGGAGTCCCGAGGGAGGAAAGATGCCATGTGGTGTGGGACCCACCTATGGTTGCGCCACTTTACCTATTTCTCTCTCTCTGAAACTCCGTTTCGCCCCTTTATTTTGACTCAAACTCTCCGTCTTACCCTAAAAACCATCAATTTATAGCCCTTTCCGTCGATCAAATGTGGCACTGGGTCTTTTCGAGGCGAGCATTGTTTACCCACCTGTTCTTTGCAGATGATCTTCCTTTCGACCAAGCTATGTATTCATGGTGGAGTACTCCTCTCAGGGGATTGCCTCGTGGAGATAGTAGGACTCAGGAGTGGAGATCTCAATCAGGGAGCCAACCATGAGGTGGAGGATATGAGATTGGAAGAGAAGACTATTGGCGGGCCAATTTTTAAGAAGGAGCAAGGGAGATGCGAGAAATCGGATATTCCAAATTCAGAAGCCTAGTGGATAAAGGTCTTCAAGCAAGGATTCTTATTCTTCACCAACAAATTGGTAATGAAGAGGAACACTCGTCTGGTTCTCGCTGTCATGTTAAGTTGTTGTAGGAACATGAGGAAGAGATCAACATAAAATATGTGAGGGGGCATGCAAACAAACATCTCGGTGTTCATGGAAACCATTGCAAGGCTTGAAGAAGATGTTAAGTGATACAAGGCCAGACTAGCGGAGCAATTTGATATCAACAGGAATATGCATGAACCATTGATCAAGATCAGGAAGAACACCAAGAGGGAGTTCTTGAAGGCACTAAGATGAACACGTGTGACAACAAATCAAGCTTGGGGGAGTTCCACCTAGTCTTTTATGCTTTTTAGTTTATCATATGCATCTAGTTATGGTTTTGGTTTGGGAGTGCCTTTTATTTTTTTTATCTATCTTTTATTTTAGTTTATGAAAATCTCTTAGCGCATTATCATGTTCCTTGTTCGAGTGTTTTTTCGATGAAATATAAATTATGGTGTCATCCATGGTTCCATTATCTAGAGTATTTATGCATTACACTAATGCAGATGGGTGCACCATATTTAGAAGCTTTAGTTACACCTTTACTCAAAAACAGATTAACTTGAGTATATTGGACAAATACAAAATTAATCTAAGGCTGGAATGATAAAAGTATCAAAGAAAAACATATTGAGATTTAGAATTTGGAGGATAGATGTGGTTTTGTAGGATAAAAGGTTAGGAAGAGGAGTAACAAGGGGGCATGAGATACTCTTGTTATGCTTAGTAACCAAAGGGTAAACTGAGGGTTATGGATATTTCAATACACATCTCTAACGAAAAGGTGGAAACCCAAAAATTCAGTCAGCCATGGAAAGTGCAAGTTAAAAGTTGGAAGAGCATATGACATGATTGAAAGTTTGATAATCCCCAAGAGCAAGGAATCACTATAGCACAATTCGATAAGTATTGAGTATCGAACCCATGAGGAGCTGAAGGTAAACTATCTATTCTCTAAATTACTATAACCCACTTATATGGCCTTTTATGCAATGCAATGGACTATAATATGCAAGGTAATGTAAAGTTGTAACATCCCTAAAATCATGTTTTCAAAGTTTGCACATCATACATGCATTCATACTCATCTTAGGATACTTTTCTCAAAAATCAGAAACTTGTGATCTATCATTTTATGTAAGCAAGGCATTGACCCAATGCTACTCTCTAGTATGAGATTATTTGTTTTAAACCAAAGATATTTGATCCTAAGTTTGTTTGATAATTTCCAAATATTGGACAAATTTTTCAAAACAAAGTATGAATTGAAAACCATTTTATACCTTTATTAAACAATGGTAAAGGCACTGTTTTCTTTTAAAATTTCAAAGGACCAAAGTAAGTTTGAGTGGACAATAGTGCTAAATGATCAATTAAGAGCTGGATCCATCCTACAACAATTTAGAACAAATTTGAATTCATTTTGGTTTGAAAATCATTTGAAAATGTTTTCAGGAAATCAAATTAGAAATAGAAAAACATAAAAGAATAGGGAAAAGGCCAGCGCTGCCATTTTGGCCCAGCACAGAATCTAGCCCACTAAGCCCACCCGGGCCAGTTCCCCCTCTACCCTCTCTCACCCACGCGAAGCGTACCCCGCAGCCGCTGACACTGGGCCCTCTCCACGTAAGCGTCGTTGTAAGGTTCCCAACCTTTAATAAGGTAGAGATCCCTGTGTTTGCAATGCTAGTACCTGGATCAATAGCTAGCATCCACAGTTAAGATGTAATATCAAGAAACAAAGGTCATAATACCACTTTATAACCAGGAATAAAATAATTTATTACATCTTACATAGGTCATTTGGCTATCTCATTACAATGCAGCAGAATATAACAATAGCATGGGGTCCTTCATCTTCAAAGCGCCACAGGCATACATGTTGGTTGTAGACTTGTAATCCTAAATCAATAAACTTCTCTAACATCAAACAAACCTGCAACATAACAAGTTACACCCACAAGGGTCAATACATTTGAATTGTATTGGCAAGTGATACTATGGTAATATAGTGGAGTCTATCATCTATATGCATTTGGCTAAGTGGAGCTTAGGCTTGCTTTGCTCAAAATAGATTTTCCTTATCATTTGAAAAGACTAAGTTTTTGCTTGACAAAATTCTTTCCCAAGGCATCTCCCAATAGAAATTGGTGATCCTTCAATCCCTTGTTCAACCACAAGATTTTAACTTAGAAATTGGGATGAGGAGATTCTTGATAGCTTCCATGTCTTGATGCTCAAATTGTCCTTTACCAGGGACATGGCTAAGTACTTAGATTTTACACTCTGCAGAGGTGGTGCACTTTCCCCACAAGACTTGGTTTCCCAAGATAAGATCTTTCATAAGCCTTCCCTTAGACCAGAATGGACGCGTTCCAACCTATCATCCCCTACCACCAACTATCCATTTGGCTAAGTTATTGCAACCTATATGATCCAGGCAGATCCCATAATGCAAGGTGGCTGCACTTGAAGCTTCTCAACATTTGACATCTCAAATCTCTTTGTTCCTGGGTGGCCATCCACAAGTGAGATACACAAGGTAAACCATAGAAATGGGCCTTGTGAACCACTCAACACAAACCATTCCTTACATTCCACCCAGGTGATTCATTCACTTAGTTGTTTTATTAAACAAAAACACAAGTCCTTGACTTGGAAATATTCCATAGTATGAATATATATTCCACCCTTGTTTTTTATTAGCTAAGCTAAGCATGATAGTAGTAGGAATATTAACTTAGGAAATTCTACTAAGGTTTCATCTACTAGGATTTCCCATGGCATAGTTTACACTTAGCAAAGTTCCATGCAAGTCCTACTTAGAACATATCACTAATGCATAGTGAAAATAATGGGACAAAAGTATGAAGCATCACTTGCCTTTTTGGTAGAGAATATATGTTCACTCCTTGATCTTGCAATAATCACACTCTTCAAATTCCACTACAATTCAATCAAGCAAGCAATATTTCAATCTACCATTCAAGCAAAACATCACATAAAATAATAGAAACAAAACAATGCATGCAAGCATGCCAAACTTTGTTTTATTTACAAAACTGGTTTATAATAGGTTATAAACATTATAAAACACTTATTGGTCATTTTATAAAGTGGCAAAACTATTTGCAAAAGATTTTACCTTTAAACCATTTTTTAACAAAATCAATATTTTATGTGGCTGGAAATGCCTTTAGCAAAAAAACAATTTCATGTGGTTCACCAAATACATTTTTAAATCATAAAACTTGGTGCTTGGGGTCAGAGAGTTTATTCCAAAACATTTCCCAAAGATTTTCTCCCAAAAGCATTTTTAATAAATAAGCATTATTTTTATTTGACTAGAAATGGTTTAAATCAAAAGGTTTATTCTTTTGTTTCACCAAATACATTTTTGAAACCAAAAATTGATTTCTATGGTCAGTAGGTTCAAAACAAACCATTTGCCAAAGATTTCATCTCAAAAATCATTTTAGAACAATTTTTATATTCTAAACATGCATACACAAGTTTCTGCAAAAATAATCAAATTAACAGAAGCATTTTACTAAAAAAAGTGCATGGTCAGAAAGTACTTGTCTTGCTGATTCCATTGATATAAAATTTGCAAAATTTGGACGTGTGGTTTGAAAGTTTTGAATTTTTCAAATTGGAACATCTAATAGACAAGTTTCTGGTTTTTAAAACAAACAGAGGCCACGCGTCACGATTCTATTCGTCGGTACCGTTTCATTGGGATCGGCAGATGCGAGCCGTTGGATTTAAGTGGGATCGCACGGCTCGGAAGCAAGCGTACCCCTTCAGTTAATATTCTATCGTGGCCACTGGATCGTAATCGCACGGCGCACAGCGTGCCTGCCAGATATGGGCGGCGCTGGTGGCGGCAGGTGGCGGCGCTGGCTCTGCCTACGGCGTCGCGGTGATTACAGGAAGCAAGGGAGGAAGGGGAAGGGCTCACCAGGTTCGGGAGATCACGGCGATGCTCAACGTGCTTGCGGTTTATCAAGGGGCGCACGGTGGTGGCGTGGATTCCTCGCCGGAGTTCTCTCTGGCGGTGGTTGCTTCTGTCGGAGACGGTGGCGAGGCTTCGGTGCATGCCAGAGGAAGAGGAGGGTATGGTTAGTTGCGCAAAGACGTGGCGAGGATGCGTGCGTGAAAGAGAAAGAGAGGGGCGGTCATTACCAACCAGGGTGGTGTCGCCGGAGTGGAAGTAGACGGCGGTGCGCTCGGTGGTCGTTGTTGCCGAGGTTCTGGGGCACGCGGGGGCGAGCTGATGCCACGGGGAGGTGCTCCAGGGTACGTGGAGCACGCGTGTGTGGTCGAGGGGGCGAGGGGTGGTCAGACAACGCCGGAATTGGCCGGACAGGTCGTCGGAGCAGAGGGCGTTCCAGGTCGAAATTTGCTCGGCCTAGGGGCAGAGGGGGTGCAACGTTCAGGGGGAAAGGAGGAGGAGGAGCATGCGGTTTAGTACGCGTGGTTGCGGCGAGGGTTAATGGAGATATTAACGCGAATTGATGGTGCCTTCATTGGCCAGAAACGGCGACGGAGGAATTGGGGGCGGGTTCGTCGCGCGGGTGAGGAAGAAAGCTGGGCGGTGGGGCCTGGCTGTCTACGAGTGAGAGAGAGTGGGGGTGGGTCCAGTTAGTCATTGACTCTGCGGGTGAGAATTCGAGTACGAAACGTTTTCCTGCGGGAGAGAGGAAGTGGGCTGGTGGGCTTAGTGGGCTAGCTGGGCTGGCTGCTTCGTTTCCCTTTTTTTTATCTGATTCTTTTTCTTTTTCCATTTCTTTTATTTCTGTTTTGATTGTGTTTAAACAATTTAAACATTCATTTGAATTCAAATCTCAACCAAAATTTGTGTAGGTTTAAATACTGATTAGTAATAAAATCTGGAGTCAATTTTGGAATAAAATTTTATTCTTTTTGGGGTCTTTTAATTAATCAAAAAGGCTCTTGTTTTAAATCAAATAAGATTTAATAATATCTTCAAAACACCATTTGAATTCTTAAACCTTCCAAATCTTTTCAGTAGGTTTTTATTTGTTTAATAGGGTGTCAAATAATTCATCTTGAATTATTTGGAAAGTATTTAATATGATTCATAACTCATTTGAATTGGGTATTTGTTTTAATTCTAATGCAATTAAATATAGTTTTAATTCCCTAAATTTTATTTGGAAGATTTATTTTATTTAAATTAATTTAAACAACTTTTATTCCACTTGGGTATATTCCAAAATACTATTTTCTCATAAATTATATAATTATTCTTATTAGAGATTTGTCTTTATTAAAATAGGGATAGAATGGTTAATGCCATTTTATTTTATTTTGGAAATTCTTTATCCTTTTATTTTATTTGGATTTGGATTCTATTCATTCCATTTGCTTAATGGATTAGGCCAAGATTTAATTTGGTCTTTAAATATTCCTTATTTAATATTTCTTTCTTCATCTTATAAAATCCATAACTTTTTATTTATAGATCCAAACTTGGTGATTCCAATTTGTAAAATCTTATTTGATATTTGTTTATCTTTTTAAATCCTTTTAGGATTATTTGTTCACCATTTTGTATGGATTTTAGATAAGTGCTTTATTAGCTTTGGAAATTACTTTTCCTTATCTTATTTAAATTCATAAGATTTTATTTATGGTTCCAAATTAAGTGAAACCAATTTATATAGTCTTATAATATTTCCATTTGTCATTCTTGATCATTTGAAAAGTTTGCTTGACAACTTTTATATGGATTAGATCCATAGGCTTGGGGATAACTTGGAAACGATTTTATTCCATTAGGGTTTTGGGTTTGGATTTATTTTGCAAGTGTTTAAATTTCAAGATACATTCATTGCGAATGCATTTCTCTTGATTTGGATTTTGTTAGATTCAAACTTTAATTAAAGTTTGTTCAAGATGGGATTTTAAGTTTCCATTTAGAAACAAAAGTTTCTTTTCACCCTAATTTTCAACAATTATTTATTTTGTTTATTTATTTTTCAGATTACAAGATTTGGAAAATCTTGGGATGTGACAGTCGTCTTCCCCAGATTCTCGTGCGCAGATGCCGCTCCGTCGTTACCACCGCGCAGTGATGCCGCGTTTAAACCTCGCTTAAATCCCATTGATTTAGCGCATAATTCCCGCCCCGCTCCTGGCTACTTAAACACCTCGCCGCCGCGGTCATTTCCCCCCACACAGAACACTCACCTCGCCACCAGGCTGCCAGTATTTCGAGTCGCACCGCCGCGGCCCGACGAACTCCGGCGTGTGATTACGGTGAGCTCCGACCGCCCCTACCTCTGGTTCAAACAAGCGTGACCAGAATGATCTTGCGCATCTCCTGATGCCATTCGTTTGCCCTCTCGTGACCCAGGTCGCCGTCCCCGTTCACGCCCGTAAACGTCAGAATCGCCACTCAATTCCGACGAGCGATTGAGGTAAAACCCGACCGCCCCCTATCTTCTCCTTGACCCAGTAGTGTTCGTCATTACCTTGCACACCTCCTTATACACTAGGTTTGTGCTAGGGTGATCCAGAGCGTCACCTACGTCTTCGTCACCGTGCACCCGACGCTGTCCTCAACTCCGACGAGCTCCTACGGCCACAGCAGCTCGCCCCTGTCCACGCCAGCAGTAACTTGAGATTCCTCGCAACCTTGCGATGCTGGTAAGCACCGCTACTGCCCCTATCCCCCTCTAGAATCACCGGAGCGTCACCGGCAGACGCGCAGCCGCCGCGGTAGCCATTTGCTCCGCCTGTTGTTGGTCAGAGCAACGTGGTCCGCTGGATCTGGATCCAGCGGATGCGATTAGATCAACCCGCGAAGGGGTATGCGCAGATCTGGGCCGTGCTTAGTTAGTTAGATCCAAAGGCCGCGAGCGTGATTCAGCGCGAACCGGTACCGTCCAATCAGGAGCTGCCGCGTGGCCTGTAATTTGTTTTAAAAATCTGAATTAGATCTATTAGTGATTCAAACTTACAAAATTCATAACTTTTGATCCACACGTTCAAATTTTGTAAATTTTATATCATTGGAATCAGGAGAAAGAATTCTATCCATTTATGCACTTTTTTAATAAATTGCATCTGTAAAATGGGTTGTTTTTGCAGAGACATTTCTAAGCTTATTTTGTATATAAAAATAGTATGGAAAATGTTCTAGGGGCCAAATTAATTTTATTTAGTGTATAATAGTTTTGTTTATGATTCAGTACTATTTCACTTGTCTTGTTTGATTTAGAAAAATCATCACATGGCATTTGCATGCATTCATATATTTTTGCTTGTATATTTTTGATATGTGAATTTGGTGCTATCATTTTATGTGTAGATTTTGGTGCTAATAGTGATTGTGGTTGTGAAGATTGTTGCTACTCCCCCAACTACCAAGGCAAGTGGTGCTTCATATTTTTGTCCCAATATTTTGACTATACATTAGAAATATTTTGTATAGGGCTTGCATGAATATTTTGCTAAGTATCTAAATGCAATGCTTGGGAAATCCTAGTAGTTGTAGAATTGTTAGAATTATCTCTAAGTTAAGATACTTTTATTCACATTCTTAGCCTAGCTAGTAGCAACCAAGGGTGGAATATATTCATGCTATGTAAAAATATTGCTAAGTCTTTGACTTATGGTTTTACTTAATAAAACAACTAAGTGAATGAAACACCTGGGTGGAATGGTAATTGCTTGGTGGTTTTGGTTGAGTGGTTACACAAGGCCCATTTCCATGGTTTACCTTGTGTATCTCACTTGTGGATTGCCACCCAGGAACAAAGGAATTTGAGATGCCAAATGTTAAGAAACTTCTAGTGCAGCCACATGGCATTATGGACTCTGCCTGGATCATATAGGTTGCAATAACTTAGCCAAATGGACAGTTGGTGGTAGGGATTGATAGGTTTGGAGCGTGTCCATTTTGGTCTAAGGGAAGGCTTATGAAAGGTCCTTTCTTGGTGAAAATCAAGTCTTGTGGGGAAAGTGCACAACCTCTGCAGATGGAATAAACTAAGTACTTAGCCGTGTCCCCGGTAATGGACAACTTGAGCATCAAAACATGGAAGCTATCAAGAATCTCCTCATCCCAATTTTCTAAGTAAAACTTGTGGTTGAACAAGGGTAAAGGTTCACCAATTTATATTGGTGGTTCCTTGGGAAGGTTTTTGCCATACAAAACTTAGTGTTTTCAACTGATAGGTAAAACCTATTTTCAGCAAAGGAAGCCTAAACTACACTTAGCCAAATTCATGTAGTAACTAGATGTTAATATTCTACTAAGGTATCACTTGCCCATACTATTCCAATGTATTGACCCACTATGGCTATAACTTGTGATGTTGTAGGTTACTCTGATGATTAGGGGTTATGAGTCTACACTAAACATGCTTGCCTGTGGCACATGAAGATGAAGACTTTTATTTTATATTGTTAAGTTAAACTCTTGTACTAGCCTATGGCTATGGAGTTGTAAAAGACTATGTTATCTCTGGAATGAAGATGTAATAATGACCTTTGTTTCTGTGTACTTCATCTTAAACTGTGGATGCTAGCATTGATCCAGGGACTAGCATTGCAATCACAGGGATCTTTACCTTTATAAAGGTGGGATCTTACAAATGGTATCAGAGCACTGTGTTGCCTGTAGGATTATAACCCTAGGATTGGATTAGAAACCACTAAGGATATTTTTTCAACAATTTCCACACTTGTCTTTTCCTTCTCGTAAACTTTTCTAATCTTCTTGCTCATCTCTATTTGTAGATGAACTCCATTAACGAAGCCGTGAGGAAGGGACCACTCATGACCATGACCTTGGAGTGTGAGACAGAATTTCCCAAGGCCCTCAAGGACCTCATGGTTGCCATGGGGATACATGGTGCAGCTGTGTACAAAGGATTCCCCGTGATGGATGAAGGAGTAGAGTACTGGTGGGTGCAACTTCACTTGTACAACAACAAGGAAGGCAACCACAAGGAATCAGGATTCTGCATGGTCACCAACTCAGTAATGCACACCACATTCTTTGACTCTGCAAGAGATGCAGCTTGGAAGGCCATCAAGGAGATTGGTGACAGACTCAAGTGCAGAATGCTTAACACCCAAAATGACCTTAGGGAAGAAAAGAAGCATACCCAAGAGTTAGAGGCTACCAACCAATGTTTAAGAGAGGACATCATAGACTTAGCAATGGAGTCATGTGATCAAGATCGATAGATTGCCTCTAGGGATGCGTTTTTAGCCAACTTGGCAAGTGAGATGGGATTGTAATGTACTTTGTTAGTTGGACCACCACATTTATCGTTTTATTTCCAAAAATTTGTCTAAGTTATGTTGAACCTTTGATGCTTGTAATGGACTGATGTATGCCATGACTTGTGTGTTTGTTGCCAAAGATATGCTTGTGATACTTTGTCTTGTGATTTGTCTCTATTGATGTTGATTCTAACTTTTCTCTATCTTATAAAATAGATGCCTAATGTTACTATCAACACGGCTGAAGAGTTCAAGGGAACTCGTTTTGGCACTCGTCTTATTGAGCTCACTAGTGTGCTCAACCTTTCGCTCCCTAGCATCATGACGCTCCCCCTCACCAAGTTTGAGAGGAAGGACCTTTGGGGCTTCAAAGTTACTCAGCCAGGACGCCAGACTGAGCCAACCACGGAGGCTATCACTTTTAAGCTAATGCATGACGACAAGAAGAGAGGCTTAGATGTAGTCATGCAGGATTTACTTGGGCGTCTGGTAGGGAGGCACTCCAGAGAGCTTAGAGGTCTTTACTTTCACGCCTTCGGAAGACGCGAAGAGGAGGGTGAGGCTATTGAGTTCGAGGATGCTGCTAGAGATACGGTGGAGCCGATTCGTCTGTACCTTCAGGACCTAGAGGTTCTCATTAGGCACCTAGATACCGATAGGACCAACATCATGCTTAGCAATGACGAGCTCCAGGTGCAGCTTCGTGAGAAGGACAAGCTCTTCGTGGAGCAAGACGAGATAGTCAAGGAAATGGAGGCCAAGTTTGAGAGCCAGGACAGCAAATTCAAGAGCCAGGAGAAGAGAGTCCAAGACCGGAACAAGAAGATCTCGGAGATGAAGGAAGAGCTAGAGACCAAGGACTTCGAGCTCGAGCATCAGCAGGGTGCGATTGAGAGACTTCGTTCACAGAAGAGGGCTCTTAAGGCCAAGATAGAGGCCTTGACTACCAATGTCGAGGAATACAAGACCGCTATGGAGAATGCAGGTCTTACACTTGTTGATGAGGAGGTTGATGCAGAGGAGTAGTGATGACTACTCATTTATCCTTCATTTACCGTACTTATGATTATTGAGTCGCAATGACCATCCAACATGTGGATGGCTTGCTATCGTGTGTTTGCTTTTTCAAACTTGTTGTTTATGTCATTGAACTTTATGTTATTTTGATGCTTGTTTGGTGATTGTCTATGTGATGTATTGTGCATGTTAAGCATCTATGGGTATCTCATTCTTATCCTTATGAAAACCACAGATGCCTCCTCGACGTGCCAACCCCAACCCAAACAACAACAATGTCACCCCCGAGATGCAGCAGCTGATGACAGCACAGGCACAGCTGATGCAGATGATGACCACTTTTATGCAGAATCAGAATAACAAAAAAAAAACAATAACAACAACAACAACAATCAAAACAACCCACCAGGATTTGACATGCTCACCAGATTCCTAAGACTGAGGCCTGCAAAGTTCTTAGGAACTACTGATCCCATGGTGGCCAATGATTGGATATGTTCAGTGAACAAGGATTTGGTAACTTTCGGCTGACCGACGAAGAGAAAGTCAGGTTTGCAGCATATATGTTGGAAGGACCAGCAGCCACTTGGTGGGATAACTTCCAGATCACTACTCCCATTGAGGATGTGACATGGGTTATATTTGAAGATGGTTTCCGTACATCTCACATCTCATCTGGGGTGATGAATTTGAAGAAGGAGTTCCATAACCTGAAACAGCGTCACCACAGCGTGGCTGAATACATTGAGGAGTTCAACAATCTGGCGCGTTATGCACCGGATGAAGTTGATACCGATGCCAAGAGGAAGGAGAAATTCCTCGAATGACTAAACGATTAACTGAATCTGCAGCTATCTGTTGCCTATGTCCCAACCTACCAATCACTTTGTGACAAGGCTACCATCTTGGAGAACAAGATGAAATAGGTTGAAAGCAGAAAGAGGAAGCACAACTCTGACAAGCATAGTTCGGGATCGTCTCACAAGCGTTCCCATCATGATGACAGTGGGAGTTCTGGATCCCACAAGCATGGAAAGTACAACAGCCACCACAACCTCCATCATGACAACAAGCATCACCGTAGTCATGATAATGACAAGTACAAAAACCACAAGAGTGGACACAAGAGTCACCACAGTGGAGGTGGAAGTGGAAGTGGTAGTCAGCCTGCAAAGAGAGATATCAGCCAGGTTGAATGTTTCAAGTGTAAGAAGATGGGGTACTATGCAAATGAGTGCCCAGAAAAGAAAGTTGAAGGAACCAGCAATCCCAACCCTTTCCAGAAGGGACAAGTGAACCACATCAACGTGGAAGAGATTTATGAGGAGTTCGATGTTGTGGCTGGTAAGTTCAAACTCAATTCTATTCTAGCACTTGTTCTTTTTGATACTGGTGCATCACATTCATTCATATCAAAAGCATTTGTTGATAAAAATGGGTTTCCAACTGAAAATATTGGGTGTCCAATAAAAGTAAGTTCTCCCGGTGGAGACATGATAGTAAGTCTTGGATGTCGTGATCTAGTGATAGAATTAGGAAAGCATAAGTTTCCAGTTAGCCTGATAATCCTAGATTCCCAAGGACTGGATGTAATATTGGGAATGGACTGGATGACCAAGTATGAAGGATTACTAGATTGTGCCAATCGTACTGTCGCACTCACAACCCCGAAAAAGAAACGGATAAGATTCAAGTATAACTTTGAATCAAAAGGGAGTAAGCTAAATTCTCTTAAGGGGGTTAGCTTAGACAGTGTGCCAATTGTGAGTGAATATCCGGATGTGTTTCCGGAAGAATTGCCAGGAATGCCACCAGATAGAGATGTGGAATTTCTTATTGACTTGCCGCCAGGATCAGGACCAATAGCAAAGAGACCTTACAAGATGTCAGTTGATGAGTTGAAAGAACTCAAGAAACAACTTGGAGAACAGTTGCAGAAAGGATTTATTCAACCAAGTTCTTCATCTTGGGGAGCACCAGTCTGGTTTGTGGAAAAGAAAGATAGAAGTCAAAGGTTATGCATAGATTATCGTTCCCTCAATGAGGTGACTATCAAGAACAAATATCCTTTGCCCAGAATCAATGACTTGTTTGATCAGCTAGAAGGAGCCTGTGTGTTCTCAAAGATTGATCTCCGGTCAGGTTATTTTCAGCTTAAGATAAGAGAGCAAGACATACCTAAAACAACATTCACCACTAGGTATGGATTGTATGAGTACACCGTGATGCCATTTGGTTTGACCAATGCAACAGCTTACTTCATGAATATGATGAACAAGGTGTTCATGGAGTTCCTTGACAAGTTTGTTGTCGTTTTCATCGATGACATTTTGATCTACTCCAAGAGCAAAGAAGAGCATGAAGGACATTTGCATTTGATACTTGAGAAGCTTAGAGAGCATAAGTCGTATGCCAAATTCAGCAAGTGTGAATTCTGGTTAAATGAAGTCGGATTTCTTGGACACATTGTGTCAGGAGATGGTGTAGTAGTTGATCCCGCAAAAGTGCCAGCTGTAACTGAATGGGAATCTCCTAAGTCAGTGAAAGAAGTTCGTAGTTTTCTTGGCTTGGCAGGATACTATAGAAGATTCATTGAAAATTTCTCCAAGGTAGCTAAGCCAATGACGGAGTTACTAAAGAAAGACAAGAAATTTGCTTGGTTTGAAGGATGTGAACTCAGTTTCCAAGAATTGAAGAAGAGACTAGTGACAGCACCAGTCTTATGTCTGCCAGACTCGGAGAAGGATTTCCAGGTTTATTGTGATGCATCCCATAATGGATTAGGTGCAGTTCTGATGCAAGAAGGGAAAGTTGTGGCTTATGCCTCGAGACAACTCAAAACTCATGAGGTGAATTATCCAACTCATGATTTAGAGTTAGCCTCTGTTGTCCATGCACTCAAAACATGGAGACTTTATCTTTTGGGAAAGCGATGTGAAGTATTCACAGATCACAAAAGTTTGAAGTATATCTTCACTCAAAAAAAAATCAACATGAGACAAAGAAGATGGCTAGAACTCATCAAGGACTATGACTTCAGTTTGCAATACCATCCCGGTAAAGCAAATGTTGTAGCGGATGCACTAAGCCGTAAGGTATTTGTGAATGGCCTTACTAAGGGAGAGTTGCCATATGATCTGTGTGCCCAATTTAGAGACCTCAGATTAGAGATTGTGACTAAAGGACATCCCATGTCACATCCCAAGATTTTCCAAATCTTGTAATGTGAAAATAAATGAATAAAATAAAACTTTGTTGATTTTCAGGGCCAGAAGAAACTTTTTGAATTTAAATGGAATCTCAAACCCATTTGAATCAAATAAAATCCTAAAGGGATTTAAAAAGATAAACATTTTAAATAAAGGAAAACAAAATATTTTGGAAATACTATTTTGGATCATTAAAATAAAAGGATTTGGTTTTCAATTGAAATAAAAGTTTTATAGATAAAGATTATTTTATAAAGCCAAATTAAAACATTGGCCAAGCTTTTAATTAAAACATTTTGTTTTGTATAAAAATAGCAAGGGTATAGTTAAATAAATTAATAAGGATTTAATATCCAACTTTATTTAATAGAAGGTTTTACCAATTTAATTGAAACATCAAAACTTATTAAAATTATTTAAAATAAGCTTTCTAAATATTTGATATTCACAAATAAAACCTACTAGAGAGTTTTGGCTTTATTTTAGATTTCAAAATAAATATCTCAATAAAGCAAATCCTATTTGATTTAATAATGAAAGTCTATTTTATTTAATTATTAATGGATCCTAAAATAAAGATGTTATTTTGTTTTAAACAAGTTTCCAAATATTCTTTATTTCCAAATAAAACCTACTGAATGGCTTTAGTACTATTTTAGTTTTAAAAATAAATATTCTAATAAAACAAATCTTATTTGAATTAAATGAATAAGGTTTATTCATTTAATTGGTATTGGACCCTAAAATAAAATGTTATTTCATTTTAAACAAGTATTTCAAGTATCTTATATTTTCAAATAAAACCTACTGATTTGGTTTTGAAAGTGTTTGGATTTCAAATGAAGATTTTATTAAATAAATCAAACCATATTAAATAAATAAAGGACCCTTTTATTTAATTAATGAAAGGATCTTAAATATTATTTTATTTTGAGATTTGGTTTATGTTGATAGACAGAACCAAAAACTCATTACAATTGTTGAATTGTTTGAATTATTTGAATGCTTGAATAGTTGGATGAAGTTCAAATCAGAAAATAGAAAATAGAAAAAGATAAAACAAAGCAGACAGAAAAAAAAGAGTAAAACGACCAGCCCAGCTAAAGCTCACCCTAGCCCAGTCCAGCCCATCTGCCCTCTCCCCCGAACCGTTTTTCCTCACCACAGAAGCAACCCGTTAAGTCACTGACCGGTGGACCTCCCCCTCTCTCCTTTTCCCACTGACCAGCGGACCCCACTCCTCCTGTTCTTCCTCCCCACCCGCACGACTCCTTCTCCCCCCTCGTCGCCGTTTCCTGCAGTAATCCCGCGGCTTCAATTCATCATAATGCCGGGCATTTACCTCACCTTGACCAAGCTCGATAAAACGCCAGCATTCCTTCTTCATTTCCCCTCTGCGCCCTCCCCAAAGCACGCCCCCAGGCTGCCGTATTTCGCCAGACACTCCCTCTGTCTCCGACGACCTTTCTCGCCGATTCCGGCCAGCACACGCCCCCTTCTGCCTCCTCGAGCACACAGCCATGATCAGCATTCACCAGCGGACCATTCTGCTGTCACAGCTCGCTCGCGCGTGCCTCACAGCGTCGGCAACGTCGACGACCTGCAGCACCGCCGTCTGCCCTCTTCTCCGACGACGTCTCCCAGGTAAAACCGACCACCCCTCCTCTTTTCTTTCATGCACGCGTCACCGCACTGACCTTGCGCAGCTAACCTTGCCCTCCATTTACCTTCGTGTGATCTGTAGCGTCGTCCTCGACCTCGACCGCGTGCGTCCGCCACCAGAACCAACTCCGGCGAGGAATCCTGCCCGTCCCCATGCGCCCCTCCACCAACCAAGAGCACGTTGAGTATCGGTGCTGCATTGCGATCACGGTGAGCTTACACCCTCCCTGTTTCGCTTCCTGCCTCGCCAGCGCCGCCGCCAACTGGCCGCTCCGCCGCTCGCCGTTATCCTAGCGCCGCCAACTTCTGGCAAGCCAGTAGGAGCCGTTCGATCTAGATCGGGCGGGCACGATAGAGTCACTTAAACCGCGAAAGGGTATGCGCTCAGTACCGCGCGATCTAATTAGATCCAAGGGCTATCACGCGTGATCCAGCCGAACCGGTATCGCCCAGTTAGAAAGCGCCGCGTGTCACTGTTCTGTTTAAAAACTGATTTGAAAATAGAATATTTTGTGAATTTCAAACCCTTATAACTTTGGATCCACACGTCCAAAAATTAAAAAATTTATGTCGTTGGATTCAGGAGAGCAAGCCCTAGCCAACTGTGGAATTGGTTTAGCCAATAGTATTTGTTAGTTTGCTTGTTTTTGCAGATTCTTTGGTGTGCTTGTTTAGAGTATAAAAATTGTTTAAAAATGATTTTTGGATTAAACCCTTTGCAAAATGGTTTGTTGTGACCTTACTGACCCTAGAAACCAACCCTTGGTGTTAAAAATGATTTTGGTAAGATTTAGGTTGGATTACTTGACTTAGCCATTTTCTAGCCAAATAAAAAGAATGGTTTTTGTTATAAAAATGTTTATGGAAAGAAAACTTTAAGAAAATGGTTTGATCAAAACCACTGACCCAAAACACCAAGTTTTGCAAATTAGCAACTCATTTGGTGAACAAATTAATAGTTTTGCCTTGATAAAAACATTTTTCACCACATGAAATGATGAATGGATTTAAAAATGGTTTATGGATAAAACCCATTTGCAAATGACTTTGCCATTTTGGTAAATGACCAATTTGGAACTTACAAAGTTTAGAAGCCTAGTGGAGACCATCCTTGCAATAGAACCAACCTTTGCATGCTTATGCATAACTTAGATTCCATTACTTTGTGTGTGAAAAATTGTTTGTTTGACTTTGGTTTGGAATGAGAATTGAATGTGTGTTTTCTTGATTGACTTTTAGTGAAGTGTGAGACTAGCAAGATCAAGGAGTGAACCACCATTCCCTACCAAAAAGGCAAGTGATGCTTCATACTCTTTGTCCCATTACTTTCTCCATGCATTAATGATTTTGCTAAGTAAAAACTTGCATGGATTTTACTAAGTATAAACCATGCTATAAGTAAACCTAGTAGATGAATCCTTAGTAGGATTTCTCTAAATTAAAGATTCCTACTACTATCAAGCTTAGCCTAGCTAATAGAAAACATGGGTGGAATATATATTCACACTATGGAAAAATATTCTAAGTCTGAGGACTTGTGATTTTGTCTAATAAAACAACTAAGTTAATGAATCACCTGGGTGGAATGGGCTTGCTTGGTGGTTTTTGGTTGAGTGGTTACACAAGGCCAGGGGACTGGTGAACCTTGTGTATCTCACTTGTGGATGGCCAACCAGGAACAAAGATATTTGAGATGTCAAATGTTGAGAAGCTTCAAGTGCAACCACTTGGCAATATGGGCTCTGCCATGATCATATAGGTTGCAAGAACTTAGCCATATGGACAGTTGGTGGTAGTGTTTGATAGGTTGGAACGCGTCCATTTTGGTCTAAGGGAAGGCTTCTGAAAGATCTTGTCTTGGGAAACCAAGTCTTGTGGGGAAAGTGCACCACCTCTGTAGAGTGTAAAATCTAAGTACTTAGCCATGTCCCTGGTAAAGGACAATTTGAGCATCAAGACATGGAAGCAATCAAGAATCTCATCATTAAAATTTCTAAGTTAAAACTTGTGGATTGAACAAGGGTTGTTTGAAATATTCAATCTTTGATTGGTAGATGCCTTGGAAAGGATCTTCAATCTTTGATTGAGAAAAATGATTTTGTCAAGCAAAAACTTAGTATTTTCAAAATGATAAGAAAAATCTATTTTGAGCAATGCAAGCCTCAACTCCACTTAGCCAAATGCATATAGATGATAGACACCACTATACTACCATAGTATCACTTGCCAATATAATTAAAATGTATTGACCCTTTGTGGCTGTAACTTGTATGTTGCAGGTTTGATTGTTTTTAGTGAAGATTGATTGATTAGGATTACAAAGTCTACAACCAACATCTTCCTGTGGCACTTTGAAGATGAAGGACCCCATGACTATAGTTATTCCACTGCAATGTAATGTAATAGCCAAATGAGCTATGTAAGATGTAATAAAATTATGATATTCCTGGTTATAAGTTATGTTATGACCTTTGTTTCTTGATATTACATCTAAACTATGGATGCTAGCTATTGATCCAGGGACTAGCATTGTAAAACACAGGAGGAATCTACCTTAGTAGGTTGAGACCCCTACAGATGGTATCAGAGCATTGTGTTGCCTGTAGGATTTGTAAACCCTAGGATTGGACAAAAACCCTTAGAAAAATAGGAGTTATATTTTGATCCAAAAACTTATTTACAAAAACACTTGTAATATCTTTCCTCAACCATTTTGGTTTCAACTCTACTTCTCTACTATTTTAACTTGATGGAAAAACCTACCCCATGGCCAAAGACTACACCATGTGCAAAGGACTTCTTCAATACTTTCAACTCTAATGACTTCAACTTCTTCAACTCTAATGACTTCAACATCTTCAGCATATTCACCAAGGACCTCCAACTTGGAAACTACTAAGGACCACAAGTGAAACAAGGAAATCTTGCTCAAGACTTAGAGATTGAGGGAATGCAAAAGTTAGAAAGAGCCTACATCACTTGAAGTTTTTGAGACCAAAGAAATTCTCCTAAGGAAACCATGATATCATGTAAGAAGCAACCAAGAAGGATGGAAAGATCACAAGTGAACCCTATAGATGGACCACCATATTTTAGCTAAGACAAAACCACCAACTTGTGTGGTGTGACAAAAATATTTTGTTGCCTTAGTATGTGCTTGAATCTTGTTTGAGTGAAATGTTTGGTTTGAGTTTGCATGCACATTGTTTGTGTGAATTGTGATGTGTGTGAGTAGAAATATTTCCTTAGAAATATCTTGCCTATTCTAATCTCCCTTCAACCCAAACAGATGACTACTCCAAGAGACACCAACATCAAGGTTGATGACAACAACAACAACCAAGAAGACAACATGAGAGAACTTATAGCAACCCAAAACCAGTTGAGCCAAGAGACAACTCAACTTTTAGCCAACAACAATGGATTAGACCCAGCCATACAAAGGATTTTGAAACTCCAATCCCAATTGATGCAAAGATTAGTTACTCAAATGATCAACATGAGAGAAAACTTTTCCCAAAGAGCTAAAGACAACAAGGATGACAAAGAAGCTAATCTAGAAGGAATCCAAGCCAGCAATAGTTTTAGAGACAAAGATCATACATCCAAGGAACATGAAGATCACTGCCCCAAGAAGAGAGAAAGATCTCCCACCTATGAAGAACATGAACTAGAAGAACTCCTAGCTTTGGAGAGACCCAAAAAGAAGAAAAAGGACATAAGCCAATTGCAGTGTTACAATTGCAAAGAGATGGGACACTATGCCAGTGAATGCCCAGAAAAGAAGAAGAACCAAAGAAACAAACAAAAGGCAATGATACCAAAGGAAAAGAAAGATATCAGCCAAGTGATGTGTTCCAAATGCAAGGAACTAGGCCACTATGCAAACAATTGTCCAGGAAAGAGGAAGCCCAAGATAAACCAACCTATAAAGGATCTCAGCCTTGTCACATGTTTCAAGTGTGAAAACAAAGGACACTATGCAGATCTTTGTCCAGAGAAGATGAAAGACAAGTTAAATAAGTCTATGAAGGATCTCAACCTTGGCCCATGAGTCAAGTATGGAAACCAAGGACACCATGCAAATGTTTGCTTAGAGAAGTTCCCCAGGATTCCAAGAAGGACAATATGTAATTTTTGTTTGAAATTTTTAAGGGTGGTAGTACCCTAGTTGTCTTGAACCTGCTTGTAACCCTAACCTCCAAATCTCGGGACGAGATTTATTTTAAGGGTGGTAGCCTGTCACATCCCAAGATTTTCCAAATCTTGTAATATGAAAATAAATGAATAAAATAAAACTTTGTTGATTTTCAGGGCCAGAAGAAACTTTTTGGATTTAAATGGAATCTCAAACCCATTTGAATCAAATAAAATCCTAAAGGGATTTAAAAAGATAAACATTTTAAATAAAGGAAAACAAAATATTTTGGAAATACTATTTTGGATCATTAAAATAAAAGGATTTGGTTTTCAATTGAAATAAAAGTTTTATAGATAAAGATTATTTTATAAAGCCAAATTAAAACATTGGCCAAGCTTTTAATTAAAACATTTTGTTTTGAATAAAAATAGCAAGGGTATATTTAAATAAATTAATAATGATTTAATATCCAACTTTATTTAATAGAAGGTTTTACCAATTTAATTGAAACATCAAAACTTATTAAAATTATTTAAAATAAGCTTTCTAAATATTTGATATTCACAAATAAAACCTACTAGAGAGTTTTGGCTTTATTTTAGATTTCAAAATTAATATCTCAATAAAGCAAATCCTATTTGATTTAATAATGAAAGTCTATTTTATTTAATTATTAATGGATCCTAAAATAAAGATCTTATTTTGTTTTAAACAAGTTTCCAAATATTCTTTATTTCCAAATAAAACCTACTGAATGGCTTTAGTACTATTTTAGTTTTAAAAATAAATATTCTAATAAAACAAATCTTATTTGAATTAAATGAATAAGGTTTATTCATTTAATTGGTATTGGACCCTAAAATAAAATGTTATTTCATTTTAAACAAGTATTTCAAGTATCTTATATTTTCAAATAAAACCTACTGATTTGGTTTTGAAAGTGTTTGGATTTCAAATGAAGATTTTATTAAATAAATCAAACCATATTAAATAAATAAAGGACCCTTTTATTTAATTAATGAAGGGATCTTAAATATTATTTTATTTTGAGATTTGGTTTATGTTGATAGACAGAACCAAAAACTCATTACAATCGTCGAATTATTTGAATTATTTGAATGCTTGAATAGTTGGATGAAGTTCAAATCAGAAAATAGAAAATAGAAAAAGATAAAACAAAGCAGACAGAAAAAAAAGAGAGCAAAACGACCAGCCCAGCTAAAGCTCACCCCAGCCCAGTCCAGCCCATCTGCCCTCTCCCCCGAACCGTTTTTCCTCACTACAGAAGCAACCCGTTAAGTCACTGACCGGTGGACCTCCCCCTCTCTCCTTTTCCCACTGACCAGCGGACCCCACTCCTCCTGTTCTTCCTCCCCACCCGCACGACTCCTTCTCCCCCCTCGTCGCCGTTTCCTGCAGTAATCCCGCGACTTCAATTCATCATAATGCCGGTCCTTTACCTCACCTTGACCAAGCTCGATAAAACGCCAGCATTCCTTCTTCATTTCCCCTCTGCGCCCTCCCCAAAGCACGCCCCCAGGCTGCCGTATTTCGCCAGACACTCCCTCTGTCTCCGACGACCTTTCTCGCTGATTCCAGCCAGCACACGCCCCCTTCTGCCTCCTCGAGCACACAGCCGTGATCAGCATTCACCAGCGGACCATTCTGCTGTCATAGCTCGCTCGCGCGTGCCTCCCAGCGTCGGCAACATCGACGACCTGCAGCACCGCCGTCTGCCCTCTTCTCCGACGACGTCTCCCCGGTAAAATCGACCACCCCTCCTCTTTTCTTTCATGCACGCATCACCGCACTGACCTTGCGCAGCTAACCTTGCCCTCCGTTTACCTTCGTGTGATCTGTAGCGTCGTCCTCGACCTCGACCGCGTGCGTCCACCACCAGAACCAACTCCGGCGAGGAATCCTGCCCGTCCCCGTGCGCCCCTCCACCAACCAAGAGCACGTTGAGTATCGGTGTTGCATTGCGATCACGGTGAGCTTACACCCTCCCTGTTTCGCTTCCTGCCTCGCCAGCGCCGCCGCCAACTGGCCGCTCCGCCGCTCGCCGTTATCCTAGCGCCGCCAACTTCTGGCAAGCCAGTAGGAGCCGTTCGATCTAGATCGGGCGGGCACGATAGAGTCACTTAAACCGCGAAAGGGTATGCGCTCAGTACCGCACGATCTAATTAGATCCAAGGGCTATCACGCGTGATCCAGCCGAACCGGTATCGCCCAGTTAGAAAGCGCCGCGTGTCACTGTTCTGTTTAAAAACTGATTTGAAAACAGAATATTTTGTGAATTTCAAACCCTTATAACTTTGGATCCACACGTCCAAAAATTACAAATTTTATGTCGTTGGATTCAGGAGAGCAAGCCCTAGCCAACTGTGGAATTGGTTTAGCCAATAGTATTTGTTAGTTTGCTTGTTTTTGCAGATTCTTTGGTGTGCTTGTTTAGAGTATAAAAATTGTTTAAAAATGATTTTTGGATTAAACCCTTTGCAAAATGGTTTGTTGTGACCTTACTGACCCTAGGAACCAACCCTTGGTGTTAAAAATGATTTTGGTAAGATTTAGGTTGGATTACTTGACTTAGCCATTTTCTAGCCAAATAAAAAGAATGGTTTTTGTTATAAAAATGTTTATGGAAAGAAAACTTTAAGAAAATGGTTTGATCAAAACCACTGACCCAAAACACCAAGTTTTGCAAATTAGCAACTCATTTGGTGAACAACTTAATAGTTTTTCCTTGATAAAAACATTTTTCACCACATGAAATGATGAATGGATTTAAAAATGGTTTATGGATAAAACCCATTTGCAAATGACTTTGCCATTTTGGTAAATGACCAATTTGGAACTTACAAAGTTTAGAAGCCTAGTGGAGACCATCCTTGCAATAGAACCAACCTTTGCATGCTTATGCATAACTTAGATTCCATTACTTTGTGTGTGAAAAATTGTTTGTTTGACTTTGGTTTGGAATGAGAATTGAATGTGTGTTTTCTTGATTGACTTGTAGTGAAGTGTGAGACTAGCAAGATCAAGGAGTGAACCACCATTCCCTACCAAAAAGGCAAGTGATGCTTCATACTCTTTGTCCCATTACTTTCTCTATGCATTAATGATTTTGCTAAGTAAAAACTTGCATGGATTTTACTAAGTATAAACCATGCTATAAGAAAACCTAGTAGATGAATCCTTAGTAGGATTTATCTAAATTAAAGATTCCTACTACTATCAAGCTTAGCCTAGCTAATAGAAAACATGGGTGGAATATATATTCACACTATGGAAAAATATTCTAAGTCTGAGGACTTGTGATTTTGTCTAATAAAACAACTAAGTTAATGAATCACCTGGGTGGAATGGGCTTGCTTGGTGGTTTTTGGTTGAGTGGTTACACAAGGCCAGGGGACTGGTGAACCTTGTGTATCTCACTTGTGGATGGCCACCCAGGAACAAAGAGATTTGAGATGTCAAATGTTGAGAAGCTTCAAGTGCAACCACTTGGCAATATGGGCTCTGCCATGATCATATAGGTTGCAAGAACTTAGCCATATGGACAGTTGGTGGTAGTGTTTGATAGGTTGGAACGCGTCCATTTTGGTCTAAGGGAAGGCTTCTGAAAGATCTTGTCTTGGGAAACCAAGTCTTGTGGGGAAAGTGCACCACCTCTGCAGAGTGTAAAATCTAAGTACTTAGCCATGTCCCTGGTAAAGGAAAATTTGAGCATCAAGACATGGAAGCAATCAAGAATCTCATCATTAAAATTTCTAAGTTAAAACTTGTGGATTGAACAAGGGTTGTTTGAAATATTCAATCTTTGATTGGTAGATGCCTTGGAAAGGATCTTCAATCTTTGATTGAGAAAAATGATTTTGTCAAGCAAAAACTTAGTATTTTCAAAATGATAAGAAAAATATATTTTGAGTGCAAGCCTCAACTCCACTTAGCCAAATGCATATAGATGATAGACACCACTATACTACCATAGTATCACTTGCCAATACAATTCAAATGTATTGACCCTTTGTGGCTGTAACTTGTATGTTGCAGGTTTGATTGTTTTTAGTGAAGATTGATTGATTAGGATTACAAAGTCTACAACCAACATCTGCCTATGGCACTTTGAAGATGAAGGACCCCATGACTATAGTTATTCCGCTGCAATGTAATGTAATAGCCAAATAAGCTATGTAAGATGTAATAAAATTATGATATTCCTGGTTATAAGTTATGTTATGACCTTTGTTTCTTGATATTACATCTAAACTGTGGATGCTAGCTATTGATCCAGGGACTAGCATTGTAAAACACAGGAGGAATCTACCTTAGTAGGTTGAGACCCCTACATCTCATGTCATTGGATGTTCAACCCACCTTGTTGGACAAAATCAAGGAAGCCCAAAAGCCGGACAAGGAAATTGAAGAGATTAAGGAAAAGATTGGCAAAGGAAAAGCCAAAGGATTCCATGAAGACGAACAAGGTACTTTATGGTATGGAAAACGTCCGTAAGATCCGGAGCTTCGGAAACTGATTTTACAGGAAGCACACAACTCACCATATTCCATTCATCCGGGTAACACAAAAATGTACATGGATATGAAAGAAAGATTTTGGTGGAATAATCTCAAGAAAGACATCACCGAACATATTGCTTTGTGTGATGTATGTAGTAGAGTGAAAGCGGAACATCAGAATCTAGCAGGGTTGTTACAACCACTACCTATTCCTGATTGGAAGTGGGACACGATTGGCATGGATTTCATCACCGGATTGCCAAGGACCAGGTCAGGATATGATTCAATTTGGGTAGTAGTGGATCGCCTCACTAAAGTGGCTCATTTCATACCCGTGAAGAAAACCCATACAAGTGCTAAGTTGGCCAAGATCTATATGAATAGGATTGTGTGTCTACATGGAGTACCCAAGAGTATTGTGTTAGATAGGGGAACTCAATTCACTTCTCATTTCTGGAGACAACTGCATGAGTCATTGGGAACAAGATTGGAATTCAGTACTGCTTTTCACCCCCAGACTGATGGATAGACAGAAAGGACCAACCAGATTCTAGAGGATATGTTGAGGGCATGTGCCCTAGACTATGGAGCTAGATGGGATGAAAGTCTGCCTTACGCAGAATTCTCTTACAACAACAGCTATCAAGCCATTTTTGAGATGGCACCGTTCGAATTTCTCTATAGGAGAAAGTGTACTACCCCATTACTATGGAATGGTGTGGGAGAAAGAAACTTGTTCGGGCCAGAACTAATCAAAGAGGCTGAAGAGAAAGTCAAGCTAGTAAAGGACAGATTGAAGATAGCACGGTCCCGACAGAAGAGCTACGCAGATCCTAAGCGTAGAGAAGTCACCTATGAGGTGGGTGATAGAGCTTATCTTAGAGTGTCACCACTTCGTGGAGTGAAGAGATTTGGAGTCAAAGGAAAATTGGCCCCAAGATACGTTGGACCATTCAAGATTCTGATTCGTAAAGGAGAAGTAGCTTATGAAATTGAACTACCTAAATCATTGTCTGTCGTTCACAATGTGTTTCATGTGAGTCAGCTAAAGAAATGCCATCCAGAGATGGAGGAGACTTCTTTGAAGGATACTATACCTTTGGAAGAGGTCCAGTTGGAAAGTGATCTCACCTATGAGGAAAAGCCTATCAAAATTCTTGAGACTGCAGAAAGAATTACTCGGACAAAGACTATCAAATTCTGCAAAGTATAGTGGAGCCATCATTCTGAAGAAGAAGCAACATGGGAAAGAGAAGATGACCTTCGGAAATACCACCCTCACCTATTTGCTAGCCAATCCGAATTTTGAGGGCGAGATTCACCTTAAGGGGGTTAGATTTGTAACATCCCTAAAATAATGTTTTCAAAGTTTGCACATCATACATGCATTCATACTCATCTTAGGATCTTTTTCTCAAAAATCAGAAACTTGTGATCTATCATTTTATGTAAGCAAGGCATTGACCCAATGATACTCTCTAGTATGAGATTATTAGTTTTAAACCAAATATATTTGATCCTAAGTTTGTTTGATAATTTCCAAAGATTGGACAAAGTTTTCAAAACAAAGAATGAATTTAAAACCATTTTTATACCTTTATTAAACAATGGTAAAGGCACTATTTTCTTTTAAAATTTCAAAGGACCAAAGTAAGTTTGAGTGGATAACAGTGCTAAATGATCAATTAAGAGCTGGATCCATCCTACAAAAATTCAGAACAAATTTGAATTCATTTTGGTTTGAAAATTATTTGAAAATGTTTTCAGGAAATCAAATTAGAAATAGAAAAAGATAAAAGAATAGGGAAAAGGCCAGCACTGCCATTTTGGCCCAGCACAAAATCCATCCCACTAAGCCCACCCGGGACAGTTCCCCCTCTACCCTCTATCACCCGCGTGAAGCGTACCCCGCAGCCGCTGACACTGGGCCCTCTCCACGTCAGCGTCGTCTTCCCCAGATTCTCGCGCGTAGACGCCGCTCCGCCGTTACCACCGCGCAGTGACGCCACGTTTAAACCCCGCTTAAATCCCATTGATTCAGCGCATAATTCTTGCCCCGCTCCTGGATACTTAAACACCTTGCCGTCGCGGTCATTTCCCCCCACACAAAACACTCACCTCGCCACAAGGCTGCCTGTATTTTGAGTCGCACCGCCGCGGCCCGACGAACTCCGGCGTGTGATTACGGTGAGCTATGACCGCCCCCTTCCTCTGGTTCAAACAAGCGTGACCAACATGATCTTGTGCGTCTCCTGATTCCATTCGTTTGCCCTCTCGTGACCCAGGTCGCCGTCCCCGTTCACGCCCGCAAACGTCTGAATCGCCGCTCGACTCCGACGAGCGATTGAGGTAAAACCCGACCGCCCCTTGTCTTCTCCTTAACCCAGTAGTGTTTGCCGTGACCTTGCGCACCTCCTGATACACTTGGTTTGTGCTAGGGTGATCCAGAGCGTCGCCTACGTCTTCGTCACCATGCACCCAATGTTGTCCTCAACTCCGACGAGCTCCTACAGCCACAGCAGCTCGCCCCTGTCCACGCCAGCAGTACCTTGAGCTTCCTCGCAACCTTGCGATGCTGGTAAGCACCGCCACTGCCCCTAGCCCCCTCTAGAATCACCGGAGGCTCGCCGGCAGACGCGCAGCCGCCGCGGTAGCCATTTGCGCCGCCCGTTGTTGGTCAAAGCAACGTGGTCCGCTGGATCTGGATCCAGCGGATGCGATTAGATCAACCCACGAAGGGGTATGCGCAGATCTGGGCCGTGCTTAGTTAGTTAGATCCAACGGCCACGAGCGTGATCCAGCGCGAACCGGTACCGTCCAATCAGGAGCTGCCGCGTGGCCTATAATTTGTTTTAAAAATCTGAATTAGATCTATTAGTGATTCAAACTTGCAAAATTCATAACTTTTTGATCCACACGTTCAAATTTTGTAAATTTTATATCATTGTAATCAGGAGAAAGAATTCTATCCATTTATGCACATTGTTTAATAAATTGCATCTGTAAAATGGGTTGTTTTTGCAGAGACATTTCTAAGCTTATTTTGTATATAAAAATTGTATGGAAAATGTTCTAGGGGCCAGATTAATTTTATTTAGTGTATAATAGTTTTGTTTATGATTCAGTACTGTTTCATTTGTCTTGTTTGATTTAGAAAAATCATCACATGGCATTTGCATGCATTCATATATTTTTTCTTGTATATTTTTTATATGTGAATTTGGTGCTATCATTTTATGTGTAGATTTTGGTGCTAATAGTGATTGTGGTTGTGAAGATTGTTGCTACTCCCCCAACTACCAAGGCAAGTGGTGATTCATATTTTTGTCCCAATATTTTGACTATAAATTAGAAATATTTTGTATAGGGCTTGCATGAATATTTTGCTAAGTATCTAAATGCAATGCTTGGGAAATCCTAGTAGTTGTAGAATTGTTAGAATTATCTCTAAATTAAGATACTTGCTATTGCCATGCTTATCCTAGCTAGTAGCAACCAAGGGTGGAATATATTCATGCTATGTAAAAATATTTCTAAGTCTTTTTGACTTATGGTTTTACTTAATAAAATAACTAAGTGAATGAAACACATGGGTGGAATGGTAATTGCTTGGTGGTTTTGGTTGAATGGTTACACAAGGCCCATTTCTATGGTTTAACTTGTGTATCTCACTTGTGGATTGCCACCCAGGAACAAAGGGATTTGAGATGCAAAATGTGAAGAAGCTTCTAGTGCAGCCACATGGCATTATGGGCTCTGCCTGGATCATATAGGTTGCAATAACTTAGCCAAATGGATAGTTGGTGGTAGGGGATTGATAGGTTTGGAGCGCGTCCATTTTGGTCTAAGGGAAGGCTTCTGAAAGGTCCTGTCTTGGTCAAAATCAAGTCCTGTGGGGAAAGTGCACAACCTCTGCAGATGGAATAAACTAAGTACTTAGCCGTGTCCCCGGTAATGGACAACTTGAGCATCAAAACATGGAAGCTATCAAGAATCTCCTCATCCCAATTTTCTAAGTAAAACTTGTGGTTGAACAAGGGTGAAGGTCCACAAATATCTATTGGTGGTTCCTTGGGAAAGTTTTTGCCATACAAAACTTAGTGTTTTCAACTGATAGGTAAAACCTATTTTGAGCAAAGCAAGCCTAAACTACACTTAGCCAAATTCATGTAGTAACTAGATGTTAATATTCTACTAAGGTATCACTTGCCAATACTATTCCAATGTATTGACCCACTGTGGCTCTAACTTGTGATGTTGCAGGTTACTCTGATGATGATTAGGGGTTATGAGTCTACACTCAACATGCTTGCATGTGGCACATGAAGATGAAGACTTCTATTTTATATTGTTAAGTTAAACTCCTGTACTAGCCTATGTCTATGGAGTTGTAAAATACTATGTTATCTCTGGAATGACGATGTAATAATGACCTTTGTTTCTATGTACTTCATCTTTAACTGTGGATGCTAGCATTGATCCAGGGACTAGCATTGCAATCACAGGGATCTTTACCTTGATAAAGGTGGGGTCTTACACTCATTCTTAGGTTAATGGACATCCAGGATGTGCATGAATCAAGGCACAAAACCTTGTCCATGACTCAGGCAATTTCTCTTCTTCTCCCTATTTAAAATAAAATAGTGCTCCTTATATAGGGGAAATATTCTAGAGGGGGAGAGAGATCCTTCACGAGGAGGTGTGAGAGTGGAGGAGGAGGATGTGCTCCTTATATAGGGGAGGGGGATGACCAAGGGGCATGGCCGCCGGCCATGGTGGGTACCCCCACCCCTCCCTCATTCATGTGTGTGGAAGATCCACTCACATAAACACACCTCCACTGAAAGTTCCACTCACATCCATTAAATTTTCACCAAATTTAATACAATCTCTCATTTAACAAAACTCTTTTATTTATTTTATTCAGAATTTTTTAATTACATTAATTAACAAAAATTCACATAAAACCCCTTGCAACATTTCAATTCACATGCAGAACCAGTTTTAGCAATTTCACCCGAAAAAATTCTGGTTTCCATTGAAATAATTCTAGCACTTTGATATTATTTCTCTGGCAACTTATTTGCTCCAAATGGTGTCGGTATCCCTTAAGTGTGTCACCCTACGGTTTGTGAATAATGCAGACATGATCGAGACCCCGCTCTGATCAATATCAGCAGCGGGACCTGGAGATCCGTACTGACTCCCACACATTAATTGATGACTTCTTGTGATCGTGTGAACCTTTAACATTGTAACTAAATCCCTTTGTATCATGATATTTTACATGTTTGAGATTCGATCATCAGTATCGCCATACCTAGTTTGATCTCTTTACCTACATGTACTCTTTTCTCGTTCCCGTGATATAACATTCTAGTGATCCCCACCACTTGCTTGCAAGCTATATCAATGTGATATCACCGAGAGGGCCCAGAGTATATCTATATGTCATCTGGATGGATAAATTCCACTCTTGATCCATGAGCCTCTACATAACACTATGGGAGTATCTGAACCCACCTTTATAGTCACCATCTTCCGGTGTGACGTTTGATGTTATCAAGCTACTCTTCCTGTGTTAGTGATTGACATGATCTCATGGTCTAAGGACTAAAGTTACTTGTAATGATGTTATAGAAATTTAAACATAATGACTTTGATCATATTACTATACTTTGGATGAATGTTTATCACATCATTCCACCAATGTTGTGACCTCGTTATTAACAACATCCAATAATGTCCATGACCAGGAAACCTTGATCATCTTGTTAATCAACGAGCTAGTTTATATGATAGGCACAACTAGGAACTCTTAATTTGTTTATTAAACACACATGTATTAATGTTTCCGATTAATACAATTACATCATGCAAAATAAACATTTATCATAAACAAGGAATAAGATAATAATCACTTTATTATTGCCTCTCGGGCATATTCCCTTCAAGTTTATGTTCAACTTCGTCCATCCATCCTCCTAACAACATACAACGGTGACAACCTTATGCATCCCCCAACATATGTGTGCACTCATATAGTAGTACATAAGACCATCATAGATGATAACAAACTGATACGTCCAAAACGTATCTACTTTCCCGAACACTTTTGCTATTGTTTCTCCTCTAAACTTGTGTGGTTTGGATACAACTAACACGGACTGATGCTGTTTTCAGCAGAACTACCTTGGTGTCTAGTTTTTGTGCAGAAAATCAACTACCAGGAAAAATCCAGGAAAATATGCCAAAAAATCTATTTCACCAGAAGATCCACGAAGACAGAAGACGAGACCGAGTGGAGGTTTGGGTATCCCACACCCCTGCCAGGCGCGGGTGCCCCAGCCCGCGCCTAGGGGGTGCAGCCACCCCAGGCAGCCCTCGGGCTCCCTCTTCACCTATAAGTTACCCCTTGACCTAAAAACCGAGGGGGGTCGTCGTTTTTCCAGAAAGAGTTCCGCTACGCCGCCACCACCAGAAACCAAAATTCGGATCCAGAAACTCCGTTCTGGCACCCTGCCGGGACGGGGAATTTGGAGAGGATGATCGCCATCGTCATCACGAACGCCTCTCCATCAACCATCAATGTTTCCCTCATCCATGAGTGAGTAATCCCCCGTTGTAGGCTATGGTGATGGTAGGGATTGGATGAGTTCTATCATGTAATCGAATAAGATTGTTAGGGCATGGTGCCTAGTATCTCTATTAGTGCTATTTGACTTTGTTGCAACTTGTTGTGCTTAATGCTTGTCACTAGGGCCCGAGTTCCATGATCTCATATCTAAACTTATTATTTAATCATTATGATAGTATTGTTTGTGATCTTATCTGCAAGTTGTGTACACATATCATTGTCCGGATCCAAAGGCTCCGAAGTGACAAAAATTGGGACAGCCGGAGGGGATGGTTGTGGTGTGAGGATCACATGTGTTCACGGAGTGTTAATGCTTTGCTCCGGTTCTCTATTAAAAGGAGCACCTTAATTGCCAGTAGTTACCTAGAGCCCCGCTGCCACGGGCTGGCAGGACAAAAGATGTTGTGCAAGTTCTCATTGCGAGCACGCATGACTATATATGGAGCACATGCCTATGATTGTTTAGTACTTCGATGCTTATTCTTATTTATCTGCAATTTCCCTAGATCTTGAAGCTACATGTTTAGACTCGTCCATGCAACGCCCGTCCATCCATCCCTATGCCTACCACACTCACATCCTACTGTTTGCTGCTACTGTTACTATTGCTCCTATTTTACTGCTGATGTTGCTTTGCTGTTGCTACTATCAAACTGTTGCTACTGATAAACTTCTGTGAGCAAGAACTATTTCCAGGTGCAGCTAAATTGACAACTCAGTTGTTAAGGCTTGCAAGTATTCTTTGGCTCCCCTTGTGTTGAATCAATAAATTGGGTAATACTACCCGCGAAGACTGTTGTGGACTCCTATACTTGTGGGTCATCAAGACCATTTTCTAGCGCCATTGTCAGGGAGCATAGCTTTATTTGTAAGTTCACTTGGATCTATTATTGTTCACTGCTACTCCTTTCATCATGGGGAAGTCTCGTGATGGAAAGTTTCCTATTTTACCATCCACTACAAGAAGAGGTATAGTCCTAAACACCTCTGTTGCTCTTGATTCACCTCACGTTATAAGTAAGCTTGTCACACCACCACCACATACTCATGCTACACACACTTCTACTACTGCTGAATCTGAAATTGCTCGTGATGTTACTTCGAATGTGCTTGATGCGAGTGGTTCATTAGGTCCTTTCCTAGATGCTACTATGGCTAGTCTAGGAAATACTGAAACTCCTAGCGAAGACACTGTTACACCTGTTAGCTCACCTGAGTCTAGGGAGATTTATGATATTAATGATGGTTATATTGAGTTCACTGATGATTTTTTTGAATAGTGCCAAAACACACATGGTGCTAGTGCTATTAAGAGTCTCCTTGCTAGACGTACCATTATTCCTAAACTGTCCTCGGATCCTAAGTTTGCCACCTCTCCCATAGATATTAAAGATAAAGATTATGATTTCTCTCTTGATTTATTCTATTTGGACATTGTTGAGAAAGAACCTTTTTGTGGGACTAAAAATGAGAGTGTTGTGGCTCATATGAATGAGATTTCTACTATGAGTGCTTTGTTCTCTAATGATTTTAAGATGCGCAAGTATTTTGTTACAAAGATCTTCCCTTTTTCACTAAAAGGATAAGCTAGGGCTTGGTTTAATAGATTACCTCCTGGTTCCATTGATAGCCCTAATTGCTTGATTGCTTCGTTCTTCCCGAAATATTTTCCTCCCAGTGCTATACATGCTGCTTTGCAGAGACTATTTTATTTTAAATAGGGAGAAGAAGAGAAATTGCCTGAGTCATGGACAAGGTTTTGTGCCTTGATTCATGCACATCCTGGATGTCCATTAACCTAAGAATGAGTGTAAGACCCCACCTTTATAAAGTTAAAGGTCCCTGTGATGTTAATGCTAATTCCTGGATCAACTGCTAGCATCCATAGTTTAAGATGAAGTACATAGAAACAAAGGTTATTATTACATCGTCATTCCAGAGATAACATAGTATTTTACAACTCCATAGCCATAGGCTAGTACAAGAGTTTAACTTAACAATATAAATAAAAGTCTTCATCTTCATGTGCCACAGGCAAGCATGTTGAGTGTACACTCATAACCCTAATCCTCATCAGAGTAACCTGCACCATCACAAGTTACAGCCACAGTGGGTCAATACATTGGAATAGTATTGGAAAGTGATACCTTAGTAGAATAATAGTATCTAGCTTATACATGAATTTGGCTAAGTGTAGCTTAGGCTTGCTTTGCTCAAAATAGATTTTACCTATCAGTTGAAAACACTAAGTTTTTGTTTGGCAAAAACTCCCAAGGAACCACCAATAGACATTGGTGAACCTTCACCCTTATTCACCCACAAGTTTTTAACTTAGAAATTGGGATGAGGAGATTCTTGATAGCTTCCATGTCTTGATGCTCAAATTGTCCATTTCCAGGGAAACGACTAAGTACTTAGTTTCTTCCTTCTGCGGAGGTGGTGCACTTTCCCCACAAGACTTTATTTTCACCAAGACAGGACCTTTCAGAAGCCTTCCCTTAGACCAAATGGACGCGTTCCAAACCTATCACCCACTACCACCAACTGTCCAAATGGCTAAGTTATTGCAACCTATATGATCCAGGCAGAGCCCATAATGCCATGTGGTTGCACTAGAAGCTTCTTAACATATGGCATCTCAAATACCTTTGTTCCTGGGTGGCATTCCACAAGTGAGATACACAGGGTAGACCATTGAAAAATGGGCTCTGGTAACCACTCAACCAAAATCCAACCAAGCAATTACCATTCCACCCAGGTAGTTCATTCACTTAGTTGTTTTATTAAGAAAAAACATAAGTAAAAGACTTAGAAACATTTTTCCATAGCATGTATATAATCCACCCTTGGTTGCTACTAGCTAGGCTAAGCATGGCAATAGCAAGTATCTTAACTTAGAGAAAATTCTAACAATTCTACAACTACTAGGATTTTCCAAGCATAGCATATAGATACTTAGAAAAAATTATCATGCAAGCCCTATACAAAAATATTTCTAATGCATAGTCAAAATATTGGGATATAAGTATGAAGCACCACTTGCCTTGGTAGTTGGGGGAGTAACAACAATCCTCACAGTCACAATCACCACTAGCACCAAAATCTACACATAAAATGATAGCACCAAATTCATATTCCAAATAATCAAACAAAAATATATGATTGCATGCAAATGCCATGTGATGATTTTTCTAAACCAAAAAAAAAACAAGTAAAACATTACTGAACAATAAACCAAACAATTATACACCAAATAAACTTAATTTGGCCTTTAGAACATTTTCCAAATAATATTTATACACAAAATATGCCTACAAATGTCTCTACATAATATTCCATATTAACAGAAACAAAATATAAAACTAAGCCCATATATGTGTAGGATTTTGTTTTGTGATTCCAATGGTATATTATTTGTAATTTTTTGATAAACAGATCAAAAGTTATTGAATTTACAAGTTTGAATAACTGATAGATTCAAAAACAGGATTTAAATCAAAAACCCAGACACGTGGGCGTGTCTGATTGGCCCGTACCGGTTCGGCCGGATCGATAAACATGATCCGCACGATCTAAATGAAATCGCATGGGCCAGATTCACCTGTACCCCTTCGTTAAGTGATCTATTTCTACGCGTTAGATCTAGATCCAACGCTGCTGAGCACATGACCAAGGATGGGCGGCGCTGGCGACAGTGGTGCGACAGCTGCGCTACTGGCGATGGTGGAACGGCAATTCTAGCAAGGCCTAGGGGTGTTGATGATGCTTACCAGACTCGCATGTGCATGAGGGAGCTCAACGTGGTCGTGGTTGGGCAGGGGGCGTGCTGTAGCGGGGCCTAGGGCTCGTTGGAGTTGCAAGCGGCGTCGGGTCCTTGCAGACGAAGTCGTTGCCAATGCTCTGGATCGTCCTAGCACAAACCAGCGGTATCAGGAGGTGCACAGGGTCACGTCGAACACGGCAGTGTCAAGGAGAAGGCAAGGGGTGGTCGGACTTTACCTAAATCGCTCGCCGTAGTTGTGCGGCGGCTCTGTCGCTTGCAGTGGTGAGTGGGGACGGCGTCCTGGGTCATGCGCAGGCAAACCAGAAGTGTCAGCAGATGCACAAGATCATAAGGACCACACTCATATGAACCAGAAGGACAGGGGCGGTCGAGCTCACTAGAATTTCGTCGTCGGAGTCGCTCGGTACTGCGGTGGTGTAAGAGAAATTGTGGGCATCCTGGTGGTGGAGCAGGGGTGCCGAGTGAGGGGAAATGGTCGCAGCGGGGTGGGGGTTAAGTAGCCGGAGTGCAGGCGAGAATCTCGTGAGCAATCAATGTCAATTAAGTGCATTTGTGTCGGGAAGGAAACGGCCGCGGTGAGCAGGTCTTCGACGCGAGATTGACGATGAGGTTGACGTGGCAGTGGAGCCTGCCCGTCAGTGAGGGGGTGTGTGCGGGCGAGGTGAGAAACAGAGGGCGAGGAGAAAACCCGGGTGGGCTGGTTAACGGGCTGGTTCTGCTGCTGGTCCTGATTGGTGGCGTCGGCCTTTTCTTTATTCTTTTCTCTTTTTGTTTTTCCAATTGATTTTCCAGAAATCCTTTTCAAATGATTTCAAATGAGTTTGAATTCAAACTCTTTCTAGATTTTTGTAAAGTGAAAAATGTACATATTTGTGTATAAAGCATTGTTGTTCACTCAAAATTACATTGGCCATTGAGTTTTAAAAAATAAAAATCATGCCTTAATTAATTAGTTATAATAGGCATATGAATGGTTTTGAATTCATATTTTGTTTTGAAAACTTTCACCAAGCTTTGGAAATATCCAACAAACCTATGTTCAAACCTTTACTAGTTAAAACAAGTATTCTTATGTTATAGAGTGGAAATAAAGCCATTGTTTTTCCTACATAAAATAATAGACAACAATTTTCTTCTGTTTTTGAAATCTTATTTAAAAATGATCCTTAATGTTTATGAATGCATGAATGATATGCAAACTTTATAAATCATGATTTTTGGGATGTTATAATGAGCTTCTTGATATTTATTATAATGGACTAACTGATGATTCTAGGACCTACCTGGATAGCTTTGCTTATTGTGTTTTCAGGAAAAGAACTCCTACAGATACTTAAGAATTAATGGCTAAGATAAGCAAGAATTATGATGATTGGACTTCAACTGAGCTAAATACACCAGAGTCTATTACTCCTGAACCAGTTGTGCCTGAACCAGATCCAACACCAACACCAAAGAATAGGGGAGTAATTGCATTAAATGATGAAGTGATGAAAGAAGCTAATAAATGTCTAAAGGAGAAAGGTACTAGAGCTGAAGATGTGAAGAATATACCTCCTATAGAAGAATTATGTAAGCCAATTACTCACTCATCTACTATTGAGGTACACTCTCTCCACTTTAATGAAGGTGATATTCCCTATGGTAAGCCTCCTGATTAATGCTTAGAGGAAGTTGACACATTTATTGTTAAACAAGGTTATTTTAATAAACAAGTTCAGAATCATTTATTGGAAACTCTAGAGCTATTAATGAGTTGAAAGATATTGTGGAAAGAACTTCTAATGATATTAAAATTCTTTGTAAACACTTTCAAATGGTTCAAACCCAACTTGATCAACTTGCTAAGGTACAAAAGGATATGGTAGTTAATCCCTCAGGAGATAAACATGCTTATGGAATTAGAACTAGGAGTCGTATAGCTACTCAAGATCCTTTATATCCTGAAGGACACCCTAAAAGAATTGAGAAGGATTCTCAACAAGGTGAAAGTAGTGGTAGTCCTCGTAAGAGAAAGAAAAATAAGCATAAAATAGTTGAGGAACCACTTGAACCTGCTGTAGATACTAATAGTATATCTGTCTCTGATGCTGAAACTGAAAGTGGTGATAAAAATGATGCTCATGATAAGGAGGAAGTTGAGGAAGAACCTGAGAAGCATACTAAGAACACCAGGTACACTAAGGACGATATTATTGCTAATAAACATGGTAAAGAGAGAGAACCTTGGGTGCAGAAACCTATGCTTTTTCCAGGTAAGAAACAAAAGTCAAAGGAGGAAGAACACTACAACAAGTTTTGTGAGTGGATGAAACCTTTATTTTTGCAAATTCCTTTGACTGATGCTATTAAATTGCCTCCTTATTCAAAGTATATGAAGGATATTGTCTCTAATAAAAGGAATATTCCTAATGAGGAAATTTATACTTTGCTTGCTAATTATTCCTTCAATGGTAAGGTTCCAAAGAAACTTTTGGTGATCCAGGTATACCGACTATTCCTTGCTCTATTAAGAATAATTATGTTAGAACTGATTTATGTGATTTGGGAGCAGGAGTAAGTGTTATGCCTTTTTCTCTCTATAAGAGACTCTAGATAGAAAAGTTGATACCAACTAATATATCTTTGCAAATGGCTGATAAGTCAACTACTATTCTTGTTGGTATATGTGAGGATGTTATTTTTCAAGTGGCTCATAATTGCTTGGTTTTAACTGATTTTGTTGTGCTTGAAATGCCTGAAGATGGTAGTATGCCTATTATTCTTGGGAGACCTTTTCTTAATACTGCAGGTGCTGTCATAAATTATAATCAAGGAAAAGTAACATTCAATATTAATGACAAAGAGCATACTGTTTACTTCCCCAAGAAGGTTGCTAAGAGATATTGCCTGAATTCCATTGAAAATATTGAGAGCATCAAGGTTGGAGAAATATATTGTCCCATTCCACAAGAAAATTTTGAAACTATTATGATTGGGACCATTGCTATCAAGTTTGAGGTAACATAATCACCTTGTGGAATGCAAAGTTTTGTTTCATATAAGATTGTTTTGGTAACAAGAATTGATCAACCTTGTTAACAAAAGGATTTTAATGAACAAAGCAATGCTTTCACTATGGTTATATTTGCTCATTTTTACTTTTCTCCTTCCTAGTCTTTGATTTTTCTCTTGTTAGCTTTGGTTTTTATAGTTGTTTGCTTGTTAGAGTGTCTTAGAACTTCTGTAGTTCAGTTTTTGGTTTGCTTTTGCTTCTTCTAAAAAAACTGTTTCTGCGAGAAAATCAATTTTCATACCCTGAAAATTGGCCAAAAATAAAGTTTCCCGAAAAATCCCAGAAAATTCAAAATAATTTTTTCCTCAAAAAAAGGGGCAGAGGGACACCTGGAGTGACCCTGGGGGCCACCCCAGTCCACCACACCCCTGGTGGGCGCGGGCACACCCTAGGTCACGCCTGGGTGGGGTGTGGCCTACCTGGGCCCCTCCAAGGTGCCCCCTCCCAGCCTTATTCTTTCTCTCTCCCGAAAAACACCGGAAAACTTGCGCAAGCTCGAGTTCCTACTGTTCTTGCTCGCGATTTTTGATCTTCTTGATCAGCCCATTTTTGCTGCTGATTTTTGGAGGGATCGCTCCTTGGTATGTGCCTCCTACGCTTGTCCAATTAGATTTGTGATTGGTAGATTGTATCTTGAGTATTTTGCTGCTATAGGTAACAGGTTGTGTGACCTTGCATGATTTTTCTATGCTTAGGGATTTTATTTTGATGCATGTGTAGCCCTCTAGCAAGTTCCTATAGTAGTTTCTCATCATTTATCAACTTGGAAATCACTTGGCTTGATGTTTGTCCAAAAATTTCAGAAAAGAAGATGAGTGCATACCCACTAAGTCAATATGACTTGGTGGTGCCTGAGCCAATGAAAGTTCATCGTGAGGAAGGAGTCTTTCCTTCCATATATCCATGCCATGAATTTATGAGAACTGCGGGAATCTTCCAGGATTTCTGAACTATGATTACCAATGTAGGATTGGAATACTTTGTTGAAGGTGAACCACTTGAATATGTTAAGATAACCATGGCTATTGTGCAGTACTTCCGGTTTACTTGGTCTTCATCTAATCCCATGGTCCATTATAAAATATACAATATAGCTGTCGACCTGCCTTTTGCTGATTTCTGTGCAGCAATTAGGGTACCTCAGTGGGGATATTGTGAGAAGATCAAGGAGCGTCCCAAGTCACTTATGGATTTATATGCTGAGATTTGCCAAGGTTTAGACTTCTCAAAGGAAAGTGGTAAAATTCGGAACATTCAGTTCCCATCCATTAGATATTTTGCCTACTTCATTACCAAGTGTGTTCTTGCTAGAAAGATTGCCAGAAATTTATCTTCTTTTGATCTAGCTTTTATCGCAGCTGCTTTGAATATGAATAGATCTTATAACCTAGGTGCTTTGATAGCTTACCGTCTCACCACCGACCGCGAGAAGGGTTGAATTTTTGTAGGTCTCATTGCTTCTAGGTTGCTAGATTTCCATGGTTTAGAGCCTCACCATTCAGATTATCGGTTCCCCTTAGAGAGGCTTGATCTTGAATCCATGATTCAGCATGGATTTGTTTCCTTGGGGGATACTGTGAGAAGTTTTCCGTATGAACTATCTTTTTCCCAACAAGGTTGGAGAGGGGGTAGGACTAAGAAAATAGTTTATTTGCCTGAACCTGCTTTGTTTAATTTTGATAACAGGCAAGTATGGTCGCTCACGGAGGAGGAGTTTGACACATATGTGGCGGAGCTCTCCCATCAAGAGGAGAATGTTGGAGAGGATGCCGAAGATGATTCGGTTCAGCCCTCCAACTTGGGAGAGTCCCCATACCAGCAGGCCACATTTGATTGGGGTGCGTCTTCTTCTTCTTCACAAGCGCCAGACTATGATCATTCCTATGATGACCCACCAGCTTGGGGTTACTACCCGCGCTATTGAGCCCCACTTAGGCCAAAAGCCTAAGCTTGGGGGGAGGTATACCGAAACCACACTCATCTATATATCATGTTCGTCGGTTCTTTGTATATCTATTGTTTCACTTTCTTTTTGGTTTTTTGTTTCTACTTTCTCAAAACTCAAAAATACCAAAAATATTTTCTTTGTTTCTCTTGGTTTGTTTCGTTGCTTTTTAGCTTTGGTTTGCCTTCAAGAAAAAATTCAAAAAGATTTTCTTTGTTTTTGCTTTGTTTGCTTGCTTTGAAAAGTCGAAAACACCAAAAATATTTCTTATTCTTCTTTGCAGGGTTCAGCCGTCCTTACTGGATTTTGGTTTCATGTTATTATTCAAGTCACACAAGTAAAGGGCAGTAATGAAGATTAAGACAACTCGAGGTGTGGTAAGAGGCTGGTAACGAACTCTATTTGTTTTCATGTTTGTACGTATACTCATCATAGTGAGCATGATTAGTCTGTTCATGTAAGGTGTATGTTACTGATGGATGCTTGGTAGTTCTTCCTTGTCTGTGATTAGCTCCAGCTTGCTAATAGTTTGTAGCATGTCATATGAATGTTTGCTTGCATTCTTTTATTCATATTTTGTTATGATATTATGGTATCCTCCTCTGGAAGTTTCATGTGAATCGACTTGGCACATGCTCACGCATGCATATGACTAAACAATAGTCAGTAAGCCTCGATGATTTATTTTGCCTCAGAGTTCTTGTATCACTTTCATGCCATAATTAGTCATGTTTTGTTGCAAGCATGATTATGACAGTCATTGCTCTCTCGTTTGTTGCTCCCTCTCTATTTCTAGCCTTCACTTGCACTGAGTATGAGCTCTACTTGTGTTTCTAACTCCCCAAAACCAATATTGCCAACAGTGTCCACCATACCTATCTATTATCATCATTTGCTATTTCAGTGCATATTCAATATGCCTTGTTTTTTTCCAAATAAAATGTTTGTTTGTTTTGAGAAAGTTAGTTACTAAATCTCTCACGAACTTGATGGCACACTTTATTCCTTGCACTTGATATTCCTGAACCATTGTGACCTGTCCATGAAAGTTATATGCTTGCAAATTATAGGCTAGGAGTTAGCAGAACCGTGCTGTCACGGGGAACGCTTTTAACACTTATGGATACATATCCAGTTGATACCTTGCTCTTTTGTGTGCGGATGTCGTCGGTGTGAAATAAAAGGGGAGCTTGTGAGTTCATGGAGTATATATATGTGTTAGAGAAACGCCTGGGCCGCTAGCCTAAGCCATGCCTAATCGTGGTGGAAACTTGCAGCATCACCATAATGATCACTCTGTGAAGCATCCTCAATAAAAAGATATGCACATAGTAAATAAAAAGATCGCTGAGATGCTCATTTTCTGCTTGCCTTGTCATTTTGATCACGGGATAGCTCCTGTATCATGTGCAAGGGGTACCCCGTTGGCAGTTCTCTATGATATGCATGTATGTACAATGAGAAGAACTTGCAGGTACCCAAAGTTGAGTAGCTTGCAGAGAGGCCCTCGTACTCAAGGGACATGGGATTTCTAGTTTATGGTCTGTCAAGCATATAACTCATACTAGACCTCACTTTCATCTTAACCATATGAAGATGCCTATGATAGGGGCAATGAGATCTCAAAGCTAATGAGTACCTTCCTTTCAGCATTAGGAAGCCTTTCAAACCTTTCACAACCTTTTTGACTCCCTTGTTGAGTCACCACTTATTCTATGAGCACCCTCTTGAGAGCATAGTTGGCATTCTTGTGTTTGTCTCAAAACTTGGTTAATTATGTTATGACTTTGATGCTTGTATCTATGATATCTTTATTTCTAGTCTTCATGTGAACTTCAGAGGCGCATTCGCATTTATATTGTGCTCTACAAACAAAGGCAAGAGAGATACCACTCTATCATACCTTATTATGAGCATTGCAATGTTGTTTATGTTTATGTTTCATGCTACTCCCTCCGTGCAGGAATATAAGACGTTAAAGGATTTTCGGACACAACACAAAATCAGCGATATGGACAAAATTACCCCTGTGAACTATCGGAAACTGAGATCGATCGTATTTGAATTTTAAATCCAGATCGGGATCTTCGCCCAGCTCGTCGTCCCCATCCACCTCGCCCATGCGCACGGGATCATCTCCTCCCAGCACCGCGCCCACCCGGCTCAGATCGGAACCGATCATCCACGTGTTGCCGTCCAGGGGAGAAGGCCAGGAAGCCAGTCGCCGGACCCAAGCCGCAACACCATGCCGGAGTAGATCGCCGTCGTCCACGCGCGCCTAGGACCTCCAGTCTTCTCGCCGTCGTCCACGAGCCCAAGACCTCCAGCCTTCTCGCCGACGTGCACGCGCCACTAGAAGCTCCAGCTAGGCGCACCTCCAGCCTTCTCGCCGACATCTACGCGCCGCCAGAAGCTCCGGCTCGGCACACCTCCAGCCTACTCCTGGCATCCACACATCCCTAGCAGCTCTGGCTGGGCGCACCTCCAGCCTTCTCGCCGGCGTCCACGTGCCCTAGCAGCTCCGGCTCGGCACACCTCCAACCTTCTCGACGGCGTCCACACGCGTGCAGGAGCTACGGCTCGGCGCACCTTCAGGATCGGCATCTCCAAGGTCGTCTGAGGCGCCAAACCTGTAGCCCCTAAAGAACAATGGTGGTTCCAGATCTTAATTTTAGCCCACCCGAAGAACAAGAGGATGACACTAATCAAGGTACTACACTACTCCATGAAAGTACAAGAAGTATTTTCTAGATACTCCATGAACAATGGTGGTTCCAGATATTACACATATTTATAGGAACATGGAACTAAGTACTGTACTTGTAAAAGAAACAACTATGAAATGCTTGAATATTGACAACATGACAGAAGCCTGATATACTGTACTCCTGACATATTATTGACAACATGACAGAACCTTGCTTGAAAATTGACAACATGATGGTTGAGAGATTATTGACAACATGACAGAACCTGAACCTTGCTTGAAAATTGACAACATGATGGTTGACAGCTTATTGACAACATGACAGAACCTGAACATTGCTTGAAAATTGACAACATGATGGTTGAAATGCTTGAATATTGACAGTATGACAGAAGTACCTAACAAATTGTTAGCTCAATATTATCCCCATGAATCAGTCCTAGTAGTTGTGACTAAACTATATTGTGCAATGAAAACTTCACACATAGTTATTACACAATTCACATGAACAAATGTTTATTTTTGAGTAACAATGACTTCTCGTGACTTGGTGTGTAAGCTCAAATAGTTCCAGTTCTGCATGTAAGATGAAACAGTGCCAATTCAGTGACTAACCTTTCTGTGACTTGGTGTGTCCTATAACTATGCTACACCAAATTATACTTGGTTAAGTAATACCAGTTCCAAACATCACAGAAAATGAAGAAGACACTGGAGGTGGTGAGCAAGTACTAGATGATCAAGACGCTGGAGGTGGTGCTACAGGTACTGTACTCACGTGTTAGAACAAGTATAGACATTGTATTATGCTACTCAATTTTGAACTAATACAAACACAGTTGACAATTGCAATTATGCTAACTATGCCATGAACCAGAACATAACACTTCATCGGCTTGAGGGATAATCACATAAGAGACTCACCAGATCAACCATTGCAACTATGATAACTTATTACTCAACTCAATGCAGAAACAGATGAATATGAAGAACAAGGTGGTGGTCAGCGAGAAGTGAGGCATAGAAAATCCCTAAGTGATACGGACAGATATGCTGCTTATGTAGCAATGCATACACTGTGTATGAGGAATGGTGGCAAGTTTAAAAGGAGTGATAAGAAAGGCATAGCTGCATTTTTCAAGGCAGATATCCAAATTATACAAAGAATATGGAAAATGGCTATGCGGCAGATTGCTCAGGATTTGGAGGTTGATGTTTCCAACAAGAGGAAAGGAAAGTGTGGAAGAAAACTAATCAACATTGATCTATCCGGTGTCCCCACCATCCCACTAAACTAGAGATCAACAATTAGATCACTTGCTTGGCAATTGGGAGTAAGCCCGAGTACATTGTACACAAGATTCACAATGAAGCTATTAAGGAGGCAATCAAATTCTTTGAAGCCGGCTCTAAAGGAAAAGAATAAGAAAGAGAGACTAGAATTTTGCATTTCAATGATTGATGAAAGAACCATAGGAGATGCATCCCCAAAATTTACCAATATGTACAATATGGTGCATATTGATGAAAAGTGGTTTTACATGACCAAGAAAGACAGAAATTATTACCTGCTCCCAGAAGAAGATGTCACTATAAGAGCTGTTCAAAACAAAAACTGCATTGGAAAAGTAATGTTCCTAACTGCTGTTGCTAGAACAAGGTTTGATAGTGCAGACAATGTCACATTTTCAGGTAAAATAGGTATTTGGCCATTTGTAAAGGAAATACCAGCAGCAAGAAGAAGTGACAATAGACCTAAAGGGACATTGGAGATAAAGTCGATCAAAGTTAATAGGGATGTAATGAGGGAGTTTATAATTGAGAAGGTACTGCCTGCTGTTGTAGCTGCTTGGCATGTGGAGGATGTTGGACAAACAATTCTAATCCAACAAGATAATGCAACGCCTCATATTCTCCCTAGTGACCAAGCATTTAAAGAAGCCGTAGCACAAATTAAGGCCAAAACTGGACTGACGATGAAACTGATTCAACAGCCACCAAACAGCCCAGATTTGAACGTGCTTGATCTTGGGTTTTTCAGGTCCCTACAGTCTCAAACTGATACCAGAAGCCCTAAAACTCTACAAGATTTCATTAAAGGAGTGCAACAAGAGTTTGATGAGTACGATGTTTCTAAGCTAAATATGATCTTCCTAAGTCTACAAACATGCATGATTCAAGTAATGAATCATGGAGGAGGAAATGGGTACGAGCCCCCTCATGTGCACAAAGAAAGATTGGAAAGACTAGGTTTGCTACCTAAAAGGCTTAAGATTCCAGCAGCAGTTTATGACTATGCCAAACAAATCCTACAAGCAGCAAAGGAACAAGAGGCAAATGAACAAGAGGTGCGTGAACAAGTGAAGCAAACAAAGAAGAGGCAAAGGAAAAAGAAGAAAGCACCAACGGAACAAGAAGCAAGTGAACAAAAGACAAAGGAACAAGAGGAAAATGAACAAGAGGCACGTGAGCAAGTGAAGCAAGCGAAGAAGAGGCAAAGAAAAAAGAAGAAAGCACCAACGGAACAAGAAGCAAGTGAACAAAAGACAAAGGAACAAGCGACAAGCGAAGAAGTGAAGCAAGCGAAGAAGAGACAAAGGAAAAGGAAGCAAGCACCAATTGGACAAGAAGCAAGTCAACAAGAGGCAAAGGAACAAGCGACAAGTGAACAAGTGAAGCAAGCAAAGAAGAGGCAAAGAAAAAAGAAGAAAGCACCAACGGAACAAGAAGCAAGTGAACAAGAGACAAAGGAACAAGCGACAAGCGAAGAAGTGAAGCAAGCGAAGAAGAGACAAAGGAAAAGGAAGCAAGCACCAATTGGACAAAAAGCAAGTCAACAAGAGGCAAATTAACAAGCGACAAGTGAACAAGTGAAGCAAGCAAAGAATAGGAAAATAAAAAAGAAGCAAGCACCAATGGAACAAGAAGCAAGTGAACAAGCGACAAGCGACAAGCGAACAAGTGAAACAAGCGAAGAAGTGAGCAAGTGAACAAGTGTAACAAGTGAGCAAGTGAAAAAGTGTAGAAAATGAGCATGTTGTTATGTGTTTATCTAGCCTACTGAATCAAGAAGTATTCCAAGAACAACATCAGTAACACTAGCATAGCAGTACTAACTACTCCTACCTGTCATTTATGTTGTTATCGGAAAAATATGGAGTACTCCACTTTATGTTGTTATTATATGAAGTTAAGCAATAAAATATTTACAATAGCAAGCAAGCAAGATGAAAAAATGGAGTACTCCTAAACACAAGAAGACTAACTGAATGCTAGGATAGTCAATTCCTTCAGGAGTATACTGAAAATGTTGACAGTTCATGTATTGTACTAATTAAATTTTCTAAAGGAAACACAAGCATGCTAGAAGTATTTTCTAGCAATATGTGTTGGAGATATGCCCTAGAGGCAATAATAAATGTAGTTATTATTATATCTTTGTGTTTATGATAAATGTTTACATTCATGCTATAATAGTATTAACAAGGAAACATTAATACTTGTGTGATTTGTAAACTTAATTTGAAGTCCCTAGTAAAGGCTCTATACATCACTAGCTTGTTGGTTAATGAATGATTGTGGTTTCCCTGTCATGAACATTGAGATGTTATTAACAACAAGATCATATCGTTAGGAGAATGATATGGTGGACATACTCCTATAGATAAGCGTAGCATAAAGATCAAGTCATTTTAATAGTTCAATTGCTATATGCTTTCCGATACATAGTAACCTAATTCCTTCGACCATGAGATCATGCATATCACCTTTACCGGATGGATGCTTTGATGACATCAAACACCACACCGTAACTGGGTGGCTATAAAGGTGGCATTGAGTGTTCGGAAAGTATTGGTTGAAACACATGGATCAAGAGTGGGATTTGTCCATCCATATGACGGATAGATATACTCTGGGCCCTCTCGGTTGAATGTCATTCAATTAGCTTGCAAGCATGTGACTGGCTCACAAGGGATCACATATCACGGGAACGAGAAAAGAGTACTTATCGGTAACGAGGTTGAACAAGGTATGCAGAGATACCGACAATCATAACCTCGGATGAGTAAACTATCGTGAGACAAAGGGAAATTGGTATCGTATGTAAGTGGTTCATTCGATCGCAAAGTAATCGTAGAAATATGTGGGAGCCATATGAATTTCCAGATTCCTCTATTGGTTATTGTTCGGAGAAGTGTCTCGATCATGTCCGCATAATTCACGAACCGTAGGGAGACACACTTAAGGATTCGACGTTGTATGAGTAGTTATGGAATGATGAGAAAGAGTCCGAATGTTGTTCGGAGTCTCGAATGGGATTCAGGATATCACGAGGAGATCCGGAATGGTCCGGATAATAAGATTCATATAAGGAAAGTCCCGTTTCGGAGTTGGAGAATGATTCCGGTGTTTTCATCGGGAATGTTCTAGAAGGTTCCGGAATGTCCGGCACTCCGGAGGGGCAGGGTACATGAATGTGTTATATCAAGTTGGTATGATTGCATCATGTACTCGGTGTCATCGCTGAACAAAATAGAGGGTTTATTCAAATCCTAGTTTGAAAAGTCAAACGCCAAGTTTGAAAGTCAAACGGCTATTTTTGGGGAAGTGGAGAGGGAGGTGGAAACCGACTTGGGGGAGGAGTTCCTCCTCCCACCGCCGGCGCACCACCAAGCCGAGTTGGGGAGGGACTCCCCTCCCCTTGGCCGGCCCCCTCCACCTATAAAAGGAGGGGCAGGGCTCCCCTCCTAGACACAAGATCCCTGCCTCCAAAACCCTAAGCCGCCGGCGCCGCCACCTGCTGCCGCCGCCTAGCAACCCTAGCCGCCAGCCAAGCTTCCTCCTCGGCGTGTCTAAACCCTAGATCGTTGAGGGACTCTCTCATACTCCACCATACTCGCTCCGGCTTAAGGCGAAGCCCTGCGAGATCTCCCCTCTACTTCCGGTACCACGCCGTTGTGCTGCCGGAATCGCGAGGAGAGTACTACAACCTCCGCTGCCTGCTGGAACAAGGGAGAGGAAGGTCTTCGTCGAGTACCGAACGTGTGACCGACTGCGGGAGCGCTGCCGAAACGCAGCGCCGGAAGGATCGTCTACGCGATCTTGAGATCGGAAAGAGTACGACTACATCACCCACGAGAATCCGCTCTCGTGAAACACTTTGGAATCTTCGAGGGTGAGTTATTCTATCGACTCGTTGCTACAATCTAGTAGATAGATCTTGGCTTGTTTGTTTGTATGCGGTAGAAATTTTTTGTTTTCCATGCTACGAAACCCTACAATATGCACAAGACAACCATGTACTGTACTAACAATTATGCTACACCAAACATAAAAATCCACACTGCACACTAGAGTATGAACTCATTGTATTATTGGAGTATACCTGAGTTATACTACCATCTCCAAAAAAAAACAATACACAGCCTTCTATTGAAATTATTCCGGTTGATGAACTTTTCTTCATCTCATTTAATCTGGAACATGACAGGGCCATAATCAGAATATATATGAAGGAGTATTTAATAATGGAGTAGAAAATACTCAAGCATATATATATATATAATCAAAATTACCAGAATTGCATGACCGTGCAAGGACCCAACCTACCGACAAAACCCAACATTACATAACATACGCTTGCGACTGCGGCACAATCTAATATAAATTGAGTAGACAAGTTTAGTTTGAGAACAAAAAACTACTCGTTCTAGCACATCAGATTGAGTATCTTCCTAGTCCAACCAGTACCAGAATTGGAACAAGAACTAGAGTACAGTAGCACACAGCATTGTTCTTCTTTGAATCTTAAACATTCAAAAGAGCAAGAGCGCAACACAAGATTCTTATATACTCCAGTATATGCATGTTGTGATATTGGATATATTTACAGAAGCAACATTTACAAATTCACTTACTCTCTCCGACCCATATTAGTTGACTCACATTTGTCTAGATACGGGTGTATCTAGCACTAAAACTTGAATAGATATATTCGTATCTAGATGAATAACTAATATGAAGCGAAGGGAGTAATATATTTCCACGTACAAGCAATACCTGAACATTGACAAGCAAGCAAGCATTATTTCTCTCTGAATTTATTTGACTACTCAAATGTGGAAAATGGAGCTGAATTTCAGTTATACGCACAAGAAAACAGTCTATAGCAGCAGTAGACTCTATGCAACAAGTTTGCTCAGATCGATTTTGAAATTAAAGCTGGCCATGCTAGGAGATCCGAAGAATTAGAAAGAAGAAAGCACTCACCCTATCATGCTTCCACGAGCTGCGTGGAACTGACCATATCCATCCGCCCAAACCGTGTAGCCCAGGCACCATGCGCAGTCCACTGCAAGATCCCACGCGCACTGCGCCAGCTGCGGAAGAACGTGACAAAGAGGCGCAACTTGGGGAAGAGATCCCAGGGTGGTCAATGACGGGCGGACGGACTGCAGGAGGCACACGCAGAGGTGGAGAAGGTCGGGGGCGCCGGGATTGCGTCAATAGCACCGTCCCACCGGTGTCGGGGTCGAGGTAAAGGATGTTCAAGCCGTGGCCAAGCAGCATCCCAATCGCGGTGACTTCGTCGTCGTCGCACGGCTGGGGCAGATCAGCACGAAACAGTCTAGCGCCGGAGGCTAGGACCATCAACCAGAATGGGCCAACGCCGGTGGGCAGGACGCTCCCTTCTGCTCCAGGCACGGACGCGCCCTTCTGCGCCGGTTATAGACCAGCAGCTAAGACATCCTTGCTGTTCCCGCAGATTAGGGGCATAAAAATGCAACCTTTACAGCGGAGATGATCTGTGTAGGAATAAAGGCAGTGGCGGGGAGAGAGATGGAGCGGCGGCGCGTGAGCTCGTGTGAGAAACGGCGGAGTGCGGGCTCGTGTGAGGGACGGCGGCGCGCGATGCTCGGGTGGTGGGAGCCAGATGCGGCGATGCGGAAGCTCGGGAGGAACAGAGCGTCGAGGGGGAAAATAACGCCGACACGAGACCGAGATCTGAGGGGCAAAAGTGGAAACCCCGGAAATTTCGTTGCCTAAATTTTTTTGACCGTGAGATTCTTTAACGTCTTATATTACTGAACGGAGGGAGTACTTATTATTATTGAGTTGGTTTCTCTTCATAGCTTACAATGACTATTGAGTAGACTTTTTTGCATACTTCTTATTATGAATAGTTTAAGTATCTACTCCAGTGCTAAGAATATATACAACTGAATAGTTTATATGAAGCAAATGTGTTAGTGAAAGTTCTTTTATCGCACTCAGTTTTCAACTGAATTACTTGAGGACAAGCAATAAGCTAAGCTTGGGGGGAGTTTATACGTCTAAAACATATCTACTTTTCCGAACACTTTTGCTGTTGTTTCTCCTCTAAACTTGTGTGATTTGGCTACAACTAACACGGACTGACGCTATTTTCAGCAGAATTACCTTTGGTGTCTAGTTTTTGTGCAGAAAATCAACTATCAGAAAAAATCCCGAAAAATATGCCAAAAATTCTATTTCACCAGAAGATCCACGGAGCCAGAAGATGATACAGAGTGGAGGCCTGGGGGCCACATCCTTGCCAGGCGCGGGTGGACCCAGCCCGCGCCTAGCTAGGGGGTGCGGCCACCCCAGGCACCCCCTCGGGCTCCCTCCTTGCCTATAAGTTACCCCTTGACCTAAAAACCGAGGGGGGTCCGTCGTTTTTCTAGAAAGAGTTCCGCTACGCTGCCACCACCAGAAACCGAGATTTGGATCCAGAAACTCCGTTCTGGCACCCTGCCGGGACGAGGAATTTGGAGAGGATCATCGCCATCGTCATCACCAACGCCTCTCGACAATGTTTCCCTCATCCATGAGTGATTAATCCCCCGCTGTAGGCTATGGGGATGGTAGGGATTGGATGAGTTCTATCATGTAATCGAATAAGATTGTTAGGGCATGGTGCCTAGTATCTCTATTAGTGCTATTGACTCTGTTGCAACTTGCTGTGCTTAATGCATGTCACTAGGGCCCGAGTACCATGATCTCATATCTGAACTTATTATTGAATCATTATGATAGTATTGTTTGTGATCTTATCTGCAAGTTGTGTACACATATCATTGTCCGGATCCAAAGGCCCCGAAGTGACAAAAATTGGACAGCCGGAGGAGATGGCTGTGGTGTGAGGATCACATATGTTCACGGAGTGTTAATTCTTTGCTCCGGTGCTCTTTTAAAAGGAGCACCTTAATTGCCAGTAGTTCCCTAGAGGCCCCGCTGCCATAGGCTGGCAGGACAAAATATGTTGTGCAAGTTCTCATTGAGAGCACACATGACTATATATGGAGCACATGTCTATGATTGTTTAGTACTTGGATGCTTATTCTTATTTATCTACAATTGACCTAGATCTTGAAGCTATATGTTTAAACTCGTCCATGCAACGCCCGTCCATCCATCCCTATGCCTACCACACTCACATCCTACTGTTTGTTGCTACTGTTACTATTGCTCCTGTTTTACTGCTGTTGTTGCTACTATCAAACTGTTGCTACTGATAAACTTCTGCGAGCAAGAACTATTTCCATGTGCAGCTGAATTGACAACTCAGTTATTAAGGCTTGAAAGTATTCTTTGGCTCCCCTTGTGTCGAATCAATAAATTTGGTAATACTACCCGCGAAGACTATTGTGATCCCCTATACTTGTGGGTCATCACAAACTTGCATGCAACCAATCAACAAAGTATTTCACAATTTCCAAGAACAATCACTACTCAAACTTAGACATAGATACAATAGATCATTGGAAAACAATAGATTGTACCACACATCATGATTGCCGAGATATTATAGTAGGGGTATGGAGAGGATCTTGCTATAGATGTTGATGATGAACACACCGGCAGTGGTGAAGCCACAACCCGTCATGCTCGAGCAACTGCCCGGGCTATGTCCAGGATGCTCCATTCAAACTAATGCAAGGAGTGGTAAACTAATCAAGCCAAAAATGACCGCCGGCCGGAGAACATCGTACTTTGTCTGGGCTCTCAGTTTCGGCTGGCTCCTCCACTGCACGCCGGAGGGGGCGGAGTCCACTAGAGGCGATTCTAATAGTGTTTCCCCCCTCCGATCTCTGCCAGCGGCTGCCCCAACTTTCTATTTATGTGTTTTTATTTCCGCCTTCGTGTCGAGGGAACGCCTCAGGGGGGGTCTTCATATAGGTGTTTTTAGGTCAACATGATAAACCTAAGATGAAGATGGATGACATCGAAGGACCGAGGACGAAACAATACTGGGTAGCGCAGCCTGACCAGGGGCTCGTGCCACCAGTGCTCGTTTGGGCCTCGTGGCCTCCCTCGATGACTTCTTGTTCTCTAGATGCTTCTCATGATAAAATATTAACGCCCGAAAAATCCCAGGTCAATATGAGTTCCGGAAGGTCCCTGAAACGTCAAAATACGCAAAATAGGGCTTTCCTATCCTGAAGAGTTATAACCAAAATAAGGGGGATCGAAGAAAATCCCCATAAATCAATGCAAAACATGATTATAACATCTAATAATCTTAATATGTTAGAATATGCATCATAAACTACAAAGTTCATGCATGAATTTTGCATGCATCAAGGATCCATGAATAAGGTTTATGCTAGGAATACTAAGAAACAAGACCGTTAATTTATACCATGCAAGTGGTGAAAGTGTTCAACACAAGCTGAACTTCATGTCTATATTGCCATAATTATTCTTTTACGAAACGGGTAATCCTATGAGAGTTTATCTATTTTGCGAAGTCTTGGAAAGTGCAATGATCACTGCTGAAAGTTAGTATGAAAAGTGGAGATGATTCAAATTTTCCAACATAAATGGATAGTCTTATTCAAAAGTAAGGTAGTTGCCAAAGTTTCTACTTATGATCCCCTCATTTGTATGAGTATTAGTTACAAATATTCTAAGGTAATTGAACATGCATAAGTTTATGATACAATCCTCGTATTTATTTTGTCAACCATGAGTTCATTGATGCATGATATGATATATTCGCTTATTTTCATCACAAGAAGGACAATGGGACTTGGAAGCACGCAAGGGGAACCACGAGGGCCGAATGATCCTAGGTGGCATGGGCCTACAGGTAGGCCGCACCACCTACTCAAGTTCGGGCCTCGAGCGTCATATCGGCTCCCCATTTTGACATATGACATTGATCGCCCAAAAACCTACGCCATATTTTCCCACGATTTATAGAGATAGCTGCGAAGGCGAGAATCTTCTACTTCGGGAGAGGGAAGATCCTGCTTCTCTGAGGCCTCCAGTGAGGAGGAAATCCAAGCCATTGTCATCACCACTCCTCATTGGATTAGGGGAGGCATCTCCATCACCATCTTCATCATCCATAACATCAGCACCATCTCCATCTTGAAGATCCATCTCGCTCCCCTCGTAGTTTGTGATTAGATTGAACCCTATATACTATTTTTGAAAGGAATATGACCGAGAGGCAATACAAAGTGATTATTATGCTATTACAGGTTTATAATAGATATTTATTTTTCATGCTATAATTGTGTTAATAGGAAACATTAATACCTGTGTGGTTTATAAGTAGAAAAGGTACCTAGTAATGCCTCTCTCAGTACTAGCTTGTTGATTAACAAATGATCAAAGGTTTCCTAATCATGAACATTGGATGTTGTTAATAACAGGGCCATATCATTGGAGAAACATATGATGAATAGTCACCCACAATAGATTTAGCAATATGATCATGTCCTCAATTTATATTGCTATCACATTCGTAGTAACTCAATGTCCTTAGACCATGATATCGCGTGAATCACTTTCACCGAAAAGGTACTTTGATTCCATCAAACATCACACCATAATAGGGTGATTATAAAGGTGCCGTCAGGTACTTGCAAAGTGTTAGTTAAGGATCATGGATCAAGAGTGTGAATTTTTCCATCCAGATGACGGAGATATATACTTAAGGCCCTCTCGGTGATATCACATTTACATTGCTTGTAAGCAACTGATTTGATCACTAGAATGTTATATCACAAGAACGAGAACAATAGTACTTGTCGGGAATGAGATTAAACAAGGTATGGATGATACCAAGTGAACGGATCCTAGACAAGTAAAATATCATGAGATAGAAGGAATTTGATTACAGCGAAAAAGGTTCGGACGATCATTGGATTTTCATGGAACTAGTGGGAATCATTATGGATCTCCAGGTCCCGCTAATGATTATTGATTGGAGAGAGTCTCTATCATGTCTACATAGTTTTTAAAACCATAGGGAGACACACTTAAGGTTAGTCGATGTAATTGAGTGGATAGGGAACGCTGGAGAAGATAATGGACATCGCAGGAATTTGTTCTGTCGAATTTGCTGAAATAGTTTTGGGGCATCGAAACAAAGCAAGGAAATACAATTTTAATGTGTTTATTAAATGAAGTACTCATTAAATAGAGTGTTCATTAAATTGAGTTGCATTAAAACAAGAGAATTAAAGTGCTTTAATTGAAAGACCTTTGTTTTTTTGAGTGGAGAATAAATGGAGAAAGTGGAGATTGATTTTTTGTGAGTGGAGAGTTCACCCACATGAATGAGAGGAGGGGAGGGGGAACCCTCTTGGCCGCCGGCCAAGGGAGGGTATTTCGCCCTCCCTCTATAAAAAGGAGGTGGAGATCTCCTCCTCTCACACACACTTGCCCACTCCTCCCATATGCCCTTTGGTTGGCATCTTCTCCCTCTTGCTAGCCTTGTCCATTGCCATTAGAAAAGGTGCCTAGGCGAATTCCTGCTCGAGATCTTCCCCTCCACCACCTCTACCATGTCATAGCGTTGTTGTTCCTAGGGATCCACTACTTCCACTGCCCGGCTGGAGCGAGGGTTCAGGAGTCGTTGGCGCACCGTACGTGTGACCGATTACGGAGGCGCCGCCCTCTTGTGGTGCTGATCATCTGCACGTCATCAAGGACGGTCGTGTACATGTACATCAACCATGTTTTTTTGCAGGAACATTATCCCGGTAATGGTATTTGAGGGTGAGTCCATCTGAAACTGTTACATAGTATCGCCTTGATTCGATCTTGGCAGTTGCAAACCATAGGAATATTTTTGTTTTCTATGCAACAAACCCCATCAGTTTTAGGGCCTTGTGCATGACTATGCTTGGTAAATTATCATTATTTTGTGCTTAGGTTATAATTTCAAATTGTGTTATACTCCATATGCCTCTAATCTATATCATGTTTCACCGTTGTGAGTAGTTCCCCATGTTTCTGAGGGCATAGGATGAATTGGCTATGATTTTCATATAGTATGCAATGGGTATTTGGTTAAGTTTTAATCTTTTATGTGGTTATATAATGGTAATATGCGAACATCGACTGTATATTACTTCACCTATATGGGCTCATAGGGCCGCATCTTAGTGTAATCAAGGGAGTAAGGAGAGACGTAATGATAGAAAAACCGTGTCCTAAGCCTTGGAATTGGATTAAGGTTTTTTTATAGTGGGAACTTAGAAATTTATGTTGTGGTTGGACTTTACGTGTTAATGAATCCTGTTTTTACTCATGAACATGGTCTTAGGACCAACCATAAGGGGTGTACTTGCTCATGTATATGTGTCACATCCCAAAAAATTTCCAAATTTTGAAATGTGAAAAATAAACAAACAAAAGAAACAAATGTTGAAATTTAGGGTGAAAAGAAACTTTTTGCTTCTAAATGGAAACATAAAAACCCTACTTTGAACAAAATTTGAATGAAAAGGCAACAAACAAAATTTCAAAAAAGTCAAATGCATTCATAAATGAATGTACCTTGAATTTAAAACACTTGGGAAAAGTTAAACCAAAATCCTAAACCCTAATGAAAGAAATCATCTCCAAGATCACTCTAAGGCTATGGCTTTGTTCCATATAAAAATTTAGCAACAGACATTTCTAAATGACCAAAATTGGTAAACAAAAACATTATAAAACCATGGGAATTGATTTCACTCAATTTGGAGCCATGGATAAAAACTTATGATTTTAATAAGATAAAAGAAAGTAAATTCCAAGGCTAATAAAGATCCTAACAAAAAAATCAATACCAAATTGTGAGCAAAGTAATACTAAAGGGATTTAAAAAGATAAACAAATATTAAATAAAATTATACAAAGTAGAATCACCAATTTTGGAACTATAAGTAAAAAGATATGGATTTTATAAGACAAAGAAAGGAATAAATAAATAAAAAATATTTAAAAGGCAATTTAAATCTTGTCCAAATCCATAAGAAAATGGAATAAAAGTAAATCAAATAAAATAAAAAGAATAAAGGATTATTTGAATAAAATTATATGAGTTTGAACCATATTCAATTTTATTTAAATAAAGACAAAATGCCTAATTTAAATACATATTAAATCAGAAGAGAATATTTGAAATATTCTAAAGTGGACTTTTAAACACACCAAATAACTGGTATAAAAACCTACTGAAAGTTTGGAAATGATTTGAAATCAAATTGAGGTTTAAATCATTTGAATTGAATTAAAACAGAAAATAGAAATGGAAAAGGAAAAAAGAATCAGAAGGAGAAAATAGAAAGAACCCCCAGCAACCCAGGCCCAACAACAGGCCCATCACACAGCCCACCCGGCTCCACCTCTCTTCCCTCTACCTCCCTTTCTCACCACGCGAAACCCCCACCCCTCACTGACTCCCTGGACCCACCCTGCCACCTCATTGTCATCTTCACTCGCGCGCTGACCTCGCACCTCCCCTGACCGTTTCCTGCCATGAATGCGCCGAGTAAATTCGAGTAACTACGCCAGTGATCCTCCACAGTGACTATGCTCGATTAAACGCCTCCTCCTCTCTATCCCCCCCCCCCCCCCACTTCCCCGCACCAATGAGCCCCTAGGCTGCCAGAATTTCTCCTCACGCCGCCACTGTCACCGACGAGCTCCAGCGTCAATTTCGGCGATCCCAGACCCTCCTACCCCCTAGCTCCCACTAGCTCACTCGCCATCGTCGTGCGCATCTGCCAGCAGCCTCCGTTTGCTTGTGTGAGCCCCTGATGCTCGGCAACGACCTCGCCTACTCGCCACCATCGTCTGCCTCAACTCCGACGAGAAGTTGCCAATGATTCATTGCGCCCCTTGCCCTCTGGTAGGTACCGTCACAACCCCCGCAACCGTGCGCATCTCCCTAATGCTCTGCCTTGCTCTCTTGCATCCCAGGTACTCGCCACCGACAACTCCCGTGCGTGCCCGACGCCAGGAACATCTCTGGCAAGAAATACACGACGATTCTGTGCACCCCTTCGCCCACGAAGACCACCTTGAGCACTGCCACGTCCTTGCGAACCTGGTAGCACCCTCCTCCCCTCCTACCCTCCTCTTACCCCTAGAATCGTCGGACCCCTGCCTCCAGACACGCTTCCGCCACGCACCATCGCCAGCGTCGCCCATCTTAGGTCAATGCGCGCTGACCCGTTAGATCTAAATCTAACGATGTAGATTAGATGACTTAGAAAAAGCGGAATTGTTTGATCTGTGCCATGCGATGCTATTTAAATCCTATGGCCCATGATGCTGATCCTGCCAAAACGGTATTGTCTAGTAAAAACAAGACACGTGGCTAGTTCTGTGTGTTCAAAATTCCAGAAAATGTTTGTGAATGCTTTAAACTTGCAAAAATCATAACTTTTGATCTTTATGTCCAAAAATTACAAATTTTATATCAATTGATTCAAAAAAAATGTGTGCTTTGCAACTGTGTCCCTGGATTGGTCTTTTTATTTTGAAAAATTAGATTTTTTTGCAGAAACATTAATAGGACTATTTTGAGTATAAAAATTGTTCTAAAAATGATTTTTGAGTGAAACCTTTTGCAAATGGATTTTTTTGAACCCTCTGACCATAAACACTAACTTTTGGATTTAAAAATAAATTTTGTTAACACTAGGAATTATTCCTTTGAATAAAAGCAATTCTAGTAAAACAAAAATGATTTAAATGACATATTTTCACTAACTTGGTTTCAAATGGTTTTCCCACTTTTATAAAAGACTAGTAGGTGTTTTGAAATGTTTAGAACCTTGTTAGAAACCACTTTTCAATAAAACAACCCTTTTGCATGCTTGCATGCATTTCTTAGTTTTTATGGTTTTGTTTTGTTATTTGTTTGAGTGTTAGTTTTGATTGTATGCTTTGCTTGATTGAATTGTAGTGAACTTTGAAGAGTGTGACAATTGCAATATCAAGGAGAGTACCTAGATTCTCTACTAAAAAGGCAAGTGATACTTTGGTCATCAAAAGTCCTATATTATCAATATTGCATTAGTGATATTTTGTAGTATGCATGATAGGAATATTTTTATATATTGCTATGCTATAGTAGATCCTATAGAATATATCTTGGTAGGAATCTTCCTAAGTTAATAAACATGTGATGCTAGTATGCTTAGCCTAGGTATTAGGATACAAGGGTGGAATATTCATACTATGATATTATGCAAAGTCTATGACTATGTTTTTGATTAATAAAACAACTAAGTGAATGAATCACCTGGATGGAATGGGAAGATTGGTTTGTGTTGAGTGGTTACACAAGTCCCATGTATATGGTTTACCTTGTGTATCAAACTTGTGGATGGCCACCCAGGAACAAAGAGATTTGAGATGTTTTGTGTTGAGAAGCTTCCAATGCAACCACATGGCATATGGGCTCTGCCTTGACCAACTAGGTTGCAAGAACTCAGACAGACAGAAGGTGGTAGTGATGATAGGATGGAACGCGTCTGTGTTGATCTGAGGGATTGTTTCTGAAAAGTCTCGTCTCAATGCATGTCGAGTCTTGTGGGAAAAGTGCACCACCTCTCGAGAGGGTAAAACCTAAGTACTTAGTCGTGTCCCCGGTAATGGACATTTTGAGCATCAAAGACATTTAAATGATCAAGGATCTCCTCATCCCAATTTCTCTAAGATAAAATTTGTTGGGTGAACAAGGGAAGCACCTGGTGTGATTCCAGTGTTCCATGTGTGATGAAATGTTTTGATAAAGAGACAAACTATTTTCAAAGGATATGGAAAACTTATTTTGTGCAAAGGCCAGCCAAACCTCAACTTAGCCATATATTCATGTAGATGTTAGATTCTCCATAACAATATGATATCACTTGCCAATACAATTCAGATGTATTAACCCTTGTGGCTGTAACTTATTATGTTGCAGGTTTGTTTGATGTTAGTGAAGTTTGTTGAGTAGGGATTACAAGTCTACAACCAACATGATTGCCTGTGGCACATGAAGATGAAGGACTCCATGCTATATAGTTATATATGTTGCTTTGTAATAAGATAGCCATATGAGCTATGTAAGTTGTGATGAACTATTTTATTCCTGGTTATAAGTTGCAATATGACCTTTGTTTCTTGATATTACATCTTAAACTGTGGATGCTAGCTATTCGATCCAGAGACTAGCACTGTAAACACAGGTATCTCTACCTTATCAGTTTGGGACCTCTACAATATGGCCCCACCTATTTTAGGCTCCGTCCAAAGAGAATAAAACTTGACAAGATACTTACATGTTGTTATAGAAATCTTTATGCTAAGTAAATCCATGCCACTCCCATGAACGTTTGTCACGTATAAGAACATAAATTTGATATTGTCATCTTGCTGCATAGAGGATGCTGAAAAGAGCATCTACTTTACTTGCAATTTACTTTTCTGTAAACTATAAACCACGAAACACCAAACCTTTGCATCTTTTATTGTTTTACCTATCAGAATTACTTCAGCTCCTCGTGGGTTAACAAAAATTTCTCATTGAAAGGTATTATAATAGATTTCCTGCACTTGTGAGACATGAACCTGCCTGTGGCATTGATGGGACTCCAAGTTGTATTTATATCGCTTCTGTTGTAATAATATAAACTCTGGATTATTCGAATCATGTAATAAAGACTTGTGTTTTACATGATATTTCATCGACTGTGAGTGCTAGCTATTGATCCAGGGACTAGCATGTTAATCACAGGGACTTAGGATCTTACTTGATCCGAGGTCACTACAGATGGTATCAGAGCCGGGTTGACTGTAGATCGTGACCCTAGACATGGAAAAACCTTAGGACAAATATTTTCTAGGTTATTTCAGAAAACTCTCATACTTCTCATCATCTACCTTTGGGGTTTTAAAATTTAAGTCTCTTCTTTTAAACATTAGAAAATGACCACTACACACTTCAAGAAGAAACTTTTCTCAAGATTACCTTTTCAAAGAAGATCATCTCAATGTTTCGATTAAGTTGGTACTTGAAGACCTCCATGAAAGATGTTCCAAGACTGATGATACAAGATTAAAGACTTCAAAGGCCTTAAGTCAATGTTATTAACTAAAGAACTCGAAAGATTGAAGATTATGAAGAACATGAAGACTATCAAGAGCACGAAGACTTTTGGAGACTCGAAGCCTCGAAGATTCCAAGTGACCTATTAGGAACCAAACCCGAATAAGAATTCGCTAAATATAGATGCGACAAATTGTTTGTTATCTTGTATGGTTTATTGCCTTAGCTAATGAAAACCTGTTTTCTAAATAAAATTTCTTATATGGGTTATTCTTCTTCTTCCATACTCCATTCGTTCCTACTCTAAACCTTGGTCAACTCGACGGATGGACCATATCAATAAGGAGGACAAGGAACTCAACTCCACGAAGCGTAAGAGCCACGCCGATGCAAAGAAGTGGATGCTCTAGGTTGAAGAAAGAATGAAGGATGCCAACATTGAAGTCAACAGAATGCTTCATTATGCCACCCAATTCCTGAAGGACGACGGTCCAACTTGGTGGGAGATGCAACACACCATTGATGATCATCAAGGGGTGATATCTTAGGAAGAATTTAAAGTGGTTCTACTTCAATCTCATCTCGTATACCAAAAATCCAAGAAGTTGAAGTCCCGAAACATTTAGCTTGCACGATCTATGGAGAAATAGGGCATATCACCAAGGAGCATCATGATCAGCGCCCCTACTGTGAAGGAAGGCACCCATCAGAAGAATGTCCCACCTCTCAAGTTACATTCTTCCTGTGCAAAGGGACCAATCACAACCCCGCTCAATGCACCTCTACCCGGTGGTACATCAACTAAATCAACAAGTCAGTGACGGAATGCGCCAAGACCTCATGAAGCTCCGCGAGGACACGACAAATACAATGGATGGATTCAAGACTCTAGACACCGCACCCAAAGTCATCACTTCGCAATACTCGATATATGAAAGGAATGCCCATTTTCCCCAAACTGGCTCAAGGAAACGATCAAGGCTTCCAAATGTTGAGGTAGAGCATGAAGAACCACAAGACGGGATGTCCTTGCCAAAAAGGAGGAAGGATCTAAGCAAAAGTCCTATGCTTCCAGTGTCACAATCCTGGGCATTATGCTGATAATTGTCCAAAACATGTGAATGTAGCTGGAAAGAATAAAAACGACGATGGTAATAGCAATAGAAGACCTCTATTAGGAGAACTATCATATTTTATACTTATTAGATGTTCTTATATTTCTTGTCTATCTTTTCTATAACCTATTCTTGTTCAAATTTGTAGTTGTCCATTCTTATGATACCTATATGAGAGTTAGCTAAGTAAAAGAACAAATAGTATGACATAAATAAACATCTCATCAAGTTTTTTTAGGTCGGGACCACCATATTTTATCTCTTTAGGAGATCATCGCTATCGTGTTAGCATATTGTTTTTACCAACTTATGTGGTATGACAATATAGGTTGCTTGCTTGTTCGTACTGAACCATATCATGTGATGCCTTGTTTAGGATCTGTTGTTTTGAAACTCTAAAGTTGCTGGAACTTTCGTGTGGTTTTAAAATTATTTTAATGGTGTGAATTGATTGAAATTCGTGGATTACTGCTGCAGTTTTCTGCCTGACCTGTTGTACCTTGCGATTTTACATATTTTATTGGTAACTCAGAAAAATCTAGCAAAATAGGATCTGGAGCGTAATTACCTGTAGTACATGCACAAAAATTGGCTGAAATTCCTAACGAGTTTAGGTCGGTTAGAAAAATTCGTGAAGTCTGCTGTACCGTTTTGACAGATTTTGTTTATTGCTTATATGTTGCTCTATTTTACTCTAGTATTGTTCCCAATGCTTTCAAACTATTTTGTGGTTATATACTACTAAGTTTATACACCTGTAATGTTATTATACAAGTGTTTGATTGAGTGTTGATCGCCTATGATTGCTTCCTTGTTTGTGACATTGATTGCTTCATATAGTTATGGGTAGGATTATTTTCTTAGTCGTTTCTCTCCTATAGAATCTATTCTTTCCTATCTTGAACCCTTGGAGATATAATGATGTGTTAAGTGGAAGGTTTAACAACACAATGCATTTAGGAAAGAAAATGCTTCACCTAATGGAAAAAGGATGTGGAAGTATGAAGTGTTGCACATGATGTTATGTAGTAGATTACCCAACCTGAAAGTTAAAGTATCGATAGCTTAGTTTTAGTAGTAGCTTTGTTGATTGAATACATGGGAGTATACATAGAGAATTAGTTCGTGCCCATGGAAACATTCTTCAAGGCAAGTGAGAATTCCCGAGTGATAGAAAAACGTGATTCACCTATCCTCATACAGGATAATGATTCGGGTGCAGGATGGATTGATCACCATTCCTACTACTCTTATTATTCGCTCTTGTACTGTTGGCTTTGCGAATCTTGAGTGCCCTTTTCAACCTTAGCAGAGAGTCGACGTTGAGCCTAAACCCTAGAATGGTATATTGTTACACCCTTCTAAAAGCATCCATTGCTAAGCATAGGATGTACGGTAAGGATGAATCCCAACCGTGAATTATGGGCACCGTGAAGTAAACGCTCCCTATTTGCCCACCATGAGAGTTTTGCTAGTTTAAGAAGTGCTTTCTCGGAAACTATCAATCATGATGTTTAGAATGTGCTAGAGACATTGTGCCAATAAAAGTCTAAAAGAGAACCAATCTGAGCTAAGTGAATCCTCGAGAAGTGACCTAGTCAATTTATTTTAAGGGTGGTAGCATCCTAAAGGATCCCGAACCTTTCTTTCTTTCTAGCCTTCCCCAAATCTCGGGACGAGATTTCTTTTAAGGGTGGTAGTCTGTCACATCCCAAAATTCTCCTAATTTTGGAATGTGAAACAAATAAATAAGATTGATTGATTGTTTGACTTTGTTGAAAATTCTCAAAGAGAAGAAACTTTTTGAATAGAAAATCCTCTCAACCTTGAATTCAAAATCTTATATTCTTTTGTTAAGACCTAAGTAGCCATATAGGCAAAAGGGCATGGATTGATTATGGATTGTTGAATTGGTGTGCAAGATTTCAAAATGAAAATCATGAAGCATTCATAAGCATTTCATCCATGCAAAGTTCTCACAAACTGAATCCAAATCCTGGTATCTAAAATCCTATAGTTGATTGCCCAAATGTTCCTAAAGGAAATTAAATTGACTTTATAAAACCCACTATTGCTAAGACAGCGATTATTGCTAAATCATAGCCTAAAGAGATCCAATTAATACTACAAAATTATAGAAACAAAATTGAGCTCATTTGTTGCTAGTATGAAAAAGTTATGGAATAAATACAAACACATAAAGATATAAATAAAATGAAATATACAAGGATTTAAAAACCCATTACTTTCAAACTAGTAAAAAGATTACAAATTTGATCCTATAATGATCTATTCGATTTTAGAAAAATTTAGAAACAAGAATCGTGTCATTTGGAGTTCGTTTGCAAAAGATATGAGGGAAACAAGTAAATAGAAAAAGAAAAAGAAAACAAAGAAAAAAAAATCTAACGGGCCGGCCCAGCAAGGACCGATCGAACCAACCAGAGCAACCGCGTACAGAGAACGATCGATCCTAGTGCTTTAATTTCCGTGCAAAAATCTGTTTTCTAGACCTATCTCTACTCAAACTCTTATAACTTTTTATCTACAACTCCGAATCGACTTACGTTTGTTTCTACTTGTTCCCTACTCCAAGGCCTATCTCTACACCATCCTAAATCTTCATATAAACTCGTGGAGCCACGGCTGTACGAGTTTCTATTCTCGAAATCCCGAATCTACATATTCCCGAATCTTATTTCGCTTTTTAACCCATCTAGACTTCGTCGTTTGCCTTTGGTCAAAAAACGAAAGTTGTAGGAATCGTCGAAATCTTTCAATCCCGACAAACCTCACCTCGTTTCATCCACCACAGCCGGAGAATTTCGTATCGCAATATTTCAGATCTTACGGTGTAAATCCAAGATCTACTCGCGCTCGTTTCTTCAAATCCAAATTCCTTTGGTGAGAAGGTAGGAATAATGATTCCCCACAACTTCCATGTTCTGAGTTTTTCAATTTGACCTACGGATTTGTCTCTCTAACACGGATCTATTTCTTGTCTATTCTGAGCCAAAATCGGGTCAATCTCTTCTTCTAGCCACCGGATCCTATTCAGACGGTCGAGATCCAATCAAACCGGTGCGTGCCATGTTGTCATCCCGGTCATCTTCCTCATCAACGCCACGTCAACGTAAGGTCAACATCTAGTCCCAGTCAGCATGCAAAGTCAACCTGTCCAGTCAGCGGAATATTCCCTGGAATATTCCGTTCGAATTTAAATTTGCATATTATAGATCTAACTTGTAAAATTCATTAGAAATTCATACCATGTCCAAAAATTGCGTATAATATACCAAATTGAAGATAATTTCACGTAGAATCATCTTATCAGAATAGATCCAACTTTTACTATACGTGGTTACTGCAGTAATTTAATTAGTTTTAATATTCTTTTAGGTTAATAAATTCATAAGAAATTATCTGTAACTCCAAAAAATATGAATAATATATCAAATTGAAGCTACTGTAATGTACTTTAAGAATATCTGGTTGGATCTAGCCTTTGCAGATTATTTAACCCGTAGCAGTTTAATTAGTTTTAATGGCTTATTTAGAGTAATAAATTCTTAAGAAAATAAATACTATTCAGAAAATTACAAATAATATGTCCCTGAAATCACAATTCCGTGGAGATTACAGATATAATTTTTGTTTGATTTTTAGGCAACAGAAACTGTACGAATCATTTAAAACCCATTAAACACTATTTAAATCATATAAAAAGATATATAACTCCGATTAGGGTGAATCCAACGCCTACTGGTTCGTATTAACGTCATCTATCCAGTAAACCCAAGAAACAAATTTAATTCTACAGTTAGAACAGGCGTTACAATAGAACTATCAAAACCCTTATATTGGCAAGTAATCATTAATAACAAGTACCCTCTTGCATTAAATGAACTCATACATGCATCATATGATATATTAATGTTCATAAAACTAATTATAACCATTGTGTCATGTTAACTCATCATGCATGTTTTCAATCATCCTTGTTGTGTTTGTTATGTTTGCAATTGTTTTGATTGGAACTACCTTGTCCTCGTATTAGATTGTTCGGAGAGTGCGATTGCTGCGGAGAAATACAATCAACACCCATATTATCAACATAAGGCAAGTTACACCACTTGTTCATAATTTTGTCCCAGTTTTGATTCTATGCATGTGAACTTCAAAATTCTGTAGTATGCATGTGTAGGATGTTCTAGTAGAATTTTTCCTTAGTATTATTTTGCAAGTGCGATAATTTTGTAGTATGCCATGAGTAGCTCTATACTTAGGATTTCCCATCCTAATAGGTTACCCCTGTTTTTGCTAAGTATTGCTTGCTATGCTATATATACAAAGTACCGTTGGGGGGTTCGAAAGACAAAGAATTTTTCTAAGTATAAAGGCTCTCTAGAGCAAACTTTTCTTCTCAAATCCACTTCAAAATAAAACTAAGTTTTCTTCTGGGCGGAATGGTTGTCGGGTCAACGAGTGAGATTTTGGTGGAGGACGGCCGCCCAGGAATCAAAGAAGTCTACCATGTTTCAGAATTCAGAAGCTTCCAGTGCAACCACAATACATTATGGGCTCTGTCTTGGCCTAGTACTTAGTGGGAAACCTCACCTGGGTACCAACATTTGGAGGTTCTTGGCACGGTTGGATCCGGAAGGTAGAGGGGCTACTAAGGGAAGCCTCGCCATGGTCTTGTCTGTAAAAGGACTTGATCGTGGATTGTGGGTAAAGTGCACAAACTCTCGAGAGTATTGCAATCTGATCGATCAGCCGTGTTCACGGAAACAGAACAACATTGAGCATCTGAAGGATGGAGCCTCTGAAGGATCTTCCTCTCTCTTATCTAAAACAAAGTTTTGAAACCCCATGGCGTGCGTAATATCGCTAATGGGTGGGAATTTGGGAACTTGGTGTGTAATATCCAAGTGACGCTTGGTGCGTAATATCCAAGTGTTTGGTTGTTTGGATACTTGGTACGTAATATCCTCGTGTGCCACTCGACCTTATTTTACCTAAGCAAATGTTTACAAAGTAGGACAATCTTCCCTTCTTCTCTCTACTTAAGAAAACTAGCTTCGAGCAAATGAACTCTACAGCCTATACCAGCCTTGCATGTAGAGATAGTCTTTTCTTTCCTTGGTGTAATTTGCCAATACATTCAAAGTATTGACCCAACTTGTTGGCTGCACGTTTCATGTGCAGAATTTCGGAGATCGTTGAAAGGTGCGCTAGGATCGCGGGTCTTCACTCAACCTGCCTATGGCATTGATGGGACTCCAAGTTGTATTTATATCGCTTCTGTTGTAATAATGTAAACTCTGGATTATTCGATTCATGTAATAAAGACTTGTGTTTTACATCATATTTCATCGACTGTGAGTGCTAGCTATTGATCCAGGGACTAGCATGTTAATCACAGGGACTTAGGATCTTACTTGATCCGAGGTCACTACAGATGGTATCAGAGCCAGGTTGACTGTAGATCGTGACCCTAGACATGGAAAAACCTTAGGACAAATATTTTCTAAGTTAGTTCAGAAAACTCTCATACTTCTCATCATCTACCTTTGGGGTTTTAAAATTTAAGTCTCTTATTTTCAACATTAGAAAATGACCACTACACACTTCAAGAAGAAACTTTTCTCAAGATTACCTTTTCAAAGAAGATCATCTCAATGTTTCGATTAAGTTGGTACTTGAAGACCTCCATGAAAGATGTTCCAAGACTGATGATACAAGATTAAAGACTTCAAAGGCCTTAAGTCAATGTTATTAACTAAAGAACTCGAAAGATTGAAGATTATGAAGAACATGAAGACTATCAAGAGCACGAAGACTTTTGGAGACTCGAAGCCTCGAAGATTCCAAGTGACCTATTAGGAACCAAACCCGAATAAGATTTCGCTAAATATAGATGCGACAAATTGTTTGCTATCTTGTATGGTTTATTACCTTAGCTAATGAAAACCTGTTTTCTAAATAAAATTTCTTGTATGGGTTATTCTTCTTCTTCCATACTCCATTCGTTCCTACTCTAAACCTTGGTCAACTCGACGGATGGACCATATCAATAAGGAGGACAAGGAACTCAACTCCACCAAGCGTAAGAGCCACGCCGATGCAAAGAAGTGGATGCTCCAGGTTGAACAAAGAATGAAGGATGCCAACATTGAAGTCAACAGAATGCTTCATTATGCCACCCAATTCCTGAAGGACGGCGGTCCAACTTGGTGGGAGATGTAACACACCATTGATGATCATCAAGGGGTGATATCTTAGGAAGAATTTAAAGTGGTTCTACTTCAATCTCGTCTCATATACCAAAAATCCAAGAAGTTGAAGTCCCAAAACATTTAGCTTGCACGATCTATGGAGAAATAGGGCATATCACCAAGGAGCATCATGATCAGCGCCCCTACTGTGAAGGAAGGAACCCATCAGAAGAATGTCCCACCTCTCAAGTTACATTCTTCCTGTGCGAAGGGACCAATTACAACCCTGCTCAATGCACCTCTACCCGGTGGTACATCAAATGAATCAACAAGTCAGAGACGGAATGCGCCATGACCTCATGAAGCTCCGGAGGACACGACAAATACAATGGATGGATTCAAGACTCTAGACACCGCACCCAAAGTCATCACTTCGCAATACTCGACATATGAAAGGAATGCCCATTTTCCCCAAACTGGATCAAGCAAACGATCAAGGCTTCCAAATGTTGAGGTAGAGCATGAAGAACCACAAGACGGGATGTCCTTGCCAAAAAGGAGGAAGGATCTAAGCAAAAGTCCTATGCTTCCAGTGTCACAATCCTGGGCATTATGCTGATAATTGTCCAAAACATGTGAATGTAGCTGGAAAGAATGAAAACGACGATGGTAATAGCAATAGAAGACCTCTATTAGGAGAACTATCATATTTTATACTTATTAGATGTTCTTATATTTCTTGTCTATCTTTTCTATAACCTATTCTTGTTCAAATTTGTAGTTGTCCATTCTTATGATACCTATATGAGAGTTAGATAAGTAAAAGAACAAATTGTATGACATAAATAAACATCTCATCAAGTTTGTTTAGGTCTAGACCACCATATTTTATCTCTTTAGGAGATCATCGCTATCGTGTTAGCATATTGTTTTTACCAACTTATGTGGTATGACAATATAGGTTGCTTGCTTGTTTGTACTGAACCATATCGTGTGATGCCTTGTTTAGGATCTGTTTTTTTGAAACTCTAAAGTTGCTGGAACTTTCGTGTGGTTTTAAAATTATTTTAATGGTGTGAATTGATTGAAATTCGTGGATTACTGCTGCAGTTTTCTGCCTGACCTGTTGTACCGCGCGATTTTACATATTTTATTGGTAACTCAGAAAAATCTAACAAAATAGGATCTGGAGCGTAATTACCTGTAGTACATGCACAAAAATTGGCTGAAATTCCTGACGAGTTTAGGTCGGTTAGAAAAATTCGTGAAGTCTGCTGTACCGTTTTGACAGATTTTGTTTATTGCTTATATGTTGCTCTATTTTACTCTAGTATTGTTCCCAATGCTTTCAAACTATTTCGTGGTTATATACTACTAAGTTTATACACCTGTAATGTTATTATACAAGTGTTTGATTGAGTGTTGATCGCCTATGATTGCTTCCTTGTTTGTGACATTGATTGCTTCATATAGTTATGGGTAGGATTATTTTCTTAGTCGTTTATCTCCTATAGAATCTATTCTTTCCTATCTTGAACCCTTGGAGATATAATGATGTGTTAAGTGGAAGGTTTAACAACACAATGCATTTAGGAAAGAAAATGCTTCACCTAATGGAAAAAGGATGTGGAAGTATGAAGTGTTGCACATGATGTTATGTAGTAGATTACCCAACCTGAAAGTTAAAGTATCGATAACTTAGTTTTAGTAGTAGCTTTGTTGATTGAATACATGGGAGTATACATAGAGCATTAGTTCGTGCCCATGGAAACATTCTTCAAGGCAAGTGAGAATTCCCGAGTGATAGAAAAACGTGATTCACCTATCCTCATACAGGATAATGATTTGGGTGCAGGATGGATTGATCACCATTCCTACTACTCTTATTATTCGCTCTTGTACTGTTGGCTTTGCGAATCTTGAGTGCCCTTTTCAACCTTAGCAGAGAGTCGACGTTGAGCCTAAACCCTAGAATGGTATATTGTTACACCCTTCTAAAAGCATCCATTGCTAAGCATAGGATGTACGGTAAGGATGAATCCCAACCGTGAATTATGGGCACCGTGAAGTAAACGCTCCCTATTTGCCCACCATGAGAGTTTTGCTAGTTTAAGAAGTGCTTTCTCGGAAACTATCAATCATGATGTTTAGAATGTGCTAGAGACATTGTGCCAATAAAAGTCTAAAAGAGAACCAATCTGAGCTAAGTGAATCCTCGAGAAGTGACCTAGTCAATTTATTTTAAGGGTGGTAGCATCCTAAAGGATCCCGAACCTTTCTTTCTTTCTAGCCTTCCCCAAATCTCGGGACGAGATTTCTTTTAAGGGTGGTAGTCTGTCACATCACAAAATTCTCCTAATTTTGGAATGTGAAACAAATAAATAAGATTGATTGATTGTTTGACTTTGTTGAAAATTCTCAAAGAGAAGAAACTTTTTGAATAGAAAATCCTCTCAACCTTGAATTCAAAATCTTATATTCTTTTGTTAAGACCTAAGTAGCCATATAGGCAAAAGGGCATGGATTGATTATGGATTGTAGAATTGGTGTGCAATATTTCAAAATGAAAATCATGAAGCATTCCTAAGAATTTCATCCATGCAAAGTTCTCACAAACTGAATCCAAATCCTGGTATCTAAAATCCTATAGTTGATTGCCCAAATGTTCCTAAAGGAAATTAAATTGACTTTATAAAACCCACTATTGCTAAGACAGCGATTATTGCTAAATCATAGCCTAAAGAGATCCAATTAATACTACAAAATTTTAGAAACAAAATTGAGCTCATTTGTTGCTAGTATGAAAAAGTTATGGAATAAATACAAACACATAAAGATATAAATAAAATGAAATATACAAGGATTTAAAAACCCATTACTTTCAAACTAGTAAAAAGATTACAAATTTGATCCTATAATGATCTATTCGATTTTAGAAAAATTTAGAAACAAGAATCGTGTCATTTGGAGTTCGTATGCAAAAGATATGAGGGAAACAAGTAAATAGAAAAAGAAAAAGAAAACAAAGAAAAAAAAATCTAACGGGCCGGCCCAGCAAGGACCGATCGAACCAGCCAGAGCAACCGCGTACAGAGAACGATCGATCCTAGTGCTTTAATTTCCGTGCAAAAATCTGTTTTCTAGACCTATCTCTACTCAAACTCTTATAACTTTTTATCTACAACTCCGAATCGACTTTCGTTTGTTTCTACTTGTTCCCTACTCCAAGGCCTATCTCTACACCATCCTAAATCTTCATATAAACTCGTGGAGCCACGGCTGTACGAGTTTCTATTCTCGAAATCCCGAATCTACATATTCCCGAATCTTATTTCGCTTTTTAACCCATCTAGACTTCGTCTTTTGCCTTCGGTCAAAAAACGAAAGTTGTAGGAATCGTCGAAATATTTCAATCCCGATGATCCTCACCTCGTTTCATCCACCACAGCCGGAGAATTTCGTATCGCAATATTTCAGATCTTACGTTGTAAATCCAAGATCTACTCGCGCTCGTTTCTTCAAATCCAAATTCCTTTGGTGAGAAGGTAGGAATAATGATTCTCCAGAACTTTCATGTTCTGAGTTTTTCAATTTGACCTACGGATTTGTCTCTCTAGCAAAGATCTATTTCTTGTCTATTCTGAGTCAAAATCGGGTCAATCTCTTCTTCTAGCCACTGGATCCTATCCAGACGGTCGAGATCCAATCAAACCGGTGCGTGCCATGTTGTCATCCCGGTCATCTTCCTCATCAACGCCACATCAACGTAAGGTCAACATCTAGTCCCAGTCAGCATGCAAAGTCAACCTGTCCAGTCAGCGGAATATTCCCCGTTCGAATTTAAATTTCCATATTACAGATCTAACTTGTAAAATTCATTAGAAATTCATACCATGTCCAAAAATTGCGTATAATATACCAAATTGAAGATAATTTCACGTAGAATCATCTTATCAGAATAGATCCAACTTTTACTATACGTGGTTACTGCAGTAATTTAATTAGTTTTAATAGTCTTTTAGGTTAATAAATTCATAAGAAATTATCTGTAACTCCAAAAAATATGAATAATATATCAAATTGAAGCTACTGTAATGTACTTTAATAATATCTGGTTGGATCTAGCCTTTGCAGATTATTTAACCTGTAGAAATTTAATTAGTTTTAATGGCTTATTTAGAATAATAAATTCTTAAGAAAATAAATACTATTCAGAAAATTACAAATAATATGTCCCTGAAATCACAATTCCGTGGAGATTACAGATATAATTTTTGTTTGATTTTTAGGCAAAAGAAACTATACGAATCATTTAAAACCAATTAAACACTATTTAAATCATATAAAAAGATCTATAACTCCGATTAGGGTGAATCCAACGCCTACTGGTTCGTATTAACGTCCTCTATCCAGTAAACCCAAGAAACAAATTTAATTCTATAGTTAGAACAGGCGTTACAATAGAACTATCAAAACCCTTATATTGGCAAGTAATCATTAATAACAAGTACCCTATTGCATTAAATGAACTCATACATGCATCATATGATATATTAATGTTCATAAAACTAATTATAAACATTGTGTCATGTTAACTCATCATGCATGTTTTCAATCATCCTTGTTGTGTTTGTTATGTTTGCAATTGTTTTGATTGGAACTACCTTGTCCTCGTATTAGATTGTTCGGAGAGTGCGATTGCTGCGGAGAAATACAATCAACACCCATATTATCAACATAAGGCAAGTTACACCACTTGTTCATAATTTTGTCCCAGTTTTGATTCTATGCATGTGAACTTCAAAATTCTGTAGTATGCATGTGTAGGATGTTCTAGTAGAATTTTTCCTTAGTATTATTTTGCAAGTGCGATAATTTTGTAGTATGCCATGAGTAGCTCTATACTTAGGATTTCCCATCCTAATAGGTTACCCCTGTTTTTGCTAAGTATTGCTTGCTATGCTATATATACAAAGTACCGTTGGGGGGTTCGAAAGACAAAGAATTTTTCTAAGTATAAAGGCTCTCTAGAGCAAACTTTTCTTCTCAAATCCACTTCAAAATAAAACTAAGTTTTCTTCTGGGCGGAATGGTTGTCGGGTCAACGAGTGAGATTTTGGTGGAGGACGGCCGCCCAGGAATCAAAGAAGTCTGCCATGTTTCAGAATTCAGAAGCTTCCAGTGCAACCACAATACATTATGGGCTCTGTCTTGGTCTAGTACTTAGTGGGAAACCTCACCTGGGTACCAACATTTGGAGGTTCTTGGCACGGTTGGATCCGGAAGGTAGAGGGGCTACTAAGGGAAGCCTCGCCATGGTCTTGTCTGTAAAAGGACTTGATCGTGGATTGTGGGTAAAGTGCACAAACTCTCGAGAGTATTGCAATCTGATCGATCAGCCGTGTTCACGGAAACAGAACAACATTGAGCATCTGAAGGATGGAGCCTCTGAGGGATCTTCCTCTCTCTTTTCTAAAACAAAGTTTTGAAACCCCATGGCGTGCGTAATATCGCTAATGGGTGGGAATTTGGGAACTTGGTGTGTAATATCCAAGTGACGCTTGGTGCGTAATATCCAAGTGTTTGGTTGTTTGGATACTTGGTGCGTAATATCCTCGTGTGCCACTCGACCTTATTTTACCTAAGCAAATGTTTACAAAGTAGGACAATCTTCCCTTCTTCTCTCTACTTAAGAAAACTAGCTTCGAGCAAATGAACTGTCACATCCCAAGATTTTCCAAATCTTGTAATGTGAAAATAAATGAATAAAATAAAACTTTGTTTGATTTTCAGAGCCAGAAGAAACTTTTTGAATTCAATTGGAACTTCAAACCCATTTGAATAAAATCCTAAAGGAGTTAAAAAGATAAACCTTTTAATAAAGAAAATAAAATGTTTTTGAAATACTATTTTGAAACTCTTAAGTGAAAAGATTCATTTTCAAATGAAATAGAAGTTTATAAATAAAGAATATTTTATAAAACCCAATTAAACCTTGGCCAAACTTTTGAATTAAAACATTTTACTTTAAATAAAATTAGCATAGATTTGTTTAAATAAAATTAATGAGGATTTAATATCCAACCTTATTTAAATAAAAGGTTTTACCAATTTAAATTGAAACATCAAAACTTATTAAAATTATTTAAAATAGGTTTTCCAAATATTTATATTCTCAGATAAAACCTACTAAAGTGTTTGAGTTTTGAAAATATTTGGTTTTCAAATGGGGATTTTATTAATATCAAACCCTATTCTAATAATAAACCATGGTCCATTTTATTTAATTAATAAATGGAACCTAAAAAGATTTAAAATATTATTTTGAGATTTGGTTTATGGTGATAAACAGAACCAAAAACCCATTACAATGGTTTGAATTGTTTGAATTATTTGAATGCTTGAATAGTTGGATGAAATTCAAAACAGAAAAATAGATTTAGAAATAGAAAAATATTTAGACAGAAAAAAAATAGAGCAAACGACCTGGCCCAGCTGCCCAGCCCAGGAAGCCCAGCAAGCCAGCCCAACTCCCCTCCCCGGAAAGAAACGATTCGCACCTCGTTTCTGAACCGTACAGTGTATGACCAGTGGACCCTTCCCTCATTTCGTTTTACCACTGACAGGTAGACCCACCGCTACTGTTCATCGTCCTCACCGCGCGACCCTTTCTTCCCCAAACCTCGGTGCCGTTTGCTGAATTTGAATGCCGCGATCAATTCGCCATAACGCCGCGCCTTTACCTCGCTTTGACTGTGCTCGTTAAAACCCCAGCGTCTCCCCCTCCTTTTCCCCAGATCACTCCCTCTCTCTGCCCCTAGGCCACCTCCAATTCTCTCTGTACCGCCGCCGCTCCGACGATGTTCCGGTGATGATTCCGACGAAACCCCACCGCCCCTTGCATCCCTAAGCACCCCAGCAGCTTCTCCACCTCCAGGTGCACCTGCTAGTGCATCCCGTTCACTCGCGCGAGCCTCACAACGTCGGCAAGGACAAGCTCTACTCGTCACCACCGTCGGCCTCGACTCCGGCAAACTTCCCCGGTGAGCACAGACTTCCCCTCGCCCCCTTGTTGATGCTCCCTTACTCGCGACCCTCGTGCGCACCTAACCGTGCCTCTCCTTTGCCTTAGCACGGTCCCGAGCGACGCCAACGACGACAACCCGAGAGCACCGCCGCCGCAGCAACTCCGGCGAGAGATTGCCAACCCGTTCGAGCGCCCCCTGCCTCCCCATCAGCACGTTGAGCTTCCCCAAGCGTCTGCGAACTCGGTGAGCCTCCCCTTTTCCTCTCCCGCTTCCTGTATCGCCGGCACCGTCATCGACCGATCGCTCCGCCGCCAGCAGCCGCCGCAGCGCCGCTCGTCTGTGGTCGAGCACCCCACAACCGTTCGATCTGGATCGTACGCATTAGATAGAATCACTTAAACGCGAATGGGTACACTCTCTACACCACTCGATCTAACTAGATCCAACGCCCCACAGCCACGATCCAACCGAAACGGTATGGACCAATGGGAACACGACGCGTGGCCAGGTTTAAAACTAAAAACAGATTTGAATCTGATTTATTTGCAAACTTCAAACCCTTGTAACATTCAAACCACACGTCCAAAAATTGCAAATTTTATGTCCTTGGATTCAGGAGAACAAGCCCTAGCCAACCATGGCCTTAGTTTCGAAAATAGTATCTGTTCGCTTGTTTGAAATTGCAGATCCATTTGTGTACTTGTTTAGAGGAGAAAAATTGTTTAAAATTGATTTTAGGATTAAAACTTTTGCAAAATGGTTTTTAGTGACCTTACTGACCCTAGGAACCAACCCTTGGTGTTAAAAATGATTTTGGTAAAATATAGGTTGAATTATTTAACTTAGCCATTTTTCTAACCAAATAAACTCATTGATTTTATTATGGAAATGTTTTTGCAAGGAAAACTTTGGGAAAATGTTTTGGACCAAACTTACTGACCCAAAACACCAAGCCTTGCCAAGGGCAACTCACTTGGTGAAAAACCTAAAGTTTTGCTTTGATAAGAATAATTTTCACCACATAAAATGAGGAATGAATTTTAAAATGGACTTGAGATAAAACCTCTTTGCAAATGACTTTGCCATTTTGGTAAATGACCAATTTGGACCTTACAAAGTTTATAAACCTAGTAGAGACCAACCTTGCAATAGAACCCTCTTTTGCATGACTTAGATTCCATTTGCTTTGTGAATGTGAAAATTGTTTGTTTAACCTTGGTTTGGAATGTTAGTTGATTTTGTGTCTTGCTTGATTGACTTGTAGTGAATTTAGCAAAGTGTGAGACTAGCAAGATCAAGGAGTGAACCACCATTCCCTACCAAAAGGCAAGTTACACTATCATACAAAGTCCTACTATTTTCATTATACTTAGTGGATTTGAAAACATGCATGAAAAGATATTTTATACTTATGCTATGCTAAATCCTAATAGGATTCCCTACACATTCCTTAGTGAAAATATTGAAGTTGTACATGCTTAGCCATGCTATGTTTTGAAAAGAGATACATGTTGAGATTTTACAAAGGTTGAGAAAAGGACTTGTGTTTTACATAATAAAACAAGGACTCAATGAACCACCTAGGTGGAGGATACTTGAAGTTTTGGAGAAGGTGGAAACAAAAGGAACCATGTCTATGGCAATCACTTTGTGTTGTGCTCCAAAAGAAAACCACCTAGGAAACTTAGAGATCAAACATGCTTCTCCAATTGTGGCTTTCGTGTGCAACCACATGCTATTATGGCTCTGGCTTAGTCAACTACAATAGGAAGACCCATACATTGTCTTTGGTTACCGGACATGGGGATCTAGAATGCTTCATGGGGGCTGAAGACAAGCTAGCAATGATGTATGGGAGGACCTTTTGGAAAGACTTCGTCACATTCTCAATCTGCCAGTACTCCATCTTGGTGAGCACTAATCCAGTAGGCCACTGGTGGCAACAAGATGGGATTGTGTCATGTGGGTAAAGTGTACTCCTTCTGCAGAAGTAAATAAAATCTAAGTACTTAGCCGTGTCCCCGGTTATGGACAATACTGAGCAACTAAAGTTTGAACTATGGGAGATCTCGACATTCCAACTTCTAATATAAAAACTTGATGCCCTTGTGTGTATACCAAGGAATTCAAAGAGATTTTGTTAAACTTGTTGCACTTGGGGTTACCAAGGTGCTCAAGAGCATGATGTACTTGGGGTTACCAAGGAACTCATGGGTTTTGATAAAACTTGTTGCACTTGGGGTTACCAAGGTGCTCAAGAGATTTTGACAAGGATTTGAACACTTGAGTTTCTACCAAGGAGTTCAAGGAACTTGGAAAAGAAATTTGACAAAGGACTTTAAAACCCTTTTTGAAAAGATAGGATAAAACAATGCTTTATGCAAATAAGCCTTAAACTCTACTTAGCCAAATATGCATATAATGATAGGATCCACTCTTATTATATATAAAAGTGAAGCTTGCCAATACAATTCAAAATGTATTGACCCTTGTGGCTGTAACTTGTAATGTTGCAGGTTGATTGTTTTTAAATGAAGATTGTTTGATTGACTAGGACTACAAAGTCTACAACCAACATCTGCCTGTGGCACTTTGAAGATGAAGGACCCATGATTTTATTTATTCCGCTGCAATGTAATGTAATAGCCAAATGAGCTATGATTAATGTAATAAACTTATGTTATTCCTGGTTATAAAGTTATATTATGACCTTTGTTTCTAGATATTACATCTTAACTGTGGATGCTAGCTATTGATCCAGGGACTAGCATTGTAAACACAGGAGGAACCTAACTTATTGGGTTGGGACCTCTACAGATGGTATCAGAGCATTGTGTTGCCTGTAGGATTTGTAAACCTAGGATTGGACAAAAACCCTTAGAAAAATAGGAGTTGTTTTGTTCCAAAAACTTATTTACAAAAACACTTGTAAACTCTTCCCTCAACCATTTTGGTTTCAACTCTACATCTCTTCTACTTCAACTTGATGGAAAACCTAACCATGGCCAAAGACTACACCATGTGCAAAGGATTTCTTCAACTCTAATGACTTCAACATCTTCAACTCTAATGACTTCAACATCTTCAGCATATTCACCAAGGACTTCCAACTTGGATACCACTAAGGACTACAAGTGAAACAAGGAAATCTTACTCAAGATTTAGAGACTGAGGGAATGCAAAATAAGAAGGAACCATCAACAACTTTGAAGTATTGTGACCAAGAGCTTTTCTCAAGGAAACCAAGATCTTATACAAGAAGAACCAAGAAGGATGGAAAGAGCACAAGTAAACCATATAGATGGACCACCATATTGTAGTTAAGACAAAACCACCAACTTATGGGGTGTAACCAAAAATATTTTATTACCTAAATATGTGCTTGAACTTTGTTGTTTGAGTGGAATGTTTGTTTGTGATTGCTTGCACATTGCTTGTGTGAAGTGTGATGTGTGTGATTAGAAATATCTGGCCTATTCTAACTACCCTTCAACCCAAACAGATGACTACTCCAAAGGAATCCAACACCAAGGTTGATGACATCAACACCAACCAAGCTGACTGCATAAAAGAGCTCATAGCAACCCAACATCAGTTAAACCAATTGACAGCTCAGTTCATAGTCAACAATAGTGATAAAGATCCAACACTACAAAGGTTTTTGGAGGAACAATCCCAACTGATGCTTAAAGTGACTAATCAAATGATCAGTATGGAAGAAAACTACCCCAAAAGAGTTTATGATAACAAATATGACAAGAATGTTGTTATAGATGGAGCCCCAGCTTGCATTATTTGTGGAGACAAGGATCATACTTCCAAGGAGCATGAAGGACAATGCCCTAACTGTGAAGAAAACCATCCTGTTGGACAATGTCCCACCTCTCAAGCTACTTGCTACCTTTGTGAAGGAAGTGATCATATTCCTAACCAATGTCCTATCTATGCCATGGTAGAACAAAGGAAACAAGAAGGATCCAGGTCTACCAAAGGAAAAGGACCACTCATACCTCCAAACAAGACAACCCAATTCAAAGGATCAAAGAAAATCAAGAAGCCCAAGCAAGACATGAGCCTTGCACAATGTCGTAAATGTAAGGAAATGGGACACTACTCCAGTGGATGCCCAGAAAACAAGAAGAATAAAGAGATTGACCAAGTGTGGTGCAACAACTGCAAAGAACCAGGCCACTATGTAGCAACTTGCCCACAAGAGCAACGCAAAGAACTCAAGGACATTCATTGTTTCAACTGCAAGAATCCAGGACATTATGCAAGCAACTGTCCAGAAAGGATGAAAAACAAGTTGAACAAGCCTATGGAGAAACTCAACCTTGGCCCATGAGTCAAATATGGAAACCAAGGACACATGCAAATGTTTGCTTAGAGAAATTCCCAGGATCCCAAGAAAGACATTATGTAATTTTGTTTGAAAATTTTTAAGGGTGGTAGTACCCTAGTTGTTTTGAACATGCTTGTAATCCTAGCCTCCCCAAATCTCGGGACGGGATTTATTTTAAGGGTGGTAGCCTGTCACATCCCAAGATTTTCCAAATCTTGTAATGTGAAAATAAATGAATAAAATAAAACTTTGTTTGATTTTCAGAGCCAGAAGAAACTTTTTGAATTCAATTGGAACTTCAAACCCATTTGAATAAAATCCTAAAGGAGTTAAAAAGATAAACCTTTTAATAAAGAAAATAAAATGTTTTTGAAATACTATTTTGAAACTCTTAAGTGAAAAGATTCATTTTCAAATGAAATAGAAGTTTATAAATAAATAATATTTTATAAAACCCAATTAAACCTTGGCCAAACTTTTGAATTAAAAATTTTTACTTTAAATAAAATTAGCATAGATTTGTTTAAATAAAATTAATGAGGATTTAATATCCAACCTTATTTAAATAAAAGGTTTTACCAATTTAAATTGAAACATCAAAACTTATTAAAATTATTTAAAATAGGTTTTCCAAATATTTATATTCTCAGATAAAACCTACTAAAGTGTTTGAGTTTTGAAAATATTTGGTTTTCAAATGGGGATTTTATTAATATCAAACCCTATTCTAATAATAAACCATGGTCCATTTTATTTAATTAATAAATGGAACCTAAAAAGATTTAAAATATTATTTTGAGATTTGGTTTATGGTGATAAACAGAACCAAAAACCCATTACAATGGTTTGAATTGTTTGAATTATTTGAATGCTTGAATAGTTGGATGAAATTCAAAACAGAAAAATAGATTTAGAAATAGAAAAAGATTTAGACAGAAAAAAATAGAGCAAACGACCTGGCCCAGCTGCCCAGCCCAGGAAGCCCAGCAAGCCAGCCCAACTCCCCTTCCCGGAAAGAAAACGATTCGCACCTCGTTTCTGACCCGTACAATGTATGACCAGTGGACCCTTCCCTCATTTCGTTTTACCACTGACAGGTAGACCCACCGCTACTGTTCATCGTCCTCACCACGCGACCCTTTCTTCCCCAAACCTCGCTGCCGTTTGCTGAATTTGAATGCCGCGATCAATTCGCCATAACGCCGCGCCTTTACCTCGCTTTGACTGTGCTCGTTAAAACCCAGCGTCTCCCCCTCCTTTTCCCCCAGACCACTCCCTCTCTCTGCCCCTAGGCTGCCTCCAATTCTCTCTGTACCGCCGCCGCTCCGACGATGTGCCGGTGATGATTCCGACGAAACCCCACCGCCCCTTGCATCCCTAAGCACCCCAGCAGCTTCTCCACCTCCAGGCGCACCTGCTAGTGCATCCCGTTCACTCGCGCGAGCCTCACAACGTCGGCAAGGACAAGCTCTACTCGTCACCACCGTCGGCCTCGACTCCGGCAAACTTCCCCGGTGAGCACAGACTTCCCCTCGCCCCCTTTTTGATGCTCCCTTACTCGCGACCCTCGTGCGCACCTAACCGCGCCTCTCCTTTGCCTTAGCACGGTCCCGAGCGACGCCAACGACGACAACCCGAGAGCACCGCCGCCGCAGCAACTCCGGCGAGAGATTGCCAACCCGTCCGAGCGCCCCCTGCCTCCCCATCAGCACGTTGAGCTTCCCCAAGCGTCTGCAAACTCGGTGAGCCTCCCCTTTTCCTCTCCCGCTTCCTGTATCGCCGGCACCGTCATCGACCGATCGCTCCGCCGCCAGCAGCCGCCGCAGCGCCGCTCGTCTGTGGTCGAGCACCCCACGACCGTTCGATCTGGATCGTACGCATTAGATAGAATCACTTAAACGCGAATGGGTACGCTCTCTGCACCACTCGATCTAACTAGATCCAACGCCCCACAGCCGCGATCCAACCGAAACGGTATGGACCAATGGGAACACGACGCGTGGCCAGGTTTAAAACTAAAAACAGATTTGAATCTGATTTATTTGCAAACTTCAAACCCTTGTAACATTCAAACCACACGTCCAAAAATTGCAAATTTTATGTCGTTGGATTCAGGAGAATAAGCCCTAGCCAACCATGGCCTTAGTTTCGAAAATAGTATCTGTTAGCTTGTTTGAAATTGCAGATCTATTTGTGTACTTGTTTAGAGGAGAAAAATTGTTTAAAATTGATTTTAGGATTAAAACTTTTGCAAAATGGTTTTTAGTGACCTTACTGACCCTAGGAACCAACCCTTGGTGTTAAAAATGATTTTGGTAAAATATAGGTTGAATTATTTAACTTAGCCATTTTTCTAACCAAATAAACTCATTGATTTTATTATGGAAATGTTTTTGCAAGGAAAACTTTGGGAAAATGTTTTGGACCAAACTTACTGACCCAAAACACCAAGCCTTGCCAAGGGCAACTCACTTGGTGAAAAACCTAAAGTTTTGCTTTGATAAGAATAATTTTCACCACATAAAATGAGGAATGAATTTTAAAATGGACTTGAGATAAAACCTCTTTGCAAATGACTTTGCCATTTTGGTAAATGACCAATTTGGACCTTACAAAGTTTATAAACCTAGTAGAGACCAACCTTGCAATAGAACCCTCTTTTGCATGACTTAGATTCCATTTGCTTTGTGAATGTGAAAATTGTTTGTTTAACCTTGGTTTGGAATGTTAGTTGATTTTGTGTCTTGCTTGATTGACTTGTAGTGAATTTAGCAAAGTGTGAGACTAGCAAGATCAAGGAGTGAACCACCATTCCCTACCAAAAGGCAAGTTACACTATCATACAAAGTCCTACTATTTTCATTATACTTAGTGGATTTGAAAACATGCATGAAAAGATATTTTATACTTATGCTATGCTAAATCCTAATAGGATTCCCTACACATTCCTTAGTGAAAATATTGAAGTTGTACATGCTTAGCCATGCTATGTTTTGAAAAGAGATACATGTTGAGATTTTACAAAGGTTGAGAAAAGGACTTGTGTTTTACATAATAAAACAAGGACTCAATGAACCACCTAGGTGGAGGATACTTGAAGTTTTGGAGAAGGTGGCAACAAAAGGAACCATGTCTATGGCAATCACTTTGTGTTGTGCTCCAAAAGAAAACCACCTAGGAAACTTAGAGATCAAACATGCTTCTCCAATTGTGGCTTTCGTGTGCAACCACATGCTATTATGGCTCTGGCTTAGTCAACTACAATAGGAAGACCCATACATTGTCTTTGGTTACCGGACATGGGGATCTGGAATGCTTCATGGGGGCTGAAGACAAGCTAGCAATGATGTATGGGAGGACCTTTTGGAAAGACTTCGTCACATTCTCAATCTGCCAGTACTCCATCTTGGTGAGCACTAATCCAGTAGGCCACTGGTGGCAACAAGATGGGATTGTGTCATGTGGGTAAAGTGTACTCCTTCTGCAGAAGTAAATAAAATCTAAGTACTTAGCCGTGTCCCCGGTTATGGACAATACTGAGCAACTAAAGTTTGAACTATGGGAGATCTCGACATTCCAACTTCTAATATAAAAACTTGATGCCCTTGTGTGTCTACCAAGGAATTCAAAGAGATTTTGTTAAACTTGTTGCACTTGGGGTTACCAAGGTGCTCAAGAGCATGATGTACTTGGGGTTACCAAGGAACTCATGGGTTTTGATAAAACTTGTTGCACTTGGGGTTACCAAGGTGCTCAAGAGATTTTGACAAAGATTTGAACACTTGAGTTTCTACCAAGGAGTTCAAGGAACTTGGAAAAGAAATTTGACAAAGGACTTTAAAACCCTTTTTGAAAAGATAGGATAAAACAATGCTTTATGCAAATAAGCCTTAAACTCTACTTAGCCAAATATGCATATAATGATAGGATCCACTCTTATTATATATAAAAGTGAAGCTTGCCAATACAATTCAAAATGTATTGACCCTTGTGGCTGTAACTTGTAATGTTGCAGGTTGATTGTTTTTAAATGAAGATTGTTTGATTGACTAGGACTACAAAGTCTACAACCAACATCTGCCTGTGGCACTTTGAAGATGAAGGACCCATGATTTTATTTATTCCGCTGCAATGTAATGTAGTAGCCAAATGAGCTATGATTAATGTAATAAACTTATGTTATTCCTGGTTATAAAGTTATATTATGACCTTTGTTTCTAGATATTACATCTTAACTGTGGATGCTAGCTATTGATCCAGGGACTAGCATTGTAAACACAGGAGGAACCTAACTTATTGGGTTGGGACCTCTACATGAACTCTACAGCCTATACCAGCCTTGCATGTAGAGATAGTCTTTTCTTTCCTTGGTGTAATTTGCCAATACATTCAAAGTATTGACCCAACTTGTTGGCTACACGTTTCATGTGCAGAATTTCGGAGATCGTTGAAAGGTGCGCTAGGATCGCGGGTCTTCACTCAACCTGCCTGTGGCATTGATGGGACTCCAAGTTGTATTTATATCGCTTCTATTGTAATAATGTAAACTCTGGATTATTCGATTCATGTAATAAAGACTTGTGTTTTACATGATATTTCATCGACTGTGAGTGCTAGCTATTGATCAAGGGACTAGCATGTTAATCATAGGGACTTAGGATCTTACTTGATCCGAGGTCACTACAGATAGTACCAGAGCCAGGTTGACTGTAGATCGTGACCCTAGACATGGAAAAACCTTAGGACAAATATTTTCTAAGTTATTTCAGAAAACTCTCATACTTCTCATCATCTACCTTTGGGGTTTTAAAATTTAAGTCTCTTCTTTTCAACATTAGAAAATGACCACTACACACTTCAAGAAGAAACTTTTCTCAAGATTACCTTTTCAAAGAAGATCATCTCAATGTTTCGATTAAGTTGGTACTTGAAGACCTCCATGAAAGATGTTCCAAGACTGATGATACAAGATTAAAGACTTCAAAGGCCTTAAGTCAATGTTATTAACTAAAGAACTCGAAAGATTGAAGATTATGAAGAACATGAAGACTATCAAGAGCACGAAGACTTTTGGAGACTCGATGCCTCGAAGATTCCAAGTGACCTATTAGGAACCAAACCCGAATAAGATTTCGCTAAATATAGATGCGACAAATTGTTTGCTATCTTGTATGGTTTATTACCTTAGCTAATGAAAACCTATTTTCTAAGTAAAATTTCTTGTATGGGTTATTCTTCTTCCATACTCCATTCGTTCCTACTCTAAACCTTGGTCAACTCGACGGATGGACCATATCAATAAGGAGGACAAGGAACTCAACTCCACCAAGCATAAGAGCCACGCCGATGCAAAGAAGTGGATGCTCCAGGTTGAAGAAAGAATGAAGGATGCCAACATTGAAGTCAACAGAATGCTTCATTATGCCACCCAATTCCTGAAGGACGACGGTCCAACTTGGTGGGAGATGCAACACACCATTGATGATCATCAAGGGGTGATATCTTAGGAAGAATTTAAAGTGGTTCTACTTCAATCTTGTCTCGTATACCAAAAATCCAAGAAGTTGAAGTCCCGAAACATTTAGCTTGCACGATCTATGGAGAAATAGGGCATATCACCAAGGAGCATCATGATCAGCGCCCCTACTGTGAAGGAAGGCACCCATCAGAAGAATGTCCCACCTCTCAAGTTACATTCTTCCTGTGCGAAGGGACCAATCACAACCCCGCTCAATGCACCTCTACCCGGTGGTACATCAACTGAATCAACAAGTCAGAGACGGAATACGCCAAGAGCTCATGAAGCTCCGCGAGGACACGACAAATACAATGGATGGATTCAAGACTCTAGACACCGCACCCAAAGTCATCACTTCGCAATACTCGACATATGAAAGGAATGCCCATTTTCCCCAAACTGGCTCAAGGAAACGATCAAGGCTTCCAAATGTTGAGGTAGAGCATGAAGAACCACAAGACGGGATGTCCTTGCCAAAAAGGAGGAAGGATCTAAGCAAAAGTCCTATGCTTCCAGTGTCACAATCCTGGGCATTATGCTGATAATTGTCCAAAACATGTGAATGTAGCTGGAAAGAATAAAAAATAATAGCAATAGAAGACCTCTATTAGGAGAACTATCATATTTTATACTTATTAGATGTTCTTATATTTCTTGTCTATCTTTTCTATAACCTATTCTTGTTCAAATTTGTAGTTGTCCATTCTTATGATACCTATAAGAGAGTTAGCTAAGTAAAAGAACAAATAGTATGACATAAATAAACATCTCATCAAGCTTGTTTAGGTCTGGACCACCATATTTTATCTCTTTAGGAGATCATCGCTATCGTGTTAGCATATTGTTTTTACCAACTTATGTGGTATGACAATATAGGTTGCTTGCTTGTTTGTACTGAACAATATCGTGTGATGCCTTGTTTAGGATCTGTTGTTTTGAAACTCTAAAGTTGCTGGAACTTTCGTGTGGTTTTAAAATTATTTTAATGGTGTGAATTGATTGAAATTCGTGGATTACTGCTGCAGTTTTCTGCCTGACCTGTTGTACCGCACGATTTTACATATTTTATTGGTAACTCAGAAAAATCTAACAAAATAGGATCTGGAGCGTAATTACCTGTAGTACATGCACAAAAATTGGCTGAAATTCCTGACGAGTTTAGATCGGTTAGAAAAATTCGTGAAGTCTGCTGTACCGTTTTGACAGATTTTGTTTATTGCTTATATGTTGCTCTATTTTACTCTAGTATTGTTCCCAATGCTTTCAAACTATTTTGTGGTTATATACTACTAAGTTTATACACCTGTAATGTTATTATACAAGTGTTTGATTGAGTGTTGATCGCCTATGATTGCTTCCTTGTTTGTGACATTGATTGCTTCATATAGTTATGGGTAGGATTATTTTCTTAGTCGTTTCTCTCCTATAGAATCTATTCTTTCCTATCTTGAACCCTTGGAGATATAATGATGTGTTAAGTGGAAGGTTTAACAACACAATGCATTTAGGAAAGAAAATGCTTCACCTAATGGAAAAAGGATGTGGAAGTATGAAGTGTTGCACATGATGTTATGTAGTAGATTACCCAACCTAAAAGTTAAAGTATCGATAGCTTAGTTTTAGTAGTAGCTTTGTTGATTGAATACATGGGAGTATACATAGAGCATTAGTTCGTGCCCATGGAAACATTCTTCAAGGCAAGTGAGAATTCCCGAGTGATAGAAAAACGTGATTCACCTATCCTCATACAGGATAATGATTTGGGTGCAGGATGGATTGATCACCATTCCTACTACTCTTAGTATTCGCTCTTGTACTGTTGGCTTTGCGAATCTTGAGTGCCCTTTTCAACCTTAGCAGAGAGTCGACGTTGAGCCTAAACCCTAGAATGGTATATTGTTACACCCTTCTAAAAGCATCCATTTCTAAGCATAGGATGTACGGTAAGGATGAATCCCAACCGTGAATTATGGGCACCGTGAAGTAAACGCTCCCTATTTGCCCACCATGAGAGTTTTGCTAGTTTAAGAAGTGCTTTCTCGGAAACTATCAATCATGATGTTTAGAATGTGCTAGAGACATTGTGCCAATAAAAGTCTAAAAGAGAACCAATCTGAGCTAAGTGAATCCTCGAGAAGTGACCTAGTCAATTTATTTTAAGGGTGGTAGCATCCTAAAGGATCCTGAACCTTTCTTTCTTTCTAGCCTTCCCCAAATCTCGGGACGAGATTTCTTTTAAGGGTGGTAGTCTGTCACATCCCAAAATTCTCCTAATTTTGGAATGTGAAACAAATAAATAAGATTGATTGATTGTTTGACTTTGTTGAAAATTCTCAAAGAGAAGAAACTTTTTGAATAGAAAATCCTCTCAACCTTGAATTCAAAATCTTATATTCTTTTGTTAAGACCTAAGTAGCCATATAGGCAAAAGGGCATGGATTGATTATGGATTGTTGAATTGGTGTGCAAGATTTCAAAATGAAAATCATGAAGCATTCATAAGCATTTCATCCATGCAAAGTTCTCACAAACTGAATCCAAATCCTGGTATCTAAAATCCTATAGTTGATTGCCCAAATGTTCCTAAAGGAAATTAAATTGACTTTATAAAACCCACTATTGCTAAGACAGCGATTATTGCTAAATCATAGCCTAAAGAGATCCAATTAATACTACAAAGTTTTAGAAACAAAATTGAGCTCATTTGTTGCTAGTATGAAAATGTTATGGAATAAATACAAACACATAAAGATATAAATAAAATGAAATATACAAGGATTTATAAACCCACTACTTCCAAACTAGTAAAAAGATTACAAATTTGATCCTATAATGATCTATTCGATTTTAGAAAAATTTAAAAACAAGAATCGTGTCATTTAGAGTTCGTATGCAAAAGATATGAGGGAAACAAGTAAATAGAAAAAGAAAAAGAAAAAAATCTAACGGGCCGGCCCAGCAAGGACCGACCGAACCAGCCAGAGCAACCGCGTACAGAGAACGATCGATCCTAGTGCTTTAATTTCCGTGCAAAAATCTGTTTTCTAGACCTATCTCTACTCAAAGTCTTATAACTTTTTATCTACAACTCCGAATCGACTTCCGTTTGTTTCTACTTATTCCATACTCCAAGGCCTATCTCTACACCATCCTAAATCTTCATATAAACTCGTGGAGTCACGGCTGTACGAGTTTCTATTCTCGAAATCCCGAATCTACATATTCCCGAATCTTATTTCGCTTTTTAACCCATCTAGACTTCGTCGTTTGCCTTCGGTCAAAAAACGAAAGTTGTAGGAATCGTCGAAATCTTTCAATCCCGACAAACCTCACCTCTTTTCATCCACCACAGCCTGAGAATTTCGTATCGCAATATTTCAGATCTTACGGTGTAAATCCAAGATCTACTCGCGCTCGTTTCTTCAAATCAAAATTCCTTTGGTGAGAAGGTAGTAATAATGATTCCCCACAACTTTCATGTTCTGAGTTTTTCAATTTGACCTACGGATTTGTCTCTCTAACACAGATCTATTTCTTGTCTATTCTGAACCAAAATCGGGTCAATCTCTTCTTCTAGCCACCGGATCCTATCCAGACAGTCGAGATCCAATCAAACCGGTGCGTGCCATGTTGTCATCCCGGTCATCTTCCTCATCAATGCCACGTCAACGTAAGGTCAACATCTAGTCCCAGTCAGCATGCAAAGTCAACCTGTCCAGTCAGCGGAATATTCCCTGGAATATTCCATTCGAATTTAAATTTCATATTATAGATCTAACTTGTAAAATTTATTAGAAATTCATACCATGTCCAAAAATTGCGTATAATATACCAAATTAAAGATAATTTCACGTAGAATCATCTTATCAGAATAGATCCAACTTTTACTATACGTGGTTACTGCAGTAATTTAATTAGTTTTAATGGTCTTTTAGGTTAATAAATTCATAAGAAATTGTCTGTAACTCCAAAAAATATGAATAATATATCAAATTGAAGCTACTGTAATGTACTTTAAGAATATCTGGTTGGATCTAGCCTTTGCAGATTATTTAACCCGTAGCAATTTAATTAGTTTTAATGGCTTATTTAGAGTAATAAATTCTTAAGAAAATAAATACTATTCAGAAAATTACAAATAATATGTCCCTGAAATCACAATTCCGTGGAGATTACAGATATAATTTTTGTTTGATTTTTAGGCAACAGAAACTGTACGAATCATTTAAAACCCATTAAACACTATTTAAATCATATAAAAAGATATATAACTCCGATTAGGGTGAATCCAACGCCTACTGGTTCGTATTAACGTCATCTATCCATTAAACACAAGAAACAAATTTAATTCTACAGTTAGAACAGGCGTTACAATAGAACTATCAAAACCCTTATATTGGCAAGTAATCATTAATAACAAGTACCCTATTGCATTAAATGAACTCATACATGCATCATATGATATATTAATGTTCATAAAACTAATTATAACCATTGTGTCATGTTAACTCATCATGCATGTTTTCAATCATCCTTGTTGTGTTTGTTATGTTTGCAATTGTTTTGATTGGAACTACCTTGTCCTCGTATTAGATTGTTCGGAGAGTGCGATTGCTGCGGAGAAATACAATCAACACCCATATTATCAACATAAGGCAAGTTACACCACTTGTTCATAATTTTGTCCCAGTTTTGATTCTATGCATGTGAACTTCAAAATTCTGTAGTATGCATGTGTAGGATGTTCTAGTAGAATTTTTCCTTAGTATTATTTTGCAAGTGCGATAATTTTGTAGTATGCCATGAGTAGCTCTATACTTAGGATTTCCCATCCTAATAGGTTACCCCTGTTTTTGCTAAGTATTGTTTGCTATGCTATATATACAAAGTACCGTTGGGGGGTTCGAAAGACAAAGAATTTTTCTATGTATAAAGGCTCTCTAGAGCAAACTTTTCTTCTCAAATCCACTTCAAAATAAAACTAAGTTTTCTTCTGGGCGGAATGGTTGTCGGGTCAACGAGTGAGATTTTGGTGGAGGACGGCCGCCCAGGAATCAAAGAAGTCTGCCATGTTTCAGAATTCAGAAGCTTCCAGTGCAACCACAATACATTACGGGCTCTGTCTTGGCCTAGTACTTAGTGGGAAACCTCACCTGGGTACCAACATTTGGAGGTTCTTGGCACGGTTGGATCCGGAAGGTAGAGGGGCTACTAAGGGAAAGCCTCGCCATGGTCTTGTCTGTAAAAGGACTTGATCGTGGATTGTGGGTAAAGTGCACAAACTCTCGAGAGTATTGCAATCTGATCGATCAGCCGTGTTCCCAGAAACAGAACAACATTGAGCATCTGAAGGATGGAGCCTCTGAAGGATCTTCCTCTCTCTTTTCTAAAACAAAGTTTTGAAACCCCATGGTGTGCGTAATATCGCTAATGGGTGGGAATTTGGGAACTTGGTGTGTAATATCCAAGTGACGCTTGGTGCGTAATATCCAAGTGTTTGGTTGTTTGGACACTTGGTGCGTAATATCCTCGTGTGCCACTCGACCTTATTTTACCTAAGCAAATGTTTACAAAGTAGGACAATCTTCCCTTCTTCTCTCTACTTAAGAAAACTAGCTTCGAGCAAATGAACTCTACAGCCTATACCAGCCTTGCATGTAGAGATAGTCTTTTATTTCCTTGGTGTAATTTGCCAATACATTCAAAGTATTGACCCAACTTGTTGGCTGCACGTTTCATGTACAGAATTTCGGAGATCGTTGAAAGGTGCGCTAGGATCGCGGGTCTTCACTCAACCTGCCTGTGGCATTGATGGAACTACAAGTTGTATTTATATCGCTTCTGTTGTAATAATGTAAACTCTGGATTATTCGATTCATGTAATAAAGACTTGTGTTCTACATGATATTTCATCGACTGTGAGTGCTAGCTATTGATCCAGGGACTAGCATGTTAATCACAGGGACTTAGGATCTTACTTGATCCGACGTCACTACACTCCACCTCTCTCCCCTCTGCCTCCCTTTCTGACCACGCAAAACCCCCACCCCTCACTGACTCCCTGGACCCACCCTGCCACCTCATCGTCATCTTCACTCGCGTGCTGACCTCGCACCTCCCCTGACCGTTTCCTGCCATGAATGCTTCGAGTAAATTCGAGTAACTACGCCAGCGATCCTCCTCAGTGACTATGCTCGATTAAACGCCTCCTCCTCTCTATTCCCCCCCCCCACTTCCCTGCACCAATGAGCCCCTAGGCTGCCAGAATTTCTCCTCACGCCACCACTGTCACCGACGAGCTCCAGCGCCAATTTCGGCGATCCCAGACCCTCCTACCCCCTAGCTCCCACTAGCTCACTCGCCATCGTCGTGCGCATCTGCCAACAGCCTCCGTTTGCTTGTGTGAGCCCCTGATGCTCGGCAACGACCTCGCCTACTCGCCACCATCGTCTGCCTCAACTCTGACGAGAAGTTGCCAACGATTCATTGCGCCCCTTGCCCTCTGGTAGGTACAGTCACAACCCCCGCAACCGTGCGCATCTCCCTAATGCTCTGCCTTGCTCTCTTGCATCCCAGGTACTCGCCACCGACAACTCCCGTGCGTGCTCGACGCCAGGAACATCTCTGGCGAGAAATACACGACGATTATGTGCACCCCTTCGCCCACGAAGACCACCTTGAGCACTGCCACGTCCTTGCGAACCTGGTAACACCCTCCTCCCCTCCTACCCTCCTCTTACCCCCTAGAATCGTCAGACCACTGCCTCTAGACACGCCGCCGCCATGCACCGTCGCCAGCGTCGCCCATCTTAGGTCAACGCGCGCTGACCCGTTAGATCTAAATCTAACGATGTAGATTAGATGACTTAGAAAAAGCGGAATTGTTTGATCTATGCCATGCGATGCTATTTAAATCCTATGGCCCATGATGCTGATCCTGCCGAAACAGTATTGTCTAGTAAAAACAAGACACGTGGCTAGTTCTGTGTGTTCAAAATTCCAGAAAATGTTTTTGAATGCTATAAACTTGCAAAAATCATAACTTTTGATCTTTATGTCCAAAAATTACAAATTTTATATCAATTGATTCAAAAAAATGTGTGCTTTGCAACTGTGTCCCTGGATTGGTCTTTTTCTTTTGAAAAATTAGGTTTTTTTGCAGAAACATTAATAGGACTATTTTGAGTATAAAAATTGTTCTAAAAATGATTTTTGAGTGAAACCTTTTGCAAATGGATTTTTTTGAACCCTCTGACCATAAACACTAACTTTTGGATTTAAAAATAAATTTTGTTAACACTAGGAATTATTCCTTTGAATAAAAGCAATTCTAGTAAAACAAAAATGATTTAAATGACATATTTTCACTAACTTGGTTTCAAATGATTTTCCCACTTTTATAAAAGACTAGTAGGTGTTTTGAAATATTTAGAACCTTGTTAGAAACCACTTTTCAATAAAACAACCCTTTTGCATGCTTGCATGCATTTCTTAGTTTTTATGGTTTTGTTTTGTTATTTGTTTGAGTTTTAGTTTTGATTGTATGCTTTGCTTGATTGAATTGTAGTGAACTTTGAAGAGTGTGACAATTGCAAGATCAAGGAGAGTACCTAGATTCTCTACTAAAAAGGCAAGTGATACTTTGGTCATCAAAAGTCCTATATTTTCAATATTGCATTAGTGATATTTTGTAGTATGCATGATAGGAATATTTTTATATATTGCTATGCTATAGTAGATCCTATAGAATATATCTTGGTAGGAATCTTCCTAAGTTAATAAACATGTGATGCTAGTATGCTTAGCCTAGGTATTAGGATACAAGGGTGGAATATTCATACTATGATATTATGCAAAGTCTATGACTATGTTTTTGATTAATAAAACAACTAAGTGAATGAATCACCTGGATGGAATGGGAAGATTGGTTTGTGTTGAGTGGTTACACAAGTCCCATGTATATGGTTTACCTTGTGTATCACACTTGTGGATGGCCATCCAGGAACAAAGAGATTTGAGATGTTTTATGTTGAGAAGCTTCCAATGCAACCACATGGCATATGGGCTCTGCCTTGACCAACTAGGTTGCAAGAACTCAGACAGACAGAAGGTGGTAGTGATGATAGGATGGAACGCGTCTGTGTTGATCTGAGGGATTGTTTCTAAAAAGTCTCGTCTCAATGCATGTCGAGTCTTGTGGGATAAGTGCACCACCTCTCGAGAGGGTAAAACCTAAGTACTTAGTCGTGTCCCCGGTAATGGACATTTTGAGCATCAAAGACATTTAAATGATCAAGGATCTTTTCATCCCAATTTCTCTAAGATAAAATTTGTTGGGTGAACAAGGGAAGCACCTGGTGTGATTCCAGTGTTCCATGTGTGATGAAATGTTTTGATAAGAGACAAACTATTTTCAAAGGATATGGAAAACTTATTTTGTGCAAAGGCCAGCCAAACCTCAACTTAGCCATATATGCATGTAGATGTTAGATTCTCCATAACAATATGATATCACTTGCCAATACAATTCAGATGTATTAACCCTTGTGGCTGTAACTTATTATGTTGCAGGTTTGTTTGATGTTAGTGAAGTTTGTTGAGTAGGGATTACAAGTCTACAACCAACATGATTGCCTGTGGCACATGAAGATGAAGGACTCCATGCTATATAGTTATATATGTTGCTTTGTAATAAGATAGCCATATGAGCTATGTAAGTTGTGATGAACTATTTTATTCCTGGTTATAAGTTGTAATATGACCTTTGTTTCTTGATATTACATCTTAAACTGTGGATGCTAGCTATTCGATCCAGAGACTAGCACTGTAACACAGGTATCTCTACCTTATCAGTTTGGGACCTCTACAATATGGCCCCACCTATTTTAGGCTCCGTCCAAAGAGAATAAAACTTGACAAGATACTTACATGTTGTTATAGAAATCTTTATGCTAAGTAAATCCATGCCACTCCCATGAACGTTTGTCACGTATAAGAACATAAATTTGATATTTTCATCTTGCTGCATAGAGGATGCCGAAAAGAGCATCTACTTTACTTGCAATTTACTTTTCTGCAAACTATAAACCACAAAACACCAAACCTTTGCATCTTTTATTGTTTTACCTGTCAGAATTACTTCAGCTCCTCGTGGGTTAACAAAAATTTCTCATTGAAAGGTATTATAATAGATTTCCTGCACTTGTGAGACATCGACATGTTCTCGTGTTAGAAGCTATAACTTGAGGTGTGAATGGGATTGTTGGTCGGTACCGTGCCCTGTCGCTTTTAGAGGCCTTCTTATGGGTGGCCTCACGGCCTCCACGATAGTACGTCTTCATCCACCTTTGAGTAATACCATCTAGTGAGTTATAACATGTAGTCTAGGGGTTTATAGTGGCCTTGCAGGTGGGCATCCCTAGATGGTGGCGGTATCTCTCTATAGATGACATCAGCGGTGGCTCTTGGGCGCCGCAGCAACCGAGGATATCCATACCTATAGTGGTGGCCCGACACGGCGACGGCGCAGCTCACTGGAGAAGTAGGTGACATGGATAGGGTGGGAGCGGCTCTTGGATGGCTGTAGGTGGAGCTGGTCGACGATGGAGGGGTTGCGGCCTCAACCCAGATCTAGGCCCATCGGGGCAACTTAGGGTTGACCAGCACCTGCTGATCGCTAGGTTTCAGGGGCTTCCAAAGTGGGAGCCCACCCCTAGTGTGGCTGGTGCGCCAGATCCGGGCCAGTTGTGCCTAGATCTGGTAGCCACTAGACAAACCCTTCTAGTCTCCGCGAGGTTAACTTGTGGGCGTGTACTGCTTGTTATATTGCATTTTCTGAGGGATGGTTAACTCGCACCATCCTATCCTACCCATTTTGATGGACCTCTCATGGTTGTGTTGTGCCATGGCGCAGATGTGAGATCTCGGGCGCTAGGACGGTGACCCAAAAGGTAGACTGCATGTGCATCTCTACTACAAGCGAAGTGGCAGTGGTGATGGTCTGGCTCTTATGGCCACGAGGGTGACGAGGAGTGGGTGATGGGGGACATGGTGTTGGCGGCTCTTCGGCAAGGACAACTCCCACATCATGTGGTGAAGTCCTAGTTCATGGCTAGTGGGTGGTCCGACATACCAGGTGTTGTTCAAAGGTTTTTAGGGTGAAAGATCCGTGCTACAATGCCAATGGCGGCGATCCCTGCGAGGGGTGGTAATCCTCTTGTGGGCGTCGTTGTGGTTAAGGTCTCCACACTTGGGCTCCAGGTGAAAACCCTTAACCATATTGATATTGATGATAGCGTCGCGCAATGTCATTACCCTCCTGATGGTATCGTCGTGGAGTCTTAATTTTCTTGGTCTCCGTCTGATTTTGGTGGCAATCTGGCACTTCCTGTTTATCTTTGAACTGCTTTGTAAGAGGATTTTCTTATCACTTTGTATCAGTTCGACCATTATGAGTTTATTTATAAAGCAAGGCAAAATCTTGTTTTGAGAGGTCATTTGGAAAAAACATGGAACAAAGAAATCCAATCCATGGAAACACGCATTGATGTTGTTTTTTAAGATAAAAACATATTTATTTGAATCATACGGCATACTCAAGTTCTAGAATTCAAACATCCTGGCGGGATATGGAAATTCCGTGGCAGAGGTCTAAGTTTGAACGATATGGCCCTGAAGGAATTGTAATTTTACTAGGGAAGTAGGCGCGACGCCACGTCGCGTCCGTGTGGTTAACTTATTTTGTGTATATTGTTATGGAAGTTGAGTTGGAAAAAATACCGGTAAAATATTTTGGTCGAAGGGGCATGGAATAAAAGCGGAAAAAATATGGCTGGTAGAAAAATTACGTCGAAGGAGAAGGAAGAAAAGAGGAAAACAATATTGTTCGTCTTTTTTACTATTTATTGTATTTTACTTTACGCTCCCGTTGGAAAAACTGAGAACCTACAATACCATCGACCGAACATACGTGGATCACTAAGGGGAGCACAAATCTAACTGTTGGGCCACGTAGAGATAAACAAAACTTTTTCCCTCTAACGCGGTGATCCCAAAATCTAGCTGAGGCAAAAGGCCATGAGGATTACCACTAGACGCGTGGTTGTGGAGTACTGATGAATCACTCAGTTGATGGAGTGTAATCCTCATGATCCGATCTGATCACGATCGTTAGGATGCTGATAGTATAGCACCGCTGCTGGTATCCACACGTACGAGAAGGAGCGCCTGTGATGAACTGCTAGGTTCGTTACAGCGGCAGGACTAAAATAGAGCTAGGGTTTCTAACGCATGGAATGACCTAATTGCAGCACCTCTCTAAGTATGTGTGCCCAATATATATAGGGAGTAAAATTCAAATCCGGTTCAGGTCCCCAAATGGATTTTTTGGTTCATATCCAATCCGAACTTGCTCCCGCTGTTAAGTGTGTGACCCCGCAGGCTCATGTTAACTTGGACCTAATTGGAGTCTGACTCGCAATCGATCAATCGGTAGCAGCTCCTCGAAGAACGTGCCGACTCACAAGTACGAAAGAATCATGACGACATGCCTTTCCAATGCGACTTGCGTCCGAGTCCCTTTTGCCTCACGATATACCTTATCGTACTATAGGCGAATAAAATTCATTCCTTAAATAGTCTGACTCTCTTCTCGATCTGAGACAAGTGATTCATCCGACTAACTCTTAGTTGATCGCCTCGGTTAACACTTAATCGATTCGCGCATGGCCATTCTTTTCGAATCATATCCCATGAGAGGGCCCAGAGAATATCTCTCTAGATGGAGGAACAAAATATCATCTTGGTTATCCACATCACGCAGCTTGATTCTCAGTCGACCCGAACTCTTCCTTTATAACTGCCCTGTTATGGAATAGTGTTTGACAGAACCTAAGTCAGTGATCCTCAACTCGGATTGTGCAACAACCTCAGGTCTAAGGATTACATTGATTGAGATATACAAATGACAACTTTTTTGTTGTATCTCAATATGGGTCAATCCGACTCGCTAAACTCTTTAGCTGAATCTACATAAGTCGGAATGGCATCACCATGCCCATGAAAATTGGAACCGAGTCATCAGATGACTTTCACATTGATCTAAGTTGTGTGTCCAGCACAACCTCGACGACCAATGATCTTTAGCATGGACAACATGAATGTATAGTTCCACAACCGAATCACATATTCAATGATATACATCATATTTTCATGCAAAGACAACATAATAACTTTATGAATACAAAAGGAATTACATCATACATGATTGCCTCTAGGGAATATTCCCAACAGTCTCCCACTTGCACTAGAGTCAATCTTCCGACATCACATGTCTGGGCATCAAATGCCCATAGCTCTCAGGTGTGCCTCATGCTTCGGTTGTGATAACGGCTATCAATGGATCAGCAATATTTGCATCCGTGTGTACCTTGCATAACTTGATATCACCTTGATCCAGGAACTAGCGAATCAGGTAGTATCGCATGAGTATATGTTTGTTCTTCTAGTGTTGTATTGGTTCCTTGGCTTTTGAAATAGCACCATTATTGTCACAATACACGTCTAACGGATTGGACAAGCCCTGAACTACACCAAGATCCATGAGGAAATTCCTCATCCAAATAGATTCCTTTATTGCCTCTGAGGCGGCAATATACTCAGCCTCTGTTGTAGATGCTGACACAGTCTATTGCTGTCACATCCCAAAATTTTCCAAATTCTGAAATGTGAAAAATAAATAAACAAATAAACAATTGTTGATTTTTAGGGTGAGAAGAAACTTTTGATTCCAATTGGAAACATCAAAACCTATTTTGATCAAATAAAATCCTAAAAGGATTTAAAAAGATAAACAATTAATAAATAAAGTTATGATAGTTGGAATCACTATTTTTAGATCTTTTAATAAAAAGATTTGATTTTCAAAAGCAAAGGTAGAATTATAAATAAGGATTATTTTATAGAGCCAAATTAAATCTTGGCCAAGCTTTTGAAAGAAAATATTTCTATTTTGATAAAAGAGTAAAGGTTTATTTAAATAAAATAATGAGGATTTATTAATATCCAATTTTATTTAAGTAAAGGCTTTTCCATTTTAAATAAACACTAAAACTTGTTAATTTATTTTAAATAAGTTTTCCAAGTTCAAATAAAACCTACTGAAATGGTTTTGATATTATTTTAGATTTCAAATAGAGTTTTTAAATAAATTAAATCCTATTTGAATTAATGACTAAGGTCTATTTATTTAATTATTAATGGATCCTAAAAAGAATAAAAATTATTTTGTTTTGGACTTTGGATTGTGTTGTTAAACAGAATTAAAATAAATACAAAGTTTGGTGGTGGTTTGATTTGAATTGGTGTTTGAATTATTTGTTTGAAAATCAAAACAGAAATTCAAATAGAAAAAGGAAAAAGCTTCAGTATAAAAAAAAAGAAACAAACTGCAGCCCAGCTAACAGGCCTAGAAAGGCCCAGTCCAACCCAACTAAACTCCCCCGCAGTGAAACGTTTTCTACCCAGATTAGAACCCGCGGAGTCACAGACAGGCAGGCCCCACTCCCACTCTCTCTCCCTCACAGACAAACGGACCCCACCGCCAGCAAAGCATCATCAACCTCGCGCCAGCCGTTCCTCCTCGCCGTTGCTGCCTTGATTGCAGCCATGAATTCGATTCAATGCCGGAGTAATTCCTCGCCGTGATCACGCGTGTATAAGCGCCCCTCTCCCCTCTCTCTTTCCCCTCAAACACCGCCTCCTCCCTGCCCCTAGGCTAAGCGAATCGTGAGCTCAAACCCCTTTGTCTCCGACAACGTATCAGAGCAATTCCGGCGAACCACGGCCAGCCCTCTCCTCCATCTACACGCGAGCTTGCTCCCCACCTCCTGGCGCATCTCCCCGTGCCACTCGTTCGCCCGCGCGTGCCCCGTAGCCTAGGCTTCGTCGACACCTGAGCGTGCGCCGCCGTCTGCCATCGCTCCGGCGAAGTCTCCCTGGTAAGCCAGACCGCCCCGAGCCCTCTCGATCATGCTCACGTGAACGCCACACTCGCCCGCGTCTAACTGTGCCCCTATCTCGCCTTAGGGTGACTTTTAGGCCCATCCCCGACGACACCTGAGCGTGCCCGACGCCAACGGCGACTCCGGTGAGGAATTGCCAGCAGCTCCGAGCGCCCCTTGCCAAGCCAACGCCACCTCGAGCTTCGCCAACCCTCTGCAAGCACGGTGAGCTACTTCCCTCCTCCCCTTGCTTCCTGGTTCGTCGCCGACGCCACCGCCAGAGCAAGCGCCGCCACCAGCCGCCGCTAGCGCCGCCCAGAAATGGTCTGGCTACTGTGAGCCATTGGATCGTTATCCAGTGGTTTAGATAGATTTATTTAATCGAAGGGGTATCACTCAATCTACGCCGTGCAATCTAAATAAGATCCTGCAGTCCAGAGAGCTCGATCCACCCGAAGCGGTACCGGCCAATTAGAGCGAGCCACGTGGCCAGACTGTTTGAATAAAACCAGAAAATGTTCTATTTGATTTACAAACTTGTAAATTTCATAACTTTAATTCTACACGTCCAAATTTTGCAAATTTTATATCAATAGAATCAGTAGAACAAGTACTTTGCAACCATGCATTTTGTTTAATGTTTTGCTTCTGTAAAATTGGTTGAATTTGCAGAAACATTTGTAGGCTTATTTTGAATATAAAAATTGTTCTAGATATATTTTTAGTATGAAATCTTTGCAAAATGGTTTGCTTTGAACCTACTTACCATAGGAACCAACTTATGGATTTAAAAATGTATTTTGTGAAGTTAGGGAATAAATAATTGAATTAGCTCATTTCTAGTCAAATAAAAATATTGATTTTGGTTTAGAAATGATTCTTGGAGTGAAACCTTTGGGAAATGATTTGATTTAAACCTTCTGACCCTAAACACCATGTTTTGAGAATTAAAATATATTTGGTGAACCCTTTAAAGAATATTTCTTTGCTAAAAGCATTTTATACCACATAAAATATTGATTTGGTTTAAAAATGGTTTATAGATTAAACCTTTTGCAAATGGTTTTACCACTTTAGTAAATGACCACTTTGAACTTTATAATGTTTAGAGTCTAGTAGAAACCACTTTTGCATGCTTGCATGCATGACCTTGTTTCTATTATTTTATGTGTGATAAATTGGTTGGAATGCTAGTTGAATTTGTGTTTGCTTGATTGAATTGTAGTGAAATTAGAAGAGTGTGATATTTGCAAGATCAAGAAGTGATCTCTACTAAAAAGGCAAGTGACACTATCATCCATGTCCTACTATTTTCATTACACTTAGTGGATTTTGTAACATGCATGGAAAGGTTTACTATATTTTATGCTATGCTAAATCCTAATAAGATACCCTTATATCTCCCTTAGTGGAAACAATGTAGTTGTAGTATGCTTAGCCCAGCTATATATTGGGATGGGACACATGTTATGATTATATGAAGAGTTGAAAAGATATATGTTTTATATAATAAAACAAGTACTCAATGAACCACCTGGGTGGACAAGGATACTCAAGTTTTGGACAAGGTGGCAACAAAAGGAACCATGTTTGTATGGCCGTCTCTTTTTGTATGTGCACTAGAAGAAAACCACCCAGGGACTTAGAGATTGAACATGTTTCTCGTACAGTGGCTTCCGTGTACAGCCACATGCTAAATGGGCTCTGGCTTAGTCAACTACATAGTGGAAGACCCATGCATTGGCATCTTCAGGTTAACTAGAATTGTGTAAGGGAACTTGAAACCCTACATTGGTGCCTGGATGACAAGCTAGCATTGTGTATTCGGAGGACTTCTATGGAAAGACTTTGTCACATTCTCAATCTGCCAGTACTCCATCTTGGTGAGTACTTATCCAGCGTCCACTGGTGGCATCAAGATGAGATTGTGTCATGTGGGTAAAGTGTACAACTTCTGCAGAAGATCAAAATTCTAAGTACTTAGTCGTGTCCCCGGTTATGGACAATACTGAGCAACTAAGGCCTGAAGCTATGGAAGATCTCGACATTCAAATTTCTCAAAGTAAAACTTGATGGTCAACAAGGGATTAGAAGCACTTGGAGTTTTCCAAGAAGTTCAGAAAGATTTGACAAAGATCAAAAACTATTTTGAAAAGATAGGATAAAACTATATTGCTTTCTGCAAATGAGCCTAACCCCACTTAGCCAAATATGCATGTAATGATAGGATCCACTTATTTCTACATAGTAGTGAAACTTGCCAATACAATTCAAATGTATTGACCCTTGTGGCTGCAACTTATTATGTTGCAGGTTTGTTTGATGTTAAGTGTGTTGATCAGGATTACAAGTCTACAACCAACATGTTTCCCTGTGGCACTTTGAAGATGAAGGACCCCATGCTTTAAAGTTGTTCTTCTGCAATGTAATGTGATAGCCAAATGAGCTATGTAAGATGTAATGAATTATTTTATTCCTGGTTATAAAGTTGTATTATGACCTTTGTTTCTTGATATTACATCTTAACTGTGGATGCTAGCTATTGATCCAGGGACTAGCATTGTAAACATAGGGATCTCTACCTTATTAAAGGTTGGGAACCTTACAGATGGTATCAGAGCACTGTGTTGCCTGTAGGATTGTAACCCTAGGATTGGACAAAACCCCTTAGAAAAATAGGAGTTGTATTTGTTCCAAAACTTATTTACAAACAATCTTGTAAACTCTTTCCTCAACCTTTTTGGTTTTTATTCTACATCTCTTCTATTTAAAACTTGACGGACAAAGCCTACCCCATGGCCAAAGACTTCACCATGTGCAAAAGATTTCATCAACTCTAATGACTTCAACATCCTCAAGTGATTTCAACTTTAGTTTCACCAAGGACTTCAACTTAGACATCACTAAGGACTACAAGTGAAAACCAAGAGACATTAGATTGCCACCAAACACATTGATATCAAGTTAGAGTATGGATCATATTGACCTATGAGGTATGATTATAGTAACTTATATATTTCAAGAAAACTTGTTGTTTCCTTCAACTCATGAGTTAAGCTTATAAGTTGTTAAGTGGATACTTGCTTGTTGATTGTTTGATTGAACTTGGATGTTTTGAGTTGTGTGTTAGAACTTCTTAAAAACCTATCCATCATTACTTATCCCTATCAAACCAACAGATGCCTCCCCGTCGTGCCAACCCCAACCAAAACAACAACATCACTCCTGAGATACAGCAGATGTTGACAGCTCAGACACAACTGATGCAGGAAATGACCACATTCATACAACAACAACAACAACAACAACAACAACAACAACAACAACAACAACAACAACAACAACAACAACAACAACAACGACAACAACAACGACAACAACAACAACAACAACAACAACAACAACAACAACAACAACAACAACAACAACAACAACAACAACAACAACAACAACAACAACAACAACAACAACAACAACAACAACAACAACAACAACAACAAAAACAACAACGACAACAACAACGACAACAACAACGACAACAACAACGACAACAACAACGACAACGACAACAACAACGACGACAACAACCACAACAACAACCACAACAACAACAACAACCACAACCACAACAACAACAACAACAACAACAACAACAACAACAACAACAACAACAACAACAACAACAACAACAACAACAACAACCACAACAACAACAACAACAACAACAACAACAACAACAACAACAACAACAACAACAACAACAACAACAACAACAACAACAACAACAACAACAATCATAATAATCCTCCAGCACTTGATATGCTCACCAAGTTTCTGAAACTTAGGCCTGCAAGATTCTCTTGAACAACTGATCCAATGGAAGCCAATGACTGGTTACGTTCAGTGAATAAAGACTTAGTGACTGTTGGCTGCACCGATGAAGAAAAAGTTTGGTTCGCAACATTTCTACTTGAAGGACCAGCAGCAACATGGTTGGACAACTTTCAGATCACCACTCCCCTTGAGGATGTGACTTGGGCTATTTTTGAGGATGGTTTCCGTACAACTCACATCTCACCTGGAGTGATGTACTTGAAGAAAAAGGAGTTCCATAATCTAAAACAGCGTCACCTCAGTGTGGCTGGGTATATTGAAGAATTCAACAATCTGCCACGCTATGCACCGGATGAAGTTGATACAGATGCTAAGAGAAAAGAAAAATTTCTTGAAGGACTTAATGATGAGTTGAACCTGCAGCTAGCTGTTGCCTATGTCCCAACTTATCAATCCTTCTGTGACAAAGCCACTATATTGGAAAACAAGATGAATCAAGTTGAGAACAGAAAGAGAAAACATAAACTCAAGAATCACTCAGGATCATCAAAAAAGAAGCATTCATTCAAAAAGAGCAAGGAAGATTCTGAACCACATCAGTATCACCACAACAACAATGGAAGTGATAATAATGGAAATGATACTGACAATGGAGATGACCTTGGTCAGAACCAACATGACACTTACAAGAAGAAAGACATTAGCCAGTTGCAGTGTTATAATTGTAAGGAACATGGACACTATATATCAGATTGTCCTGAGAAGAAAAAGAAAAAGGATGCTAGAAGAGCCAATGGAAATGACTCCAATGTGACCCAGAAAGGACATTTGAACCACATTGACATGGATGGAAACTTTGAAGAGATAGAAGAAGTGGATGTCAGGATTTAGATAACTCAGTTGAGTCAAATAAGGATTCCTTGTCTGGATATCAAGTGTTGAACCCATACTCAAGTGAACCATCAATGTAACCCTATGAGACTTTATTTTAAGGGTGGTAGTACCCTAGTTGTCTTCAAGCCAACTTGTAACCCCTAGCCTTCCCAAATCTCGGTACGAGATTTATTTTAAGGGTGGTAGCCTATCACATCCCAAAATTTTCCAAATTTTGAAATGTGAAAAATAAATAAACAAATAAACAATTGTTGATTTTTAGGGTGAGAAGAAACTTTTGATTCCAATTGGAAACATCAAAACCTATTTTGATCAAATAAAATCCTAAAAGGATTTAAAAAGATAAACAATTAATAAATAAAGTTATGATAGTTGGAATCACTATTTTTAGATCTTTTAATAAAAAGATTTGATTTTCAAAAGCAAAGGTAGAATTATAAATAAGGATTATTTTATAGAGCCAAATTAAATCTTGGCCAAGCTTTTGAAATAAAATATTTCTATTTTGATAAAAAGAGTAAAGGTTTATTTAAATAAAATAATGAGGATTTATTAATATCCAATTTTATTTAAGTAAAGGATTTTCCATTTTAAATAAACACTAAAGCTTGTTAATTTATTTTAAATAAGTTTTCCAAGTGTTTTATTTATTCAAATAAAACCTACTGAAATGGTTTTCATATTATTTTAGATTTCAAATAGAGTTTTTAAATAAATTAAATCCTATTTGAATTAATGACTAAGGTCTATTTATTTAATTATTAATGGATCCTAAAAGAATAAAAATTATTTTGTTTTGGACTTTGGATTGTGTTGTTAAACAGAATTAAAATAAATACAAAGTTTGGTGGTGGTTTGATTTGAATTGGTGTTTGAATTATTTGTTTGAAAACCAAAATAGAAATTCAAATAGAAAAAAGAAAAAGCTTCAGTATAAAAAAAGAAACAAACTGCAGCCCAGCTAACAGGCCCAGCAAGGCCCAGTCCAACCCAACTAAACTCCCCCGCGGTGAAACATTTTCTACCCAGATTAGAACCCGCGGAGTCACAGACAGGCAGACCCCACTCCCACTCTCTCTCCCTCATAGACAGATGGACCCCATCGCCAGCAAAGCATCGTCAACCTCGCGCCAGCCGTTCCTCCTCGCCTTTGCTGCCTTGATTGCAGCCATGAATTCGATTCAATGCCGGAGTAATTCCTCACCGTGATCATGCGTGTATAAGCGCCCCTCTCCCCTCTCTCTTTCCCCTCAAACACCGCCTCCTCCCTGCCCCTAGGCTGAGCGAATCGTGAGCGAATCGTCTGTCTCCGACAACGTCTCAGAGCAATTTCGGCGAACCACGGCTGCCCCTCTCCTCCCTCTGCACGCGAGCTTGCTCCCCACCTCCTGGCGCATCTCCCTGTGCCACTCGTTCGCCCGCGCATGCCCCGTAGCCTCGGCTTTGTCGACACCTGAGCGTGCGCCGCCGTCTGCCATCGCTCCGGCGAAGTCTCCCTGGTAAGCCAGACCGCCCCGAGCCCTCTCGATCATGCTCACGTGAACGCCACACTCGCCCGCGTCTAACCGTGCCCCTATCTCGCCTTAGGGTGACTTGTAGGCCCATCCCCGACGACACCTGAGCGTGCCCGACACCAACGGCGACTCCGGTGAGGAATTGCCAGCAGCTCCGAGCGCCCCTTGCCAAGCCAACGCCACCTCGAGCTTCGCCAACCCTCTGCGAGCATGATGACCTACTTCCCTCCTTCCCTTGCTTCCTGGTTTGTCGCCGACGCCACCGCCAGAGCAAGTGCCGCCACCAGCCGCCGCTAGCGCCGCCCAGAAATGGTCTGGCTACTGTGAGCCGTTGGATCGTTATCCAGTGGATTAGATAGATTCATTTAATCGAAGGGGTATCACTCAATCTGCGTCGTGCAATCTAAATAACATCCTGCGGTCCAGAGAGCTCGATTCACCCGAAGCGGTACCGGCCAATTAGAGCGAGCCACGTGGCCAGACTGTTTGAATAAAACCAGAAAATGTTCTATTTGATTTACAAACTTGTAAAATTCATAACTTTAATTCTACATCTCCAAATTTTGCAAATTTTATATCAATAGAATCAGTAGAACAATTACTTTGCAACCATGCATTTTTTTAATGTTTTGATTCTGGAAAATTGGTTGAATTTGCAGAAACATGTGTAGGCTTATTTTGAATATAAAAATTGTTCTAGATATATTTTTAGTATGAAATCTTTGAAAAATGGTTTGTTTTGAACCTACTGACCATAGGAACCAACTTATGGATTTAAAAATGTATTTTGTGAAGTTAGGGAATAAATAAATGAATTAGCTCATTTCTAGTCAAATAAAAATATTGATTTTGGTTTAGAAATGATTCTTGGAGTGAAACCTTTGGGAAATGATTTGATTTAAACCTTCTGACCTTAAACACCACGTTTTGAGAATTAAAATATATTTGGTGAACCCTTTAAAGAATATTTCTTTGCTAAAAGCATTTTCAACCACATAAAATATTGATTTGGTTTAAAAATGGTTTATAGATAAAACCTTTTGCAATTGGTTTTACCACTTTAGTAAATGACCACTTTGAACTTTATATTGTTTAGAGCCTAGTAGAAACCACTTTTGCAAATAAAACTATCTTTTGCATGCTTGCATGCATGACCTTGTTTCTATTATTTTATGTGTGATAAATTGGTTGGAATGCTAGTTGAATTTGTGTTTGCTTGATTGAATTGTAGTGGAATTAGAAGAGTGTGATATTTGCAAGATCAAGAAGTGAACCAACATTCTCTACTAAAAAGGCAAGTGACACTATCATCCATGTCCTACTATTTTCATTACACTTAGTGGATTTTGTAACATGCATGGAAAGGTTTACTATATTTTATGCTATGCTAAATCCTAATAGGATACCCTTATATCTCCCTTAGTGGAAACAATGTAGTTGTAGTATGCTTAGCCCAGCTATATATTGGGATGGGACACATGTTATGATTATATGAAGAGTTGAAAAGATATATGTTTTATATAATAAAACAAGTACTCAATGAACCACCTGGGTGGACAAGGATACTCAAGTTTTGGACAAGGTGGCAACAAAAGGAACCATGTTTATATGGCCATCTCTTTTTGTATGTGCACTAGAAGAAAACCACCCATGGAATTAGAGATTGAACATGTTTCTCGTACAGTGGCTTCCGTGTACAGCCACATGCTAAATGGGCTCTAGCTTAGTCAACTACATAGTGGAAGACCCATGCATTGGCATCTTCAGGTTAACTAGAATTGTGTAAGGGAACTTGAAACCCTACATTGGTGACTGGATGACAAGATAGCATTATGTATTGGGAGGACTTCTATGGAAAGACTTTGTCACATTCTCAATCTGCCAGTACTCCATCTTGGTGAGTACTTATCCAGCGTCCACTGGTGGCATCAAGATGAGATTGTGTCATGTGGGTAAAGTGTACAACTTCTCGGTTGAAAGATTAGAAGCACTTGGAGTTTTCCAAGAAGTTCAGAAAGATTTGACAAAGATCAAAAACTATTTTGAAAAGATAGGATAAAACTATATTGCTTTCTACAAATGAGCCTAACCCCACTTATCCAAATATGCATGTAATGATAGTATCCACTTATTTCTACTTAATAGTGAAACTTCCCAATACAATTCAAATGTATTGACCCTTGTGGCTGCAATTATTATGTTTCAGGTTTGTTTGATGTTAAGTGTGTTGATTAGGATTACAAGTCTACAACCAACATGTTTGCATGTGGCACTTTGAAGATGAAGGACCCCATGCTTTAAAGTTATTCTGATGCAATGTAATGTGATAGCCAAATGAGCTATGTTAGATGTAATGAATTATTTTATTCCTGGTTATAAAATTGTATTATGACCTTTGTTTCTTGATATTACATCTTAACTGTGGATGCTAGCTATTGATCCAGGGACTAGCATTGTAAACACAGGGATCTCTACCTTATTAAAGGTTGGGAACCTTACAGTTGCTTGGAACTCTTCCAGCTCATAGACCCTCCATTTATTTACAACACATATCCAGATTGTGAATGAGAATCATCAGAGTCGGTAAGATAACTCGCATACATGTAACCCTTTACACTGAGTTCATCTTCACCTCCATAAACCAAGAACATATCCTTAGTCCTTCTCAATTACTTAAGGATATTTTTAGCCACTGCCAGTGGAATTCTCCAGGGTCAGCCTAATTTCTGCTCACAACAATTAGAGCATAGGAAACATCCTACCTAGTACAAATCATGACATACATGATGGATCCGACTCCCGAAGAATACAGAATCGCACTCATCCGACTTCGCTCATCAGTCGTCGAAGGACACTGAGTCTTGATAAGTTTTACACCATGGGACATTGGTAAGAAACCCTTCTTAGATGATTCCATGTTGAACTTCTTCAACACTTTGTCCAAGTATGTACTCTGACTCCATCCAATGAGCCACCTTGATCTATCTCTATAGATCCGGATTCCTAGACTGTATGTTGCCTTACCCAAGTCTTTTATTAAAAACTCCTTTCAAATGATTCTTTGTTTTTTTGCAACATCTGGATATCATTTCCAATCAGTAATATGTCATCCACATATAAGATCATAAAGTTTACTTTGCTCCCACTAAACTTCTTATACAAACAAGAATCATGATCACTCTTGATGAAGCCAAACAATTTGACTACCTCATCAAAGAGAATATTCCAACTCTAAGATGCTTGCTTCAATCCATAAATGGATATATGAAGTTCGCATACTTTTTCAGCATTAGCCGGATAAAAAAAAACCTCGGGCTATATCATATACACATCCTCGGTTAAAATCCGTTAAGGAAGGTCGTCTTGACATCCATCAGCCATATCTCATAGTCAAAATAGGTTGTTATGGCTAACATGATCCGGACTGATTTAAGCATCACTACGGGCGAGAAATTCTCATCGTAGTCAACTCCTTGAACCTTCCGGAACCCCTTCTCAACAAGTTGTGCTTTATAGACAAAAACATTTCCATCCATATCGGTTTACTTCTTAAAAACCCATTTGCTCTCGATGGGTCTTGCACTGTCTGGCAGATCAACCAAGTTCCAAACTTGCTTTTCATCCATGGACTTTAACTCGGATCTCATGGCTCCAAGCCATGAAACAGAATCATATCCACCATCGCTTCCAAATAAGTTGTTGAGCCATCACTGTCTAACAGTAATACATCATGAACACTTTTCAATCTAGCAGATCTTCGTGGTTCGGGTGTAGTTGACGGCTTAGCTACCATGACGGGCTCAACCTGTAAGGCTTTTGCCGACATGCTACTAGCCGGTTCCTCTCGAATTTCTCCGAGCTGCACTGTTCTCCCACTGACTCCCCGACTGAGAAACTCTTTCTCAGGGAATACACCGTTCCAAGTGACAAATACTTTTCCCTCTTCTCGGTTGTAGAAGTAGTAACCCTAGGTTTCCCTTGGATACCCCACGAAAATACACTTATACGACTTGGCCATGATCTTGTCCGATTGAAGTCACTTGACAAATGCTTCACAACCCCAAATCTTAAGAAAAACAAACTTGGCTTCTTGCCAGTCCACATCTCATGTGGTGTCTTCTCTACCGACTTTGATGGTACTCTATTTAGTGTGAACGCTATAGTTTCTAGAAAATAACCCCAAAATGATAAAGTTAGATCTGTCTGACTCATCATTGATCGTACCATGTCCAACAAGGTCCAATTCCGCCGTTCCGAGACACCGTGGCGTTCATGGCGGAGTGAGTTGAGGAACTATTCCACAACTTTTCAGATGGTCATCAAACTCATGGCTCATGTACTCGCCCCTCGGTCTGACCGAAGAACTTTATTTTCTTGTCGAATTGATTCTGTACTTCATTCTAAATTCTTTGAACTTTTCAAAGGCTTCCGACTTATGTTTCATCAAGTAGATATATCCATACCGACTCAAATCATCAGCGAATGTAATGAAGTACTCATAACCACCCCTGGATGTCGTGCTCATTGGACCACATACATCACTATGTACTAGTCCCAACAAGTCGGACGCCCTTTCACAACTCTTTGCAAAAGGTGTCTTGGTTATTTTGCCGAGTAGGCAAGATTTGCAAGTCTCAAACGACTCCAAGTCGAACGAAGATAGGAGTCCATCATCATGGAGCTTCTTCATGCGTTTCCAACTTATATGTACAAGCCGACAGTGCCAAAAGTAAGTCATGTTCAGATCATTTGGTTTCAATCTTTTAACATTTATGTTATAGACCGACTCACCATCAAGATTCAAAATAAATAATCCGTCCTGGACGGCTGCAAAGCCGTGAAACATATCATTCAAATATGAAGAACAAACATTATTCTTAATATTTGACTCATAACCTTGTCTCATCAAACATGAGGCAAAAATAATGTTGCGACTAAGCACTGGAACATAATAACAATTATTCGGTTCCATAAAGAATCCAGAAGGTAAATTAAGTTGTATCTTGCCAACTTACAACACAGCAACTCTCGCCTTGTTGTTGACTCGAATGTCAACCTCGCCTCTTGCTACGTTCCTAGTTCTTACCAGTCGCTGGAACGAGTTGCAGATGTGAATAACTGATCCAGTATCATATACTCAAGAATTATTAGGTGCATCACCAAGATAAATGTCTATAACATTGCAAACAAGAATACCCGAGCTGGAAGTCACACCTCCGCTCTTGGCTTTGTCGGCCAAGTACTTGCTGCAATTCCTCTTTCAGTGGCCATCCGCCTTGCAATAGAAGCAAGTGGATTCGGCTGACGGAGATGGCTTAGTCCCTAAGGAAGCGCTTGGGGTCGGGTCTTGAGCTTTCTTTCCTCACGACTTAGACTTCTTCTTAGTCCAAGAACTTTTCTTGAACTTAGCCTTATTCTGCACCATCAACATTTAACTTGCACCCTTCTTGAGATCCGCCTCTGCCTGCTTGAGCATCCCATATAATTCAGTGAGCTTCTTATCCATACTATGCATGTGGTAGTTTGATATGAACTGACCATACACACTAGGAAGAAAGTTCAGAATTATGTCCGTAGCGAACTCTTTGCTATTGGGGTAGCCAAGCCTTTCTAAAGACTGCATGTAACCAACCATCTTGATCACATGCGGACTCAGTGGATCACCATGCTTAAGCTTGCAACTCAGCAAAGCCTGAGAGATTTGATACCTCTCGGTATTTTCCTGAGCCTAGAACATACTTTTGAGGCTTTCGATCATATCATAGGCCTCAACATTCTCGAACTGCTGGTGCCTGTCCGGTTCCATGTGAGCAAGCATAAGATAGCTAATTTATGTGGACTCATCCTTGGTGCTATGGTATGCATTGGTGGCAGCGACAGTCGCATTCTCCTTTGGCTCATCTGGAAGTGGGTTGTCTAGGACATGGTCCTTCTTTTCTTCTTTGAGAACAATTCACATATTTCGATACCAGTTGGAAAATTCGTGTCATTCAACTTATCTTTCTCAAGAATGGTTCTTAATGCAAAACCGGATATCTGAGGGTTACTGCTACTTGGTGCCATGATCTACAACAGAAATTATGCAAAACACTTAAGACATGTATCCATAAAAGAGCAAACATATTAAATATTTTAATACTTATGCTCCCACTATAACCAGCACCCCTCCGATGGTTACTTAGTGATTTAGGATTCTAAATAAGCAAGTCGGCTAGTGAGTTTTATCATCACTACTAGCGGCCAAGTGATCTAGATAGATAACTCCTTGTCAATCGCATCTCATACGACTCCTGTTGGTCGGGTGGCATCACATGCCCCGACTCCCATCCAAATTTTCCCGAGTCCCACAACCGTTGTGATAGACCCGTCTAGCTTACCAAGTGTTTCTGCTGTAAGAGTCTGACTCGAACCCACCTAGTCAGAAAGAATTGGCAGCAAACCAATTTTATGAGCCCACTACCAAAAATGTCCGACTTGTGACGGTGCAAACACTGGCGGGAAAACCGACTAAACCTTATTTGAGGGATTAAATTTTACCGACTATCTAATAGAGGTAAAACTAGAGACATATCAATAACAAAAAATAAAGCAATTATAATGTGAAATGGTATGGCTCTCTTCATGGCGATCTTGATCTCCATAAAGCCTATAATCTGACTCATGCCAACTCTTGTCACTTGCCATATTACTCCATGTGGCCGACTTGTACATTGACTTGCATGCCATCCGGGTTCTCCAAACATCTACACTAGCTTAGTAAAGTACATTACATAGAGAATCCAACATGCAGGTTGTTATACAATAAAATGATAGCACCTAGGCTCCAGCCGGCAGACAAAACCATGATTCGCAGATCACGTATGAATTACACATATCATCTACACATAAGCCCTACCATTCACAACTTCCTACAAAAACAAGTTATGCATAGATACGATATCTACCAGCGTTGTCAAACTCGCAACAACATCTAAGGCGCTACGGCATCTAAGGCATGATTTTTCCGAAAACTTAGATCTCATCTACATTCCGAACATGGATTCCGGTTATTGTCACGATTCGATCAAACTCTTTTGTTCTTTGATCACCGCTTCTGGATTTACGTGTCATAGTCTACCCGATGGCGGAAACCGACCGGTAGGGGTATGTAGTTCCATGACCTCAGCAGTATGATCACGGAAACCAGATCATTGAGATCTATGCACGCTTCTATTCTTGTAGACAGCGTTGGGCCTCCAAGTGCAGAGGTTTGTAGAACAGCAGCAAGTTTCCCTTAAGTGGATCACCCAAGGTTTATCGAACTCAGGGAGGAAGAGGTCAAAGGTATCCCTCTCAAGCAACCCTACAATCAAGATACAAGAAGTCTCTTGTGTCCCCAACACACGAAATACACTTGTCAGGTGTATAGGTGCACTAGTTCGGCGAAGAGATAGTGAAATACAAGTGATATGGATGATTATAAGTGGTAATTGCAATCTGAAATAAAAATGGTAGCAAGCAAACATGTAATAGGACTGATTGTAAACGGTGTTTTAATGCTTAGAAACAAGGTCTTAGGGATCATACTTTCACTAGTGGACAATCTCATATAAATATCTTCTCTTCATAATGCTACTCTGAACTACTCTCCGGTTGGACGATGTAGGGCTATAACAACACACCTCAAAGTTCGCATTCCCCATCTAAATAACCCCATTGTCACCTCGAGCGCTTGATGGTTCCAACAAACACCACAAACTCATAGATACATCCAAGTCAAATTATAATTTATGATAAGTATTTCTGTAATCTTTAGCCTAAGTGCCACACGGTGTGCACACTGTCAACTTCACACACGTGGGCATAACCGGATATTACATAATTAAATCACTTTAGTAGCAGAGTAGATCTACTTATTCAACTAGATTACAAAGCTCATGATCACATAAAGATCATGCATAGAGAGAGAGATGAACACATAGCTACCGGTAGAGCCCTTAGCCTCGAGGGAGAACTACTCCCTTGTCATCATGGGAGTCAGCAACGGCGATGTAGATGGCGGTGGAGTCGATGGAGAAGGCTCTAGGGGAAATTCCCTGTCTCGGCAGGGTGCCGGAACAGAGACTTTTGTCCCCCTTCGGTGGCGGCGGCTCCACGGAACTTTTTGTGGATTGAGGCTGGATGATTTAGGGCTTTTGCATCGTGGGCTTTATATAGGCGGAAGCTCAAGGTCAGTGGACGCCCGAGGGGCCCACACCACCTGGTGGCGCGCCCCTGGCCATGCCACCGTATGGTGTGGCTGCCTCGTTATAGAGGCCTAAACCCAATAAGGTACAAGTCCCTGTGTTTATAGTGATAGTCCCTGGATCGAATAGCTAGCACCCACGGTTTAAGATGTAATATCAAGAAACAAAGGTCATATTACAACTCATAACCAGGAATAAAATAGTTCATTACAACTTACAAAGCTCATATGGCTATCTTATTACAGAGCAGCAGATATAACTATAAAGCATGGAGTCCTTCATCTTCATATGCCACAGGCAAACATGTTGGTTGTAGACTTGTAATCCCTACTCAACAACTTCACTAACATCAAACAAACCTGCAACATGATAAGCTACAACCACAAGGGTCAATATATTTGAATTGTATTGGCAAGTGATATCATATTGATATGGAGAATCTAACATCTACATGAATATATGGCCAAGTGGAGTTTTAGTTGGCCTTTGCATAAAATAAGTTTTCCCTATCCTTTGTAAAATAGTTTTTCTCTTTTTCAAACCACTTCAACAAACATGGCATACTGGATACACACCAGGTGCTAGCCTTGTTCACCCAACAAGTTTTAACTTAGATAAATTAGAATGATGAGATTCTTGAACTGCTTCACTATCTTGATGCTCAAAATTTTCCATAACCGGGGACACGTCTAAGTACTTAGTTTTTACCCTCTCGAGAGGTGGTGCACTTTCCCCACAAGACTCGACATGCATCGAGACGAGAATTTTCAAAAGCAGTCCCTCAAACCACCATGGACACGTTCCATCCTATCATCACTACCACCTTCTGTCCATCTGGCTAAGTTCTTGCAAATTAGTTGGTCAAGGCAGAGCCCATATGCCATGTGGCTGCACTGGAAGCTTTCGCGACAAGAATGTCTCCAATCTCTTTGTTCCTAGGTGGCCATCCACAAGTGAGATACACCAGGGTAAACCATAGAAATTGGCCCTGAGTAACCACTCAACAAAAATCCATCCATACAAGTCCATATCCACCCAAGTGTTTCATTAACATCAGTTGTTTTCATTAGTCTAAAACAATATTTGTATTTTCATAAGACATCATATCATGATTTCCACCCACAAATATATATAGCTATACTAAGCATTCTAAACTTACCATGTCTCATATCTTTAGGAAATACTACCAAGGTATATACTATAGGATTTGCATAGCATAGAAATATTTTAAAATAGTCCTATCATGCATACTACAAAAATAACTCTAATGCAATATTGAAAACATAGGAATTTTGATGACCAAAGTATCACTTGCCTTTTTAGTAGAAAATCTAGGTACTCTTCTTGATCTTGCAAATGTCACACTCCTCAAGGTTCACTACATGACAATCAAGCAAAGCACACACTTAAGACTACCACACAAAATAACAAAACAAAACAAGAAAGCAAAGAAATGTTGCAAGCATGAAAAAGGTTATTTTATTGAAAAATTTGTTACTAACAAGGTTCTAAACATTTCAAAACACCTACTGGTCTTTTATAAAAGTTGAATTTCATTTGAAACCAAGCTAGTGAAAATAAGTCATTTAAATCATTTCTCTTTGGTTAGAAAAGATTTTCTTCAAAATAATAATTTCTAGTGTCAACAAAAAATATTTTTAATTTAAAATGTTATTTTTTATGGTCAGAGGGTTCAAAACAAAACCATTTGTAAAAGGTTTCACTCAAAAATAATTTTTAGAACAGTTTTTATACTCAAAATATCCCTAAACAAGTCTATGCAAAGTACACATTTTTAGAAGAAAATGACCAAAGTAAGAACATATATGCAAATTACACATTTTTATGAATCCATAGACACCTAATTTGTAATTTTTGGAATTACAGATTAAAAGTTATGAATTTTACAAGTTAAATCATCTAATAGACAAAATCTGGATTTTAAATCTAAAATAGAGCCACATGGCAGCATCTGATTGGTCGATACCGCTTCGGCTGGATCACGCAACACGCTTCGTTAGATCTAAGTGGAATTCTGTGGCTCAGATCATCCCTTAGTGTTTCGCTTCTAAATCTAATCTAGGCCCTACGATGCAGATCCAATTGATCTGAGCGTGCTAGCTAGGGATGGGCGGCGCTGCTGGCGACGCGCGTCGGCGATGCGCCTGGTGGCGGCGTACCGGCGGTTTAGAGGGGTAAGGGGAGGATGTGAGGAGGTTACCGTGGTCACGGGGACAAGGCGGTTGCAGGGGAGGTCGTAGGAGGGGCAGGGGCGCATGGGCTCGTCGGTGATTCCTCGCCGGAGCTGCGTCGGGCGTCGGTGGTTGTAGACGAAGATAGGGTCGAGCGTCTAGGCCGCGAGCAAACAAACGGAGAGGGTCAGTGCATGCGCACGAAGATGACGGACGTGGCAGTGCACGCTGGAGGTTAAGGGGCACAGGGTGTTTACCGAATTTCGTCGCCGGAGTTGCGCTCATCGTCAATGGCTTGCAGGGATGATGGAGGCGAGCCTACAGAGCGCCCACAGAAAAACAAAGAGCATCAGTGCATGCGCAAGACGATGATAAACAAAACAGTGTGAACCAGAGGGCAAGGGGGTCAGGGTTCACCGGAATTCTTGCCGGAGTTCGTCGGTGTTGCGGTGGCGCGAGCTCGTTTCCGAGAAGCCTGGGGGCTCTCAGAGTGTGGGGCTTGAGGGGAAACGGAGAGGAGGGAGAGGGGAATAAGAGAGCGTGGTCAAGGACGGGAATTACGCCGCGAATCAACGGGAATTTAAGCGAATACAATCGAGGAAACGGTAGAGAGAGGGGGGCGTGTTCAACACGCTGGAGACGACGAGGCTGACGTGGCTGTGGGGTCGGCTGGTCAGTGAGGGGTGGGGGTTCTGTGCGGTAAGAAAAGAAACCAGAGGAGAGAGGGAGTGGCCCGGGTGGGCTGCTGTTGGCCTGGGTGTTGGGATGGGTTGGGCAGCTAGTTGGGTTCCCTTTTTTTCTTTTTAGTCTTTTTCTGTTTTTATTTTCTGCTTTTAAACAAATCATTTTATTCAAACCTTAATTTGAATTCAAATCTTTACCAATCTTTTCAGTTGGTTTTATACCAAAATATTAGTGTATTGTTTAGTCCAATTCAAATATTTTATCAATTAATATTCATTAAAAATTGAGTGATGTATATTGGTATTTATTTAAATAAAATTTGCATATGGTTCATAAGCCCATAAAATTTTATTTAAATAAACTTTTATCCTTTTATATCATTTAATAAATTTTATTCCATTTGCTTATGGATTTTAGCCCTGGTTTAAATTGTCTTTGCAATAATTTTTATTTATTTATTTATTTGTCTTATAAAATTCATATCTTTTTATTTATAGCTTCAAAAATAGTGATTCCAATTTATATAATTTTATTTAATAATTATTTATCTTTTTAAGTCCTTTTAGGATTACTTTGTTTACAATTTGGTACGGATTTTAGCTGTGAGATTTATTAGTTTTGGAATACGTTCTTTTATTTTATAAAAATCATAAGTTTTTATCCATGGCTACAAATGGAGTGAAATCAGTTACCATGGTTTTGTAATTTTGTGGTTTACCATTTTTGGTCATTTAGGAATGTTTGTTGTAAAAAAATTATATGGAACAAAGCCATAGTCTTGGAGTGATCTTGATGATTATTTCTCTCATTAGGGTTTAGGTTTTTGGTTTAAATTTTCTAAGTGCTTAAATTCAAGATACATTCCATGCATGAATGCATTTGATTTGTTTGTAACTTTCGCATTCAAAATTTGTTCAAGTAAGGTTTTGATGTTTCCATTTAGAAACAAAAAGTTTCTTTTCCCCTAAATTTCAACATTTGTTTCTTTTGTTTGTTTATTTTTCACATTTCAAAATTTGCAAAATTTTGGGATGTGACACTCATGTCTCCTCTTCGTCTCCCCTTCGGTCTCCATGTCGTGTCGGGTAAAATATTGACTTTGGCTTTTGTTCCGTCCAATTCCGAGAATATTTCTTTACTAACTTTTGTGAAACCCAAAACAACAGAAAATAGGCAACTGGCACTACGGCATCTTGTCAATAGGTTAGTTCCAGAAAATGTATAAAAATGCCTCAAACTGTAAACAAAACATAAGAAAGTTGATACAAAACAAGCATGTAGCATCAAAAATTATAGATACGTTTATGATGTATCAAGCATCCCCAAGCTTAACTCCTACTCGTCCTCGAGTAGGTAAGTGATAAAAAGAATAATTTTTGATGTGACATTCTATCACGATTTTGAACAAAATATTGTAAAGCATTGATAGTGAAATAACCCACCTTTATAAAGGTAAAGGTCCCTGTGATTGCAATGCTAGTCCCTGGATCAAATGCTAGCATCCACAGTTTAAGATGAAGTACACAGATACAAAGGTCTTTTATTACATCGCCATTCCAGAGATAACATAGTCTTCTACAACTCCATAGCCATAGGCTAGTACAAGAGTTCAACTTAATAAAGTAAAGTCTTCATCTTCATGTGCCACAGGCAAACATGTTGAGTGTAGACTCATAACCCTAATCCTCATCGAAGTAACCTGCAACATCACAAGTTACAGCCACAGTTGGTCAATACATTGGAATAGTATTGGCAAGTGATACCTTAGTATAATAATAGTTTCTAGCTTCTATATGAATTTGGCTAAGTGTAGCTTAGGCTTCCTTTGCTCAAAATAGGTTTTGCCTATCAGTTGAAAACACTAAGTTTTTGTTTGATAAAAATTCCCAAGGAACCACCAATAGACATTGGTGAACCTTTACCCTTGTTCAACCACAATTTTTTAACTTAGAAATTGGGATGAGGAGATCCTTGATAGCTTCAGTGTCTTAATGCTCAATTGTCCATTGCCGGGGACACGACTAAGTATTTAGATTTTTCCTTCTCGAGAGGTGGTGCACTTTCCCCACAAGACTCAACATGCATCAAGACGAGACCTTTCAGAAGCATTCCCTTAGACCAAATGGATGCACTCCAACCTATCACCCCACCACCAACTATCCATCTGGCTAAGTTATTGCAACCTATATGATCAAGGCAGAGCCCATATGCCATGTGGTTCCACTAGAAGCTTCTAAACACTAAGTATCTCAAATCCCTTTGTTCCTGGGTGGATTTCCACAAGTTTGATACACAAGGTAGACCATATATATGGGCCTTGTGTAACCACTCAACATAACCCAAACATACCATTCCACCCAGGTGATTCATTCACTTAGTTGTTTTATTAAGCAAAAACACAAGTCAAAGACTTAACAATATTTTCCATAGCATGTATATAATCCACCCTTGTTTGCTACTAGCTAGGCTAAGCATGGCAATATAAAAAGTATCTTAACTTAGAGTAAACTCTACCAAGACTACAACTACTATGATTTCCCATAGCATAGCATATAGATACTTAGCAAAATCTCATGCAAGCCCTATACAAAATATCACTAGTGCATAATAAAATACTGGGACAAATACATGAAGCACCACTTGCCTTGGTAGTTTGGGGAGTAGCAACAATCCTCACAATCACAATCACCACTAGCACCAAAATCTACACATAAAATGATAGCACCAAATTTACATTCAAATTATTCAAGCAAAAATATATGAATGCATGCAAATGCCATGTGAATATTTTTATTAAACCAAACAAGACAAGTAAACAATATTAAACACAAAACTAAACTTTTATAGACTAAATAGACTCAAATTAGTCTTTAAAACATTTTCTAAATAATTTTTATACCCAAAATAAGCCTACAAATATCTCTGCATAAATTTCCATTTTTACAGAAGCAAGGTACAAAACTAAGCCCATAGATTTGTAGGATTTATTTTTGTGAATCCATTGATATATTATTTGCATTTTTGGATAAACAAAACAAAAGTTATTGAATTTACAAGTTTGAATAACTAAAAGATCAAAGTTTCATATTTAAAACAAAAACAGGGACACGCGGCAGCGTCTGATTGGCGCGTACCAGTTCGCGCTGGATCACGCTTCTACACCATTAGATCTAAATGAAATCTAGCAGCTCTAATATATCCGTACCCCTTCATGTTTGATCTAATCCTAGCCGTGTGATCTGGATCCAACGGATCTGGTCACTCTGACCACAAATGGGCGGCGTGAATGGCCAGAGCGGTGGCAACGTCTCTGTCGGCGATGCTCCGGTGATGCTAAGGGGTAAGGGGAAGGGCGTAGGGCATTACCGAGGTCGGGCGACAGCGCGGTTGTAGTGGAGGTCACGGGTTAGGGTGGGGCGCTCGGGTTCGGTGGGTATTCCACATCGGAGTTGCTCCTGGCGTCGGTGGTTCACGGGCGTCGACGAAGGCAAACCTACAGGGCACCTACAAACATTTGGAGGACATCAGTGGATGTTTACGAGGACAGGGGTTGCGGTAAAGCAAACCAGAGAGCGAGAGGGGGTCGAGGCTCACCGGGATTGGTCGCCGGAGACGTGCGGTGCCGCGGTGGTGTGAGCTCTAATGTGGGCAGCTTGGTGGCGCTTAGACAGTGGCGAGTGAGGGGAAATATGCGGGGGAGGAAGGGGATTAAGCAGCAGGCTCAGGGACGAGAATCACTCTCTCATTTACTCGGAATCAATCGCGAATTCAAAGGGGGAAACGGCAGCGGCGAGCGGGTCTGCGGCGCGTGATTGAAGACGACGTTGACGTGGCAGAGGGGTCCACCAGTCAGTGGGTGGGTGCGCGCGTTTGCGGTGAGAAACAGAGGGGGCGAGTGGGTTTCCCGGGTGGGCTAGGTGGGCTGTTAGTTGGGCCGCGGGGTGGGCTAGGCTAGATAGGTGGCGCCCGTTATTTTTTTCCCTTTTTCTCTTTTTATTTTCTGTTTTGATTTTCTAGAATGAATTTGAATGGCTAATTCAAATCTGTTTGAATTCAAATTATCTCCAGACTTTTGTACTGTGTTTCTAGTGTCCAAAACACTTTTGTCCTTTTAATTTTAAAAAATAAAACCATGCCTCTTATATAATATAAAAAGAGGGATTTAAATATGGTTTTGCTTAGGGTTTTAGCTTTGAAAATTTTGTACAAGCTTTGCATTCCACTTTAAAACATTTCTGATCAAACCAAAGCATTCTCATACTTTGAGAGTAAAATAAAACCATTGCCTTTCTTACATAAAATAATAGGCATTACATGGTTTATTATTTTGAAATCTTGTTTGAAATGACCAAATGTTATGAATGCATGAATGATATGCAAACTTTTCAAATCATGATTTTGGGATGTTACAGATAGCTGGGATCAAAGTACTCTAAACATGAGCATGAAAGATGTAGTTCTAACAATAAGACATAGCAACTATGTTGTAACATGAAAAGGTACAAACAAAAATCATGAATAACAATGCATTGAAAGATGCTTGTTTGTTTCACATACAAAAAAGATAACAAGAATGGTATTTGGCTTGTCCTTCATGGAATACAAAAACATAAATGCATAGGATACCTTAAAAGTTCATAAGGGTGACTAGATACAAATAATTTAAGAACAAGCAATATCAACATTACGAATCAATCAATAAGTTTTGGGACAATGCACATTGAACTAAGAATGACAACTATGCTCTCTTAATTGGTGCATAAATATAGAAGGTGGAGACTCAACATAAAAGTAAAAAAGAAAGGTCCTTCACAGAGGGAAGCAGGGATTTCAAGTTTCATAAAGAGCTTCCAAAAATTATGGACTTATTAGCTTTCATCTATCATTGCCCCTAGCATTGGAATCTTGAAGTCATTAAGGTTAAACTGACACAAATATGAGTATATGCTTCACAAGCTATAAGTTGAAAATCGCATGCCCCTTGCGTACGAGTACCGAACCTCATGCTACTCAACTTTGGTCACAGGCAAGTTCTTGTCATTGTAAGTATATGTGTATCATAGAGAACCGCCAACAGGGTACCCCTTACCCCATGACACAGGAGCTATCCCATATAAAAATGACAAGGCAACAAACAATGAGCATCTTAGCGATCTTTTTATTTGCTATTTGCATAGGTTTTTATTGAGGATGCTTCACATAATGCTCATTATGGTTACGCTTTAAGTTTCCACCATGATTAGGCATGGCTTAGGCTAGCCGCCCAGGTTTTTCTCTAACACATATACAAACTCCATGAGCTTACAAGCTCACCTTTTATTTCACACCGTCAGGATCCATAAACAAAAGAACATGATATCAACTGAAGAGAATAAATGCAATATTGAAAGCGTTCGTCGTGACAGCATGGTTCTGCTAATTATAAACAACATAGATGGGCACAATGGTTCAAGTTTATTAAGTGCAAGAAAGAAACTGTGCCATCAAGTTTGTGAGAGCTTTAATCACTAATTTTCACATAACAAGTTTAATTTGGAAGATAGATAAAAACATGAATATACTTGGAATGTTGTAACGCACCATGCATAGAAGTTTATAGTGGACTCTTTGGAATAACTTGGTTTCTTGGGGGTTGGATGCACGAGTAGAGCTCATACTCAGTACAAGTGGAGGCTAGCGAAAGACTGGGAGCGACCAACTAAGAGAGCAGTAATGGCCATAATCATGCAAAGCGACAAAACATTATTAATCAAAGCATAAAGTGATATCACAAGTCAAAAACTAAATGATCATAGAGGCTAAGGTGACTGGTTCATAGTCATTACACGGTGTAAGCATGTTCCAAGTCAACCCAAATAAAACATCAAAGGAGAATACCACAATATTATGCTTTTGTATGCTAAAACAACGCATGATTCTTTCAAGGCACATTAAGCAATCTCGATTGTTTGGAACAAGTCATGCTACATAAATAATCACTAAGCATATGGTCGAAGCAACATCCATCATAATATGATAAAGTCTAAGATATAGTCAAAACAAGCTTCCTTTTGTACCACCATAAGCATGAAACTTTCTGCTCTCTTCCAACACCAATCAACTTATTTGAAACAACTCACAAAGATAATAATCAATAAATACTAGAGAGATTGTCTCACAAATATACAAAGAAGAACTAAAAAGTTCTAAGCAGAAAGCATGAGAAAACTAAAGCTAAGCGCAGTGCTAGCAAAAGTGAACACTCACAGAACAATCAGAGTGCAAACTAGAGTGTTCTAAACAATGAAAATAGAGTGTGTGTCTCTCCAAAATAAGTGTGTTGTGATCCAACCAACTTATTGCAGCAGACCAAACAAAATAAAACTTAAAAACAAAGACGCTCCAAGAACAACACAATAGTGCATGAAGCAATAAAAATAAAGTGTCTAAAAAGAAGACCGAAGATTTTTATTGATGAAGAAGGGGATGCCTTGGGCATCCCCAAGATTTGACGCTTGTACCTCTTGAATATTTATTTGGGTGACACGGGGTGGAATCCCCAAGCTTGAGATTTTATCCATACTTCATATCATCACATCATTCTTCCCCTACAATTGAAAATTTCCTTCATACAAAACTTCACACAATTCTTCATTAGCCATATTAGTGTATTCAAGATAATAAGCTCTTGGGTTAAGTTTCAACACAAATAAAACTTCCATCAAAACACAAGCTACCGTAGAAATTCCTTTTAAAAGCTCAAGTGATCAAAGAGAACTCAAAAGAAACCGATTAAGAGGCAAATGCAAATAATGGCGGAAATCTGTCGAAACAGACCAGCAGGTAAAACCGATTTTTTCGAAGACCTTCTGTTGCTCAAATTGAAAAGTGTTGAACTAACGAAAGTTACATTATAACTAGGGACATATGATCAGAAAATTACAGCTCAATCCGACGTACTGGTATTTTCACAAATTTTGTACAGTGAGGCACAAAAATCTGTTTTGGGACAGCAACTTCCCCAAATCTTATTTCTCTCTCAATAGAGGTTATTCTTGGCACAAAAACCACACAAAAAGGATAAAAAGAGGTTATTACAGAGGCAATAACTTCCAAGACTCAACAAAAGAAAAATTACTGAAATAAAAAAATTGGGTTATCTCCCAAGAGTATTTTTCTTTAACGCCTTTAAGTTAGGCATGATAATTTCGATGATGCTCACATAAGAAATATAAATTGAATTAAAATAGAGCATCAAGAAGCAAATATAAAAAAATGTAAGTCTAACCCACTTCCTATGAAAAATAATTTTGTAAAGAAACAAGTCATGGAATCAGAAAGCAACAAGCATAGGAAAGCAAAACAAATGGAACTTCAAAATTTTCAACATAAAGAGGGGAAACTTAATATTATTGAGATGCATAAAACCATGTTTCCCTCTCTCATAATAACTTTCAGTAGCATCATGAATAAAATTAACAATATAAATATCACATAAAACATTCTTATCATGAGCCACATGCATAAAATGATTATTACTCTCCACATAAGCATAGTCATTCTTATTAGTTGTAGTGGGAGAAAATTCAACAAAATAGCTATCATTATTATTCCCATCACCATAATCACCCAATATAGGAGGCATATTGTAATCATGATTAATTTTCTCCTCAATAGTAGGTGGACTAAAATCATATTTATTATTGAAATCATCATAAGCAATAGAACAGTTATCTTCCAAAGTGTGTTCATTTGTAAACATATCATCATTGGAAAGAACATGGATAGTACTAATAGTACAACAATTATCGGCGTTTTTAGAATTGGTACCAAACAGATTTTCAATATCAAAGGTAGTGTGCTTTTCCCAATCATGATCACTACTATAGGTAGTAGGCATAGGAACATCATCGAGTTCAGACTCATCAGGAAAAACTATAATAGGAAAAACATACTTAGGGGAAAATACCGTTTCCTCTCTCCTTTTACTCCTCCTTTTCTTCTTATTCTTCCCCTCTTTAGGAGGGAGAGGCTTGGAAGGAAGCTTCTCCATATACCCTGGTTTATTGTTAGAGATCAATAGAAGAAACTTTGGAGGATTCCTCCTTTTCATTAATAAGAGCAAAACACATATTAGTCTTTCATATTTTGGTAAAATATCATCTTTTATAATATTTTGTATGTAAGTATTTGCGTGGAAATTATTAACACAGTAAAGATGACAACCATACAGGACGCTATTCATATAAAAAGCACACATATCTACCAAAGAAGTTTTCTTGATAGCTCTTCACACCCCAAAAATAATGTGTCACATCCCAAAATTTTGCAAATTTTGAAATGTGAAAAAATAAACAAACAGAAGAAACAAATATTGAAATTTAGGGGGAAAATAAACTTTTGCCTCTAATTGGAAACATCAAAAACCATACTTGAACAAAATTTGAATGAGAAAGCAACAAACAAATTTTCAAACAAATCAAATGCATTCAAGCATAAAATGTATCTTGAATTGAACATTTTGACAAGTTAAACCAAAAACCTAAACCCTAATGAAATAAATAATCTTCAAGATCACTCTAAGACTATGGCTTTGTTCCATATAAAAATTTAGCAACAATCATTTCTAAATGACCAATAATGGTAAACAAAAATATTACAAAACCATGGGAATTGGTTTCATTCCATTTGGAGCCATGGATAAAAACTTATGATTTTAATAAGATAATGTAACATCCCAAAAATATTAATCAAGGTTATCAATTTCCAATCACCCAAGTTTAGGGCTAACAAAAACTTTTGTTAATTAAAATCAGTATGAATGCATGTGTGTTTGTGATGAATGCATGAATACTTGTATGGAGTTTTTTGATTGTTATGAATGGCAAGGATTGGTTTAAAGATGAAAAAACATCATCTAAATCATTTCCAAGCAGAATCAAATGAAGAGAAATTCAAAAACAAACCATATAAGCAAATGGTCATTTTTTCCAATCTTGTTCACTAGACCACTTTGAGTGTTTCTAGTACAATATTTCTAACATAAACAAATCCAATTCTTTTCACCCCTTGCTAGACCAAGTGAAATTGAACCCAAGCCCACCTTGCAAACCCACAGAAACATTTTGCAAATCTATGCCAAGGATAATTCAAAATTGAATCTAGTTTATATGGTAAGATCACCATTTCTCAAAACCCCAATAAACCAGTTCACCTTGACAAATCCAAACAACCAGATATTATCCAGTGTGTGACCAATGCACCCAACAATTTTCATCCAAAAATTCAAATCTAAATTTCTTGCGGCCATTTTGTCAAACACCTTGCAGACACAAATAAATCCTGGCCTAACTACACTATTATGAGCAGTGATCTTCGACCATTTGGTCCCCTCTTAACTCTCTTGTATCTCCTAAGACTAGCCAATCCCCCCAGACCAAACCCTTCTTAGTCATGGGCATAGTGGAGCGCCGCCCTCGCCCACAACACGCACCAGACACGCCGCACTCCACCGCCACCCCCTGTCCTAGCCTCGACCGCAGAAGATCCCAAGACCACCCTAGCACTGTCGCGCCCTATACCTTTGTGCCATGTCTAGAGTGCGCCAGCTCGCTGTAGCCGACCGCCTCGCACAGACTGCGCCTCACCCTCGCCGCACGCGCGTACACGCACCATGATCACAGCAACCCCGCAGACACCCACGTTCGCTGCCCCACGACCCGCAGCTACCGCACGCCGTCGTAAACACCTCTGCGTCCACGCAGAGCGCCACACGCTCCCGACCAAACAACACCGCCCCTTGTCGTGCCATCAAGTCGTTGAGCACCGCCAGGAGACCGTGTAGGGGTTCGTAGCATGGAAAACAAAAAATTTCTATCGCATACAAACAAACAAGCCAAGATCTATCTACTAGATTGTAGCAACGAGTCGATGGAATAACTTACCCTCGAAGATTCCAAAGCGGTTAACGAGAGCAGATTCTCGTGGGTGATGTAGTCGTACTCTTTCCGATCTCAAGATCGTGTAGACGATCCTTCCGGCGCCACGTTCTGGCAGCGCTCCCGCAGTCGGTCACACGTTCGGTACTCGACGAAGACCTTCCTCTCCCTTGTTCCAGCAGGCAGCGGAGGTTGTAGCACTCTCCTCGCGATTCCGGCAGCACAACGGCGTGGTACCGGAAGTAGAGGGGAGATCCCGCAGGGCTTCTCCTTAAGCCGGAGCGAGTATGGTGGAGTATGAGAGAGAGCTATTAGTGGTCTAGGGTTTAGACACACCAATTATAAGGCTCTAAACCGAAGGCTAGAGCAATTAGAAGCTCTAAACCAAAACGGCTCTAAACTGGAGATTAGAGGATAGGAACTTGTGTGTCTAGAGGAGGAGGCCCTGCCCCTCCTTTTATAGGTGGGAGGGGCGGCCAAGGGGAGGGGAGTCCCTCCCCAAGTCGGCCTTGGGTGGCGCGCCGGCTTGGAGAGGAGACTCCTCCCCCAAGTCGGTTTCAACCACTTCTCGCTTGTTTCCCACAGTTTCTTGTTTTAGCCGTTTGACTTTCAAACTGGCCATTTGACTTTTCTGTTTTAGGATTCAATTTAATCCTTTATTTGGAACAGCAAGAACACTTAGTACATGATGCAATCATTCAATATGTAATGACACATTCATGTACCCTCCCCCCCGAAGTGCCGGACAATCCGGAACCTTCTAGAACATTCCCGATGAAAACACCGGAATCATTCCCAAACTCCGAAACGGGACTTTCCTTATATGAATCTTATTCTCTGGACCATTCCGGATCACCTCGTGATATCCCGGATCCCATCCGAGACTCCGAACAACATTCGGTCTCTTTCTCATAATACCATAACTACTCAAACAACGTCGAATCCTTAAGTGTGTCTCCCTACGGTTCGTGAATTATGAGGACATGATCGAGACACTTCTCCGAACAATAACCAATAGAGGAATCTGGAAATTCATATGGCTCCCACATATTTCTACGATTACTTTGCGATCGAATGAACCACTTACATACGATACCAATTTCCCTTTGTCTCATGATAGTTTACTTATCCGAGGTTATGATCGTCGGTATCTCTGCATACCTAGTTCAACCTCGTTACTGATAAGTACTCTTTTATCGTTCCCGTGATATGTGATCCCTTGTGAGCCAGTCACATGCTTGCAAGCTAATTGGATGACATTCCACCGAGAGGGCCCAGAGTATATCTATCCGTCATATGGATGGACAAATCCCACTCTTGATCCATGTGTTTCAACCAATACTTTCTGAACACTCAATGCCACCTTTATAGCCACCCTGTTACGGTGTGGTGTTTGATGACATCAAAGCATCCATCCGGTAAAGGTGATATGCATGATCTCATGGTCGAAGGAATTAGGTTACTATGTATCAGAAAGCATATAGCAATTGAACTAATGAAATGACTTGATCTTTATGCTACGCTTATCTATAGGAGTATGTCCACCATATCATTCTCCTAACGATATGATCCTGTTGTTAATAACATCTCTATGTTCATGATCAGGAAACCATGATCATATATTAACCAACAAGCTAGTTTAACAAGAGGCTTTACTAGGGACTCTTATTTTAGTTTACAAATCACACAAGTATTAATGTTTCCAGTTAATACAATTATAGCATGGTATGTAAACATTTATCATAAGTGTGAAGATATGATAATAACCACTTTATTATTGCCTCTTGGGCATATCTCCAACAGTCTCCCACTTGCACTAGAGTCAATAATCTAGTTTCAAACCTTTGTGTATTCAACACCTATGGCTTTCCGGTGTTGTATGTACACGATTGCTAGTGGTCAACTGATCTCCGGATCTGACACTTCCAGGTCCGTGTGTAATTGCATGTCTTTGCGTCTCTACGCATCACTCATTCTCTAATGAGATGGCTTTGTATAAATTTGGTCTTTCGGTGTGACCTTTAGCTCTTTGGGGTTAAAACATGTTGATAATATTGTCGCACAATATATCTTCATAGTATTATCCCACTATGAACTACACCTAGTTTGATAACAAACTACTTGACACAAATGCCCTCTTTTGCTACTAAAATAGCAGTCATATACTTAGCCTTTTGTTGTAGTATCTGTCACAATGTCTTAACTTTGGAACTCATCCAAATCCATTATGGAACTCACTTTCCATTATATTGTGCCACCCTTAGTTTAGATTGAGATAAACTTAATTTGTACTTTGTGACAAAGCTAGTATCAATGTAGTACTTTTACAATGAACTAACCATCTATTTGTCACTTCTACAAATAATATACTCTTAGTTCTTCCAAAAGATCATAAGAATATCCTTACTATTGTCCAATGATCATCTTACGAATCATTCTGGTATATGCTCACAACATTTAGAGCATAGGACATATCTGGATTTGTACATATCACAGTATGATTGATATAAATACTCTTTGTGATTTCATACATCAAGTATCAATCTATACTTGATTATTTGTTTCACTTTACCAAATGTCAATACACTTGAATATATCATCAACATTGAACTCATTCAATCCTTTCTGTGCGACAAGAACCTCTCTTGTAGTTTCTATATTGAACTCATTCAATATCTTGTCTATGTACTTCTGGCACAACCATATTAGCGTCTATTGATGCCAAATATTTGGGTTTTGCCTAAGTCTTTCATCGGGATGAAATTCTTAATATGTGTTAATAAAAGATACATTATTTCCAATCAACAATATGTCTTCCACATAATGTATTAAAAAATATGTCTTAGCGCTCCCACTTAATTTCTTGCAAATGCAAGCATCTTCATCATCTCCGACGAATTTAAACTCCTTTAACAGTTTCATCATAGTGAAGATTCCAACTCCGCAATGCTTACTTCAACCATTGAAGTTTGCATATGCATTTAGCATCCTTTGATTTAACAAAACCCTATGGACCGTTTTATGCACATGTCCTAGGTAACGATTCTATTAGAAGAACTTGTTTTGTTTATTCAACTACCATATAACAAAATTATATGTAGTGGTTGCTACATTAATCCGTCTAGACTAAATATCGCTATGAAAGATCAAATCTTGTCATATACAACCTTTGAACATTGTTGTGAACTCTTTCCCAACATGTCGACTATTTCATAGATGTGAAACATCCATGTCTATTTCTTTATAGATCCAAATACGACTGTAAGGTCTTGTACCTTCCCAGAGGGTCTTTCAAGTTCAAATCTTGATCTCTCGTATATGGAACTATCACGGATTTTATGGCTTCAAGCCATTTTACGGAGTCAGGGCCCATCATCGCTTCTTTGCATGTAGTACGTTCATTATTCTCAAATAATGATTCAACCCTCAAATCTTGGTATTTGATTGTTTACTCGACTTACTTGGTTCAACAGAAACTTTGACCTTCATAACCACAACCTTTTGAGGCACGTGAGCCATGAGCATTGTTGCTGCCTCCAGAACACTTTTCGGTGCTGCGCAACTCTGCACATATAGCTAAGGTTCTTTTAACCTTATCAAAGTTCTATTGTCCTCCCACTTTACTTTTCACGAAAAATTCCTTCTAAAAGAAACTTGACGTTCTAAGTGACAAACACTTTTGTCTCCGGTGTTATGGAGGAATACTTAACAAAGACAGGTTCATCCGACTTTGGTTGCAAACATCTTTCTTATGCATAGCATACCAATGTTTAAGAAAGGATAACTTGGGTTTTATCCCAAACCATAACATATGGTGTCATTTCAACGGATTATGATGGAGCTCTTTTCAGTGGAAAAACGGTAATCTCTAAAGCTTTTAATCTTTAAAATATAATGGCAGTTTTATGAATTATACCTTTGATCTTACCATGTCAAACAAGGTTTAATTACATATCTCGAATCCTCCATACTCTTATGGTGTTTCGGGAAATGCAAATCCACGGAACGATTCCATAAATCTTAGGTATTATGCTAAACTTTGTAACTCAAATATCTTCCTTTATGATATTTATCATAAACTGTTTATATTCTTGTTACAATGATTTTGCACTTCATCTTGAAAGTCTTTGAACTTTTCAAATATTTCACACTTCATCCTTATTAAGTAAATATTCATATATTCACTCAAATTTTCGGAGAAAGCATATGAAGTTGAAATCCATCGCTCTTGACTACACATAGGACTTCGTACAACAATATGTACAAGTTCCAATAAGCTAGTCATTCGTTCCCTTTTGGCCTATGAACGAAGTTTCAATTATCTCTAGGAAAGTTTCACAAGCGTCATGTGATCAAAAATCAAAAGACTCCAAAATTCCATCCACATGGAGTTTCTTCATGTTTTCTTTCAGTATAATTTAAACGGCGATGTCACTTCCTAAGTGATCTTTCAATCAATTTGTCTTTCAACATTTTTAGCACTAATTTTATGGATGTGATTTCTCCAACGAGATTTGCGAATCCATCTTTTATGGATTACGGCAATTATTTGAACAACCATTTTGTTCTCATAATACCTGATAAAACAAATCTTTGAAGGCAAGCTTTGATGTTTAACGAGCAATACAATAACCCTTTATTTGTTCTCGATGAACATCATCACATATTCTTTTGCTAGTTACTTAGGCCATTGTAGTTCATGAATTTTGTTGTTTCGTATGACGATTCATACCAACAACTTCAGTATCAAATACTTAAGAACCATATTGTTTAACAAGCAAAGAATATAGCCATAACATGTATATCATCTATATACTTAAACTGAACAATTCTAGTCTTTTCTTTTCTGCCATATACTTATGAGATTCTCTTTCAGTATCTCCTTTCTGTTTGAAAGAATCTATCAACATCAATAGTGGAGTCATACATATGACACATCGTCCAAAGCGTGTATAGTTAAATACCAATGTCTTTGGACTTGCACTTTGAAGTAGATCACCATCATCAAATGTTTGGTGTTCTTTCAAATTCCTTTAGTAATCTCTTGGTGTAGTAAACATTTTACCTACATCAAATATTCACCCTTATCATGGAATCGTCCATGATCAAGCTACTTTTAGCTTATAATGATGAATTATGAGTATAATGTTGCTATCCAAAACCTTTTGGAGGATTAGGACAACAAGTGTCTCCAACCTTTTTGCAAATTCTCATCAAAATATGAGAACATGAACTTTGCCATATTATACTCTATCATGTTGTAACCAAAACTTCGTTTCAGATATCACAATATCTTCCACACATCATGGTTTCTGAAACAACTCTTTCAGATCCTAGATAACCTTGATATTAAGAGAATCCTTTGAATATCAAGAATCATGGAGACAAACATGATACTTATATACTAACACTTGGAATTGTTACTCTTGATTTAATACTAATTATTAAACTTCATGGAGTAACCGGAACTTACTGAAAGTTTGCAATAGGACTTTTAAACTTTAGATTAACACTTCAAAACAATACGATACCAGTTCGTAAAGTAACTAACCAGAATTCTATAGTTCTATCATCTCAGTTATAACTAAGCGCAAGGTGGTAAACGGATGCCAATGACTACAACAACTATGCAAATTCACTTTGATTTAATTTATGATAAATTGAGTTCTAATTAATAATTAAATTAATCTAGGTGAACTCCCACTCAAAACGATATCCCTCACATTGTTTTAGTGATCACACGAACCAAATCCACCACATCAAAACCGATCATCACGAGAGTTGATATAGCTTCAATGGCGAACAATCAACATGTTCATCATATCTACTATATGACTCATGCTCTACCTTTCGGTAATCCGTGTTCCTGAGGCCATGTCTGTACATGCTAGGCTCGTCAAGATCAAACCTTAGTTTCTGCATGAGCAAATCTGGCTTGCTCACGTTGTATACACTTGCAGAATCTAACACACCCGATCATCACGTGGTGCTTCGAAACAACAAGCTTTAGCAACGGTGCTAACTAAGGGTGAACACTTTATGACTTGAAATTCATGTGCATGAGGGATCATCTTATAATGCTACCGTCGTCTACTAAGCAATACAAGATGCATAAAGGATAAACATCACATGCAATTCATAATATGTGATATGATATGGCCTTTCTTCTTTGTGCTTCCGATCTCCATCTTCAAGCACGGACATGATCTCCATCATCACCGACATTGCATCAAGGTCAATGATGCTTCTCCATGGTTGTTGTCCACCGGTTTCAACTATTACAACTACTTTGAATAGACACGGGGTCTTAACAGAAATTAAAGACAACCATATGGCTCCTGCCGGTTGCCGACTTACAATAAGGAACATTGCATACATCATATAAAATCACAATCATGGCCATATCACATCACAGCACACCCCTGCAAAACAAAGTTAGACGCTTCTACTTTCTTTGCATATTTTACGTGGTTTGGGGCTTTCAATAAGTGTCGTTCTAACTTACGAACAAGAACCACAACATTGATACTAGTATTGTCAATCACCCGTTGTAAATTGGATCTTAACTATGCTAGGAGAAACAGGCACCCGCAAAGCCACTTATGCAATACAAGTTGCATGTCGAGCGTGGAGCAAGTCTCATGAACGATGTCATGTAAGGTTAGCCCGGGCCGCTTCATCCCAACATACCGCAAGATGCAAAGTACACAAGAAGCAATCGACAATAAAAGCATCAACGCCCACAATGACCATTGTGTTCTACTCGTGCAACAGATCTACATATAGACACGGCTCTGATACCACTGTAGGGGTTCGTAGCATGGAAAACAAAAATTTTCTATCGCATACAAACAAACAAGCCAAGATCTATCTACTAGATTGTAGCAACGAGTCGATGGAATAACTTACCCTCGAAGATTCCAAAGCGGTTAACGAGAGCAGATTCTCGTGGGTGATGTAGTCGTACTCTTTCCGATCTCAAGATCGTGTAGACGATCCTTCCGGCGCCACGTTCTGGCAGCGCTCCCGCAGTCGGTCACACGTTCGGTACTCGACGAAGACCTTCCTCTCCCTTGTTCCAGCAGGCAGCGGAGGTTGTAGCACTCTCCTCGCGATTCCGGCAGCACAACGGCGTGGTACCGGAAGTAGAGGGGAGATCCCGCAGGGCTTCGCCTTAAGCCGGAGCGAGTATGGTGGAGTATGAGAGAGAGCTATTAGTGGTCTAGGGTTTAGACACACCAATTAGAAGGCTCTAAACCGAAGTCTAGAGCAATTAGAAGCTCTAAACCAAAACGGCTCTAAACTGGAGATTAGAGGATAGGAACTTGTGTGTCTAGAGGAGGAGGCCCTGCCCCTCCTTTTATAGGTGGGAGGGGCGGCCAAGGGGAGGGGAGTCCCTCCCCAAGTCGGCCTTGGGTGGCGCGCCGGCTTGGAGAGGAGACTCCTCCCCCATGTCGGTTTCAACCACTTCTTGCTTGTTTCCCACAGTTTCTTGTTTTAGCCGTTTGACTTTCAAACTGGCCATTTGACTTTTCTGTTTTAGGATTCAATTTAATCCTTTATTTGGAACAGAAAGAACACTTAGTACATGATGCAATCATTCAATATGTAATGACAGATTCATGTACCCTCCCCCCCCCCCCGGAGTGCCGGACAATCCGGAACCTTCTAGAACATTCCCGATGAAAACACCGGAATCATTCCCAAACTCCGAAACGGGACTTTCCTTATATGAATCTTATTCTCCGGACCATTCCGGATCACCTCGTGATATCCCGGATCCCATCCGAGACTCCGAACAACATTCGGTCTCTTTCTCATAATACCATAACTACTCAAACAACGTCGAATCCTTAAGTGTGTCTCCCTACGGTTCATGAATTATGCGGCCATGATCGAGACACTTCTCCGAACAATAACCAATAGAGGAATCTGGAAATTCATATGGCTCCCACATATTTCTACGATTACTTTGCGATCGAATGAACCACTTACATACGATACCAATTTCCCTTTGTCTCATGATAGTTTACTTATCCGAGGTTATGATCGTCGGTATCTCTGCATACCTAGTTCAACCTCGTTACTGATAAGTACTCTTTTCTCGTTCCCGTGATATGTGATCCCTTGTGAGCCAGTCACATGCTTGCAAGCTAATTGGATGACATTCCACCGAGAGGGCCCAGAGTATATCTATCCGTCATATGGATGGACAAATCCCACTCTTGATCCATGTGTTTCAACCAATACTTTCTGAACACTCAATGCCACCTTTATAGCCACCCTGTTACAGTGTGGTGTTTGATGACATCAAAGCATCCATCCGGTAAAGGTGATATGCATGATCTCATGGTCGAAGGAATTAGGTTACTATGTATCAGAAAGCATATAGCAATTGAACTAATGAAATGACTTGATCTTTATGCTATGCTTATCTATAGGAGTATGTCCACCATATCATTCTCCTAACGATATGATCCTGTTGTTAATAACATCTCTATGTTCATGATCAGGAAACCATGATCATATATTAACCAACAAGCTAGTTTAACAAGAGGCTTTACTAGGGACTCTTAATTTTAGTTTACAAATCACACAAGTATTAATGTTTCCAGTTAATACAATTATACCATGGTATGTAAACATTTATCATAAGTGTGAAGATATGATAATAACCACTTTATTATTGCCTCTTGGGCATATCTCCAACAGACCGCCCATCGTCCTAGCACCCGCACCGTTTGGTTCCCTCGCCGCAGTATAAATAGAGGCCTCCCCCACACAATTTCTTCACACCATTCCACTCCCCACCTCTCACTGATCCTCCCCACTTCTTCCCGGAGCAAGGCGAGCACTAGCTTGCCGGAATTTGGCCAGATTCTGCCGCTACTGGAGGAGAAGTGAGCCATCAATTGCGGCCACCCCAGGAGAAGCCGCCAGTACCAGGAGAACCGCCATCATTGACAACCTCATTCGCCCCCATCGCTGACCCTAGCTGGAGCCCAGGTGAGCCCCGCCAGACCCCCACCTCCGTGTTAGGGTTAGTTCCTCGCCGGAGTAGCTCGTCGTCGACAACGACTCTCAGCCGTTGGATTAGAATTAGATCGTAAGGCTCAGATTCGTAGATACCATTTCATTTAGTTAGTTCCGCTGACTAGTGGACCCCATCTATCAGCAGCCCGCACGCGCACTGTGCACAGTGGGCCGACCCATTTAGTTCAAACTTAGATTTTTCATTTTAACTGAAAACCTAGTTCTGTCTGTTGATTCAAAAATCAATTCAGAAATATTCACCAAACCAAATTGCATGAAACTAATTTTGTTAGAAAGGCATTAAAATTATTAATCCAAGCCCGTTGGATTCAAACCATTTGAAATTATAGATCACCTATGGTAAAAATAACGAGGCAGAGACTTTTCTACATTCAAACATTTTTCAAAATCAAGCATAGATGCTTTTTAGTTGATTCCAACTATCAAAAATCACATTTTATAAGACCTTTCTGAATATATAAAAATATCTAGGTTTACTTGCAGTAATAATGGACAAGTATTAAAAGAATGCCCCATAGGAATTTCTAGTCACTTTAATTAATTAAAATAATAATGTTAAACCTTATTAAATTGTGACACCACTTTAAATCACATTCCCAAGTATTAAAATATGTGGTGATGACATGTGTCAACATGATCCCATATTTTAATTGGAGAATATTAAATCTTAAGTAGTTTTTCAATGAGTGGAAATTACTTTTCTAAAATAAAATAAATAAGACTAAGTCTTTAATTCATGTGATGATGCTATATCATCTAGTGTGAACCTTTGTGTGCTAAATAGAAGTAGTTAAGTATTGTTTGGTGATTGTGTACTTCGTATTTATTTATAGACGCTAGTACCGACCAAGGATACGAAGAGGAAGGAGACTACTACGAAGAGGAAGCAGAAGAGAACTTCAACCACTACACTTCTCAAGGCAAGCTAACACTTGCATGATAACTATGCAAACTAGATGCCTTAGGCATATGTGATTATACCACTTTATTATAACAAAACCCATTTTTAATTGCAAGCTTTATTCTTTTATTTCTTTATCAAAGCTTTTTATTTATGTTTACTTAGTGACTTGTAAATTTTGGGAAAGATATTATAGGTAGCATAAAGAGCATAAAAATTGGCCTAAGTTAGATAGAATTAGATGTCATCCTAAGGCGTGAGATTAGACATAGATAAGTCACACTTGATTATCACCCCTCATTAGTGATTACCCCCAACTTTAGTAGCTAGTGCTAAGCATAAAACTTGATCACTTTAGATGGGAATACTTGGTGAAAAGGATTATGAAAACCTTAGAATGATGAGTCATTCTAATGAGATGTTTTGACATGTGTTATGAACACATGATTATTTGATGATGAAAATGTTGAGGCATGAGCCTCAGCCCTTTTATAAAACTGATTGTTGTGTTCGGATGCGATACCATTCCAATTTTACCGTAAAACCACAATACCCAAATTTGGGTAGGGCTTGACTGGAAATTTATATATCTTAGTATGGGTTCCCTTGCGGCCGAGGTTTGAGCTGAGGCTACCTCATGATGATTGTCCACCTGTGCATTTCCCAAGATGACAGATGGTCATGTTGGGAGGCCAAACTCATAGGGAAGGTGCCTATACTAGGGTATGTAATTGAAAGGTTAGGATTGATTATCCGCATACTGAGTATGGTGATTCAGGATTGTTCCTGGCGGATGTATCGAATGTTGTGGTGAAAGTGTACCACCTCTATAGAGTGTCAAACTATTCGAATAGTTGCGTCCGCGATTATGGACAATTGGAATGGCCATACTGTTACATCGTCAGATGTTTTCAAAATGACTTATGAAATGAATCATGACTTTGACTTGACCACAACAGGGTTGTGAAAGTGAAATCTAAGTTCCTACTTAGGTGTTATAAAACATTAAATTAGTTTTCTTTGCTTCTAAACTAAGTTAGAGATAAACCTGGCTTTTTGCAAAACAACCTAGAGCTTAGGATTCCTACTTGAAACCTCTTTACCTGTTAGTGATAGTTTGCGAGTACTTAAAGAGTACTCATGGCTTTGTCCCTAGCTATTCCTGTGGCCAGACTATAAGGAGGAATACCAGGATGATGGACATCAGGAAGTCTATGACAACTAGGATCATCTCACATCGGCAGCATTGCATGTGACTCGGAAGATGGAGCTTCGCCCATGCTACCGTTATTATATTATTCCACTGTGTTGATTGTATTAAGACTGGATCATGAGATCCTTTATTTGTAAGACCTTTATTATGGTTTGTAATGGATGATGAACTATGGTACCAATCTGTTATGTCTCGCAAAAATGGTAATCCTGGGATTGCGATGTATGGCATAATAGGCATTTGGGATTAAAAATCCAGGTGTTGACAGATAAAAGAAAGTATTTCCAAGGCTAATAAAGCTCATAGCTAAGGTCAATGCTTAATTGTGAAAAATGTAATCCTAAAAGGATTTTAAAAGATAAATAAATATTAAATAAAATTATACAAATTGGAATGACTATTTTTGGAACTATAAATAAAAAGATATGAATTTTATAAGACAAAGAAAGAAAGAAAGAAATAAGAATTATTTCAAAGACAATTTAAACCTTGACTAAAACCATGAGTAAATGGAATAAAAGCTTATTAAATAATATAAAAGGATAAAATTTTATTTAAATAAAATTATATGGGCTTATGAACCATATACAAATTTTATTTAAATAAATGCCAAGGTGCAACACTCAAATTTAAATGATTATATTTGACAATGAACTAAATAACCAACTTATATTATGTGTAAAATATTCTGAAAAGGTTGGCAAAGTTTTGAATCAATTTGATGTTTGAATCAAATGTTTTGAATAAAAACAGAAAAAGAAAAAAGAAAAGACAAAGGAAAAAATAGAAACTAACCCTGCCCAACTAGGCCCAGCAAGCAACCAGCCCAGCTAAGCCCACCCGGGCCACTCTCCCTCTCCCCACAGATTCTTTTCTCACCCGTGCACACCTATACCCCCTCGCTGACGCCCTGGCCTTGTAGCCACGTCGACGTCGTCGTCAACCAGCGATCGAGCCCACGTCCTCCTCCCCGCCATTACTGATTAACTTGATTCACGTAAATTTCATTGATTTCATGAGCAAATTTCTCTCCCGACCTCGCCTTCTTATTCTCCTCTCCCTCCTCTCCATTTCCCCTCACTTCCCCGCACCAGTAAGCCCCGGGGCTGCCCTGATTCTAGCTCGCACCACCATAGACCCCGACGAACTCCGGCGCCGATTCCGGTGAGCCTCGACCTCCCCCTTGCCTCTAGCTCACACTCGTTTACCAGCCATCCTCTCGCGCACGCACTGACGCTCCCAGCGTTCCTTCTCGTGCTCTGTAGGCTCGCCAACGACGACCTCTGCAAGTTCCCGACGGTGCGCACAACTCCGGTGACGAAATCTGGTGAACCCTCTAATTCTTGTTGTCATGGTTGCCATCGTCCTGTGCTTCCTCTGATGCTCGCCACACGCTCGCTCGTGACCTGCAGGCTCGGTGATACGTCGGAAACGTATCTATAATTGTTGATGTTCCATGCTTGTTTAGTATCTACTTTGCTTTGCTTTGTCCACACTTTGAGGTGCTTTTCATATGTTTTCTGGTACTAACCTATTAACAAGTTATCACGGTGCCAGTTGCCTGTTTTCTACTGTTTTTGGTTCCAGAAAATCTAGTAAGGAAATATTCTCGGAATTGGACGGGACAAAAGCCAAAGTTAATATTTTACCAGGGAGAACACAGAGTCCAGAGGAGAGACGGAGGGGCGCCATAGGGCGGCTGCACCCTCCCCCCCCTAGGCGCGGCCTATGGTGGGCCCGTGCCTGGGCAGGGTGTGGACCCCCTGGCCGCCTCCCAGCCTCGCCTCTTCGCCGATAAGAATACCCCAATGCCTAACCCCTAAGAACCCGATCAATATTCCACGAAACCGTCTGTAGCCGCCGCCACCATCGTCCCTAGATCGGGGGGATCTGAAGCTCTTACCGGCACCCTACCGGAGGGGAGATCATCCCGGAGGCCTTCTTCTTCAACATGCCAGCCTCCGGTATGAAGATTGAGTAGTTCCACCTTGGACTATGGGTCCATGTAGTATCTAGATGGTTGTATATCCACCTTGTGCTTTCATGTCTAGATCTTGTGAGCTCCATTCATGATCAAGATCTCATCTATTTGTAATCATGCATGTTGCGTTTGCGCGGATCCGATGGATATTGAGATTACTATGTCAGATTGATTAATGGTTTTGTCTTATTAATTCTATCATGTCTGTGTTGTTTGTGATCTTGCATGCTCTTCGTTGTAAGTAGCTATCTTAGCCAAGTAGTTCTTAGTGACTCCAAGAGGGGGTATTTATGCTCGATAGTGGGTTCATGCCTCTACTTAATCAAGGTAAGTGACAGAAATCTCTATGGTTGTAGATGTGCTATTGCCACTAGGGAGAAAAAAATGGTCTCTTGATAATGGAACAAGTGGATTGTTTACCTTGCACACTTTGCTTAAAGCAGTTGTATGTTGCTTGCAACTTAATACTGGAGGGGGTTCGAATGATAACCCAAAGGTGGACTTCTAGTCATAGATGCAGTTGGATGGCGGTCTATATATCTTGTTGTATTGCCCAATCGAATCTCATAGGATCTTTATGTCTACTATTGCATTATTATGCCTTGCTCAGTCCTATCAATTGCCCTGCAGTAATTTGTTTACCTAGCATGCCACGTTTGTTTATCTAAGGATAACACCTCTAGTAAACTATGGACCCGGTCCAATATTTACCATTGCTACATCTTCCACTGTTACTGTTTACTTGCTGCAAACCATCATCACCTTTCACACCATATAGTTAATCCTTTCTTACAGCAACCGGTGAGATTGACAACCTCACTGTTAGTTGGGGCAAAGTCTTGAGTTTGTGTTGTGCAGGTTTCCACGTTGCTTGCAACACCTTTGAGACATTTCCTTCCTCCTACTGGTTCGATAACCTTGGTTTCTTACTGAGGGAAAGCTTGCTGCTATGCTGCATCATACCTTGCTCTTGGGGTTTCCCGACGAAGCGTCAACACACATCAAGACATTTTCTGGCGCCGTTGCCGGGGAGGCTAAGGACGTCTTCACAAGGGGAGTCCTCCTCAACCTTTCTTTTTACTTTGTTTTTGGTTTGCTTAGTTTCTTTTGCTTGTTTTTGTTTGCCTCTTTTTATCAAAAGCTCCAAAAAAATTAGTTTAGTTTGGTTTGCTTTCTCTTATCAAAAACACAAAAAAATTAGTTCCTGCTCTAGCTGCTACTGCTGTTTTTGGCTTGCTCCACTTTTGCCAAAATGAATTCTGCTGAGAACACCAAGTTGTGTGACTTCACTAGCTGATACGTCCAAAACGTATCTACTTTCCCGAACACTTTTGCTATTATTTCTCCTCTAAAATTGTGTGATTTGGATACAAGTAACACAGACTGATGTTGTTTTCAGCAGAATTACCTTGGTGTCTAGTTTTTGTGCACAAAATCAACTATCAGGAAAAATCCCGAAAAATATGCCAAAAATCCTATTTCACCAGAAGATCCACGAAGACAGAGTACGAGACAGAGTGGAGGCCTCGGGGGGCACACCCCTGCGAGGCGCAGGCCAGGCCTGGGGGCGCCTAGGGGGTGCGGTCACCCCAGGAACCCCCTCGGCCTCCCTCTTCACCTATAAGAAGCCACTTGACCTAAAAACCGAAGGGGTTCGTCGTTTTTTCAGAAAGAGTTTCGCTGCACCGCCACCACAAGAAGTCGCGATTCGGATCCAAAAACTCCATTCTGGCACCCTGCCGGGACAGGGAATTTGGGGAGGATCATCGCCATCGTCATCACCAACGCCTCTCCATCAACCATCATTGTTTCCCTCATCCATGAGTGAGTAATCCCCCACTGTAGGCTATGGGGATGGTAGGGATTGGATGAGTTCTATCATGTAATCAAATAAGATTGTTAGGGCATGGTGCCTAGTATGTCTATTAGTGCTATTTGACTTTGTTGCAACTTGTTGTGCTTAATTCTTGTCACTAGGGCACGAGTGCCATGATCTCAGATCTGAACATATTATTGAATCATTATGATAGTATTGTTTGTGATCTTATCTGCAAGTTGTGTACACATATCATTATCCGGATCCAAAGGCCCCGAAGTGACAGAAATTGGGACAACCGGAGGGGATGGCTGTGATGTGAGGATCACATGTGTTCACGGAGTGTAAATGCTTTGCTCCGGTGCTCTATTAAAAGGAGCACCTTAATTGCCAGTAGTTCCCTAGAGGCCCCGCTGTCACGGGATGGGAGGACAAAAGATGTTGTGCAAGTTCTCATTGCAAGTACGCATGACTATATATGGAGCACATGCCTATGATTATTTAGTACTTGGATGCTTATTCTTATTTATCTGCAATGCCCTAGATCTTGAAGTTACATGTTTAGACTCATCCATGCAACAGCTGTCCATCCATCCCCATTCCTACCGCACTCATATCCTACTTCTTGCTGCTACTGTTACTATTGCTCTTGTTTTACTGCTGATGTTGCTTTGCTGTTGCTACAACAAACTGTTGCTACTGATAAACTTCTGTTTGCAAGAACTATTTCCAGGTGCAGCTGAATTGATAACTCAGTTGTTAAGGCTTGCAAGTATTCTTTGGCTCCCCTTGTGTCAAATCAATAAATTGGGTAATACTACCCTCGAAGACTGTTGCGATCCCCTATACTTGTGGGTCATCAAGACTATTTTCTGGCGCCGTTGCCGGGGAGCATAGCTTTATTTGTAAGTTCACTTGGATCTACTATTGTTCACTGCTACTCCTTTCATCATGGGGAAATCTCGTGATGGAAAGTTTCCTATTTTGCCATCTACTACAAGAATAGGTACAGTCCTAAACACCTCTGCTGTTCTTGATTCATTGTCTGTTATAAGTAAGCTTGTTACACCACCACCACATACTCATGCTACACACACTGCTACTACTGCTGAATCTGAAACTGCTTTTGTTACTCATGATGTTACTTCTACTGTGCTTGATGCGAGTGGTTCATTAGGTCCTTTCCTAGATGCTACTATGGCTAGTCTAGGAAATACTAAAACTCCTAGTGAAGACACTGTTACACCTGTTAGCTCACCTGAGTCTAGAGAGACTTATGATATTAATGATGGTTACATTGAGTTCACTGATGAATTTGTTGAAGAGTGCCAAAACACACATGGTGCTAGTGCTATTAAGAGTCTCTTTGCTAGACGCACCATTATTCCTAAACTGTCCTCTGATCCTAAGTTTGCCACCTCTCCCACAGATATTAAAGATAAATATTATGATTTCTCTCTTGATTTTACCCTCAAAAAATTTCTCTCTTGATTTATGCTATTTAGACATTGTTGAGAAAGAACCTTTTAGTGGGACTGAAGATGAGAGTGATGTGGCTCATATGAATGAGCTTTCCACTATGAGTGCTTTATTCTCTGATGATTTTAAGATGCGCAAGTACTTTTTTTCTAAGATCTTCCCTTTTTCACTATAAGGAGAAGCTAGGGCTTGGTTTAATAGATTACCTCTTGGTTCCATTGATAGTCCTGATTGCTTGATTGCTTCTTTCTTCCAAAAATATTTTCCTCCCAATTCTAGACATGCTGCCTTGCAGAGACCTTTTGACTTTAAACAGGGAGAAGAAGATAAATTGCCTGAGTCATGGACAAGGTTCTGTGTCTTGATTCATGCACATCCTGGATGTCCATTGCCTAAGAATGAGCTTCTTGATATTTATTATAATGGACTAACTAATGATTCTAGGACATACCTAGATAGCTTTGCTGATTGTGTTTTTAGCAAAAGAACTCCTATAGATGCTGAAGAATTAATGGCTAAAATAAGCAAGAATTATGATGATTGGACTTCAAATGAGCTAAATACACCTGAGCCTATTAATCCTGAACTAGCTGTGCCTAAACCAATTCCAATACCAACACCAAAGAAGAGAGGAGTAATTGCATTAAATGATGAAGTGATGAATGAAGCTAAGAAATGTCTAAAGGAGAAAGGTATTAGAGTTGAAGATGTGAAGAATCCACCTCCTATAGAAGAATTATGTAAGCCAATTCCCCACTCATCTACTATTGAGGTACACTCTCTCCACTTTGATGAAAGTGATATTCCTTATGGTAAGCCTCCTGATCAATGCTTAAAGGAACTTGACACATTTATTATTAAACAAGGTAATTTTAATAATCAATTTCAGAATCATTTATTGGAAAACTCTAGAGATATTAAAGAGTTGAAAGATATTGTGGAAAGAACTTCTAATGATATTAAAATGCTTTGTAAACACTTTCAAATGGTTCAAACCCGACTTGATTAACTTGCTAAGGTACAAAAAGATATGCTAGTTAATGCCTCAGGAGATAAACATGCTTATGGAATTAGAACTAGGAGTGGTATAGCTACTCAAGATCCTTTATATCCTGAAGGACACCCTAAAATAATTGAGTAGGATTCTCAACAAGGTGAAAGTAGTGGTAGTACTTGTAATAGAAAGAAAAATAAATATAAAATATTTGAGGAACCACTTGAACCTGCTATAGATCCTAATAGTATATCTGTCTCTGATGCTGAAACTGAAAGTGGTGATAAAAATGATGCTCCTGATAAGGAGGAAGTTGAGGAAGAACCTGATAAGCACACTAAGAACACTAGGTACACTAAGGAAGTTTTTATTGCTAATAAACATGGTAAAGAGAGAGAACCTTGGGTGCAGAAACCTATGCCTTTTCCAGGTAAGAAACACAAGTCAAAGGAGGAAGAACACTACAACAAGTTTTGTGAGTGGATGAAACCTTTATTTTTGCAAATTCCTTTGACTGATGCTATTAATTTGCCTCCTTATTCAAAGTATATGAAGGATATTGTTTCTAATAAAAGGAAGGTTCCTAATGAGGAGATTTCTACTCTGCTTGATAATTATTCCTTCAATGGTAAGGTTCCAAAGAAACTTGGTGATCCAGGTACACCAACTATTCCTTGCTCTATTAAGAATAATTATGTTAGAACTGCTCTATGTGATTTGGGAGCAGGAGTTAGTGTTATGCCTTTTTCTCTCTACAAGAGACTCCAGCTAGAAAAGTTGATACCAACTGATATATCTTTGCAAATGGCTGATAAGTCAACTACTATTCCTGTTGGTATATTTAAGGATGTTCCTGTTCAAGTGGATCATAATTGCTTGGTTTTAACTGATTTTGTTGTCCTTTAGATGCCTGAAGATGATAATATGTCTATTATTCTTGGGAGACCTTTTCTTAATACTGCAGGTGCTATCATCAATTGTAATCAACGAAAAGTAACATTCAATATTAATGACAAAGAGCATATTGTTTATTTCCCCAAGAAGGTTGCTAGAAGCTATTGCTGAATTCCATTGAAAATATTGGGAGCGTCAAGGTTGGAGAAATATATTGTCCCATTCCACAAGAAAATTTTGAAACTAATATGATTGGGACCATTGCTATCAAGTATGAGGTAACATAATCACCTTGTGGGATGCAAAGTTTTGTTTCATATAAGATTGTTTTGGTAACAAGACTTGATCAACCTTGTTAACAAAAGGATTTTAATGAACAAAGCAATGTTTTCACTGTGGTTATTCTTGCTTTCTTTTATTTTTCTCCTTCCTAGTCTTTGCCTTTTCTTTTGCTAGCTTTGGTTTTGCTAGTTGTTTGCTTGTTAAAGTGTCTTAGAACTTCTGTAGTTTGGTTTTTGGTTTGCTTTTGCTTCTTCCAAAAAAATCTGTTTCTGCAAGAAAATCAATTTTCATACCTTGAAAATTGGCCAAAAATAATGTTCCCCGAAAAATTCCAGAAAATTCAAAATATTTTTTTCCTCAAAAAAGGGGCAAAGGGACACCTAGAGTGACCCAGGGGGCACCCAAGGCCACCACACCCATGGTGGGTGCAGGTAGCCCCTAGGTGGCGCCTGGCTGGGGTGTGGCCCACCTGGGCCCCTCCAAGGTACCTCCTCCCAGCCATCTTCTTTCTCTCTCCCGAAAAACACCAGAAAACTTTCTCTAGCTCGAGTTCCTGCTGTTCTTACTCACGATTTTGAATCTCCTTGCTTATCCCATCTTTTTTGCTGATTTTTGGAGGGATTGGTAGTGCCTCCTCCGCTTGTCCAATTAGATTTGTGATTGGTAGATTGTATCTTGAGTATTTTGCTGCTATAGGTGACAGGTTGCGTGAGCTTGCATGCTTGTTCTATGCTTAGAGATTTCACTTTGATGCATGTGTAGCCCTCTAGCAAGTTCCTATAGTAGTTTATCATCATTTATCAACTTGGAAATCACTTGATTTGATGTTTGTCTAAAAAATTTAGAAAAGGAAGATGAGTGCATACCCACAGAATCAATACGATTTAATGGTACATGAGCCAATGGAAGTTCATCGTGAGGAAGGAGTCTTCCCTTCATTTACCCATGCCTTGAATTTATGAGACATGGGAATCTTCCAGGATTTCCAAACTATGATTACCAATGCAGGGTTGGAACACTTTGTTGAAGGTGAACCTTTTCAGTATGTTAAGCTAACCATGGGTGTGGTGCAGGACTTCCGGTTTACTTGGTCTTCATCTAATCCCATGGTCCATTATAAAATATACAATATAGACGTCAACCTGCCTTTTGCTAATTTCTGTGCAGCAATTAGAGTACCTCAGTGGGGATCTTGTGAGAAGATCAAGGAGAGGCCAAGTCACTTATGGATTTATATGCCAAGATTTGCCAAGGTTTCGACTTCTCAAAGTAAAGTGGTAAAATTCGGAACATTCAGTTCCCAGCCATTAGATATTTTGCCTATTTCATTACTGTAGCATCCCAATTGTCTAACAATTGCAATGCTACTAGCCTAGTCTATATAAATGCTACTTCCTATATATGATTGTTGCATCATCATTATATCATGCTCATGTCATCATGCCACCTTGCATTTGAGCATCATATAAAACCCTTTTGATTTGGTTCTTCTCTCATATGCATTGTAAATTGTATTTGCCTCTTGATATTGTAGTTGGTTCTTGATATATTGTTTAAATGCCCAAGTTGAGTTGGGGGCATATCTTTTATTCAACTCCACCACCTTTCTTGTAATCACCCCATAATTCCACCATCCAACTAAATATGAGCTTTGCACTTTATGGGTTTTACCTCTAGCTCATGTGGGTTGGGATGGATCCAATTCTTTTTCCACATGCTCTCATCTTAGCATCATGTTGTTTTCACATTAGTGATATGTGGAGCCACCTTTGCATGCATTATGAGTAGTGGCCTTTTTCCTAGTTTTCATATGGATTATCATGGATTTATGCTCATGTTGGGGTATTTTTGGGACTATTAAACATCTAATGGAATAAACACACTAGCAAGTCCCAATTATAATCAAATGTGATCATCTTCATCTATTCCATCTGGAACTTTCCTTTAACTTCTTTTGCTTGGCTTAATTCCACTTTTGGGAATGCATAGGAATAATGCCATGTAAATATTATTGTCTTCACAAGAATAAGCATGGCATTAATTGTTTTGCATGGGCCATGCAAGAACCACCACATTCTAGCCTTTTGGTTTTTAATTGAATCTTTGAGTGAATCTCCCCCTATCTCCCTCCAGCTCTCTCTCTGCCGTGCATGCCCCACACCGAGCCTACCCTCCCTGGCCTCACCTTGCCCCACCTGCCACCTGCCTACCTGCCCTAGACGAGCCAGCTCGAGCACGTGAAGAGGAGAGGGAAAGGTGGCACCCGAGCCACCTTTTTCCCTTCACCACCTCCCCACGGCATCTTCCTCTCCCTCTATGCCTTGCCTCCGCCCCACAACCCCTCTGCCTCTCCCAGATCCGCCCAGGGCCTTGCCCTCTCCTCTCCTTCCTCTCCACCACCGGCCACCCTCTCTCGCCGGCCACCGTCGGCCTCCACCTTCCCTCCTATCCCCAGCCGGTGGCGTGGCGCTCAAGAGTGTCGAGGGAGTCGAGGACGCTCCTCTGCATCGCCCTGTACCCGCCGTCGAGGAGGAGAAGGGCTGGAGCCGAAGAACACCGCCGCCACCGACGCCAAACCCTAGCTTCGCCGGCCTCTGCCTCGTCGTCGATCCGCTACCCCTCCGCACGATCCACCACCTCCAAAAACCTCTCGGTGAGCCATCCGACCCCGCTGACACCCTCGCGTGCTTAGTCGCGTCCTAGTCTCGCCAGGCCCCTGGACGAACGCCCTCTGGACGTGTCTGCGTCTGCATGATCCCGTGACGCCCCGCGTTATCAAGCCGCCAGCCACCCTCCTAGCAACAACCCCAGCCCACCGCGCTGGTTACGCCCCACAGCGCGCACCCCCGCGACCCAGGATCGATCCCCCGCCTCGCGTCGGGCACCGATCTGTCGCTCGATGCAGAGAAAGAAGAGGAACAGTACGGGCTGTGGTAGTTTTACAGATCGCCCCCTTTTTGTTTTCTGCTCCACCCGCGGTACCTCGTGGCCCACCAGTCAGCCGCGCCGGCGCGTTTACAGGAAACCCCCCGGTTTTTCCCGTTCGCAACCCGCAGTCCCCCGCTGTGCCGCGTGGCAGCCCCGCACTCGCCCGCTGGCGTATGGGTCCGCAGCGCCTCGGACCCCACCTGTCATCCTCTGCGGCTGGGCATGCTCGCGGTGACAGAAGGTTTTCTGCGCGCTGTGGCGTCCAGTCAAGCCTGGCCCCACCTGTAATTGTCTGTGGCTAGATTTGAGCGAGTGACAAAAGTATTTCCGTATTTCAATTTTAATTCAAACTTTTTCAATTAAAATAAATTCAGATTTCAAATCTGTTTACAAATAACTTTTAAATTATAATTCCAAATAATACAAATAATATATGTTTTGAAATCAGAAAAATGTGAGGAATTCAAATCTTCCATCCAAAATATATTTTGAACACTTAAAAGTTCAAGTTGATTAAAATTACAATAAAATGCCCTTTTGCCTTAATTAATTAATAACTTTTGTTTTATAACTCCAAATTTGACAAATAATATGTCTAAAATGATTAGCTCAACGAGACCTTTCTGTTTATGCATTCCATGTTCTGAATTGCAGCATGCATCATATAAATATAAAGTATACAGCAACTAATTGGAGTATAAAATGTGACCAAAACTCAATAAAATGCTTTATTTCTTGTATTCCACACCTCACCCATGCCATGCTACTTTATTGCCATGCAAATTGTGCATCATTCATCATGGCATGATTGTTTTCTTGTCGCATTTAATTCATATGCTTGTGCACTTTATTTATGTTGGCCCTTGTTTGTTTGGTTCTTCTTCGAATAGACGCTGAGCAGGGGATATATCAAGAAACCCAGGAGCACTACCCAGATCCTTCTCTCGCTTCAACTGAGCTGCCAGGCAAGCACTACCACATGCTTGCATACATATAGTACCTACTGCCTCTATCTTATTCTTGCATCATTGAGTCGCGATCGCATTAAACTGAATCCCAAGTACTGCATAGCCTTTACTTTTAAACCCCACCGAAGCTTGTTCCTCCATCCCATGAGCCATTACTACAGGAGTTGTTTGAGCCATGCGGGTCGTAGAATAGCATGTGTAGGGTATGTGAGTGTCTGATGGATAACGAGGTACCTATACAACTTAACCTGAGTAGTAATGGGATAACTAATGAAAGTGGCACCGGTGAGCAATATCTGCTATTTGGTTTTTCATGCTCACTTGTGTCCCGTAGGACCCCGAGTACTTGATTCCTGTTCCTTGAATATTCGCTCTATCCACATCCGGGAGGCTTATGGACCCCCCTGAGCCAGAGCTTGATTCATTCTTATTTCTTGGGGCCACAATTAGTTTGGGGCTTTATTACTATCCTGTACTTATGCCATGCTTTACTGCTTAATTTAAGATTGTGCGAGGAATGCACCTGTACTGTTTAGGTAAGCGGATTGTTTTCGCGGTATCGACAAGCCCAGTCACACTTTCGGGTTCCCAGTCGTTTACAGCCATTGACGCAAACCTTGAGTCCGTCTCGGAGCCGGCCAACTTCGTTGTGGGTAGCTTAATGGGGTGGCCCCCTGAAATATTTCTGAATCCTGTGATCGCTTTGTCGTGAATGCCTCGTTGGGTTTTGATTTGGTTTTTCCGAGGTTGATCGAGTGTGTGTTGCTATTTGTGCACCCCTGCAGGGTAAAACTTTCTGAAAGCCGTGTCCGCGGTTATGGACGACTTGGAGCACAGTTTCTCGATCATAGACAAGTATAACTAAAGTACCACTTTTAATTTGACTAAGTAACTGACTAGTAAATAGTGCAACACTCATGGAATGGATAATAAAACTGCCAACGGATGGGGGGTGTTCGTCCGCTTCCTCGTTGGTAAGCGAGGAGGAGGATGGATCTGTTAATATTACTGTTATAACTGTTGTTATTAATTCACGGACATCCGTCTATCTTTGGTTAGGTGGATGGTTAGCGAGTATCTATAGAATTGTTAGGTATTATCTTTTGCTGCAATTGCGTCACCCAGGTTGTGTCCCCTTTAGAGGCATAAAGACTTGCTGAGTACCCCTAGGGTCTCACACGATAAATTGTTTGATTCAGATGAACAGGTAAACTCGCAAGATGGATACTGGGTGGAGGAGACGGACGATGTGGACAACGATCATTCGGTGTAGAGATTCCGGGAACGGGGATCCGTGAGATCTGTGGGCGGGATGTGTTTATTTATGGGGCATCTTATGCCGATTTGCTTCTTATCCGTACTCGGATCTTGTTTTCTGCTTCCGCTTGATACTCTGATGTTTGATGTATGAGGAGATATCCTAAACTATTATATCTATCTAGGACATTTGGATCTTGCCGTATGGCGTTGCAATATTTCTATTTCTTTTAGATGGAATGGCTCTGAGGACTGTTGTATGGTGGCTTGCATACATACTCATTTGTGTATGTAGTTGATCCCTTCGCCTGCCGATTACGCCGCCCGTTCTTGTCCCGATGTTTGGAAATGGTTAGGACGGCCGAAAGGTCTACCTGTGAGTGGCATCTGGGCCCCACCGTACTATTTTAACCATTTCCGCTCATCCAGGCTTGTAACTAGGAGCGTAATTCACCGAGGTAGTTACAATTGGTATCAGAGCCATCCCGCCCTTCAGGGTCTCAGCCAAATGGTCGTTGTCAGTCTAGAAAATATTTTTGGTAGCTATGTATACTAGGGAAAAACAAAACGCGAGAGTAGGACTGCTTCCACTTTTCTTCTTACCCACCCACCCACCCTTTTCTGGTAAGGAAGTGTAACGTTTTCTATCCTCTTCTTAAATTCAAACTAGGATTCACGTGTTCTGGGTTTCCGTAGTACCATAGGTTGAGTGTGTGTGTGTGTGTGTGTGTAATTCCTTGTCTATCTGTTGTATCCAACATGTTATCTTTATCTGCCTTTGGTTATCAACTATTGGTACATTCCATACTGACAGGCTTTTGAATACCGGCGCGATCTATCTGACTCCTTGTTAACCGGTGCCATCTTCTTAAGGGTGTCCTTCCTTCTAGCAACTCCACATTCTGTGAAACCATCAGTTGCTAATCGCTACCTGATAAGTGTTTTTGCGCATCTATTGGTATTTTAATGCCGAAAAATGCGGCAAAATTTCTTTGATACATCTGTGCTTCCACACTCCTTTTCAGTCGTGTGTGAAACATTATCTATCTCCCTTTTATCAGCATGTCCATGCTAACTCATTCTTTTGTCACCGGCGCTTAATCCTAGAGTTTCATTTCATCTCCAATTCTCTTGGGCTAATTACATAACATGTGTCGATCCGATGCTGGTGATTGTAATTTGGTTCTCGGCATAGCTATATGACACTTATCTTGAGTGGAATATGGAAAATGCAATCACCACTATCCTCCAAATGGTGACGGTTATCTCCTGTGATTTTGAGTACACCGCGATCATATCTATGCATATTCAAGCATCTTTGGCAATCCAGAGTTTCTCCAAGCACTACGGCGGTCTATCATCTGTCCATCATGCTGCACATCCTTTTGAACCCCATATCTGCACAATTCTCCTGGATACGAGGGAATTGCATCTTTTCGTCTCTGATAGCTTTGCTTAAGGTATGAGCTATCATCGGTTCTTATCCAAGATCTCTTTATCTTTGTAACCGGTGATCCGATCGACAATGTGAACCAGGTGACATCTCTTTTTCTTCCGAAGGACCAGTTAACCTATTCTGTCAGCGCATCTTCTTCAACAGGAATCCTTACTCGTAACGTTGATCTTTCAAAGAGCGTTGAGCTCAGAAAGTGTTTAGAGCATTTGTTCGTTCTCCCGCCTCTTGAACTTGGTATTCTGGGAATATCTTGTCAATCCATGGTGGTATATGTTGATAATATGCTTGCCTATTCGATATCTATGGAAGGACATGGAAGATCATCTGTGTCTCTTTCTCTCGAGCTTCGTGAGCACTGCCTGTCTGCAAAGTCTCAAAGTGAGAATTCTGACTTTTTGAAGTCACATATCTCGATCACGTCCTTCTGCTAAATACATTACTTCAACTCTGGAATCAGCAAGTCCATTGTTAATTCCATCCTCCATCTTCAACCAATCCGGAGTTGTTCCTTGTTGGCAAGTTATCATCATCGTTCCGCTGAAGATTTCCTCAAGGCTGCTAAATCTCTCTCAATCATTTCAAGAAGAACAAGGAGTTCTTTCACCTCAGTCTCGTCAAGTAATCTCTTGAAACCCTCTCGCTCTATCGTCTATGCTCAATCCACCGGAGGCCATGAAGACCTTCCAGATCTTGTATTCCTTCTATTCAAGTGGTGCTATCTTTTTCTATATCTGTGAAATTTTGCAGTTGTCTCCGTGATGTTCCTTTATATCTTTCCGGTGGCTGGTTACTTATGATATGACGACAACATCATCACCCTTATCTATCTTGGATCCGGTGAATCGTTTGCATCAATCTTTGTTTTCTTACGGAGTTCCCTGAGCTCTTCTTATCAATGCCTTCAGTCTGTTTCGGTAGTTGGGTTGCATGGTTTTCTTATTCATGTGCGGAGTAATGCTTTGAGTGCGGGATGGAGTAGCTACCATACCACTACTCTTATCATTCGCTCTTGTACATTGAATTGGTGAATTAATGTGATTTCACTCATTCCACGGAAGTTAGAAGTGGCCTTTATCCCTTGATACTTTTACTTCCGTCCTTGTTTTTCCGGAGTGCTCTTTCGAAGAAAGTAATCAATAATCTCTTGTTGGTGATCTCACCCTTTCTACACGGAGCAAAATCCTCAATTATCTGGTGGAAACAAACGCAAACCTTTTTCTATCCTCGTCTTTCTACCGATGCTCGATATCCCCAAACAAGATTAAAGGAAACTATCTCTCTCTTTGTTTCATCAATTCTTTTTCTGTGGTAAAGCCAATTATGGTTGATGCCATCAGCCGCAAATCTATTGCGTTAGCCTCAAGGCTAAAGAAAGCAATAAGTATCTCTACAATAAACTCCAGATCCTCCATATTCTTTGCTTCTCGGGATTCCACCATGATCTGGCTTCACATCCATCTCTGGAAGTTATATCTGCGCACCTAAATTGCGTGATCCTTGGTTCTTACCGGTGCAACAAGAATCTAATCCGACGATGTCTAACTAAATCTTTCTGTTGTTATCAAGGGACTCTATTGTTTGAAGGCAATATTGTTTCCGAACTTCTTTTCTCAAATCCGAGAGAAGATACGATGCTATTGTAATAGTGGTTCAAAACCTCTCCAATCTAGCTCCTTTCTTCCGGCGAGACAAAGATTCATCCTCTCTCGTATCGGTAAATCTTTAATCTTAATGGTGTGTCTTTCTTTATCCATGATACATCATCTTCTCCTTTTCTTTCACAAGTGGTTATATTCTTTTATCATGATTCTTGGGAAAACCGGAGCTATGCCCATCCTATCCTTCTTGTCTCACGACAATCCTTCAACTCTTCTAACCCGTTGTTTCTCAAGCAAAACGCAGGACTCGCAACAAGTCTAGCAAGTTTGCAAGGTGTAGTGGTCGCACCATTCCGTTGTTCATCAACTTGGGAACGTGAGGGACACCTTCGTTCGAACACCCGCCTCTTCTTGTGTTGTTCTCTTTTTCCTAGGAATCTCGGGGCGAGATTCTTGTTTAGTGGGGGAGAGTTGTAGCATCCCAATTGTCTAACAATTGCAATGCTACTAGCCTAGTCTATATAAATGCTACTTCCTATATATAATTGTTGCATCATCATTATATCATGCTCATGTCATCATGCCACCTTGCATTTGAGCATCATATAAAACCCTTTTGATTTGGTTCTTCTCTCATATGCATTGTAAATTGTATTTGCCTCTTGATATTGTATTTGGTTCTTGATATATTGTTTAAATGCCCAAGTTGAGTTGGGGGCATATATTTTATTCAACTCCACCACCTTTCTTGTCATCACCCCATAATTCCACCATCCAACTAAATATGAGCTTTGCACTTTATGGGTTTTACCTCTAGCTCATGTGGGTTGGGATGGATCCAATTCTTTTTCCACATGCTCTCATCTTAGCATCATGTTGTTTTCACATTAGTGATATGTGGAGCCACCTTTGCATGCATTATGAGTAGTGGCCTTTTTCCTAGTTTTCATATGGATTATCATGGATTTATGCTCATGTTGGGGTATTTTTGGGACTATTAAACATCTAGTGGAATAAACACACTAGCAAGTCCCAATTATAATCAAATGTGATCATCTTCATCTATTCCATCTGGAACTTTCCTTTAACTTCTTTTGCTTGGCTTAATTCCACTTTTGGGAATGCATAGGAATAATGCCATGTAAATATTATTGTCTTCACAAGAATAAGCATGGCATTAATTGTTTTGCATGGGCCATGCAAGAACCACCACATTCTAGCCTTTTGGTTTTTAATTGAATCTTTGAGTGAATCTCCCCCTATCTCCCTCCAGCTCTCTCTGCCGTGCATGCCCCACACCGAGCCTACCCTCCCTGGCCTCACCTTGCCCCACCTGCCAGCTGCCTACCTACCCTAGACGAGCCAGCTCGAGCACGTGAAGAGGAGAGGGAAAGGTGGCACCCGAGCCACCTTTTTCCCTTCACCACCTCCCCACGGCATCTTCCTCTCCCTCTCTGCCTTGCCTCCGCCCCACAACCCCTCTGCCTCTCCCAGATCCGCCCAGGGCCTTGCCCTCTCCTCTCCTTCCTCTCCACCACCGGCCACCCTCTCTCGCCGGCCACCGTCGGCCTCCACCTTCCCTCCTATCCCCAGCCGGTGGCGTGGCGCTCAAGAGTGTCGAGGGAGTCGAGGACGCTCCTCTGCATCGCCCTGTACCCGCCGTCGAGGAGGAGAAGGGCTGGAGCCGAAGACCACCGCCGCCACCGACGCCAAACCCTAGCTTCGCCGGCCTCTGCCTCGTCGTCGATCCGCTACCCCTCCGCACGATCCACCACCTCCAACAACCTCTCGGTGAGCCATCCGACCCCGCTGACACCCTCGCGTGCTTAGTCGCGTCCTAGTCTCGCCGGGCCCCTGGACGAACGCCCTCTGGACGTGTCTGCGTCTGCACGATCCCGTGACGCCCCGCGTTATCAAGCCGCCAGCCACCCTCCTAGCAACAACCCCAGCCCACCGCGCTGGTTACGCCCCGCAGCGCGCACCCCCGCGACCCAGGATCGATCCCCCGCCTCGCGCCGGGCACCGATCTGTCGCTCGATGCAGAGAAAGAAGAGGAACAGTACGGGCTGTGGTAGTTTTACAGATCGCCCCCTTTTTGTTTTCTGCTCCACCCGCGGTACCTCGTGGCCCACCAGTCAGCCGCGCCGGCGCGTTTATAGGAAACCCCCCGGTTTTTCCCGTTCGCAACCCGCAGTCCCCCGCCGTGCCGCGTGGTAGCCCCGCACTCGCCCGCTGGCGTATGGGTCCGCAGCGCCTCGGACCCCACCTGTCATCCTCTGCGGCTGGGCATGCTCGCGGTGACAGAAGGTTTTCTGCGCGCTGTGGCGTCCAGTCAAGCCTGGCCCCACCTGTAATTGTCTGTGGCTAGATTTGAGCGAGTGACAAAAGTATTTCCGTATTTCTGTTTTAATTCAAACTTTTTCAATTAAAATAAATTCAGATTTCAAATCTGTTTACAAATAACTTTTAAATTATAATTCCAAATAATACAAATAATATATGTTTTGAAATCAGAAAAATGTGAGGAATTCAAATCTTCCATCCAAAATATATTTTGAACACTTAAAAGTTCAAGTTGATTAAAATTACAATAAAATGCCCTTTTGCCTTAATTAATTAATAACTTTTGTTTTATAACTCCAAATTTGACAAATAATATGTCTAAAATGATTAGCTCGACGAGACCTTTTTGTTTATGCATTCCATGTTCTGAATTGCAGCATACATCATATAAATATAAAGTATACAGCAACTAATTGGAGTATAAAATGTGACCAAAACTCAATAAAATGCTTTATTTCTTGTATTCCACACCTCACCCATGCCATGCTACTTTATTGCCATGCAAATTGTGCATCATTCATCATGGCATGATTGTTTGCTTGTCGCATTTAATTCATATGCTTGTGCACTTTATTTATGTTGGCCCTTGTTTGTTTGGTTCTTCTTCGAATAGACGCTGAGCAGGGGATATATCAAGAAACCCAGGAGCACTACCCAGATCCTTCTCTCGCTTTAACTGAGCTGCCAGGCAAGCACTACCACATGCTTGCATACATATAGTACCTATTGCCTCTATCTTATTCTTGCATCATTGAGTCGCGATCGCATTAAACTGAATCCCAAGTACTGCATAGCCTTTACTTTTAAACCCCACCGAAGCTTGTTCCTCCATCCCATGAGCCATTACTACAGGAGTTGTTTGAGCCATGTGGGTCGTAGAACAGCATGTGTAGGGTATGTGAGTGTCTGATGGATAACGAGGTACCTATACAACTTAACCTGAGTAGTAATGTGTGGCATCCCGCAAAACCACTACTAGAAAATCGCGTCGTTTTTGTGCATTGCATCGTCATCATCATATGTTGTTTGTCTAAAACTATTTTCGCAAAGCCCGATTTGTTTTCCAAACGCCCCATCTTAATTCAAATGCAAAGCCCGGTCTCCGGATTATTTTTGTTTGAGTGCTATCGGTTTGCAAACGGTGTTAATAAAACAAATAAAAATTATATTATTTTTAGTGGGGGCACTCGAACGGGCCAGATCGACCCGAACGACCGCCCCAGGATTTTAAATCGGTCCAACCAGTTCCACCCATAATCCTACATCTACCAATCTTCCTACCCACACACCCCCAGCCACATCACCCGGGCCAATCAGCGGATGACACCTCACTCCACCCCTCACCCCACCCAACCAGAAAACGCCACTTGGCTGCCACATCACTCCCTCTCTCCACCTCTCTCTCTCAACCACACAACACACACCACAGCCACACACGCACGCGCCCACCAGCCCCGAGCCCTCCCCTGGCGCCTGGCCCACCACCCGACCGTCCCCCACCTCCCGCGCCTCTCCCCACCTGCCCCGTGCCCCGCCTTCTTCCTCCTCCCACCGGCTCGCCCGCTCCGCCCGCGCACCGCCAGTGCCCTCTCTCTCCCGCCCGCCGCCGGCCGCCGCTCCCGCTCGAGCTCTCCTCGCCGCGCCCCGTCGCCGGCCCCTTCCCCCAAGCGCCTGCGCCGCCCCGGGCACCTGCCGCCGCCGCCGCCCTGCGGCCAGCTCGAGCCTCCGCCGCCGCTCTCCTCCCTCCGCGGCCTCCCCCCCCCCTCTCCTCAGCTCGCCTCCTCCTAGCGAGCTCCGCCCGCGCGTCGCCCAGTCCGCCTCCGGCCACCGCTCCTCCGTCCATCGCCGGCCTCCGCGTCCAGCGCCCCGCCGGCCGCCGTCGGGCCCGGCCCTCTCCGGCCCTCACCGCCGCCAGCACCCCGCCTCCAGTCCGTCCCCGCCGCCCTGGGCCCGAGCTCCTCCGCCCGGCTCAGTCCTCGCCGCCTCCGGCCACGGCCCGCCTCCACCTCCCTCTCTCGCCGGCTCCGTCCTCCTGCGCTGCCGTCCCCGTCGAGCGCCCCGCCGCCCGCGTCAGCCTCGGCTCCGTATGCGTGCCTTCGGCCCGTGCTTCTGCTGCTATACGTTTTAGTGCAGATAAGTTGGTTGCTATGGTACTGAACAAGATCGGTCCTGGAATTGGTGCGGCCCAGAAGCAGTAAAACGACACCCCGGTGCCGGTTGCAAGTCCACACCGACAAGGGATTTTGGAACTGCCAAGATCTCCGTCCTAGAACCCGAAGACCGAACCTGAAGGACGCCAAGATCACCGACGCGGAACTCCAAGTTCTTCATCCCGGATGCCAAGGCCGACATGATGGCGTGGACCCGACAAGATCTGCGCAACGTTAAGATCTTCGCGACGACAGAAACGACATCGACCAGAGAGAATCCGGTGCACCCCCGGACATCGAGACCCCGGTGCGACAAGTACTTCTTCCCGGAACGCAAGATCTGCCCCGTTACCGAGCACGAGAGAACGATCCCGCCGAGTCTAAACCCGTCGAACCCTGGACCCCGAGGCCGACCCCGAACCCCGGAACCCCAAAACCGTCGAGACCCCTCAATGTGTGAATCCCTTCCCGAAACCCTATTTTATAACATAATATAACTTGTCGCATAATAATTGTCTTGCATGCATACATTCATGTGGTTTGGGGGCCATATGCCGATTCACCTTATAATTAAATATGGGGCCATATGCGGGCAAATCTAGTCTCATATTGGCCTCATTTGAATTTGAGTAGCGAACCGGTGATATATATTCTGCCTTGTTAAACAACATTTAAATTGCGGGGGTTTCTAAATATCATGAACCACCTAATTAATTGTCGGGACCCCGGTTCCGCTTAATATGACCTAATTGCATCGCATCTTTGCCATGTCATTCATCATACATGCATCATGCCGATCTTCTGCCGTTGTATTAAATAGTGCATCCGATGTTTCTTCTAGTGTTTTGCTTCTTCGCGGATAAGGCCGTTGAGTTGATGTGAGCTTCGCCCCGATCTTTGGATGAACCCTTCGACAATGTTTTCAGGCGAGCATCTCCCCCTTTCTACCCATCTTACTTTTATAGTATTTATTCCCTCCTGTTGATCTATTGCTATATGTGTTGCGATGCTCTAGTTTTCGTACCCGTGATACCCCTTGCAGCCATATATTGCCTTGGACACATCCTATTACCTGTTGTTTGGTAGATAGTTGGACTTGCGCGCCGTAGTCGCTTGCTCAAGTGCTGTTGTGTGTCGTCAAGTACCACAGTTGTTGGAGAATTGCCGCATGTTCAATGTTGGAGATGATCATGGTTTTACTTATTGTTCACTTTAATTCCTGTTTAATAACTAAAATTGAATTAAGCAGAGGCATCGGTGGGTGATAGGTGAGATTTGGTTTCCGACCGCCCACTTGTGTCCCGTAGGACCCCGAGTTCTTGACACCTGTTCCGAGATCGAGCGCGCTAACCACATGTGGGGAGATATGGGCCCCCCATCGATTTAGTACCTGATTTCAAAGTATTGTACTGGGGGCCACAAACTAGTTTGAGGTTTTATTTACGATCCTGTACTTATGCCATGTTTACTGCTTTATTACGATTGTGCGAGGTACTGCACACTGTACTGTTTTGGAAGCGGAATGTTTTCGCGGTATCGACAGTCCCCGTTTGGGGATTTGCTGTCGTTTACAGCCATTGTCGCAAACCCTGAGTCCGTCTCGGAGACCGGCCGACTTCGTTGCGGGTGTACTTAGTGGGGTGGCCCCCCGTGCTTGCTTTGGGTCTGGGAAACGTCATGACTTAGGCCCCGCCGACATACCGATGGGTGTATGTTAACTGATCTGGCAAAAAGGGTCGAGGTGCGTGTGGATACTTTGGTGCACCCCTGCAGGGTTAAATCTTTTCGAGAAGCCGTGTCCGTGGTTATGGACGACTTGGAGCACAGTGCTTGATCATAGACAACTATAACTAAAGTTTACTGTTATAAATTGATTTGGTATCCGATATGACTAGTAATCAGATTCACCACAACGGAATGGCTAAATAAAAGTACCAACAACTGCTGGGTTTTGGGTTATCTCATGCTAATTGTATTTGACTAGTAAGTGTCACAACTACAACGGAATGATTAACTAAAAGTGCCCACTGTTTATTTTATCAGGATGATTATCTATACCTGAGTAGTAATTGCTGCAACGAAAACTGAATAAATAAAACTACCAACGGTGTGAGTTCCTCGGTTGACTTCCTCGTTTGGTCTCGAGGGGGAAACGCCAGGATGGGTTTGTTTGATGCTAGTATCAGGTTGGATCCGAATAGGTCTTTCTCACCCCTCTCTGATAGCCGCCAGTTGTATCGAGTCTCTATAGGTTGTTTAGTGCATGCTGCCGCTGCCGCTTCAGTCCACCATACCTTTGTAGGCGAGGACCGCCGAATTCTAGTCTCGCCGTGTACTGGCCTCAGTACTGACGCTCCTTCTTTTTCCTTTGCCTTGTCGGCACCCCTTTTGTTTAAGCAGGTTTTGAGATCGACGTCGTTAGCAGGGTTACCCTTCCGGCTTGGCCTGGGCAGGGTTATGGACGCCATTGGTTATTCTTCAGGGCTCTTAGCCCCATTTGCATCTTGTCCGTAGCTGGACGCTCTATCGTTTTCAAGGTGATTTGGATCTTTGTATATTATATCTGTATTCTTGACTCTTTGAGTCGCTGTTGTATATATCTGTTCTGTGGGTCCCATCGAGGACTGTTGTGTAATGTTATTACTTCGTTTTCCACCCGCACGAAAGTGCTTGGTGGGCACCTTCGAATCGTTTCTATGCGGGTTTGGCGGGTTTCGCTAAAACTTGCATAGGGCCGATTCTGAGGGTGTTACAGAGTGGTATCAGAGCTCAGCAGTTGCGATACCCCACAAGTCCAGCCTGTAGGATAACCTAGCTAACGGCCGAAGTAGAGTGTCAAAACTATTTTGCAAAATCGGTTGGATAGTTCTGATTAGGTCTGATTTTACTCCTTACCCCTCTGCTATTCTCCTCTTACCTCTACGTGTTTTGAATCCGCTCTCGTCTCTTTCTTCGAGTCCAGGAATTCTCGTGGTTGGGTTTCCGTCGTACCTTCAGGGTTTCGCTTCCTCCTTTGGTAACGGTGATGCTACGTCCGGTGTTCATGCCGCCCGAAGAATCCATCTTCTGTGGTACCATCCTTTGTTCCTTGTTTGTGCCTTCCGGTGTTTTCCGACGCGACGACATCCTCTATGCCAGATCCGATGCAGAGTCTGCATCACTCCTTTGATCCGAACCTCGCTTGTCGAGATCTTCAGTCTGAATCCTGAGAGTTGGTTGCATAATCTGGTATTCGTGTACATAGTAATGCTTTGAGTGCGGGATGGAGTCGCGACCATACCACTACTCTTATCATTCGCTTTTGTACATTGAATGGTGGATCGATGCAATTTACTCCTTCCATGGAGGTTAGAGGTGGCCTTACCTTTAACTTCGTCCGTTGTTTTCCGGAGTGTCCTCTTGATGATCAGGACAACGACCTCTTGTTAGTGGTGTCGCGAAGATCTACACGAAGCGAGAAGACGCAGATCGCCGACCTTCCTTCCGGTACCATGAGGCGGATCTCGAGGGCGAGATCCATTGTTAGTGGTGTCGAATTGTGGCATCCCGCAAAACCACTACTAGAAAATCGCGTCGTTTTTGTGCATTGCATCGTCATCATCATATGTTGTTTGTCTAAAACTATTTTCGCAAAGCCCGATTTGTTTTCCAAACGCCCCATCTTAATTCAAATGCAAAGCCCGGTCTCCGGATTATTTTTGTTTGAGTGCTATCGGTTTGCAAACGGTGTTAATAAAACAAATAAAAATTATATTATTTTTAGTGGGGGCAGTCGAACGGGCCAGATCGACCCGAACGACCGCCCCAGGATTTTAAATCGGTCCAACCAGTTCCACCCATAATCCTACATCTACCAATCTTCCTACCCACACACCCCCAGCCACATCACCCGGGCCAATCAGCGGATGACACCTCACTCCACCCCTCACCCCACCCAACCAGAAAACGCCACTTGGCTGCCACATCACTCCCTCTCTCCACCTCTCTCTCTCAACCACACAACACACACCACAGCCACACACGCACGCGCCCACCAGCCCCGAGCCCACCCCTGGCGCCTGGCCCACCACCCGACCGTCCCCCACCTCCCGCGTCTCTCCCCACCTGCCCCGTGCCCCGCCTTCTTCCTCCTCCCACCGGCTTGCCCGCTCCGCCCGCGCACCACCAGTGCCCTCTCTCTCCCGCCCGCCGCCCGCCGCTGCTCCCGCTCGAGCTCTCCTCGCCGCGCCCCGTCGCCGGCCCCTTCCCCCAAGCGCCTGCGCCGCCCCGGGCACCTGCCGCCGCCGCCGCCCTGCGGCCAGCTCGAGCCTCCGCCGCCGCTCTCCTCCCTCCACGGCCTCCCCCCCTCTCCTCAGCTCGCCTCCTCCCAGCGAGCTCCGCCCGCGCGTCGCCCAGTCCGCCTCCGGCCACCGCTCCTCCGTCCCTCGCCGGCCTCCGCGTCCAGCGCCCCGCCGGCCACCGTCGGGCCCGGCCCTCTCCGGCTCTCACCGCCGCCAGCACCCCGCCTCCAGTCCGTCCCCGTCGCCCTGGGCCCGAGCTCCTCCGCCCGGCTCAGTCCTCGCCGCCTCTGGCCACGGCCCGCCTCCACCTCCCTCTCTCGCCGGCTCCGTCCTCCTGCGTTGCCGTCCCCGTCGAGCGCCCCGCCGCCCGCGTCAGCCTCGGCTCCGTATGCGTGCCTTCGGCCCGTGCTTCTGCTGCTATACGTTTTAGTGCAGATAAGTTGGTTGCTATGGTACTGAACAAGATCGGTCCTGGAATTGGTGCGGCCCAGAAGCAGTAAAACGACACCCCGGTGCCGGTTGCAAGTCCACACCGACAAGGGATTTTGGAACTGCCAAGATCTCCGTCCTAGAACCCGAAGACCGAACCTGAAGGACGCCAAGATCACCGACGCGGAACTCCAAGTTCTTCATCCCGGATGCCAAGGCCGACACGATGGCGTGGACCCGACAAGATCTGCGCAACGTTAAGATCTTCGCGACGACAGAAACGACATCGACCAGAGAGAATCCGGTGCACCCCCGGACATCGAGACCCCGGTGCGACAAGTACTTCTTCCCGGAACGCAAGATCTGCCCCGTTACCGAGCACGAGAGAACGATCCCGCCGAGTCCGAACCCGTCGAACCCTGCACCCCGAGGCCGACCCCGAACCCCGGAACCCCAAAACCATCGAGACCCCTCAATGTGTGAATCCCTTCCCGAAACCCTATTTTATAACATAATATAACTTGTCGCATAATAATTGTCTTGCATGCATACATTCATATGGTTTGGGGGTCGTATGCCGATTCACCTTATAATTAAATATGGGGCCATATGCGGGCAAATCTAGTCTCATATTGGCCTCATTTGAATTTGAGTAGCGAACCGGTGATATATATTCTGCCTTGTTAAACAACATTTAAATTGCGGGGGTTTCTAAATATCATGAACCACCTAATTAATTGTCGGGACCCCGGTTCCGCTTAATATGACCTAATTGCATCGCATCTTTGCCATGTCATTCATCATACATGCATCATGCCGATCTTCTGCCGTTGTATTAAATAGTGCATCCGATGTTTCTTCTAGTGTTTTGCTTCTTCGCGGATAAGGCCGTTGAGTTGATGTGAGCTTCGCCCCGATCTTCGGATGAACCCTTCGACAATGTTTTCAGGCGAGCATCTCCCCCTTTCTACCCATCTTACTTTTATAGTATTTATTCCCTCCTGTTGATCTATTGCTATATGTGTTGCGATGCTCTAGTTTTCGTACCCGTGATACCCCTTGCAGCCATATATTGCCTTGGACACATCCTATTACCTGTTGTTTGGTAGATAGTTGGACTTGCGCGCCGTAGTCGCTTGCTCAAGTGCTGTTGTGTGTCGTCAAGTACCACAGTTGTTGGAGAATTGCCGCATGTTCAATGTTGGAGATGATCATGGTTTTACTTATTGTTCACTTTAATTCCTGTTTAATAACTAAAATTGAATTAAGCAGAGGCATCGGTGGGTGATAGGTGAGATTTGGTTTCCGACCGCCCACTTGTGTCCCGTAGGACCCCGAGTTCTTGACACCTGTTCCAAGATCGAGCGCGCTAACCACATGTGGGGAGATATGGGCCCCCCATCGATTTAGTACCTGATTTCAAAGTATTGTACTGGGGGCCACAAACTAGTTTGAGGTTTTATTTACGATCCTGTACTTATGCCATGTTTACTGCTTTATTACGATTGTGCGAGGTACTGCACACTGTACTGTTTTGGAAGCGGAATGTTTTCGCGGTATCGACAGTCCCCGTTTGGGGATTTGCTGTCGTTTACAGCCATTGTCGCAAACCCTGAGTCCGTCTCGGAGACCGGCCGACTTCGTTGCGGGTGTACTTAGTGGGGTGGCCCCCCGTGCTTGCTTTGGGTCTGGGAAACGTCATGACTTAGGCCCCGCCGACATACCGATGGGTGTATGTTAACTGATCTGGCAAAAAGGGTCGAGGTGCGTGTGGATACTTTGGTGCACCCCTGCAGGGTTAAATCTTTTCGAGAAGCCGTGTCCGCGGTTATGGACGACTTGGAGCACAGTGCTTGATCATAGACAACTATAACTAAAGTTTACTGTTATAAATTGATTTGGTATCCGATATGACTAGTAATCAGATTCACCACAACGGAATGGCTAAATAAAAGTACCAACAACTGCTGGGTTTTGGGTTATCTCATGCTAATTGTATTTGACTAGTAAGTGTCACAACTACAACGGAATGATTAACTAAAAGTGCCCACTGTTTATTTTATCAGGATGATTATCTATACCTGACTAGTAATTGCTGCAACGAAAACTGAATAAATAAAACTGCCAACGGTGTGAGTTCCTCGGTTGACTTCCTCGTTTGGTCTCGAGGGGGAAACGCCAGGATGGGTTTGTTTGATGCTAGTATCAGGTTGGATCCGAATAGGTCTTTCTCACCCCTCTCTGATAGCCGCCAGTTGTATCGAGTATCTATAGGTTGTTTAGTGCATGCTGCCGCTGCCGCTTCAGTCCACCATACCTTTGTAGGCGAGGACCGCCGAATTCTAGTCTCGCCGTGTACTGGCCTCAGTACTGACGCTCCTTCTTTTTTCCTTTGCCTTGTCGGCACCCCTTTTGTTTAAGCAGGTTTTGAGATCGACGTCGTTAGCAGGGTTACCCTTCCGGCTTGGCCTGGGCAGGGTTATGGACACCATTGGTTATTCTTCAGGGCTCTTAGCCCCATTTGCATCTTGTCCGTAGCTGGACGCTCTATCGTTTTCAAGGTGATTTGGATCTTTGTATATTATATCTGTATTCTTGACTCTTTGAGTCGCTGTTGTATATATCTGTTCTGTGGGTCCCATCGAGGACTGTTGTGTAATGTTATTACTTCGTTTTCCACCCGCACGAAAGTGCTTGGTGGGCACCTTCGAATCGTTTCTATGCGGGTTTGGCGGGTTTCGCTAAAACTTGCATAGGGCCGATTCTGAGGGTGTTACATAATGGGATAACTAATGAAAGTGGCACCGGTGAGCAATATCTGCTATTTGGTTTTTCATGCTCACTTGTGTCCCGTAGGACCCCGAGTACTTGATTCCTGTTCCTTGAATATTCGCGCTATCCACATCCGGGAGGCTTATGGACCCCCCTGAGCCAGAGCTTGATTCATTCTTATTTCTTGGGGCCACAATTAGTTTGGGGCTTTATTACTATCCTGTACTTATGCCATGCTTTACTTCTTAATTTAAGATTGTGCGAGGAATGCACCTGTACTGTTTAGGTAAGCGGAGTGTTTTCGCGGTATCGACAAGCCCAGTCACACTTTCGGGTTCCCAGTCGTTTACAGCCATTGACGCAAACCTTGAGTCTGTCTCGGAGCCGGCCAACTTCGTTGCGGGTAGCTTAATGGGGTGGCCCCCTGAAATATTTCTGAATCCTGTGATCGCTTTGTCGTGAATGCCTCGTTGGGTTTTGATTTGGTTTTTCCGAGGTTGATCGAGTGTGTGTTGCTATTTGTGCACCCCTGCAGGGTAAAACTTTCTGAAAGCCGTGTCCGCGGTTATGGATGACTTGGAGCACAGTTTCTCGATCATAGACAAGTATAACTAAAGTACCGCTTTTAATTTGACTAAGTAACTGACTAGTAAATAGTGCAACACTCATGGAATGGATAATAAAACTGCCAACGGATGGGGGGTGTTCGTCCGCTTCCTCATTGGTAAGCGAGGAGGAGGATGGATCTGTTAATATTACTGTTATAACTGTTGTTATTAATTCACGGACATCCGTCTATCTTTGGTTAGGCGGATGGTTAGCGAGTATCTATAGAATTGTTAGGTATTATCTTTTGCTGCAATTGCGTCACCCAGGTTGTGTCCCCTTTAGAGGCATAAAGACTTGCTGAGTACCCCTAGGGTCTCACACGATAAATTGTTTGATTCAGATGAACAGGTAAACTCGCAAGATGGATACTGGGTGGAGGAGACGGACGATGTGGACAACGATCATTCGGTGTAGAGATTCCGGGAACGGGGATCCGTGAGATCTGTGGGCGGGATGTGTTTATTTATGGGGCATCTTATGCCGATTTGCTTCTTATTCGTACTCGGATCTTGTTTTCCGCTTCCGCTTGATACTCTGATGTTTGATGTATGAGGAGATATCCTAAACTATTATATCTATCTAGGACATTTGGATCTTGTCGTATGGTGTTGCAATATTTCTATTTCTTTTAGATGGAATGGCTCTGAGGACTGTTGTATGGTGGCTTGCATACATACTCATTTGTGTATGTAGTTGATCCCTTCGCCTGCCGATTACGCCGCCCGTTCTTGTCCCGATGTTTGGAAATGGTTAGGACGGCCGAAAGGTCTACCTGTGAGTGGCATCTGGGCCCCACCGTACTATTTTAACCATTTCCGCTCATCCAGGCTTGTAACTAGGAGCGTAATTCACCGAGGTAGTTACAATTACCAAGTGTGTTCTTACCAGAAAGATTGCTAGAAATTTATCTTCTTTTGATCTAGCTTTTATTGCAGCTGCTTTGAGTAGGAATAGATCTTATAACCTGGGTGCTTTGATAGATTACCGTATCACCACTAACCGCGAGAAGGGTGGAATTTGTGGAGGTCTCATTGCTTCTAGGTTGCTAGCTTTCCATGGTTTAGAGCCTCACCATTCAGATTATCGGTTCCCCATAGAGAGGCTTGATCTTGAATCCATGATTTAGCATAATTTTGTTTCTTTAGGGGCTACTGTGAGAAGTTTACCATATGAGCTATCTTTTGCCAAGAGTGGTTGGAGAGGGGGTAGGACTAAGAAAGTAGTTTATTTGCCTTCTCCTGCTTTGTTTAATTCTGATAGCAGGCAAGGATGGTCGCTCACGGAGGAGGAGTTTGACACGTACGTGGCGGAGCTCTCCCAGCAAGAGGAGAATGTTGGAGAGGATGTCGAAGATGATTCGGTTCAGCCATCCAACTTGGGAGAGTCTTCATACTAGCAGCCCTCCTTTGATTGGGGCGCGTCTTCTTCTTCATTGCAAGCGCCGGACTATGATCATTCCTATGATGACCCACCAGCTTGGGGTTACTACCCGCGCTATTGAGCCCCACTTAGGCCAAAAGCCTAAGCTTGGGGGGAGGTATACCGACATCACACTCATCTATATATCATGTTTTGTCGGTCCTTTGTATATCCATGTTTCGCTTTATTTTTGGTTATTGTTTCTGCTTTCCCAACACACAAAAATACCAAAAATATTTTAGTTGTTTCTCTTGGTTTGTTTCTTTGCTTTTTAGCTTTGGCTTGCCTTAAATAAAAATCCAAAAAGATTTTGCTTTGTTTTCTTGCTTTGAAAAATCGAAAACACCAAAAATATTTGTTGTTCTTCTTTGGTTTTGTGAGTTATTTGCAGGGTTCAGCCATCCTTAGAGAATTTTGGTTTCATGTTATTATTCAAGTCACACAAGTGAAGGGCAATAATGAGGATTAAGACAACTTGAGGTGTAGTAAGGGGCTGGTAACGAACTCTATTTGTTTTCATTTTTGTACATATACTCATCATTGTGAGCATGCTTAGTCTGTTCATGTAAGGAGTATGTTACTAATGGATGCTTAGTAGTTCTTGGTTGTTTGTGATTAGCTCCAGCTTTCTAATAGTTTGTAGCATGTCATATGAATGTTTTCTTGCATTGTTTTATTCATATATTGGTATGATATGGTGGTATCCTCCTCTGAAAGTTTCATGTGAATCGACTTGTCATATGCTCACGCATGCATATGACTAAACAATAGTCAGTAAGCCTCGATGATTTATTTTTCCTCGGAGTTCTTGTATCACTTTCGTGTCGTAATTAATCCTATTTTGTTACAAGCATGATTATGACAATTATTGCTCTCTTGTTTGTCGCTCCCTCTCTATTGCTAGCCTTCACTTGCACTGAGTATGAGCTCTACTTCTGTATCCAACTCCCCAAAACCAATATTGCTAACAGTGTCCACCATACCTACCTATTAGCATCATTTTCTATTTCAGTGCATATTCTATATGCCTTGTTTTCTTCCAAATAAAATGTTTGTCTGTTTTGAGAAAGTTAGTTAGTAAAGCTCTCACGAAATTGATGGCGCACTTTATTCCTTGCACTTAATAATCCTGAACCATTGTGACATGTCCATGAAAGTTATATGCTTGCAAATTATAGGCTGAGAGTTAGCAGAACCGTGTTATCACGAGGAACGCTTTTGACACCCATGGATACATATCCAGTTGATACCTTTCTCTTTTGTTTGCAGATGTCGTCGGTGTGAAATAAAAGGGGAGTTTGTGAGTTCATGGAATTATATATATATGTGTTAGAGAAACGCCTAGGCTGCTAGCCTAAGCCATGCCTAATAATGGTGGAAACTTGCAGCATTACTATAGTGAGCATTCTGTGAAGCATCCTCAATAAAAAGCTATGTACATAGTAAATAAAAAGATCGCCGAGATGCTCAGTGTCTGCTTTCCTTGTCATTTTGATTATGGGATAACTCATGTATCATGTGCAAGGGGTACCCTGTTGGCGGTTCTCTATGATATGCATGTATTTACAATGACAAGAACTTACAGGTAACTAAAGTTGAGTAGCACGAGGAGCGGCCCTCGTACTCAAGGGACTTGGGATTTCTATTTTATGGTCTGTCAAGCATATAACTCAGATTGGACCTCACTTTCACCTTAACCACATGAAGATGCCTATGATAGGGGCAATGAGAGCTCAAAGCTAATGAGTACCTTACTTTCAGCATTTGGAAGCCTTTCAAACCTTTCAAAACCTTTTTCACTCCCTTGTTGGGTCACCACTTATTCTATGAGCACCCTCTTGAGAGCATAGTTGTCATTCTTGTGTTTGTCTCAAAACTTGGTTAATTATGTCATGACTTTGATGCTTGTATCTCTAATAGCTTTACTTCTAGTCTTCACTTGAACTTTAGAGGTGCCTTGACATTTATATTGTGCTCTACAAACAAAGGCAAGCGAGATGCCACTCAATAATACCTTCTTATGAGCATTGCAATGTTGCTTATGTTTATGTTTCATGCTACTTATTATTATTGAGTTGGTTTCTCTTCATAGCTTGCAATGACTATTGAGTATACTTAGTTGCATACTTCTTATTATGAATGATTTAAGTATCTACTCCTGTGCTGAGAATATATACATCATATGAAGCAAATGTGTTCGTGAAAGTTCTTTTATCGCACTCAGTTTTCAAGTGAATTGCTTGAGGACAAGCAATAAGCTAAGCTTGGGGGGAGTTGATACGTCCAAAATGTATCTACTTTCCCGAACACTTTTGCTATTGTTTCTCCTCTAAACTTGTGTGCTTTGGATACAACTAACACGGACTGACGTTGTTTTCAGCAGAATTATCTTGGTGTCTAGTTTTTGTGCAGAAAATCAACTATCGGGAAAAATCCCGGAAAATATGCCAAAAATCCTATTTCACCAAAAGATCCACGGAGACAGAGTACAAGACGGAGTGGAGGCCTGGGGGGCCACACCCCTGCCAAGCGTGGGCCAGGCCTGGGGGTGCGGCCACCCCAGGCACCCCCTCGGCCTCCCTCTTCTCCTATAAGAAGCCTCTTGCCCTAAAAACCGAGGGGGGTTTGTTGTTTTTCCAGAAAGATTTCCGTTGCGCCGCCACCACCAGAAGTCGCGATTCGGATCCAGAAACTCCGTTCTGGCACCCTGCCGAGATGGGGAATTTGGGGAGGATCATCGCCATCGTCATCACCAACGCCTCTCCATCGACCATCAATGTTATCCTCATCCATGAGTGAGTAATCCCCCGTTGTAGGATATGGGGATGGTAGGGATTGGATGAGTTCTGTCATGTAATCGAATAAGATTGTTAGGGCATGGTTCCTAGTATCTCTATTAGTGCTATTTGACTTTGTTGCAACTTGTTGTGCTTAATTCTTATCACTAGGCCCCGAGTGCCATGATCTCAGATCTGAACTTATTATTGAATAATTATGATAGTATTGTTTGTGATCTTATCTGCAAGTTGTGTACACATATCATTGTCCGGATCCAAAGGCCCCGAAGTGACAGAAATTGGGACAACTGGAGGGGATGCCTGTGATGTGAGGATCACATGTGTTCACGGAGTGTTAATGCTTTGCTCTGGTGCTCTATTAAAAGGAGCACCTTAATTGCCAGTAGTTCCCTAGAGGCCCCGCTGTCACGGGATGGGAGGACAAAAGATGTTGTGCAAGTTCTCATTGCAAGTACGCATGACTATATATGGAGCACATGCCTATGATTATTTAGTACTTGGATGCTTATTATTATTTATCTGCAATGCCCTAGATCTTGAAGTTACATGTTTAGACTCGTCCATGCAACGCCCGTCCATCCATCCCTATGCCTAACGCACTCATATCCTACTATTTGCTACTTCTGTTACTATTGTTCTTGTTTTACTGCTACTGTTGCTTTGTTGTTGCTACTACAAACTATTGCTAATGATAAACTTTTGTGAGCAAGAACTATTTCCAGGTGCAGTTAAATTGACAACTCAGTTGTTAAGGCTTGCAAGTATTATTTGGCTCCCCTTGTGTCTAGCACATACAACAATGATTTCCTTAGCACTCCTATTGCTCCACCTACTCCTAATGCTACCGTTTATGAAATTAAGTCTGCTTTGTTGAATCCTGTGATGAGAGAGCAATTTTCTAGTGCTAGTTCTGATGATGCTGCTGCCCATCTCAATAGCTTCGTTGAACTCTGTGAGATGCAAAAGTATAAGGATGTAGATGGAGATATTATTAAGCTCAAATTGTTTCATTTCTCCTTGAGAGGAAAATCTAAAGAATGGTTGTTATCCTTGCCTAGGAATAGTATTGATTCTTGGATTAAGTGCAAAGATGCTTTTATTGGAAAGTACTACCCTCCTGATAGGATTATATCTATGAGAAGTGACATTATGAAATTTAAAAAACTTGATAATGAACATGTTTCTCAAGCTTGGTAAAGAATGAAATATTTGGTTAAGAATTGTCCCACTCGTGGACTTACTGCTTGGATGATTATCCAGACCTTTTATGCAGGTTTGAACTTCCCTTTAAGAAACCTGTTGGATTCAGCTGCTGGAGGTACCTTTATGACCATCACCTTGGGTGCTGCAACAAAACTCCTTGATAATATGTTGGTTAATTATTCTGAATGGCACACTGAGAGAGCTCCACATGGTAAGAAGGTAAATTATGTTGAAGAAAACTCTTCTTTGAGTGATAAGATTGATGTTATTATGGCTATGCTTGTTAATGGGAAAGCTCCTTTAGATCCAAATAATGTTCCCTTAGCCTCTTTGGTTGCTCAAGAAGAGTAATTTGATGTGAACTTCATTAGAAACAAAAATTTCAACAACAATGCCTATAGGAATAATTTTGGTAGTAACAACAATTATAGGCCTTATCCTCCTAATAATGGCATTACCTATGGAAACTCCTACAACAATGCTAGAAGTTCTCCCTCTGAACTTGAAGTCATGCTCAAAGACTTTATTAGTAAACAAACCATTTTCAACAAGACTGTGGAGGAAAAGCTTTTAAATGTTGAGAAAAATATTTCCTCTTTGTCTGAAGCTCGGTCCTCCTTGATTAATAAAATGGCTGCTAAACATGAAACCATGGAAAGTACCTTTGTTGATACTCATGCCATACAAGTTACTATTTATGAAAATGTTAGACTGTTAGCCCAACTTCATGCTAAGTGGGAAAGGGAAGCTGAAATTGATAGAAACAATAGTGTGTGCACCATCACCACCACCCATATAGATGCCACTAAACCACAAGAAGTCCCTATTCCTCCTCCTACAATGCCTAAGCCTAATGAGTCTACTACTAGTGATGCTAAGTTTGATTTTGATCTTGATGGTCACAATATTTCTGAAGTAATTATGTTCCTACAAAAGCTTGCTAGAAGTCCTGATGCTAGTGATATGCATGTTTCTTTCACCAAACACATTACAGATGCTCTTGTTAAGATTAAGGAAGAGAAGTTAAAACACAAAGCTTCTATTCCTAGGAAAGTAGAAGATAGTTGGGAACCCATTATTAATATGCAAGTGAATGACTTTGATCTCAAAGCTTCATGTGATGTTGGTTCTAGTGTCTCTATTATGCCTAGGAAGATTTATGAAATGCTTGATTTGCCACCTTTGGAAGATTGTTATTTGGATGTCTCACTTAATGATAATGCCAAGAAGAAATTCATGGGGAGTATTAATGATGTTCTCATTATGGTTAACAATGCTTATGTCCCTGTTGATTTCTATGTTTTGGATGTTGAATACAATGATTCTTATCCTATTACTTTGGGCAGACCTTTTCTTAGAACTGTTGGCGCCATCATTGATATGAAATAATGCACCATTAAATATCAATTTCCATTTAATAAAGGTATTGAACACTTGCCTATGAGAAGAGATAAGTTGCTTTTTGCTCCTCCTTTGAAAGCAAGGTTTGATGTTAATGCTTCTTCATTTGAAAATACTTGATTTCTTGCTTCTTGTGCCTAACTTAAAGGCGTTAAAGAAAAGTACTTGTTGGGAGATAACCCAAGAGTTTCCTTGAGTCTTGGAAGTTATTACTTCAGTAATGACCTCTCTTTATCCTTTTTGTTTGCTTTTTGTGCCAAGAATGACCTCTAATGAGAGGGAAGTAAGATTTGGGGAGTTGCTGTCCCGAAACAGATTTCTGTCCTCCACCATAAAAATTCGTGAGGAGTCTCTATAAGTCATAGTAAGCTAAAAATTTACTAATAAATCCCCAAGTATGTTAGCTAACTTTCTTTAGTTCAACACTTTTTTATTTAAGCAACAGAAGGTCTTCTAAAAAATTGTTTTCTACCTGCTGGTTTGTTTTGACAGATTTATGCCATTATTTGCATTTGCTTCTTATTTATTCCTTTTTGGGTTATTTTTGGGAAATTGAGCTTTTTGATGGAGTTGCTACAGTATCTTGTGTTTTTAGTGAAAGTTTTGCTGTTCTAAAGATAAACCCAAGGGTCTATTATCTTTTGAATACATAATATTGCTAATGAAGATTGTGTGAAGTTTTGTATGAAGAAAAAATTCAGGTGTAGAGAGAGAATGATGTAATGATATGAAGAATGGACAAAAGATCAAGCTTTGGGATGCCACCCCGGTTTCACCCCAAAAAATATACAAGAGGTACAAGCGTCAAAGCTTGGGGATGCCCAAGGCATCCCCTTCTTCATCAATAAAAAGCTCAGGTCTGTCTAGACACTTCGTTTTTATTGTTTCATGCATAGTTGTGTTGTTCTTGGAGCGTCTTAGTTTTAGTTTGGTTTTCTTATTTTGTTTAGTTTGCTTGAATAAAGTAGTTTGGACACCCGTTCTCGCTCTGTTGTTTCAAATAAGTTGCTTGGTGTTGGAAAGGAGTAGAAATTTCTTTCTTGATAAGTGCAAGAGGAGCTTGCATTGACTGTGACTTAGACTTTAGCATGACATGCTAGGTGTTGTTTTGAACTTATGCTTAGTGATTATTGATGTAGCATGACTTTTTCCAAACAATTGGGATTGCTTAGTGTGCCTTGAAGGAATCATGCATTATTTTATCATACAAAAGCATAGTATTGTGGTATTCTCCTTTGATGTTTTGTTTGGGTTGACTTGGCACATGCTCACACCATGTTATGACTATGAACAAGTCACCATAGCCTCTATGATCATTTAGTCCTTGACTTGTAGTACCACTTTATGCTTTGATTAGTAATGTTTTGTCACTCTGCCTGATTATGGCCATTATTGCTCTCTTAGTTGGTTGCTCCCAGTCTTTTGCTAGCCTCCACTTGTATGAGTAAGCTCTACTCATGCTTCCAACTCCCAAGAAACCAAGTTACTCCAAAGTGTTCACTATAAATTCCTATGCATGGTATGTTACACCATTCCAAGTATATTCTTGTTTTCAGCTATCTTCCAATTAAAAAAGTATTTTGTTATGTGAAAACTTAGTGATTAAAGCCCTCACGAACTTGATGGCACACTTTATATTCCTTGACCCTAATAAACTTGAACCATTGTGTCATGTTTGTTGTATATGCTTGTACTTATACGTTGGAATTAGCAGAACCATGTTTTAATGGGTAACGTTTTCAACATTGCACTTGTACTTTGTACACAGTTGATATCATGCTCTTTTGTCTATGGATGTTGCCGGTGTGAAATAAAAAGGGAGCTTGTAAGTCCATTGAGTTATGTATTTTGTGTTAAAGAAACGCCTGGGCCGCTAGCCTAAGCCATGCCTAATCATGGTGGAAACTTACAGCATCACCATAATGAGCAATATATGAAGCATCATCAATAAAAACCTATGCAAATAGCAAATAAAAAGATCGCTGAGATGCTCATTGTCTGCTTGCCTTGTCATATTGGTTATGGGAAAGCTCCTGTACCATGTGCAATGGGTACCCGTTGGCAGTTCTGTATGATACACATGTACTTACTATGACAAGAACTCACAAGTGACTAAAGTTGATTAGCATGAGGTGTGGCCCTTGTATTCAAGGGACATGAGATTGCCAACTTATACTTTGTCAAGCATATACTCCATAGTTTGTTCACTTTAACCTTAATCACTTCAACATGCTTATGATAGGGGCAATGAGGGCTGAAAGCTAACCAGTACCATAATTTTTGGAAGCTATTTTTGAAACTTGAAATCCCTGCTTCCATTTATGAAGGGCCTTTCTTCCACTATTATATTGAGTCTCCACCTTCTACCTTTAGGCACCAGTTAATAGAGCATAGTTGCCATTCTTAGTTCTATGTGTAGTGTCCCAAAACTTATAGATTGATGCATATTGTTGATATTGCTTGTTCTTGTGCTATTTGTATCTAGTAACTCTTATGAACTTTGAAGGTGTCCTATGCATCTATTTGCTACTCCATGAGGGACAAGCTAAATGCCACTATGACATGTGTTCTGTATGTGAAACAAACAAACGTTTCTCAATGCATGTTATTCATGATCCTTGTTTGTAGCCTTTCATGTTGCATGCATAGTTACTTTGTCTTATTGTTAGAACTCTATCTTTCATGCACATGTTTAGAGTTCTTTGTTCCCAGCTTTCAATACTTGCAAATGGTATGATCTTGGTTTTGATGGTGCATGCCACCTCAAAAATTATTCTTTTTATCACTTACCTACTCGAGGACAAGCAGGAGTTAAGCTTGGGGATGCTTGATACGTCGGAAACGTATCTATAATTTTTGATGTTCCATGCTTGTTTAGTATCTACTTTGCTTTGCTTTGTCCACACATTGATGTGTTTTTCATATGTTTTCTGGTACTAACATATTACCAAGTTTCCGCAATGCCAGTTGCCTATTTTCTGTTGTTTTTGGTTCCACAAAAGCTAGTAAGGAAATATTCTCGGAATTGGACGGGACAAAAGCCAAAGTTAATATTTCACCAGGGAGAACACGGAGTCCAGAGGAGAGATGGAGGGGCACCACAGGGCGGCTGTACCCCCAGGCGCAGCCTAGGGTGGGCCCGCACCTGGGTAGGGTGTGGGCCCCCTAGCCGCCTCCCATCCTCGCCTCTTCGCCTATAAGTAGCCCCTGATGCCTAAACTCTAAGAACTCCATCAATATTCCACGAAACTATCTGTAGCCGCCTCCACCATCATCCCTAGATCGGGGGGGTCTGAAGCTCTTCCCAGCACCCTGCCGGAGGGGAGATCATCCCGGAGGCCTTCTTCTTCATCATGCGAGCCTCCGGTATGAAGCGTGAGTAGTTCCACGTTGGGCTACGGGTCCATGTAGTAGCTAGATGGTTGTATCTCCTCCTTGTGCTTTCATGTCTAGATCTTGTGAGCTCCATTTGATCAAGATCTCATCTATTTGTAATCATGCATATTGTGTTTGTGGGGATCCGATGGATATTGAGATTACTATGTCAGATTGATTAATGGTTTTGTCTTATTGATTCTATCATGTCTGTGTTGTTTGTGATCTTGCATTCTCTCCGTTGTTAGTAGCTATCTTGGCCAAGTAGTTTCTAGTGACTCCAAGAGGGGGTATTTATGCTCGATAGTGGGTTCATGCCTCTACTTAATCAAGGGAAGTGACAGAAATCTCTACGGTTGTAGATGTTCTATTGCCACTAGGGAGAAAACAACAGTCTCTTGTTCATGGAACAAGTGGATTGTTTACCTTACACACTTTGCTTAAAGCAGTTGTCTGTTGCTTGCAACTTAATACTGGAGGGGGTTCGGATGATAACCCAAAGGTGGACTTCTAGTCATAGATGCAGTTGGATGGACGTATATGTATCTTGTTGTATTGCCCAATCGAATCTCATAGGATCTTTAAGTCTAGTATTGCATTGTTATGCCTTGCTTAGTCCTACCAATTGCCCTATTGTAACTTGTTAACCCAACATGCCATGTTTGTTTATCTAAGGAGAACACCTCTAGTGAACTATGGACCCTGGTCCAATCTTTACCATTGATACATCTTCCACTGTTACTGTTTACTTGCTACAAACCATCATCATCTTCCACACCATACAGTTAATCTTTTGTTACAGCAATCGGTGAGATTGACAACCTCATTGTTAGTTGGGGCAAAGTCTTCAGTTTGTGTTGTGCAGGTTTCCATGTTGCTCGCAACACCTTTGAGAAATTTCCTTCCTCCTACTGGTTCAATAACCTTGGTTTCTTACTGAGGAAAAGCTTGCTGATGTGCTGCATCATACCTTGCTCTTGGGGTTTCCCGACGAAGCGTCAACACGCATCTCGGCCGCAACGGTATCTGCAAGCACCCGACGGAGCGCGCAAATCCGACGAGGAATCGCCGCTGCACCCGTGCTCCCCGGCCTCGCCCACGACCACGTTGAGCATCGCCACATCCCTGCGACCCTGGTGAGCCTCTATACCCCTTCCTTGCCCCTGGTTTCGCAGGACCATTGCCGCTAGACGCATCGCCGCCGCAGATCGCCAGTAGCGCCGCTCGTCTATGACCTAGCGCTCAGGTCCGTTAGATGTGTATCCAAAGGCTAGGATTAGAAGATTAAGCGAAGGGGTATCGTTCGATCTGGTTCGCGCATTACCACTTAGATCCAACGGTACGCGATGTGTGATCCACGCGAAGCGGTACCAGCCAGTCAGACAGCGCCACGTGGCCAGGCTTTTGAATTAAAATCCAGAATTTGATCTAATAGATGTTTAAACTTGTAAAATCAATAACTTTTGATATGTTTATCCAAAAAATTACAAGTTTTATATAAATGGATTCAGAAAAATAAGATCTTTGCAACTATGGTCTTGTTTTGGACATTGGCTTCTGTAAAATTAGGTTTTGAGGCAGACATTTGTTTAGGACTATTTTGAGTATAAAAATTGTTCTAAAAATTATTTTTGAGTAAATCCTTTTGCAAATGGTTTTGTCTTGAACCCTCTGACCATAAACACTAAAATTTGAAATTAAAATGTATTTTTTTGACACTAGAGATTATTCCTTTAAATAAAAGCATTTCTAGTAAAACAAAAAAGATTTAAATAAACAAATTTCACTAACTTGGTCCCAATGGAATTTCCGCTTTTATTAAAAGTACCAGTAGGTGTTTTGAAATGTTTAGAACCTTGTTTGAAAGCACTTTCTCAATAAAATAACCTTTTGCATGCTTGCATGCATTTCTTTGTTTTTCTTCTTTTGTTTTGTTATTTGTTTGTGTGCTAGTTTTGAATGTGTTCCTTGCTTGATTGTGATGTAGTGAACTTTGAGGAGTGTGACATTTGCAAGATCAAGGAGAGTACCTAGATTCTATACTAAAAAGTCAAGTGATACTTTGGTCATCAAAAGTCCTATCTTTTCAATATTTGCATTAGTAATATTTTTGTAATATGCATGATAGGACTATTTTGTATATTGCTATGCTATGGTAGATCCTATAGAATATATCTTGGTAGGAATCTTCCTAAGTTAAGAGACATGTTACACTAGTATGCTTATCCTAGCTATTATAAATTCAAGGGTGGGAATTCATGTTATGATCTTATGGAAAGATTATGCTTATATGTTTTTGACTAAGAAAACCACTTGTTAATGAAACACCTGGGTGTAATGGAAAGAATGGTTTGTGTTGAGTGGTTACACAAGGCCCGTGTCTATGGTCTACCTTGTGTATCACACTTGTGGATGTACACCCAGAAACAAAGAGATTCGAGATGTTTATTGTTGAGAAGCTTCCAGTGCAACCACATGGCATATGGGCTCTGCCTTGACCAACTAGGTTGCAAGAACTCAGCCAGATGGAAAGTTGGTGGTAGTGATGATAGGATGGAACGCGTCCATGATTGTCTGAGGGATTGCTTCTGAAAAGTATCGTCTCGATGCATGTCGAGTCTTGTGGGGAAAGTGCACCACCTCTCGAGAGGGTAAAACCTAAGTACTTAGTCGTGTCCCCGGTTATGGACATTTTGAGCATCAAAGACATTGAAAGGGTCAAGAATATCCTCATCCCAATTTCTCTAAGTTAAAACTTGATGGGTGAACAAGGGTAGCACCTAGTGTGACTCCAGTGTGCCATGTGTGATGAAATGTTTTGAAAAAGAGAAAAATCATTTTACAAAGTATAGGGAAAACTTATTTTATGCAAAGGCCAGTTAAAACTCCACTTAGCCATATATTCATGTAGATGTTAGATTCTCCATATCAATATGATATCACTTGCCAATACAATTCAAATGTATTGACCCTTGTGGATGTAAATTATCATGTTGCAGGTTTGTTTGATGTTAGTGAAGTTTGTTGAGTAGGTATTAAAAGTCTACAACCAACATGATTGCCTATGGCATATGAAGATGAAGGACTCCATGAGTATTAGATATATCTGTTGCTCTGTAATAAGATAGCCATATGAGCTATGTAAGTTGTAATGAACTATTTTATTCCTAGTTATAAGTTGTAATATGACCTTTGTTTCTTGATATTACATCTTAAACTGTGGGTGCTAGTTATTTTATCCAGGGACTAGCACTGTGAACACAAGGACTTGTACCTTATTGGGTTCAGGCCTCTACATAATGTAAGTTCATCATGTTGATTAAAAGTGATCATGTTATCACAATACAAACTTGTAATACTCATTGGATTAGAAAGGTCATTATTATGGCCTGAGCATTTTGAAATGACCCACTTCAAAACAAAGTTCATAAATAAAAGGATAGAGGGCACAAACGTTTTTACCAAGATCATTTAAAGCCCTATACCACGTTCTAGTTTTTTCATTATTGTGGGTGATACAGTATTCTTCTTCAATTTGATTCTTTTCACAAGGTCTATGTACTCCACAAAAATTAACATGCTTATAAGAAATAGTACTTTCAGAGGTTTGAGCATGTTTATTGCAATCATTAATATCAATTTCATTTTTCATGCAAGTGTCTTTAAAAGGTTCATGATACATGTCCCATTTTTATTTAGGATCATTAATATGAGAAGCAAAGGCTCTCCAACAATTAACAAGAATTTGAGGATCAAGACCATATTTAGCACTAAGATCTTGAAAATCAGCAGTTTTAGCGAAAGACATTATGCAATCATACTCATAGTTTATACCTAGTTCGTTACCATTGTCGTTATCCCAATCTTCGGTATTACTTTGAATTGTTTCAAGAAGATCCCACTTAGATTTGACCTCCTTACTTGTGAAGGATCCCTCTAAACAGATATCTAGATAGTCCTTGTAATGTCCTGAAAGCCTTGCATAAAAATTATTAATAATAATATTACTAGGGAGCTCATGAATGGGAGATTTGAGCATTAGTGACTTCAATCTCCCCCATGCTTGGGCAATACTTTCTCCATCATGAGGATGATAATTATAAATATAATTCCTATCTTTATGAATTTCATGAGGAGGATAAAATTTAGAGTAAAAGAGAGATTTAAGTTCCTTCCACTCTGAATGATGAGGATCATATAGTAGCTCGTACCACTCCCTTGCTTTGCCCTTAAGTGATAAAGAGAATAGGTTCCTCTTAACTGGGTCCACTGAAACACCTTCACACTTGAACAACTCGCATAATTCATGTATAAAGAGTATATGATCACCAGGATGGACAGTTCCATCTCCAAAATAGCAGTTATTCATAACACGTTCAATAATTTCCATAGGTATTTAAAAGGGGACACTTTCAGTATGTGGATTTAAAATATCACAAGTATCATTAGAATTACCACATATGGGAGATAAAGTATCATCAGAGCAAATTTTCTCCTCTAAAGCTAGGGAACTAAAAAGATCATTTTCATTAAAACCAGCTTCCCCAAGCTTAAACGTTTCCATAGCATTAGAAATGATGGTATTCAAAAGATTCATACTAATAACATTACTATTAGCATGCAAACTAGTGAAAATAAAAACAAGAAACAAAAAGATATAATTGCAGAATCTATAGGAAATAACTTCGAGCACTCACACACCAGCAACAGTACTAGAAGATAGCTTAGTAGCCAGAGGATGTGAGTACCTTTTACCTTACCTCCCCGGCAACGGCGCCAGAAAAGAGCTTGATGTCTACGCATGCTTCTATTCTTACAGACAGTGTTGGGCCTCCAAGTGCAGAGGTTTGTAGAATAGCAGCAAGTTTCCCTTAAGTGGATCACCCAAGGTTTATCGAACTTAGGGAGGAAGAGGTCAAAGGTATCCCTCTCAAGCAACCCTGCAATCAAGATACAAGAAGTCTCTTGTGTCCCCAACACACCCAATACACTTGTCAGGTGTATAGGTGCACTAGTTTGGCAAAGAGATAGTGAAATACAAGTGAAATGGATGATTATAAGTGGTAATTGCAATCTGAAATAAAAATGGCAGCAAGAAAACATGTAACATGATTGATTGTATAGGATGTTTCAATGCTTAGAAACAAGGCCTAGGGATCATACTTTCACTAGTGGACACTCTCATATAAATATCTTATCTTCATAATGCTACTCTGAACTACTCTCCGGTTGGACGATGTAGGGCTATAACAACACACCTCAAAGTTCGTATTCCCCATCTAGATAACCCTATTGTCACCTCGAGCGCTAGATGGTTCCAACAAACACCACAAAATCATAGAGACATCCAACTCAAATTATAACTCATGATAAGTATTTATGTAATCTTTAGCCTAAGTTCCACACGGTGTGCACACTGTCAACTTCACACACGTGGGGATAACCGGAGATTACAATAATTAAAGAACTTGGGTAGCAGAGTAGATCTACTTATTCAACTATATTACAAAGCTCATGATCACATAAAGATCACGCATAGAGAGAGAGATGAACACATAGCTAGCGGTAGAGCCCTTAGCCTCGAGGGAGAACTACTCCATCCTCATCATGGGAGTCAGAAACGGCGATGGAGATGGCGGTGGAGTCGATGGAGATGGCTCCGGGGGTAATTCACCGTCCCGGCAGGGTGCTAGAACAGAGACTTCTGTCCCCTGAATCTCCTCTTCGGTGGCGGCGGCACCGCGGAACTTCTCGTGGATTGAGGATGGATGATTTAGGATTTTTGCGTCGAGGGCTTTATATAGGCGGAAGGTCAAGGTCGGTGGACGCCCGAGGGGCCCACACCACCTGGTGGAGCCCCCTGGCCGCGCCACCGTATGGTGTGGCTGCCTTGTGGATCCTCTTCGTCTCCCCTTCGGTCTCCGTGTCGTGTCGGGTAAAATATTGACTTTGGCTTTTGTTCCATCCAATTTCGAGAATATTTCTTTACTAACTTTTCTGAAACCAAAAACAGCAGAAAGCAGACAATTGGCACTGCGGCATCTTATCAATAGGTTAGTTCCGGAAAATGTATAAAAATGCCTCAAACTATAAACAAAACATAAGAAAGTTGATACAAAACAAGCATGGAGCATCAAAAATTATAGATACGTTACGACGTATCAATCATCCATTCCTCGAGTATAGTTGATCCAATCAACATCATACAAAACCGATCTATCTCATAGATCGACCACCAAAAACAGCAAATAGATCCAATCTATAGTCAACTTCATATCATATATGCGAGATCTCGAGCCTAAAACCAGAAGTTATCGCTCTGATACCACTGTTGGGCCACATAGAGATAAAAAACTTTTTTCCTCTAACGCGGTGATCCCAAGTTCTAGCTGAGGTAGAAGGCCGCGAGGATTACCACTAGACGCGCAGTTGCGGATTACTGATGAAGCATGCCAGTTGCTGTAGTGAAGTCCTCACCATCCGATCTGATCACGATCGTCGGGGTGCTGATCATACTGCACCGCTGCTAGTATCTACACGTACGAGGAGGAGCGCTAATGGTGACCTGCTAGGTTCGTTACGGCAGCAGGACTGAACTGGAGCTAGGGTTTCCAACGCATGGAATGACCTAATCGCAGCACCTTTCTAGGTATGTGTGCCCTAGTATATATAAGGAGTAAAAGTGGGCTCCACTCAATTGTGGCATATTCACTAAAAACCATATTAGTCACTATGAGTCCGACTCACCGACTTAGTTCAAATCTGGTTCAGGTCCAACCCAAATGGATTTCCGGTTTAGATCCCACTTGCTCCCTCTCTTAAGTGTGTGACCCACAGGCTCATGATAACTTGGACATGATTGGAGTCTGGATCGCAATTGATTAATCGGTAGCGGCTCCTAGCAGAATGTGCCGACTCCCAAGTACCAAAGAGTCCTAATGAGATGCCTTTTTAATGCGACTTGCGTCCGAGTCCCTTTTGCCTCATGATATACCTTGTCGAACTATAGGCGAATAATATTCATCCCTTAAATAGTCTGACTCTCTTCTCGATCTAAGATAAGTGATTCATTTGACTAACTCTTAGTCGATCGCCTCGGTAAACCACTTAACTGAGTCACGCATGGCCATGCTTTCTGAATCATATCCCATGAGAGGGCCCAGAGAATATCTCTCCAGATGGAGGGGCAAAATTTCATCTTGGTTATCCATATCACGCAGCTTGATTCTCAGTCGACCCGAACTCTGTCTTTATAACTGTCCTGTTATGGAACAAAGTTTGACAAAACCTAAGTTGGTGATTTTTAACTCGGATTTTGCAACAACCTCGGGTCTAAAGATTACATTGATTAAGATATACAAATGAAGACTTGTTCATTGTATCTCAATATGGGTCAATCCGACTCGCTAAACTCTTTAGCCAAATCTGCATAAGTTGGAATGGCATCATCATGCCCATAAAAAGTGGAACTGAATCATCAGCCGACTTTCACATTGATCTAAGTTGTGTGTCCAGCACAACCTCGATAACCAAGGATACGTAACATAGACAACATGAATGTATAGTTCCACAGCTGAATCACATATTCAATGATATACATCGATGTTCATACAGGGACAACATAATAACTTTATAAATATAAAAGGAATTACATCATACATGATTAACTCTAGGGCATATTCCCAACACTAACACGTCTTAAAAGATAGTATCTATTATGGTCGAAAAGGTGTGTCAAAAATTATAATAGAGTAGCTAGGAGGAAAAGACATAAACAAATACCGTTTAGGTTACCTCCTGTTTGAGAGGTATGTGCAATTAATTTACAGCCCAAAAATTACAGTTAAAGAGCCAAAAAAGGATGAATAAAAGAAAGGGTGAAACAGTTGTGTAGCATGGACCGATATGAGTGGAGAAAATATAGAATATTTTTAAAACATTATCGACAAACCTTATAAAACTACCGTCAATAAGCAAGGGTAGATTTATCTCTATCTTAACCGAAGATAGGTGCAATTAAATGCAGCCAAGAAATATTAGTTGAGAAGTGGGCCAAAAATTATCGTCGAGGAGTCCAAAAAGAGGAACCATTTTTTAAAAAACATTGTCAACAAACATTAAAAATATGGTTCAAAATCTATTTTTCAAAAGATAGATGCAGTTAAATAGGAACCATAAATTTTAGATTCTAAGAGTCACACTAATAATTATCATTAAAAAGTCTAAAAAGAAACATCAAACTTTAAGAAATACCGTCTAGAAAATCTATTGTCGACAAATGTTAAGAAATACCATCTACAAAATCTATTGTTTTGAAGGTAGACATAGTTAAATGCAGGCTGTTAATTTTAGCCAAAAAGTCTCGCTAAAAATCACCGACGAGGGTTCTAAAAGGACAAACCAAAAATGCAAAAAGAAAAAGGGAAAAAATATTGTACGGCTAAGTCTAGGCCAAAAATTATTATAGAAAATTTCAGAAAAAGAACCAATCTTATAAAATATTGTCGTCACACATTAAATAATACTGTCTAAAATAAATTGTTTAGAATGTAGACACAGCCAAATGAGAAACGGAAATTTCAGCTTGTAAGAGTCGCGCAAAAAAATTATCACAAAAAAATCTAAAAAGAAACCACAACGTTAAAAAATACCGTCTAAAAAATCTGTTGTTGACAAACATTAAAAAATAGGCCACTTACGGTAGAAGAGTTTAAAAAGAGAAAAAATATAAAAAACTAAAAAAGCGTTGGCAGTAGCGGACGAACAGCAGCAGATGCGGCACTATTACTTTCATGTAAACGGTAACCGGAGCAAGGAGAGGCCGCCATTCCTATGGGTGTTAATATATACTAGGAAACTTGACACGGCGTCACGTCGTGTCCGTAGCGGTGTATATAATTAATTTTGATGCAGACTTGTGTATTTGTTAGGTGTGAGATAGCACTAGCAATATAAGATAGCTGATAGATATACTTACACTGGATTACATGACAGATTATGTCGACTTGCACTGGATACATAATTTTACTGGGCTTAGGTCAGACGGTGTTGATGCATGAATTAGGTTGCATTACAGGGAAGACACATTCTAATTACACTACAGACATATATGAATATATCCTAAGGTACGCATTACACTGAGCTAAACATACTACTGATTTGATTCTACTACTTTTTTCCATTAGTTGTGTCTGTCGTTGTCCTCTTGGTCCGAGATATCTTACGATGCGAGCCAGTTGCTAAGATCCACATTATCAAGGATACACTAAATCTACAAAGGGATGAACCACGCGGCATTCTCACTCCTTAGTTCCCCTGTTTAGGACAGTATCCTCCTGACATCTCACTTCTGATGTGTATGCTCACAATAAGGAGAAAAAAGGTTAGTATGTATCTCAGCCAGAAAAAAGGTAATTTTGTCAATTTAGTAACGGCCTCCTAAATTATCTTTTAAATGGCTGTGATAACACACAGTTACCATGGCACTAAATTGTCATAATCCTAAAACTCCATCTATGTGGTGGCAGAGATATTAAACCCATGCTCCTAAATTATTTCGTAAAAGTTTATGATAACAAAAACTTACAGCAGCATCAAGTTGTCACAATGCTGAACCATGTAGGTGATTCATGCCATTCAAAAGGCTAGACGATCCCAATTCACATAGAAGTAAAGAACTGGATTGGAGCAAAAGAAACAGCAAAGATATGTTACTTCATGAAAACATAGGGCAGCAAGTACATTAACGGACCAATTCACCATAAATGAAACAGACATTAGAAGAATCGAAACGTTTTTTACTGTAAATTATTTATAAATTCATTTATAGAATATACATTAGAGCCATCCAGTTCAGTGGGAAGGATGGCAACAGACTAAAATAGAAAACACACATGCGTATTATTTTTTTAACAACTGTACATGTATCCTAAGAAGAAATAATAGCTACTAATCGGATAGAAATACCATTTTTTGCAAGCTTTTCACAAATTCTATTGATATAAGTTACAATGTGATGACTCAACAATCACAATCAACTTACGTAGTGCAATGAGTGATTTAACTGAACCACAAAAGTAAGAGCAATGACCACTATTTACATGCCATGTTTTCAGGCTAAATTAAACATCACCAAATTCAACCCAAGTCTAGACTAATTTATAGTGCACAAAAATACCACGGAAGTACACCCTTTCACAAATACAAAAATACCAGCCTTACATCAATTAACAATGGTTAAAGGACATGAGAAGATCCAGGAGCATCAATATTATAATATACCGAGTATCAAGATTACATAAAGAAAATATATATTCTGGGGCTCCTTTTCTAGTGAAACCGAAGGAAACTTAACTAATGTAAAATGCCCCGACAACATTAACAACAATCCATGAGAAATTATTTTATAGGCTGAGAAAATTGGACCAATGATTTTCCACACAAATTTAAGAGAATGGAATTGCATAAATACCGTAGAGAAATTGAACCAATATCTTCGTCCTGTCAACTTGATACCAAGCTTGCAGCTTTGTCCTCCACATCATCATCCTAGTATCCCCCTCTTGTAATGTGCTGATCTTCAAAGCAACTTTGTGCATGTGCTATTGTGTCAGGTAAACATAACAGTACAAATTGGATCAAATGCGAGGAGAGCAAGGTCTGTTGGCTATGAATGTATCGATAATGTAGGTAAAAAGGGCAGACAATTCTAATTCGTTAACATTTGCCTGTAAAAACAAAATTATGAACAAATCGGTAATATATATCATGTCTTATCAATACAATTCCTACTCTTTGATTAACACCATTTGCTATGATTAATCCGCGATAGACTTTCCTTCATAAACCTGCATTTGGAATTTCACAATTTTTACTCTCTATATTTCCCTTTCAGGAGCAGCCTATTTGAATTTCTTAAATTCATGTTGAATACTGTTTTGTAAGTTGAATATAACATATTTTGAGAAGACAAAATAAAATTACACCTGGGAATGTCTCATATGGTGAATCTTATATTTGACTAACAGACATCATATGCAAAACGGAAAGGAAAACAAACATGCATAAATTGGAACCAAAACTTAGAATTACCAACAAAGGTCTACCACGCACCTGGTCAGCTGGAGAAGGAGCAGACTGACAGGACCTTTCATCTACAATCTATCAATGAAGAGTCTCTTGTACTTTGTCACCAAACCATTCATCGAGGAAGCTGGCATAATAATTCGTTTTAAAACAAAATCATGAAATCTGACATAGGTCGATCACTTTGATGCCGAAGCGACCGGGCGCAAAGCAGAGTCGACCAGCTCGAGCGGTCCGACGCTGAGATCTCATTGATCAGCCCGACTGCATAAAGCAGAAAAGGAGGAGAATTTGTGATTAGAACACTTAACCTACCGGATGAAATATGTAAGCGAAACCAAATGAATAGCAGCCGAAAATAAATTGATAGAAACACAGTACCAGTTGACAAATCCTACGAAGTGTGACGACGTAGGAACGCCAGAAACGATGGGCCAAACTGGCCGCCCACGCCCTGGCCTCAGCCTGTAAGTGGGAATGGGCTGTCCACGGGGCCGCCAGCCCATCCCACCTTTTTTTCTTTAGTGGAGACCCATTAGACGCATGACCTACAAACATGAAACGCATTGTTGTTTAACCCTGATAAGAATACATCGTCATTGGAAAACTTCTGTACATGAGCTTTTGCCATTTGTGCTGACTTTACTAGCCTTATTACAATATGTGCCATGGCACTCTCTGATCCAACAATCAGATGCATGGCTAGATAACCCATCGTTCCTGATTCATCCTCCTTATGAAGAAGCATCAGATGCATGTTAATTAGTTCTTTAACTAATCATGAGTTAAAACAATGAAAATCGCAATCGGATAGTTTAATTTCTGCAAGTAAACCATTTGGAAGTTAAACAATGAAGCTCGGTATACCTTAACTGCATATTAGTATATTGTGAACTGCAACTTACAGAGCACATCGAGAAACTACAGCACCTGATACCACTGGCTGCTTCAATCCCACTGGCTGAGGCCAAGTACAACAGTTTTTGTTTTGGAAATGCGATCAAAAGGCACACAAGATTCATCGATATCTGAAATTAAATCACCATGGATGCTAAATTTGTTTTGGAATCAGATTGAGATACCTGTCTTGAAAGAATAAACAATCCAAATAGAAACTCTATGCTTAAATGTAAACTTAGTGATTAAACACAATATAGCATTGTAGTACAGTAGATACTCTGGGCTTCAGAAACTCTAGCATGTTTTGAAACATTTGATGATCAATATGCACTTGTTCCTAATCAGTATGTAATGCTTTATGAGAAATTTATATACTGTGTGCTTGTGGTTGCCTACTGAACATTTTTATCATTTGTTCAGCAGGGCAGGATTCCAGCGAGGTTATGACCACGCAACTGCAAGATAATAAACATGGAAGTGATATCTCGGAAACGTTGATCAGCACAAGCCTTTGATTTTCTTGGTTTGTTGGGTGGATGTGCAGTAGGAATTTCTTATTCTGGTCAGACTTTGACAATCTGATCATGCTATCATGTGTTGCAATTTAGGTCCATGTGGGGACGCAGAGCGGTAGCGAGATCCAGCGGAAAAAGAACCGCAAGAAGGTACGTTGATGGATTTCTTGGCTTCAAATCATTCTTGTTAACTTGCCTGGGTTAGTTACTGCCGCTTTGCTACATTGGGTTCCAGTCATCTTCGGCAGTTGTGGCCTCTTGGCACTAGCGTGAGTGTGATCTCTTGGAAGTAGCTTACATACTACGAAAAACTTTGATTATTAGTTGTACAGAACTAGGTCATGTAGTTGCTTGCTGCTTAGTTTACTTACAAATATAGCAGCAGATCTATTTCTGTTTGTTTGTGATACAATTAAACCGTGTCTCTCGAGTGTCCACAAATTCACCTTTAAAAACCTTGTTAACTTTGACAAATCGAAAATTCATTGCATCGTTTATTGGCCAAAGAGTGGAATTTGCATCTAGTTTCAAGATGAAACGCGAGAGTAGAATTTGCATCTATGCCTGGCCAGATTCTTTAATAGTATCTGCAAATATATAATATAATGACTTTTGCACTAGTCTGTTACACTTGTGCAGTACTGCTATTTTTTCATGTGGTTTTGTGGTCCTTAACCAGCTACCAGATGACAAACACTATTCAAATGAAGGTTTCTTCAACCCATCTGCTATATCAGTGACCCTGTTTCTTAATGTTCTGTTTCTAGATGGATTTTTTACCATACAAAAAAAATTCGCATTTAATTACACGTTGCAAGTTGTAAGTTGCAAAGATAGTTGCAAGATCCTTCGAGATAGTTGCGTTAAATTCCTATTTTTATCAACAATCTTCCTATTTTTCATAGGCTTCGTATCAAATTCGCCAAGATGGTTACAAGATCTATGAGATAGTTGAAATTTCTATGATCAATATACGACTGCTTGCAATACAGAACACTTGCTAAAATTTATTGCATTGCTTCAGGTCCTCCGCTGACAGAGATGAGGAGGCCAGACCTCATCAGTCACCTCCATCTGCAGGACGGTGCCCAGAACCATGCAGTGGCATACGAAGGCGCATTGCCTGTGGCAGAGTCAAAGCGGAGGCCGATGTGGAGCGTCTCCCGGAAGGCGTCTCCATGATTCGAGCTCGCCGGCGTCTCCATGATTCGAGCTCGCCGGCGTGTCGAGGTAGGATACAGCGTCCTCCATGAGTGCGAGCTTGCCGGTGTGCCGAGGCAGGATACTGCGCTATCCATGAGTGCGAGCTCGCCAGCGTGACGAGGCAGGAAATGGCATCCTCCATGAGTACAAACCTGTCATATTATTGCAACTTCCTGCGGCATTTTTGTGTTTATTATTGTGAGATATTCGCATGTTTTCATTTAGTCTACTGGTTTGATGTCTAGACACTGCCTGGTAAGTCGTGATGCTATGCTTGTTTTCAAGTTTGTGATTCTTCGGGTCGTGGGAATGCCCAAGGATCCTAGTGTGTCGCTGCTCACTGAAGTAGCGCGGTGATGCTGATGCTTAAAGCGCTGGTGGGCTTAGGCGGTCAGCTGGACGCCTCGTAACATGAATTGATATTGCTGGGACACATGCCTGGCCCAAGAAGTACATACATACTTTCCTTCGACGCGCACCGTCGGAAGAACCGACCACAAACGAAGAATCGAGTCTCCATATCCCGCATCAGCATTGCGACAGGGGTCCCTCTGCAGCCAGCACCGACGCTTCCTGTCAAGCACATGGCGACCAGCCTCTGTCCCCTGCCGGGCGCCGCCTGTCAAGCTGTCGCGGCTGGCCCACGATGATGGAGGCGAGACGACGCACAGGCGTCTCCATCGACGCAGACGCCGGCTAGGAGACCGGGAAGGCACGACCACCGCTACGACCTTAGGGGGAGCCGCTCCTGGGGCCTCGCGGTAGGAGAACACTAAAAAAGAGGGAGGAGAGGAGGGGGAGACTGGGAGGTGATGAAGATGACAGGATGGAACATGAATATTCTAGAGAGGCGCACGTGGATATATGTCGGTAGTCAGCACCGCTTTGACCCGGAAGACCGGGATCAGGATCGGAAGCTACGGGAAATCACATGAAGAGATCGTCAGTCAATTGAAGCGTTGAAAAAAAGAAAAAGAAAATGGATGTGCGACTCTACGCTGACCTACGCGTCATGATTTTATTGGCTAAAATTAGACCATCTACATTACCCATTCGGTAACCTATACGTAGGTATAATATAGTATAATATAATGATTTTCTAGGCAGTTTTGTCTACCAAGTCAAAACGGGCCAGTTGTCCGCTTCGAACCCGATGAGGCCCGCGCGGAGCAAAACCCCAATTTAAAGGCCTCAACAGCCCAACTTCCTCCACTAGAGCGTCCACCGGGACGTGCTATACACCGCTCCTTGCGGCGCCTCAGAGTAGCGCCGCATGAAGGGCACCCTTACATGGGCGGGCCTCTCCAATCAGACTTAGTTTCCGTGTTTGTTTTTTAGATCGGTATAAGGTTCCTATTTTGTGCTGCTAGAATGCTGCTTCCGAACATGCACGATCGCATGTTTCTGTTCCTATTGTTAGGTTGGTTCCTATTTCTATTTCTTTTTCCTGTATTTTAATTTAAACTCCGAACATTTTTATAATAGTGATTTAAAACCCATGAACATTCTTAAAATATTTATGAAGATTTTTTAGAAATAGTAAAAAAAGTTTTCAAAAAAAAAAAGAATAAGCGAAAAAAGATGAACATTCTTTGATAAAAATCATGAACCATTTTTCGAAACTATTGAACCATATTTAAAAATTCATAAATAATTTATAGAAAATCTTGAAATTTTTTAGAAACCATGAATATTTTCCAAAAATCATGAACCAATTTTTGAAATTCATGAACCAAATTTCCATATTCCTAAACAATTTTTAAAAAGCGTGAACATTTTCAAAAAGTTCATGAATATTTTTTTTAGAATCATGAACAACTTTTAAAATTTGAACATTCAAAATCATGCACAATTTTTTAAACCATGAAGAAATTAATAGAACCATGAACCAATTATTCAAATCATGAACCACAAATTTAAATTCATGAACAATTTTTCAAATGTCATGAACAAAAAGTTTAAAATCATAAAACAAAATTTTAATTCATGAATAACTTTTTAAATGTTATGAACATTTTTTTAAATCATGAACCAATTTTTATAATCATGAACAAAATTTTGAATCCTGTGACCACCTTTTCCAAATTTCTAAACCTATTTACGGAATCCATGAACATCTTTTTAGACCAATTTTTTTGAATCTCATGGACACTTTTTCCAAATCTCTAAACCTATTTACGTACTCCACGAAAACATTTTATAAACATCCATAAACTTTTTTTCATACCATGTGAACAGGTTTGTGAATCCATAAACAATTTTGAACCTCGTGAACCATTTGTTGAATCCGTAAAACCTATTCTATAATCTATGAAAAACATTTTAAACCACGTGAAGATATTTTTAAACTACTTGAACAATTTTTAATATTCGAGAAACATAGAAACGAGGTGAAGAAATTAAAAAAAATATATAGAAGAAAAGGGAAGAAGGAAAAGAAAGGATAGAAAAAAAGCAAACAGGAAAAGAAAGTAATAAAATAAGCAACTACCCGGCGGACGCCCTGAAATAGCGCGATTCTGGCGGGCATTTCCGACTGTGATCCAGCGTCACCACGCCCCGCCCCCTCCCATCCCGGGCGCATGACCAGGTCCAAAAAAGGAAAGCTGACTTTTCCCCCAAAATTTGGGACCATCTTCCTCTCTAAGCAAAAACTCAAAACCCGAAACCAAAATCCCTCCAGATCTAGCGCTATCCCCCTCCCCCAATTTTACACCTGTCCATGTCGCCTTCATCCTCTAGCCAAGATCGCCATTGCAGCTCCACCTTAACACCTTGATGCCCTGCTCCTGGAAAGTAAAAAAAGAAACACACAGGAAAAACAGCAGGTACTTCTCAAATCAAATCTTCAAATCACCATGATTTTGGTAGCAAAATCTCTATATGGTTCTCAAGATGACAATATACTGCTGCACAACATGAATCTAAACAAAAACAGGGCATCTACAACTAATTTACTCCTCAATTTTGCATTTGAGATATGTCCAATATTGTTCAAACTATAAGAAATCAATCATCCTAAGCTTCAGTGACAGTATATGGTGATCCCTGCATTACAAACAACTAATTTAGGACAACTAACAACTAAATAGACATGACATCCTATTATTGCTTCATCTTAAATTCTGATATGATGAATATTTTGGTTGAACAGCTGTGAAACCATGGAAATTAACCTTAATGCGGAACCAGATCAAGAAATAGACGTAGAGGAGCATGCTGATGTTTCACACACAAATGCTATTATGCAAGTTAGGAATGAAGGTATGATGATTATATGCAATCAACTTATCAAGCAGTATTTAACAGAAGTTATCCAAGCATATCAGTACAAGTTATCCACTAACTAAAACTACAGTTATCTATGCATATGAGTACAAGTTATCCACTATCTAAAACTATAGTTATCCATGTTTATAAGTAAAAGTTATCCACTAGCTAAATCTACAGTTATCCATCCATATGAGTACAAGTTATATACTATCTAGAACTACAGTTATTCATGCTTATATATAGAACTTGTAGGTTTTGTAGCATGGAAAACAAAATAATCTATGGCATGAACACACAAAACCAAGATCTAATCTATGACAAAGCCAAGATCTAATCTACGAGATCGGTGCAACGAGATTGTGGAGAACTAACCCTTGTAGATCCAAAGCGTTTAACGAGATCGGATTCTCGTGGTTGATATAGTCGATCACTTGTCAATCTCAAGATCATGTAGACGATCCTTCCGGTGCCGCGTTCCGACAGCGCTTCCGTAGTCGGTCACACGTACGGTAGTCGATGAAGACCTTTCTCTCCCTTGTTCTAGTAGAACAGTGAAGGTTGTAGATCTCCTCGGAATACCAACAACACGACGGTGTGGTGGTGGAGGAGGAGAGATTTCTGCAGGGCTTCGCCTAACCCGGATCAGGACGGTGGACGAGAGAGAAGAGAGGGGCGGCTAGGGTTAGGCGCCAATAGACCAGGGGTGTGGAGGGGTGCGCCCCACCCCTCATTATATAGGTGGAGGGCGGTCGTCCAAGGGTTCCCAGCCCAGGCCGTGTACCCCCCCCCCCCAACTCGGCCACCAAGGGAAGATCTATAAACCTTTTCCATCAAGTCTTCCTTCTTACCAAAAACTAGAGTTTGACTTTTCAAACTAGGATTTGACTATTCAAACTAGGGTTTGACCCTTTTACTAGTCTTGGAAGAATTGGTCCTTTAGGGTTTGGTGCAGCTAGACCCTAGGGCATACCACTGTCCAAGTGACCCCCTTACGGGGTGGTGGAACCACCCCTCTAGAACATTCTAGAAGTATCCGATCAAAACACCGAAACTTTCCCGAACCCCAGAAAACCACTTTCCTTATATGAATCTTATTCTCTAGACCATTCCGGATCTCCTCATGATGTCCTGGATCTAATCCGAGACTCCGAACAACATTCGGTCTCCAACTCATATTCAATATCTACTTTAAACAACATTGAATACTTAAGTGTGTCTCCCTATGGTTCGTGAACTATGCAGACATGATCGAGACACCTCTCCGATCAATAAGCAATAGAGGGATCTGGAAATCCATATGTCTCCCACATATTTCTATAATGACTTCATGATCGAATGAACCATTTACATATGGTACCGATTCCCTTTATCATGCGATACTTTACTTATCCTCATTACGGATAAGTACCCTTTACTCGTTCCGTGATATGACATCCCTTGTGACCTAGTCACATGCTTGCAAGCCAATTGGATGATGATGGGGATATGCCTACCGGGGTATACCCAGCAGGACGTTTCCGACTGGCCCGCAAGCTGGCGAGTGGGCCTGCAGAATGGCGAGTGGATTGAAGCCCAGCAAGGCACCAAGCGACTGGAAGCTGAAGGCCCAGGCGAGTAGATAGGCCCAGTCGGATTAGGTTAAACGACTACCGAAGCTTTAACTAAATCAGTTGAGATATGTAAACCCTAGGGGAAGGTGAGCCTATATAAACCTCCCTATAGGGCAAGTAGAGAGACATTCCCTCATACACCCAAGCGACTCGCTGCCTAGCCGCCGAGCTCGGCCGTTGTAATACCTCCATAATACAATCTAGCAGGAGTAGGTCTTTACCCTCCGGGGGGCCGAACCTGGGTAAAACCCTGTGTCTTTGCCCTCATCTCGCACCGCAGATGGCTGGCCGCCCTTGCCCCTCGTTCTACTACTCGCTGCCGATTGCAGCATCTGCCGTGACTATTCCCACGACAGTGGCGCCCACCGTGGGGCCTGGACGGTCCGGCCGGTGTTCTGCGGCGAGATCCAATCTGCCCATCAACGAGACGGTCGCCACCGGCCGCATGATAGCGATCGGCGAGATGCTCCAAATCTTGCCGAGCAGCTACGTCCCGGCGGCGCGACCCGTCACGCACAGCGTGATCCTGCCGATCGGCACGATCAGCCTCTTCGTCGGTCTCACCGACGTCATCGTCTCGGAGGATTCGGCTCGCATCCGCGAGTCATCGCCATGCGATCGGCTCTCCGAGAGCCAGATCCGCACGATCCATCGCCTCGCCTCCGAGTACAACTCGGCCCACAGCAACGTGGCCAGGAATTCAGCGGCCGCAGAGGACGCGGCCCTCACCGACGACGCCGACTCGGCGACCCCGGCGTCACTCGCCGGATCCATCACCACGGCTTTGTCTGCGGGCTCCATCGCCCCGGTCTCCAACGCGGGAGACTTCAAGGATCCCTCCATCCTCGGGATCTTCGAGTTCGACTCCGGATCGGAGAACTCCGGCGACCCCCGCGATGGAACCGGTCGCCACACCGCGACCTACATGGCGACCGGCACCGATCCGCCGGAGGACCCGTTCTCCACCCAATCCCTCCTAACGCCACGGCAACGGAGGTCAAGGAACTCCGCCTGAAACTGGCGGAGGCGATACGCAAAGAGCAAGCCGAGCGCGAAAAATTTCGCCTCGAGTAGGTGACGGCGCAGGAGCTGTCACGCTACCACCAGCAGCGGATCAGGTCACGCCTGAACCCCACCGTTCAGGGGCGCGCCCTGAACTTCGACGACGAAAACGACCCGGCCCGCGTGGCCGAGCGCGCGATCTGCGAGAACGCGCCACCAGGAGGAAGCGCCCGGCCCTCGCCAGGATCAACTGCAATGGGCGCCCCACCACCACCCAACCGCACCCCTCCCAGGGACCAGCCGTGGATAGTAGTCTCCTCACGGGAGCGAGACGCAAACGGCCTCCCACTGTTCTCCACCCCGATGGACAACCTCGTGGCAGGCCGAGCAGCAGCCGACAGCATCACGGCCACCGGCAACGGCGCCCTGCAGATCGAGTACGTCAAGGCCCTGCTCGCGAAGGCCGTGGAGCAACAAAGAGCGGGCGCCGACTCGCAAGGTCGAGTATACTCGCGTTCCTCGGGAAGCAGAGCGGCCTCCAGCGGCCGCCCAGCGGCGGCAAACACCCTCAACTGCCCGCCACCAGAGCCACTGCAGCTCCAATACCGACCCGCGAACGCGGCACTCTCCACCAACGACCCCAGGCCGGCAACCAACCTTGTCGCCGCCAACGGGCAACCCATCGACGCCCGCACCCACATCATCAACAACCAAAGTTGGCGCGCATGCCAGCCCGATGACCTGCGACATACCCTAACCAATCGCCGCGACGGCGAGCCCATGGGGTCGCTCAGTCGACTCGGACCCAAGTGCTTCGGACCAATGACCCGAGGCGAGAAGTACCCGCCAAACTTCAAGGCGCCAAAGGAGATAGAAAAGTACGATTCCTCGTACGACCCCGCCGTCTGGCTCGACACATACCTCATGGCGACGGGGATCGCAGGCCACACTGACCTGCTAGCCGCCCGCTACCTCCCCCTGATGATGGAAGGGACGTGCAGGCAGTGGATCAACACCCTACCCCAGGACAGTATCGACTCCTGGGAGGAGATGCGCGATGCCTCCGTCAGGCACTTCGAGTGCTCCTACACCCGCGCCACTACCATCGAGGACCTGGAGTGGTGCGTCCAGGGACCCCGCGAGTCGACCCGCAACTGGGTCCAACGGTGGCAAGAACTTTGGTACAACGCGGTCGGCATCCACCCGGACACCGCGATCCACTGCTTCAAGACCTCGTGCCGCTACGAGCCTCTGGTCGCCAAGCTCAAGGGACACTCCCGCACACTCGACAACATCCCCGACCTCCTCGAGATCGCCAAACGGTATGCTGAGGAAGATCCAAACCAGGAAACTGACGACGAGTCAGGAGGTCAACGCCGCACGGGCGGCAGCGACGGCGGACGCCGATCCGACCTACGCTACAGCGGCACTTGCCTCACCGGCAAGCGCCGCAGTGACGGGCGAGTCGACTTCGTCGCCAACGCCGGGCACGCGCAGCGCGAGCCCAAGAGCTTCCGCCGCGACGGAGGACAACGCCGCGACGGCGGCAACTACAAGAACAAGCCAAGGTTCGACCCTGCGGCCCTCCTTAACCAACCATGTGCGTTCCATAGCAGGGAAGGGAAGCCCGCAACGCACACCACCACCGACTGTCACACCCTCAGGGAAATCGAGAAGGCACGGCGAGCGCGGGAGGACCCCGACAACGACCCGCCAAACGGCGGCAAATTCGGAAAAGTGGCCGGCTCGCTCCACACCTTCACAGGCTTCAACACGAAGCGCGAGAAGAAGGTCATCGCCCGCGCAGTCGCCGTCAACGCGGTGGCCCAGATAGACGTCCCCCAGTTCCTAAACTGGTCGGAGCAGCCCATTACCTGGAGCCGCCAAGACCACTCGCCACACATCGAGTACCTAGGACGAGTCGCCCTGGTGGTCAAACCCAAGGTCGGCGACTACTGGCTCCCCAAGACACTGATGGACGGCGGCAGCTCCATCAACATCCTGTACCTCGACACCTTCAGACGACTGCGGCTCCCGCAGTCAATGATCGAGACGACTCACACCACATTCCGCGGCATCGTCCCCGGTCGGAAGGCGTACCCGATCAGCAAGGTCACGCTGCCCGTAACCTTCGGCACACCGGCAAACTTCCGCACCGAGTGGATCGTCTTCGAGCTGGTGCCCTTCGACAGCCCCTACCATTGCGTCCTGGGGCGCCAGGCGTTCGCCAAGTTCATGGCAGCGCCCCACTACGCGTACAACGCGATGAAGCTCCCCGGGCCGTGTGGCGTCATCACTATCCACGGCGACCCCGATATGGCCGCCGAGTGCGAGGCCAAAGGAGCCGAGCTCGCCGACGCCGTCATCGCGGCGGAGACCAACCACGCTGATGAGCTCGCCAAGTACGCGAGCGGGGTCAACAACGAATACCCCACCATACTCAAGAAGCCCAACTCAGAGGGCGCAAACACCTCAACCTTCGAGGCCACGACGCACACCCGCACCGTCGAGCTGGTCCCAGGCGACTCCAGCCAGACGGTGACGATCGGGACGGGCATGAGCCCAGCGTAGGAAGGCGCGCTCATCGAGTTCCTCCGTGAGAACAGGGACATCTTCGCATGGAAACCCTCTGACATGCCCGGTGTCCCTAGGGAGCTCGCTGAGCACAAGCTAAACGCCGACCCCAAAGCGCGACCTGTCAAGCAGTCGTTGCGGCCCTTCAATGAAGAGCGCCGCCGAGCCATCGCCGAGGAGGTGCAGCGTCTACTCGCTGCCGGCTTCATCCGGCCAATCAAGTACTCCAAGTGGCTGGCAAACCCAGTCCTGGTCGAAAAGAAGAACGGGACCTGGAGAATGTGTATCGACTACACAAACCTGAACGGCGCCTGCCCAAAGGAGCAGTTCGTCCTCCCGCGGATCGACCAGATAATCGATTCAACCGCGGGCTCGGAGTCACTATGTTTCCTCGACGCCTACTCTGGGTACAACCAGATCAAAATGGCTGTCGAAGACGAGAAGAAGACGGCGTTCATCACGCCATTCAGAGCCTTCTGCTACACCGCCATGACCTTTGGCCTCAAGAACGCCGAGGCGACCTACCAGCGGTGCATGCAAGAATGCCTCGCGAGCCAAATTGGCCGCAACATCCACGTTTACATCGACGACGTGGTCGTGAAATCCGCTCGCCAAGGCGACTTACTCGCCGACCTGGCGGAAACATTCGCCAACTTGCGAAAGTATAAGATAAAGCTCAAACCAGGCAAGTGCACCTTCGGTGTACCCGCCGGACAACTACTGGGGTACGTCGTCTCCAAACGAGGGATCGACGCGAACCCCACGAAGATCGACACGATCGCCCGGCTCGGCAAACCCGAGTGCCTGCGTGACGTCCAGAAGCTGGCCGGGCGAGTAGCGGCTCTCAGTCGCTTCATCCCCCGCCTGGGCAAAAAGGCGATGCCCCTATACCGCCTGATGCGCAAGAACCCCACCTTCCAGTGGGACAAGGAGGCGGACGACGCGCTCCGCGACTTCAAAAAGGTGCTACTCGCCGCACCACTGCTCGCCGCCCCCGCCGACAAAGAACCCATGTTGGTTTATGTCGCGGCATCCGAGCGCGTCGTCAGCGCCGTGATGGTCGTCGAGCGGCCAGAAGAAGGAAAGGAGCGCCCAGTCCAGCGGCCGGTGTACTACATCAGCGAGGTCTTCACCGAGTCGCGCCAGCGGTACCCACAGTACCAAAAGTTAGTATACGCGGTCTTCAGAGCTCAGCGGCGCCTGCCGCACTACTTCCAGGAGCACCCGATCATGGTCGTCTCCTCAGCACCACTGCAAGACATAATCCGCAATCGCGAGGCGACCGGGCGGGTCGCCAAGTGGACCGTCGAGATCGGCGTCCACAACATCAAATACGAGCCACGAAAGGCGATCAAGTCGCAGGCACTGGCAGACTTCATCGCCGACTGGGAAGAGGCCCAACAACCAGAGAAACTGCCGTACCTCCACTACTGGAGCCTGCACTTCGACGGCTCCAAGAACGCGGACGGCGCAGGCGTAGGGATAGTGCTGACTTCACCAAAGGGCGACAAGCTCCGTTACATCCTCTGCCTCGACTTCACGCCCTGTACCAACAACATGGCTGAGTACGAGGCCCTACTCCACGGCATGCGAGCCGCCAAGGAGATGAACGTCAATCGCCTCCGCTGCTACGGAGATTCTGACCTTGTCGCGGGGCAAGTCGCTGGCACCTGCGACGTCGTCTCCCCTACCATGGCGGCATACCGCCAAGCAATGGACAAGCTGGGCGGACATTTCACCGGCTACTCCATCGAGTGGATCGACAGACGGAAAAACGAGGAGGCCGACGCACTCTCTCGCATCGGGTCGGCTCGACTCGCACCACCAGCCGGCGTTTTCCTCGACACGATCACCAAGCCATCAGTCTCTCCCCCGAGGGAGATCGACATCGGAGTCCCACTCCAACCAGAGGCAGCCTTGGTCGCACTCGTCAACAAGCCAGACGACTGGACCAAACCCTACATCGCCTACCTGGAAGCCGACACCCTGCCGGCAGACGAGACAGACGCTCGAATGATCGCTCGTCGATGCAAATCCTACACCATCATCGACGGCGAGCTCCATAAGTGCAGCGTCTCCGGCGTGTTCCAACGCTGCGTCCAACCAGCTGAAGGACGCAAAATCCTCCACGATATTCACTCCGATGACTGCGGCCACCACGCCGCCGCTCGCTCCCTGGTCGCCAAGGCTATGCGACATGGCTTCTACTGGCCCACCGCACACGCTGATGCTGTCGATATCGTCCAGCAGTGCGCCGGGTGCCAGAAGTATGCCAACCAGACGCACGTGCCGAGCTCGACGCTCAAAACAATCCCCATCACCTGGCCATTCGCCGTGTGGGGCATGGACATGGTAGGCCCCTTCAAGAAAGCCCCCTCCGGCTACACCCACCTGCTAGTCGCCGTCGACAAATTCACGAAGTGGGTGGAGGCCAAGCCAGTCCGGAAATGCGATGGGAAGACCGCTACTAAATTCCTACGCGAGCTCATATATCGCTACGGGTTCCCAAACAGCATCATCACGGACAACGGCACCAACTTCGCCAAGGGAGCCATGGCCGAATTCTACGAAGAGCACCACATCCGGCTCGACCTCGCGCCAGTCGCCCACCGGAATCCAACGGCTAGGCAGAACGGGCCAACCAAAGCATCCTCCACGGCCTGAAGCCACGACTCCAAGTACCACTCGAGCGCACCGCCGGGTGCTGGGTCGAGGAGTTGCCCTCTGTCATCTGGGGGATCCGCACCTTAGTCAACAGATCGACGGGATTCACTCCCTTCTTCATGGTCTACGGTGCCGAAGCAGTCATGCCCACCGACCTCGAACACGACTCGCCGCGGGTCGTCCACTATACGGAGGCTGCAAACGAGTTTGCCCGCCAAGACGGGATCGACCAACTAGATGAAGCACGCGACCTCGCTCGGTCACGCACTGCCATCTACCAGCAAGGACTCCGCCGCTACCACAGCCGGCGGGTGAAAGCTCGCACCTTCCAGGAAGGCGACCTGGTGTTACGCCTCATCCAGGACAAGAAGGGCATGCACAAGCTCTCCCCTCCGTGGGAAGGCCCATTCGCCATCGGGCGCGTACTCGGCAACGACGCCTACTACCTCATCGACGTCCACGGGGACGGCGAACTCGACATCAAGCGACCATGGAATGTAAACCTCCTACGGAAGTTCTACTCCTAGAACCCTACACATGTACTCTCCAGTCGCTATGAAATAAAAAGAAACGGTTACCGCAAATTGCGCCTACTCTCCATGACTTGTGCCACTCGCACTCGTAATAACAGCGTTACGCTAAATGCAGAAGTCAACCTTTGGTACAGCGATCGGCACGGCTAAGTAGTGCGGTGTAAGATCACTGAATCACCTCAGGTCTTGCATCGTCCACGAAAAACGCCCACCCGGAGCCCCATTGGAGTCGCCTAGCTCGACTGGTTCTATGAGCCAAGACAACTGCCCTCGCTGCCCACAGCGACCTTGGTCCTCCTCATCCTCGACATAGCGACTCGAACGGCTAAGTACCACGCTCGGGGACTGAAGACCAGTTCGTCGCGAGTGGTCAGGGAAAATGCCAAGTAAGAGAGCATGCCCAGGACTCGCCACGCGACTGACCCCACGGGCCAGGCAGGAGTGACGCGCTCACACCAACGCGCTAAGTCCTCAACCACCCTCGAGTCGCGCCTAGAACTACCAGGTACCACGCTCGGGGACTCGGCCACCCGACCTCGTTCGCGCATGGGAAAACGGTAAAGTACAGAGCACTCAAGGGAGTCGCCTAGCGACTGGCTCTTCGAGCTCGGGCGAGTCGACCAAAAACATCAAAACACATGACAACAACACATACATCATATACGAGGTAAACCCCACAAAAAGGGCGGACGCGCTCGGGGACTCGTTCAAAAATCAATCACAAACACACAACAAATACCAAAATAGACACGACGTCTCATTTCCATTGCATATCGCATTGTTTCATGCTACAAAATATGCCCACACGGCAGACCTGCTACTAACGCCAGAAGACAAACTATCCTACTCTGCAGGCTTTGACGACGACTCGCCAACATCCCGGCAATTGCGGATGAACGGCGTGTACGGGTTCGACGGATACGTCGTCAGTTCACCCGCCATTGCTGCGCGAAAAGGTTGCTCGACCTTGAAGTCACGATGTGGCGGCTCGGGGTCGTTCGGCGCGACGACCGTCTCCTGGTACGGAAGGAGGTTGCCCATGGCCCAGACACGATCTGAGTACGTGGCGGCGCGGTCCTGCAACTTGAGAACCTCGGACAGCTCCACCGCGCCAGTCGATGATGGATATCCACTCGTCACATCGTCGATGTCGAAGTCTTCGGGGAAGTGGGCGAGTCCAAGGCTCAGTGCCGTCGACGCTCCGCGCCGAAACGCCGACCGCGTCATGTACTCAACGACCGCGGGCGCCTTCTCCAAATATTTCCACACCTCAACGAGGTCGCTGGGAATCACCTCTGTGGGCGATATTTCTTGGAGATAGGCGCGGATGCACGTCGCCGACAACGTTGCCGAATCAACGAGCATGCTTACGCACTGCCTCGCGTCGAGCGAGCTCGCCTCTTCCTCGCTATCGATGATGCGACCTGCGAGTAGAAGACAATACTGAGTACGACGAACACCACAAAAGACACAACCACCGGAAAGGGAAGATGTACTCACCAAGCAGCGGGCGGGCGAGTTCCGTGATGAAGCACTGAAGCGATGTATGGTCGTCCTGAAGCCCCACAATAAGGACTTCCGACACTTTGCGATCTTCCTCAGCGGCTACAACGACGGCTTTAGCTCGCCCGTCAGCCGCGCTCGCTTCTTCCTTCGCCTCCCGCAGCTCGCGCTCGAGATTGGCGATCCGCTGTTCAGCGGCACTCAACGCCGATTGCGCCGCCGACAATTCACCAGCGGGGACAAGCCCCTGGCGAGCTTCCTCTTCCTTCGCAGCAACATCCTGAAGCCCTTTGTTTGCTTCCTGGACGATGGCTAGCTCCTTCTCCGCGCGCTGCTTCGCGGCCAATCGGTCCGCCGATTCAAGCTGCAGACCCTGCACGTCAACAAAAAGGTTAATCAAATCAAAAATCCTAAGTGCCCACCCGCTTAAATTCAGCGAGTGCGCACTCGGGGACTGGCAATCAAGAAATTCCTAAGTGCCCACCCGCTAAAATTTAGCGCGTACGCACTCGGGGACTGGATGCGGAAAATAAAAAGAAGAGAAATTATAAGAATCAGGCCACTGCAAAGCACCGACCTGATCCTCGGGGACTGGATGTACCTGGATGGCTGCGCCAAGCATGCCATGGAGTTGTATCACGTCCACGGACGCGAGTAACACCGGCGTGTGCCCACGACGTTGGTCGACTTCAGCATCGGCAGTCCCAGGAGCGTGGCTCGAGGGCGCAGCTCCACTCGCCGTGGCCACCTTGGTCACGAAGCGTGGGAAGGTAGCGATAGAGGCACCCGCTCCAAGAGAGGTCGCCTCCGCCGTTCCAGGCAAGGAAGCGCCCTCCTTCGTAGACGCGGCTGCCTCCATCACGGGCCCGGCTGGTGCAACCGCCGTGTCGTCAGAGATAGTGACGGTGTCGCCACCCTTGGCCTTCTTGCTGCCATCCGCTGAGGCGACGACCTCGTCCGCCTTCCTCTTGCGGGAAGGGTCTTCCTCGCTAACGACGGGTGGAACCTTAGCCACGGTCGGATGGCCCATCCTCTTCACTCCGGTCATGTGCATCAATCGAATAAGCAAAAACAATCGAAATAGTTATGAAAAGCAAGGAAGGGTGAGTGCACTCACTTGGCGACTGGGATGAAACGTAGCCCCGTACGGAGGCCGGCCGGTTTTTCCAGTTCAGGGCCCAGTCGGCGACTGAGCCCCATCTCCAGGACGTCGCGTGCCCAAGACACGGACGGCTTCTTCGTCGTTGAGGCCGCAGCTGGAGCCTCTGGGACATCCTCGGCAAGAGCCTCCTTGCGAGGCGAAGTCGCTGTAGCCGGAGCTTCCTTGCGAGGCGAAGCCGCTGCAGCTGAAGCCTCCCCCAGCCCAGAGACTGGGGCGAATGGCGGAGGCATTGAAGCCAGCGGCACTTCCACGGTCGCCGCGTCCAGCACGGCTGTCACTGGTGGCGCGTCATCACCGGCTGCGCTGGGAGCATCAGAGCTGCTCGCCGAGTGCGGCGGCGAGGCCGGCTTTGATGGCTTCGTCTTCTTCTTCGGGGGGGGCCTTGCCTCCCTTTCCTTCTTCTTCTTCTTCTTCTTATTCTTCTTCTTCTTCTTCGATGGAGTGGCTTGACGGCGCGAGGTGGTCTCTGGGAGCTCGTCGTCGTCATCATGACGCTCGAGGCTTCTGCTTGCCTCGATCTCGCGATGTCGTTGTCCGCGGGTCTTTCGGACCAGTGGGGCAACCTCCTCCTCGGACTCGTCATCGTCTTCTTCGTCGCCCTTGGCGGGCGGCGACTCGCCCACGTCCTGGGCGGATGAGCCCGAGCTCTCGTCGTCCGAAGGAGGGAGCCAGCCTTCCACCACTTGGAATAGCTGCAACAAATACAGAATGGAATCAGAATTACCGCGACTGCATAGACTGCGACTGCGAGCAAATTAAGGTGATTACCGTTGGAGCTGGACGCTTCGCGGTATAGGGGGCTACCCTAGCCTGCGCGTCTAGGTACACCGCCTGGGTAATCTTCTTCAGCGCTGGGAGGTAGTCCTCCAGTTTCCACTCGTCGAGGCAGGACTTCGTTGAGTCTCCCCAGCCCGTGTACTGATACATATAGTGGTCGCGTTGGGCGAGCGGAACAAGCCGCCGCCCAAGCCAGCAGTTGTACAGATTTATCGTCTGGAGGCCCTTCTTCTTCAGACCGCGGATGGTCTGGAGCATCTCGTCGACGACCATCCGCTGGTCGTTGGGGAGCTTGCCGACTTGGATATGGCGCGGCTCGGACCGATTGGCGGAATACCGCGGGATCGCCACCTCGTCTTTCGGGCTCACCTCGGCCACGTAGAACCACGACTTCTTCCAGTCGCTCGCTGCCTTGGCAGGCAGCATCAGATCGAAGAATGACGCTTTGGACTTGAGCTAGAATGTCAGGACGCCCGCGGCTAGCATTGGGCCGCCTGCTTCCTCGTGGCTGATCCGTCCGTGGAACAGATCTTGCCACAAGGGGAAGTAGGGCCGGCAGCCCAAGTAGCATTCGCAGAACGCCACGAAGATGGCGAGCTGCTCGATGCTATGGGGACCCAGATCTGAAGGCTGGATCCCGTAGTAGGCACAGAAGCGCCGGAAGAACAGGGACGTAGGAAACCCTAGCCCCCGCTCGAGATGACTGGTGAAACAGATGAATTCCCTCTCTCGCGGGTTTGGGGTCGTTTCTCCGGCTGCGGGGATACGCCAACAGCCGGCTCGCAGGATCCCGGCCTCCTCGAAAGAGGCCAGTTGCGCCCTCGTGCATTTGGATCTACCCCACGGTTCGGTGGAAAGGGCCAAAGCCGAAGGGTTGATTGGGGGTCGGAGGATTTTGGGTCGGCTGGATCGCGATGCGAGGGAAGGAAAATGCGCGCAGTCGAAAGAAGTGATGAGGAGTTGGCTCTCTGATCGCTTGCCATTCCCCTTATATAATGGATGTTACCCGCCAAATCAGGAAGCCGTTACCGCGCGATGATTACGCCAAAGGTTACCGTTGGATTACCCCAACGGCTAGTTTGACCACGCCTGACGGTCCAACTCCGGCCACTCGGCTCGCCGACCCAATCGCTATGACAGTGTTTCGCCGATTCAACTCGCCAAAGCCGCGACTTGAATCACTGGTTTTCTCCTTTGTATAGGAGCCCGCCGACGATTCGACTGGATGCCTACTCTGAAGCCGTATACTCCGACTGCCAGCAGCCACCTACGCCTAATCGACGGCGGCCTCGGGGACTACTGATGGGGATATGCCTATCGGGGTATACCCAGCAGGACGTTTCCGACTGGCCCGCAAGCTGGCGAGTGGGCCTGCAGAACGGCGAGTGGATTGAAGCCCAGCAAGGCACCAAGCGACTGGAAGCTAAGGCCCAGGCGAGTAGATAGGCCCAGTCGGATTAGGTTAAACGACTACCGAAGCTTTAACTAAATCGGTTGAGATATGTAAACCCTAGGGGGAGGTGAGCCTATATAAACCTCCCTATAGGGCGAGTAGAGAGACATTCCCTCATACACCCAAGCGACTCGCTGCCTAGCCGCCGAGCTCGCCCGTTGTAACACCTCCATAATACAATCTAGCAGGAGTAGGTCTTTACCCTCCGGGAGGACGAACCTGGGTAAAACCCTGTGTCTTTGCCCTCATCTCGCACCGCAGATGGCTGGCCGCCCTTGCCCCTCGTTCTACTATTCGCTGCCGATTGCAGCATCTGCCGTGACTATTCCCACGACAGATGACATTCCACTGAGAGGGTCCAGAGTATATCTATCTGTCATATGGATGGACAAATATTACTCTTGATCCATGTTCTTCAACACATACTTTCATAATACCTAATGCCACTTTTATAACCACCTAGTTACGGAAGTGGTGTTTGATGTCATTAAAGCATCCATCCGGTGATGGTGATTAACATGATCTCATGGTCGAAGGATTAGGTTACTATGTATTTGAAAGCTTATAGCAAAAGAACTCTAATGACTTGATCTTATGCTATGCTAACTATAGGAGTGTGTCCATCACATCATTCTCCTAATGATATGATCTTGTTATTAATAATATCTAATGTCCATGATCAGGAAACCATGATCATCTAATAATCAACAAGCTGGATTAACAAGAGGCTTACTAGGGACTCTTTTATGTTCACAAAACACACAAGTATTAATGTTTTTGGTTAATACAATTATAGCATGGGATGTAAGCATTTATCATAAACACAAAGATATAATAACCACTTTATTATTGCATCTTGGGCATATCTCCAACAGTCTCCCACTTGCACTAGAGTCAATAATCTAGTTTGATAAACTTTGTGCATTCAACACCTATGGCTTTCTGGTGTTGTATATACACGATTGCTAGTGGTAAAAATAATCTTCATATCTGACACTTCTAGGTCCGCGTGTATTTGCATGCGTTTGCATCTCTACGCATTACCCATTCTTCAATAAGATGGCATTGCATAAATTTGGTCCTTTGGTGAGACCTTTAGTTCCTTGGGGTTAAAACATGTTAATACAATTGTCGTACAATATATCTTCATAGTACTAGCCCACTGTGAACCACACCTAGTTTGATAACAAACTACTTGACACAAATGCCCTCTTTTGCTGCTACAATAGCAGTCACATACTTAGCCCTTTTGTTATAGTATCTGTCACAATGTCTTAACTTTAGAACTCATCCAAATCTGTTATGGAACTTTCTTTCCATTACATTGTGCCACCCATAGTTTAAATTGAGATAAACTTAATTTGTATCTTGTGACGAAACTAGTATCAATGTAACACTTTACAATGAACTATCTATCTATTTGTCACTAATACGTCGTAAATGTATCTATTGTTTTTGATGCTCCGTGCTTATTTTGTATCAACTTTGTTATGTTTTGTCTACACTTTGAGGCATTTGTATACATTTTCTGGAACTAACCTATTGACAAGATGCCGCAGTGCCAGTTGCATGTTTTCTGTTGTTTTTTGGTTTCAGAAAAGTTAGTAAAGAAATATTCTTGGAATTGGACGGAACAAAAGCCAAAGTCAATATTTTACCGGAGCGAAGACGGAGTCCAGAGGGGGGACGAAGAGGCTCCACAGGACGGTCGCACCACCCCCTAGCGTGGGCCCACCCTAGGTCATGCCAGGGTATGGTGTGGGCCCCGTGGCCCTCAACCGACCCGTCCCCTTCGCCTATATAAACACCCTGAGGCAGAAACCCTCAAGCACCCCGATCAGAAATCCACGAAAGATTCTGTAGCAGCCGCCACCATCGTCCCTAGATAGAGGGATCTGAAGCTCTTACCGACACCCTACTAGAGGGGAGATATCATCCCAAAGGCCTTCTTCATCACCATGCTAGCCTCCGGAGTGATGCGTGAGTAGTTCACCCTTGGACTATGGGTCCATACAGTAGCTAGATGGTTGTTTCTCCTCTTTTGTGCTATCATGTTTAGATCTTGTGAGCTCTGTTCATGATCAAGATCATCTATTTGTAATCCTACATGTTGTGTTTACGGGGATCCGATGGATATTGAGATACTATGTTAGATTGATTATTGATTCTATCATGTCTATGTTATTTGTGATCTTGCATGCTCTCTGTTGCTAGTAGATACCTTGGCCAAGTAGATGCTTGTAACTCCAAGAGGGAGTATTTATGCTCGATAGTAGGTTCATGCATCTAGTAATCTGGGAGAGTGACAGAAACTTCTAAAGTTGTAGATGTGTTGTTGCTACTAGGGAGAAAGCAACAATCCTTTGTCCAAGGGCAATTGTATTGTTTACTTTACACACTTTGTTTAAGGCAATTATCTGTTTCTTGCAACTTAATACTAGAAGGGGTTCGAATGATAACCTGAAGGTGGATTATTAGTCATAGATGCAGTTGGATTACGGTCTATGTATTATGTTGTAATGCCCAATCAAATCTCGTAGAGATCAAGATGTCTAGTATATGCATTGTTATGCATTCTCAATCTGTCAATTGCCCCGTTGTAGTTTGTTCACCCAGCATGCTATTTATCTTATGGAGAACACCTCTAGTGAACTGTGGACCCCGGTCCATTCTTTATCATTGATATACCATCTACTATTTACTGTTTACAAATACTACAAGCAATTACTATCTTCCACACTATACGTTTAATGCTTTGTTTTTAGCAAACCGGTGTGATTGATAACCTCACTATAAGTTGGGTCAAAGTATTGTGGTTGTGTTGTGCAGGTTCCAAGTTGCTAGCAACACCTTGGAGTTGTTTCCTTACTCCTACTGGTTCGATAACCTCGATTTCATAACTGAGGGAAACTTGATGTTGTGCTCATCATACCTTCCTCTTGGGTTCCCAACGATCTCTACATATCTGATCCATCAAGCACTTATCTGGCACCGTTGCCTAGGAGATAAGGACAACTTCAATCTCTTCCTCCACGTCAATCACTTTTCAGGGAGAAAGAAGATTCTTGCAAGGGGAGTCTCTCACAACAAATATCTTTACTTTGTTTTTGTTTTGCTTAATTTATTTTGCTTTGTTTTGCTTGTTTATTTTAATCAAAAATACAAAAAAATAGTTTTACTAGTTTGTTTATTTTTATAAAAAACACAAAAAAATTAGTTCCTACTTTAGTTTCTATTTCTGTTGGCTTGCTTTAATCCTGCAAAAATTAATACTCCTGAAAACACCAAGTTGTGTGACTTCACTAGCACAAACAACAATGATTTTATGTGTACACCTATTGCTCCACCTATTCCTGAAGCTACTTTCTTTGAAATTAAACCTGCTTTGCTGAATCTTGTTATGAAAGAGCAATTTTCTGGTGCTAGTTCTGATGATGCTGCTGCCCACCTTAATAATTTTGTTGAACTTTGTGAGATGCAAAAATATAAGGATGTAGATAGAGATATTATTAAGCTTAAATTGTTTCCTTTCTCTTTGAGAGGAAGAGCTAAACAATGGTTGCTATCTTTGCCTAGAAATAGTATTGATTCTTAGATTAAATGCAAATATGCTTTTATTGGAAAATATTATCCTCCTGCTAAGATTATATCTATGAGAAGTGAAATAATGAAATTTAAACAGTTTGATAATGAACATGTTGCTCAAGCTTGGGAAAGAATGAAATCTTTGGTAAAGAATTGCCCCACTCATGGACTGACTGCTTGGATGATTATCTAAACCTTTTATGCAGGACTAAATTTTTCTTCAAGGAATCTGTTGGATTCTGCTGCTGGAGGTACCTTTATGACCATTACTTTGGGTGCTGCAACAAAGCTCCTTGATAATATGATGGTTAATTATTCTGAATGGCACACTGAGAGAGCTCCACAAGGTAAGAAGGTAAATTTTGTTAAAGAAACCTCCTCCTTGAGTGATAAAATCGATGTTATTATGTCTATGCTTGTTAATGGAAAAACTCATATTGATCCAAATAATGTTACTTTAGCCTCTTTGGTTTCTCAAGAAGAGCAAGTTGATGTGAACTTCATTATAAATAAAAATTTTAGCAACAATTCCTATAGGAATAATTTTGGTAATAATAATTGTAGGCCATATCCTCCCAATAATGGTAATGCTTATGGAAATTCCTACAACAACAATAGAAGTGCACCCTCTGAACTTGAGGTCATGCTTAAGGATTTTATTAGTAAACAAACTACCTTCAATAAAACTATTGAGGAAAGCTTTCGAATGCTGAAAAAAATATTTCATCTTTGTCTGAAGCACAATCTTCTTTATTTAATAAAATGGCTGCTAAACCAGAAACTGTGGAAAATCCCTTTGCTGCTACTAATGCCATACAAGTTAGAATTGATGAAAATGTTAGAATGTTAGCTGAATTGCATTCTAGGTGGGAAAGAGAAGATGAAATTGCTAGAAATAGTAGTATTTGTACTATTACCACCAACAACGTTGATGCTAGCAAACCACCTAAAATTCCCATTCCTTTTTCCAATAAAAATGCTAAAATTCTTCGAAATATGGGAAACAGTAATTCTACTACCTTGGATGCTAATTTTTATTTTGATCTTGATGGTTGCAATATTTATAAAGTAATTATATTCTTACAAAATCTAGCTAGAAGTCCTAATGCTAGTGCTATGAATATGGCTTTTACAAAACACATTACAGATGCTCTCATGAAAATTAAGGAAGAAAAATTGAAACATAAAGCTTCTATTCCTAGGAAATTAGAAGATGGTTGGGAACCCATCATTAATATGAAAGTGAATGATTTTGATCTCAAAGCTTTATGTGATCTTGGTGCTGGTGTCTCTATTATGCCTATAAAAATTTATGAAATGCTTGATTTGCCACCATTGGAAGATTGTTATTTGGATGTCCATCTTGATGATAATTGTTGGAGTCCTAATATTTAATAAGATAGAGCCCCCTGTGTTTACAATGCTAGTCCCTGGATCAATAGCTAGCATCCACAGTTAAGATGTAATATCAAGAAACAAAGGTCATAATATAACTTTATAACCAGGAATAACATAATTTTATTACATCTTACATAGCTCATTTGGCTATTACAATACATTGCAGCGGAATAACTATAGTCATGGGTCCTTCATCTTCAAAGTGCCACATGAAGATGTTGGTTGTAGACTTTGTAATCCTAATCAAACAATCTTCACTAAGATCAATCAAACCTGCAACATTACAAGTTACAGCCACAAGGGTCAATACATTTGAATTGTATTGGCAAGTGATACTATGGTAGTATAGTGGAGTCTATCATCTATATGCATTTGGCTAAGTGGGGTTGAGGCTTGCATTGCTCAAAATAGATTTTTCCTTAACATTTGAAAATACTAAGTTTTGCTTGGAAAAATCATTTTTCTCAATCAAAGATTTGAAGATCCTTTAACCAAGGCATCTCTCAAACAAAGATTGAAGATTTCAAACAACCCTTGTTCAAACCACAAGATTTTAATTTAGAAATTTGAATGATGAGATTCTTGATTGCTTCCATGTCTTGATGCTCAAATTGTCCTTTACCAGGGACATGGCTAAGTATTTAGATTTTACACTCTGCAGAGGTGGTGCACTTTCCCCACAAGACTTGGTTTCCCAAGACAAGATCTTTCAGAAGCCTTCCCTTAGACCAAAATGGACGCGCTCCAACCTATCAAACACTACCACCCACTGTCCATATGGCTAAGTTCTTGCAACCTATATGATCATGGCAGAGCCCATATTGCCAAGTGGTTGCACTTGAAGCTTCTCAACATTTGACATCTCAAATCTCTTTGTTCCTGGGTGGCCATCCACAAGTGAGATACACAAGGTAAACCATAAACATGGGCCTTGTGAACCACTCAACTAAAAACCACCAAGCAAGTCCCATTCCACCCAGGTGATTCATTGACTTAGTTGTTTTATTAAGAAAAACATAAGTCCTCAGACTTAGAGATTCTTTTCCATAGTGTGAATATATTTTCCACCCTTGTTTTCTATTAGCTAGGCTAAGCTTGATAGTAATAGGAATATTAACTTAGGAAAATCCTACTAAGGATTCATCTACTAGGTTTTCCTATAGCAAGGTTTATACTTAGCAAAATCCATGCAAGTTTTACTTAGCAAAATCACTAATGCATAGTGAAAGTAATGGGATAGAAAGTATGAATCATCACTTGCCTTTTTGGTAGAGTATGGGTTCACTCCTTGTCCTTGCAACAATCACACTCTTCAAGTCACTACAAATCAATCAAGCAAGGCACAAACTCAATCTACCAATCAAGAAAAACAACACATAAAATAACAAAGTCAAAGTAATGCATGCAAGCATGCCAAGCTTTGTTTTGTTTGAAAAATTGGTTCCTAATGGGTCATGAACATTTGAAAACACCTAATGGTCATTTTGTAAAGTGGCAAAGTCATTTGCAAAAGGTTTCACCTTATAAACCATTTTTAAAACAAAGTATCATTTTATGTGGTGTAGAAATATTTTTACTAAGGATTTAATTTCCAAGGTTCACCAAATATGTTTTCAAACCATAAAACTTGGTGTTTGGGGTCAGAGAGTTTAAAACAAAACATTTTCCAAAGGTTTTCTTCCAAAACCATTTTTAATAAATAAACTACATTTCTATTTGACTAGAAATGGTTTTAAATCAAAGAATCATTATTTTATTTCAACAAATACATTTTTTAGTCCACAAAGTGTTTCCTAGGGTCAGTAGGTTCAAATCAATCCAATTGCCAAAGATTTTAACCCCAAATTCATTTTTAAACCATTTTTTACATCCTTAATAAGCATACAAATGTTTCTGCAAATTCAAACAAGCTAACAGATACTATTTGCTAAACTAAGGGCATGGTTGGCTAGGGTTTGTTCCACTGAATCCATTGATATAAAATTTGTAATTTTTGGACGTGTGGTTTGAAAGTTACAGGGGTTTGAAAATCACAAATAATTCTGTTTTCAAATCTGTTTTTAAACCAAAACTGGCCACGTGGCGCAATACGACTGGCTGGTACCGATTCGGTGTGGATCACGCTGCAGACCGTAGGATCTAATCGAATCGTGCGATCCAGAATGCATACCCCTTCGCGGTTAAGTGGTCTAATCCTGCTCGCTCAATCTAGATCGAACGGCTGTTATCGCACTGACCAAACTCGGGCGGCGCAGCGACGGTCGCTGGCGGCGGCGAGGTCAGACAGCGGCGGCGCTGGTGAAATAGGAAGCGAGGGAGGAGGGGAAGGTGCTCACCTCGTTCGCTGAACGATGCTGATGCTCAACGTGGTACTGGTTGATGAAGGGGCGCACGGGGCTGTCCTTGATTGCTCGCCGGAGACGAGCTGGGCTTCGGGCGGTTCAGAAGGTCGTCGAGGGTGAGGATAGGGGGCGCCCTAGGACAAACGGAAGGTGCTGTTAGGTTCGTATGAGCTTGGAGATCATCATCGTGTCCACGGAGATGAGAGGGGAGGTCGGGTACTACCTGGGGACATCGTCGGAGAAGAGGGCAGACGGCGGTGCTGCAGGTCATCGACGTTGCCGACGCTGGGAGGCACGCGCGAGTAAGCTGAGGCTACAGAGAGGTGCGCTGGAGAATGTTGATCACAGTTGCGTGCTCGAGGAGGCAGGAGGGGGCGTGTGCTGGTCGGAATCGGCGAGGAGGGTCATCGGATACAGAGCGGCTCGGGGAGAAATTGGAGCGGCCTGGGGGCGTGCTTGGGGGAGGAGTCAGAGGGGAACGAGAGAGGATGCGCTGGCGTTTAAATGTGCCTAGTCGCTGCGAGTTAAGGTGGCCGTGTTAAGGCGAATTCAAGCCGCGAATCAAAGCCTGCAACGTCCGGCGAGGGAGGAAGAACAGGTCGTGGGGGTGAGGAAGAAGAGGGACGTGGCGGTGGAGTCCTCTGGTCAGTGAGAAAGGAAAAGGGAACAGGGTCCAGTCGTCAGTGTCCTCGCGGGTGTGAGTTTGAGTGCGAAAACGTTTCGTCAGAGGGTGGGGAAAATGGGCTGCTGGGCTGGGGTGGGCTTTACCTGGGCTGGGTCGGCCAGTTTCCATTTTTTTCTGTTTGATACCTTTTTCTATTTTCCAAATCAATTTCTGTTTTGAATTCTCAATCAATTTTTCAAACATTCAACCAATTCAAATAATCACCACACTTAAATAAGTTTTTGGTTCTGTTTATCAACATAAACCAAATCTCAAAAATAAAATAATATTTTTATTCTTTTTAGGACCATTCATTAATTAAATAAAATGGTTCATTAGTTATTTAATAAAATAGGGTTTGATTTAATTAATAGAATCTCCATTTGAAATCCAAATATTTTCAAAACCAAATCAGTAGGTTTTATTTGGAAATAAAGAATATTTGGAAAACTTGTTTAAAATAAAATAACATCTTTATTTTTGGTCCATTAACAATTAAATAAAATGGGCCTTTATCATTTAATTCAAATAGGATTTGTTTTATTGAAATCTTTATTTTGAAACTAAAATAGTACCAAAACCATTCAGTAGGTTTTAATTAAGAAAATAAAATACTTAGAAAACTTATTTAAAATAATTTAATAAGTTTTGATGTTTCAATTAAAATGGTAAAACCTTTTATTTAGATAAATTTGGATATTAAATCCTTATTAATTTATTTAAATAAACCTTTGCTATTTTTATTCAAAACAAAATGTTTTAATTCAAAAGCTTGGCCAAGGTTTAATTTGGCTTTATAAAATAATCCTTATTTAAATATTTCTTTTCCCTTTGAAAACCAAAACCTTTTATTAAAAGATCCAAAATAGTAATTTTAATTATTTTTATTTTCTTTTAATAAAAGTTTATCTTTTTAAATCCCTTGAGGATTTATTTGTTTCAAATTGGTTTGAGGTTCCAATTGAATTCAAAAAGTTTCTTTTGGCCCTGGAAATCAAACAAAATTTTATTTTATTCATTTATTTTTCACATTACAAGATTTGGAAAATCTTGGGATGTGACAGGCTACCACCCTTAAAATAAATCTCGTCCCGAGATTTGGGAAGGATAGGGTTACAAATAGGCTCAAAACATCTAGGGTACTACCACCCTTTAAATTTTCAAACAAAAATTACATATTGTCCTTCTTGGGATCCTGGGGAAACATCTCTGGGCAAACACCTGCATAGTGTCCTTTATTTCCATACTTGACTCATGTGCCAAGGTTGAGATCCTTCATAGACTTGTTTAACTTGTTCTTCATCTTTTCTGGACAATTGTTTGCATAGTGGCCTAGTTCCTTGCATTTGAAACACATCACTTGGCTGATATCTTTCTTTTCCTTGGGTAACAATTCTTCTTGTTTGATTCCTTGGTTCTTCTTCTTTTCTGGGCATTCATTGGCATAGTGTCCCATCTCTTTGCAATTGTAACATTGCACGTGAGTAATGTCCTTCTTGTTAGGGTTGGGGCATTTCTTCTTCTTCTTGGGTCTCTCCAAAGCTAGGAGTTCTTCTAGTTCATGTTCTTCATAGGTGGGAGATCTTTCTCTCTTCTTGGGGCATTGATCTTCATGTTCCTTGGATGCATGATCCTTGTCTTTACTAATATTGTTAGCTTGGGTTCCCTCTAGATTAGCATCTTTGTCATCCTTGTTGTCATTAGCTCTTTGGGAAAAGTTTTCTCCCATGTTGATCATTTGAGTAACCAATCCTTGCATCAATTGGGATTGAAGTTTCAAAATCCTTTGTATGGCTGGGTCTAATCCATTGTTGTTGGCTAAAAGCTGAGTTGTCTCTTGGCTCAATTGGTTTTGGGTTGCTATAAGTTCTCTCATGTTGTCCTCTTGGTTGTTGTTGGTGTCATCAACCTTGATGTTGGAGTCTCTTGGAGTAGTCATCTGTTTGGGTTGAATTGGGATTAGAATAGGCAAGATATTTCTAAGGAAATATTTCTAATCACACACATCACAATTCACACAAGCAATGTGTAAGCAATCACAAACAAACATTTCACTCAAACAAGGTTCAAGCACATACTTAGGCAACAAAATATTTTTGTTACACCACATAAGTTGGTGTGTTTATCTTAACTAAATATGGTGGTCCATCTATATGGTTCACTAGTGATCTTTCCTTCCTTCTTGATTCTTCTTGTATGAGTTCTTGGTTTCCTTGGAAAAAACTTTTGGTCACAATACTTCAAGTGATATAGGCTCCTTCTAACTTTTGCATTCCCTCAATCTCTAAATCTTGAGCAAGATTTCCTTGTCTTACTTGTAGTCCTTAGTGGTTTCCAAGTTGGAAGTCTTTGGTGAATATGCTGAAGATGTTGAAGTCATTAGAGTTGAAGAAGTTGAAGAAGTCTTTTGCACAAGGTGTAGTCTTGGGCCATGGGATAGGTTTTTCCATCAAGTTGAAGTAGAAGAGATTTAGAGTTGAAACCAAAATGGTTGAGGAAAGAGTTTACAAGTGTTTTTGTAAATAAGTTCTTGGAACAAAATACAACTCCTATTTTTCTAAGGGTTTTTGTCCAATCCTAGGTTTACAAATCCTACAGGCAACACAATGCTCTGATACCATCTGTTGGAGTCCCAATCTTTAATAAGATAGAGCCCCCTGTGTTTACAATGCTAGTCCCTGGATCAATAGCTACCATCCACAGTTAAGATGTAATATCAAGAAACAAAGGTCATAATATAACTTTATAACCAGGAATAACATAATTTTATTACATCTTACATAGCTCATTTGGCTATTACAATACATTGCAGCGGAATAACTATAGTCATGGGTCCTTCATCTTCAAAGTGCCACAGGCAGATGTTGGTTGTAGACTTTGTAATCCTAATCAAACAATCTTCACTAAGATCAATCAAACCTGCAACATTACAAGTTACAGCCACAAGGGTCAATACATTTGAATTGTATTGGCAAGTGATACTATGGTAGTATAGTGGAGTCTATCATCTATATGCATTTGGCTAAGTGGGGTTGAGGCTTGCATTGCTCAAAATAGATTTTTCCTTAACATTTGAAAATACTAAGTTTTGCTTGGAAAAATCATTTTTCTCAATCAAAGATTTGAAGATCCTTTAACCAAGGAATCTCTCAAACAAAGATTGAAGATTTCAAACAACCCTTGTTCAAACCACAAGATTTTAATTTAGAAATTTGAATGATGAGATTCTTGATTGCTTCCATGTCTTGATGCTCAAATTGTCCTTTACCAGGGACATGGCTAAGTATTTAGATTTTACACTCTGCAGAGGTGGTGCACTTTCCCCACAAGACTTGGTTTCCCAAGACAAGATCTTTCAGAAGCCTTCCCTTAGACCAAAATGGACGCGCTCCAACCTATCAAACACTACCACCCACTGTCCATATGGCTAAGTTCTTGCAACCTATATGATCATGGCAGAGCCCATATTGCCAAGTGGTTGCACTTGAAGCTTCTCAACATTTGACATCTCAAATCTCTTTGTTCCTGGGTGGCCATCCACAAGTGAGATACACAAGGTAAACCATAAACATGGGCCTTGTGAACCACTCAACTAAAAACCACCAAGCAAGTCCCATTCCACCCAGGTGATTCATTGACTTAGTTGTTTTATTAAGAAAAACATAAGTCCTCAGACTTAGAGATTCTTTTCCATAGTGTGAATATATTTTCCACCCTTGTTTTCTATTAGCTAGGCTAAGCTTGATAGTAATAGGAATATTAACTTAGGAAAATCCTACTAAGGATTCATCTACTAGGTTTTCCTATAGCAAGGTTTATACTTAGCAAAATCCATGCAAGTTTTACTTAGCAAAATCACTAATGCATAGTGAAAGTAATGGGATAGAAAGTATGAAGCATCACTTGCATTTTTGGTAGAGTATGGGTTCACTCCTTGTCCTTGCAACAATCACACTCTTCAAGTCACTACAAATCAATCAAGCAAGGCATAAACTCAATCTACCAATCAAGCAAAACAACACATAAAATAACAAAGTCAAAGTAATGCATGCAAGCATGCCAAGCTTTGTTTTGTTTGAAAAATTGGTTCCTAATGGGTCATGAACATTTGAAAACACCTAATGGTCATTTTGTAAAGTGGCAAAGTCATTTGCAAAAGGTTTCACCTTATAAACCATTTTTAAAACAAAGTATCATTTTATGTGGTGTAGAAATATTTTTACTAAGGCTTTAATTTCCAAGGTTCACCAAATATGTTTTCAAACCATAAAACTTGGTGTTTGGGGTCAGAGAGTTTAAAACAAAACATTTTCCAAAGGTTTTATTCCAAAACCATTTTTAATAAATAAACTACATTTCTATTTGACTAGAAATGGTTTTAAATCAAATAATCATTATTTTATTTCACCAAATACATTTTTGAGTCCACAAAGTGTTTCCTAGGGTCAGTAGGTTCAAATCAATCCAATTGCCAAAGATTTTAACCCCAAATTCATTTTTAAACCATTTTTTACATCCTTAATAAGCATACAAATGTTTCTGCAAATTCAAACAAGCTAACAGATACTATTTGCTAAACTAAGGGCATGGTTGGCTAGTGTTTGTTCCATTGAATCCATTGATATAAAATTTGTAATTTTTGGACGTGTGGTTTGAAAGTTACAGGGGTTTGAAAATCACAAATAATTCTGTTTTCAAATCTGTTTTTAAACCAAAACTGGCCACGTGGCGCAATACGACTGGCTGGTACCGATTCGGTGTGGATCACATTTTGGATCTAATCGAATCGTGTGATCCAGAATGCATACCCCTTCGCGGTTAAGTGGTCTAATCCTGCTCGCTCAATCTAGATCGAACGGCTGTCATCGCACTGGCCAAACTCGGGCGGCGCAGCGACGGTCGCTGGCGGCGGCGAGGTCAGACAGCGGCGGCGCTGGTGAAATAGGAAGCGAGGGAGGAGGGGAAGGTGCTCACCTCGTTCGCTGAACGATGCTGATGCTCAACGTGGTACTGGTTGATGAAGGGGCGCACGGGGCTGTCCTTGATTGCTCGCCGGAGACGACCTGGGCTTCGGGCGGTTCAGAAGGTCGTCGAGGGTGAGGATAGGGGGCGCCCTAGGACAAACGGAAGGTGCTGTTAGGTTCGTATGAGCTTGGAGATCATCATCGTGTCCACGGAGATGAGAGGGGAGGTCGGGTACTACCTGGGGACGTCGTCGGAGAAGAGGGCAGACGGCGGTGCTGCAGGTCATCGACGTTGCCGACGCTGGGAGGCACGCGCGAGTAAGCTGAGGCTACAGAGAGGTGCGCTGGAGAATGTTGATCACAGTTGCGTGCTCGAGGAGGCAGGAGGGGGCGTGTGCTGGTCGGAATCGGCGAGGAGGGTCGTCGGATACAGAGCGGCTCGGGGAGAAATTGGAGCGGCCTGGGGGCGTGCTTGGGGGAGGAGTCAGAGGGGAACGAGAGAGGATGCGCTGGCGTTTAAATGTGCCTGGTCGCTGCGAGTTAAGGTGGCCGTGTTAAGGCGAATTCAAGCCGCGAATCAAAGCCTGGAACGGCCGGCGAGGGAGGAAGAACAGGTCGTGGGGGTGAGGAAGAAGAGGGACGTGGCGGTGGAATCCTCTGGTCAGTGAGAAAGGAAAAGGGAACGGGGTCCAGTCGTCAGTGTCCTCGCGGGTGTGAGTTTGAGTGCGAAAATGTTTCGTCAGAGGGTGGGGAAAATGGGCTGCTGGGCTGGGTCGGCCAGTTTCCATTTTTTTTCTGTTTGATACCTTTTTCTATTTTCCAAATCAATTTCTGTTTTGAATTCTCAATCAATTTTTCAAACATTCAACCAATTCAAATAATCACCACACTTAAATAAGTTTTTGGTTCTGTTTATCAACATAAACCAAATCTCAAAAATAAAATAATATTTTTATTCTTTTTAGGACCATTCATTAATTAAATAAAATGGTTCATTAGTTATTTAATAAAATAGGGTTTGATTTAATTAATAGAATCTCCATTTGAAATCCAAATATTTTCAAAACCAAATCAGTAGGTTTTATTTGGAAATAAAGAATATTTGGAAAACTTGTTTAAAATAAAATAACATCTTTATTTTTGGTCCATTAACAATTAAATAAAATGGGCCTTTATCATTTAATTCAAATAGGATTTGTTTTATTGAAATCTTTATTTTGAAACTAAAATAGTACCAAAACCATTCAGTAGGTTTTAATTAAGAAAATAAAATACTTAGAAAACTTATTTAAAATAATTTAATAAGTTTTGATGTTTCAATTAAAATGGTAAAACCTTTTATTTAGATAAATTTGGATATTAAATCCTTATTAATTTATTTAAATAAACCTTTGCTATTTTTATTCAAAACAAAATGTTTTAATTCAAAAGCTTGGCCAAGGTTTAATTTGGCTTTATAAAATAATCCTTATTTAAATACTTCTTTTCCCTTTGAAAACCAAAACCTTTTATTAAAAGATCCAAAATAGTAATTTTAATTATTTTTATTTTCTTTTAATAAAAGTTTATCTTTTTAAATCCCTTTAGGATTTATTTTTTTCAAATTGTTTTGAGGTTCCAATTGAATTCAAAAAGTTTCTTCTGGCCCTGGAAATCAAACAAAATTTTATTTTATTCATTTATTTTTCACATTACAAGATTTGGAAAATCTTGAGATGTGACAATAATGCTAAAAAGAAACTTATGGGGAGCATTAATGATGTTCTTATAATGGTTAAAAATGCCTTTGTCCCTGTTGATTTCTATGTTTTGGATGTTGAATGCAATGCTTCTTGTCCTATTATTTTGGGAAGACCTTTTCTTAGAACTGTTGGTGCAATTATTGATATGAGGGAAGGCACCATTAAATATCATTTCCATTCAAGAAAGGTATAGAACATTTCCCTAGAAAGAGAGAGAAGATACCTTTTGCTTCTCCTATTAAAAAAAGTTGATGTTAATTCTACCTCATTCGAAAATAGTTGATTCTTGCTTTGTATGCCTAGCTGAAAGGCGTTAAAGAAAAGCACTATTGGGAGATAACCCAAATTATTTTTATTTTAAGTAAGTTTTTATTTTATTCGGTCTTGTAAGTTATTGCCTCTGTAATAACCTCTACTTATCCTTGTTGTGTGGTTTTTGTGCCAAGAATAACCTCTAATGAGAGAGAAGTAAGATTTGGGGAAGTTGCTGTCACGAAACAAATTTTTGTGCCTCACTGTAAAAAATTGTGAAAAATACCAGTACATCAAATTGAATTGTAATTTTTTGTGCATATTCCCCAGGTTATTATTAGTTTCACACTTTTCAATTTGAGCAACAAAAGGTCTTCAAAAAAATCAGTCTTTACCTGCTGGCATGTTTTGATAAATTTTTGTCATTATCTGCATTTGCCTCTTAATCGGTTTCTTTTGAGTTCTCTTTGATCACTTGAGCTTTTAAAAGGAATTGCTACAGTAGTTTGTGTTTTAATGGAAGTTTTACTTGTGTTGAAACTAACCCGAATAGCTTATTATCTTGAATACACTAATGTTGCTAATGAAGATTCTGTGAAGTTTTGTATGAAGGAAATTTCCAAGTGTAGGGGAAGAATGATGTGATGAGATGAAGAATGGAAAAAAGATCAAGCTTGGGGATTCCACCCGTGTCACCCCAATAAATATTCAATAGGTACAAACATCAAAGCTTGGGGATTCCCAAGGCATCCCCTTCTTCATCAATAAAAATCTTAGGTTTTCTTTCTAGACACTTTATTTTTATTGCTTCATGCACTATTGTGTTGTTCTTGGAGCGTATTTGTTTTCGTTTTGAGTTTTATTTTGTTTGGTTTGCTGCAATAAATTAGTTGGACCCACGCATTCATATTTTGTTTCAGATAAGTTGATTGGTGTTGGAAAAGAGTAGGAAGTTGCATGCTTATAGTGGTAGAAAAGGAAGCTTGTTTTAACCGTGGCCTAGACTTTATCATGTCATGTTGGATGTTTATTTGACCACATTCTTAGTGATTATTGTTGTAGCATAACTTGTTCCAAACAATTGAGATTGCTTAATGTGCCTCGAAAGAATCATGCGTTGTTTTAGCATACAAAAGCATAATATTGTGGTATTCTCCTTTGATGCTTTATTTGGGTTGACTTGGCACATGCTTACACCATGTTAAGACTATGAACCAGTCACCTTAGCCTCTATGATCATTTATTTTTTGACTTGTGATATCACTTTATGCTTTAATTAATAATGTTGTGTCGCTTTGCATGATTATGGCCATTATTGCTCTCTTAGTTGGTCGCTCCCAGTCTTTTGCTAGCCTCCACTTGTAGTAAGTATGAGCTCTACTCATGCATCCAACTCCCATGAAACCAAGTTATTCCAAAGAGTCCACTATATATTCTTATTTATTCAGCAATTATCCAGGCACATAGGTGCAAGTTATCCACATAGCTAGCACTGTAGTTACCCATGCTACATGTAGAATTTAACAACAATATAAACACTACAAATTATGCATAAGTGTTATGTGTGACTAAACATTGGAAAGGCAGTCGACATGTTTACGAATACTTACTAGTTTAAAAAGTTACCCACCTATTAGAACTGTTATTATCCATGACTTTTCATTATATTCACCCATTCCTGCAAAAAATAAAAAAATAGAATAACTAATCCACCATTTTATACATCAGTTATCCATGCATATAAAAACAAGTTATCACCCTTTTTATTCATCAGTTATCCAAACAGATAGATTCAAGTTATCCACATACCTAGCACCATAGTTACCCAAGCTTTTATGTAGACTTTAACACAAATATCAACACTACATTTTATACAAAAGTGTTGTGTGTGACTTGCCATTCAAAGACAACCAACATATCTATGAAATAAATACATGCTATCGTAAAATGTTACCCACTAGATAGGGATAAGTTACCAATGAATTTTATCTTTTGTTATCCATGACTTTTCATTGTGGTTGCCCATTTCTAGAAAACAGAAATGATAACTTGTGTTTATTTGCATAACATGTGATGTCTGATACGTCGTAAACGTATCTATAATTTTTGATGCTCCATGCTTATTTAGTATCTAGTTTGCTTTGCTTTGTCTACACTTTAAGGTATTTTTATATCTTTTCTGGAACTAATCTATTAACAAGTTGACACAATTCCAGTTGCCTGTTTTCTTCTGTTTTTGGTTCCAGAAAGGTAGAAAATCAATATTCTCGGAATCGGACGGGACAAAATCCGAAGTTAATATTTTACCATGGGGGACACGAAGCCAGAAGACGAGACGGAGAAGCGAACCAGGGCGGCCAGACCCCCCTAGGCGCGGGTGGGCCCACCCCGCGCCTGGGTAGGGTATGGGGCCCCTAGCCGCCTCCAAGCCTCGCCTCTTCGCCTATAAGAAGCCCCCGATGCAGAAAACCTAGGCACCCGATCAAAACTCCATGAAACCTTCTGTTTCCACCGCCACCGTCATCCCTAGATCAAGGGATCTGAAGTTCTTCCCGGCACCCTGCCGGAGGGGAAATCATCCCGGAGGCCTTCTCTCCGGTACGAAGCGTGAGTAGTTCCACCTTGGACTATGGGTCCATGTAGTAGCTAGATGGTTGTATCTCCTCCTTGTGCTTTCATGTATAGATCTTGTGAGCTCCGTTCATGATTAAGATCTAATCTATTTGTAATCATGCATGTTGTGTTTACGGGGATCCGATGGATATTGAGATTACTATGTCAGATTGATTAGTGGTTTTGTCTATTTGATACTATCATGTCTGTGTTGTTTGTGATCTTGCATGCTCTCCATTGTTACTAGCTATCTTGGCCAAGTAGTTTCTAGTGACTCTAAGAGGGGGTATTTATGCTCGATAGTGGGTTCATGCCTCTAGTTTCCAAGGGAAGTGACATAAATCTCTTTGGTTGTATATGTGTTGTTGCCATTAGGGAGAAAACAACGGTCTCTTGTTAATGGAACAAGTGGATTGTTTGCCTTACACACTTTGCTTAAATCAGTTGTCTGTTGCTTGCAACTTAATACTGGAGGGGGTTCGGATGATAACCTGAAGGTGGACTTCTAATCATAGATGCAGTTGGATGGCGGTCTATGTATATTGTTGTATTGCCCAATCGAATCTCATATGATCTTTTTGTCTGGTATTGCATTGTTATACCTTGCTCAGTTCCTGTCAATTTCCCTGCTGTAATTTGTTTACCCTTCATGCCATGTTGTTTATCTAAGGAGAGCACCTCTAGTGAACTATGGACCCCGGTCCAATCTTTACCATTGATACATCTTACACTATTACCTATTTACTTGTAGCAAACGATTATCTTCCACACCATATGTTTAATCCTTTTTTACAGCAAACCGGTGAGCTTGACAACCTCACTGATTCGTTGGGGCAAAGTCTTGAGTTTGTGTTGTGTAGGTCTTCGTGTTGCTTGCAACACCTGTGTGACGTTTCCTTCCTCTTACTCGTTCGATAACCTCGGTTTCTTACTGAGGGAAAACTTGCTGCTGTGCTGCTTCGCACCTTGCTCTTGGGGTTCCCAACGAAGCGCTCCTACATCAAGCTTTCTAGCACCGTTGCCGGGGAGGCTAAGGACGTATTCACAAGGGGAGTCCTCCACTTCCTTTCTCTTTACTTTGTTTTTAGTTTGCTTGGTTTTGTTTGCCTCTTTTCAAAAACTCCAGAAAAATTAGTCTAGTTTGGTTTGCTTCCTTATTCAAAAACACAAAAAAATTAGTTCATGCTCTAGCTGCTGTTGCTGTTTTTGGCTTGCCCACCTTTGCCAAAATGAACTCTGCTGAGAACACCAAGTTGTGTGACTTCACTAGCACCAACAACAATGATTTCCTAAGCACTCCTATTGCTCCACCTGCTCATGATGCTACCTTTTATGAAATTAAGCCTGCTTTGTTGAATTTTGTGATGAGAGAGCAATTTTCTGGTGTTAGTTCTGATGATGCTATTTCCCATCTCAATAACTTTGTTGAACTTTGTGAGATGCAGAAGTATAATGATGTAGATGGATATATTATTAAGCTCAAGCTATTTCCTTTCTCCTTGAGAGGGAAAGCTAAAGAATGGTTGCTATCCTTGCCTAGAAATAGTATTGATTCTTGGACTAAGTGCAAAGATGCTTTTATTGGAAAGTACTATCCTCCTGCTAAGATTATATCTATGAGAAGTGACATTATGAAATTTAAACAACTTGATAATGAACATGTTGCTCAAGCTTGGGAAAGAATGAAGTCTTTGGTTAAGAATTGTCCCACTCATGGACTCACTGCTTGGATGATTATCCAAACTTTTTATGCAGGTTTGAACTTCTCCTCAAGAAACCTGTTCGATTCAGCTGCTGGAGGTACCTTCATGGTCCTCACTTTGGGTGCTAAAACAAAGCTCCTTGACAATATGATGGTTAATTACTCTGAATGGCACACTGAGAGAGATCCACATGGTAAGAAGGTAAATTCTGTTGAAGAAACCTCCTCTTTGAGTGATAAGATTGATGTTATTATGGCTATGCTTGTTAATGGGAAAGCTCCTCTAGATCCTAATAGTGTTCCCTTAGCCTCTTTTGTTGCTCGAGAAGAGCAAGTTGATGTGAACTTCGTTAGAATCAACAATTTTGGCAACAATACTTATGGTAATTACGGGCCTTATCCTCCTAGTGGAAGTGTTTATCACGGTAGATTTGGAATGCCTAGAGAAGAAAGGATTCTAGAAGTAGAGAGATCCACCAAGAATTTTATGCAAATGCAATATAAGCAAAATAAGATTTTCACTAAAACTATGGAGGAACAATCTATTATCTTGAAAAATATTAGTCATCGGCTTGAGAATCTGAATAGAGAAATTCCTAGTTTACAGTCAAAAATTTTGAGTGCTGAGAAAAATATATCATCTTTTTCTGAAGCACGGTCCTCCTTGATTAATAAAATGGCTGCTAAACCTAAAACTATGGAAAATACCTTTGATACTGCTCATGCCATACAAGTTACTATTGATTAATATGTTAGACTGTTAGCTCAACTTCATGCTAAGTGGGAAAGGGAAGCTGAAATTGATAGAAACAATAGTGTGTGCACCATCACTAGAATGGATACCACTAAACTACAAGAAGCCTCTGTTCCTCCTCCTACTATGCCTAAGCCTACTGAGTTTACTACTAGTGATTCTAAGTTTGAATTTGATATAGATGGTTGCAATATTTCTGAAGTGATTCTTTCCTTGCAAAAGTTTGCTAGAAGTCCTGATGCTAGTGATATGCATGTTGCTTTCACCAAACACATTACAGATGCTCTTGTTAAGATTAAGGAAGAAAATCTAAATGTCACATCCCAAGATTTTAAAAATTGGGACTAGAAAAAAAATTCATTTGCATGTCATTCATGAGCATTGCATTGCATTAATGAAAATTTGAGTTGCAAAACCTCATCTATAAACCCTATTTCGATTTACCAAAATGCACCTACAAAGGATTATACAAGGATTTGTAAATCCACTATTTTATAACTAGTGGAAAAGGTTAAAGATGGATCCTAAAATGATCCCCTGGTTTTTAGAAAATTTTAGAGACAAAAATGAGCTCATTTGGAGCTATATTCAAAAACATATTAAATAAAGTAGAAAATGAAAAAGAATAACAAAAAAACGAAACCTAATCTAACCTACCCAACCGGCGGAACCCCGGCCCAGCCCATCTGCCCCACCCTCCTACCTACCGCGCGTGCGCGAGCGCTGCATAGCCACAGCAGTGCAAGCAGCCGGCCCACCTAGCGCAGCCCAGCAGCAGCCCGCGCTCCGCTCTCTGCGGCTGACCAGCGGGTCCTACTCCTTTCTTCATCCTCTCGATCGGGTAACCAGGAAGAACATGAACCCCCCTTCCCTGATCGATCCCCGCAAATTCCGCCCCGATTCGTACGCCCCCTTACCCCTTCTCCACGCCTTCGCACCCATATAACCTCCCTCGTCGGATCCCTCTTGTTTTTTTGACAAAATACGAACCCTAGCGTCGCCACGCTCAGATCCCGATCTTGCCGCCGCCAGAGCTTCAGAACCCATCTTGAATAGGAGGTCCTCTTCACCTTGTACCCCTCCTATACCCCTTATCCTTCTCCCTGTGCTCCACCGATTCTTCCTAACCCACGTTCCCTCTCTGCAGCGCATTAGGGCTGCAAGAATTCACCGTCGGAGCTTCGCTGGAGTACCACCGTCGCCGCACAGCTTCGGCCGCCCGCCACCGTTGCTCAGGGAAACGAGACACCGCATAGAAGACACCAAGATTTCCGCCAAGTCCGCCCACATCTCGTAGACCACCTCGCCGGAGAGCGCCGGAGCGCCGTTAACCACCACCATCTGAGCCGCCATCGCCGTCCGCCGCCGCCAACTCCGGTGAGCCGAGCTGCTTTGGTTCCTGACCGTCTGATCATCATTGAACGTCCAGGATTAGAACCTGAGCCGAAACGGTATCGTCCAATGGACGCGTGCCGCATGGCGCCTCGTCCGCGCTGACTGCCACTCAGTGTTGACCGTTCAACTGTTGACAAAATTGATTTTAATAAATAGCAGAAAATAGTTGAAACTTGTAAAAATTGTAGAAATTAATCCACTAGGCCAAAAATTACAAATAAGGTATCAATAGATTCAGAAAAACGTGTAGAATTTTAATGTGACGGTAGGTCCAACCTTTACAGTATGTGTTTACTGTAATAATTTAATTAGTTTTAATGATCCTTTAGGTTAATAAATTCATAGTAAAAGATCTACTGGTCCAAAAATCACAAATAATATACCGATGGATTCACAATTGTGTGTATATCATCAATATGCAATTGTTTCAAACCTTTACTATAAGTTTTTTCAGCAATTAAATAAATAGATTAATGGCTTATTTAGAGTATTAAACTCATAGTAATTCGAGTACTGCTCAGAAAATTACAAATAATATGTCCATGGAATCACAATCCCGTTGAGATTACAGATATAATTTTAGTTTGATTTTTAGGCAACAGAAACTATATAAATGATTTAAAACTCATTAAACACTATTTAAATCATACAAAAAGATCTATAACTCCGATTAGGGTGAGTCCAATGCCTACTGGTTCATAATAATGCCCTTTATCCAGAACACTTAAGAAACAAATTTAATTCGACAATTAGAATAGGCGTTACAATAGAACTATTAAAACCCCTATATTGGCAAGTAATTATTAATAACAAAAACTCCATTGCATTAATTGGTCTCTTGCATGCATCATGTACTTCAGTATTTTTTAGAGAACTGAAACAACAACCATTGTGAATTATTAAATTGTCATGCATGCTTTTGTTGCATTTGTTTGATCTCTATGTGCTATTGTTTATGTTGTATGCAATTGTTTGATCGATAGATTGCGAGGAGTGCAACGTGTGTGATTGTAACGAGTGCTTGAACGAATTCAGCTGCAACCAAGGCAAGTAGATGCTACTTTGTTCATGATATTATCCTACTATTTTCAATGCATTGTCGTGTATTTTGTAGATGCATGTGTAGGAAAGTACTATCGCTATGCTATGTCCTATTATGTGATAGGGATCTCCTGTAGTTGATCCACCGTTGGTAGATGTGCTTAGTCGTGCTATGATGAACGAGGGCTGGGTTACATCATTTGAAAGTTGTTTCTAAAGTATTGTTTTGTGAAAACTAAAAACAACTTAATCAATGAATCTCCTGGGTATGATGGGATTGATATTTTTTGGTGGTATCATTGCGGAAAGGCACCCAGGTATCAAGAGAAAATGATTGTCTTCTTTATTTGGTGGCTTACGTGTACAACCATATGCCAATAATGAAATGGGCGGTTGGTTGGACTCAGTAGGTTGTGGTAACTTGAACCCACGTATCCAGAGATGTAGAATTTTGGTAGGTTGGTATGGTGTGTGTCGGGTTTGGGGAGCTACTTCCTGAACTGTCCCTTCTTGGATTTCTCCCTATCATCACCCAATATGAGAGTGGTGGTACGAGATGGGTTGGCCAAGTCACATGGGTAAAGTGTACTAACCCCTGCAGGGTGTATAATCTAATCAATTAGCCGTGTCCCCGGTTATGGACATCTGAGTTGCTTGATATTGAGTTCATGACATGTTTCTCGCTCATTCTAATTTCCCAATTGCTTTAATGTTGATGGGATAATCTAATTGGGAATCTTTTCAAAGAAAATCAAAAAATGTTTATGAAAGTAGGACAAAGATGTTTGCAAATGCAAGCTAGCCACAACTCCACTTGCCAAATAAGAATGTAGATGCTAGGTCTATTGTCTCCTTTAATAGCTCTACTTGCCATACATTCCATGTATTGACCCTTCGGAGATGCTATGTTTTATGTTGCAGGTTATTATTCCAGTTATGAGTGATCGACTAGGTTGCGATACTCCACTCAACATTTGTTCGCTTGTGGGCAATTGAAGATGGAGTCTACTATATATACTTATGATTTCGTTTTCTATTGAACTATTTGAGCTAGCCTGCATGCTAAGCATTATTGTAATAATTGCAAATTCTGGATCGATTCGTTATTTATGATGCACTGTTAAATTCTTTGGTATTCATCTGTACTGTGTGTGCCAGTGAACCGATCCAGGGATTGGCACTATACATATGAACTCAGCTTTATCAGGCGAGAGTGTTAAACTAAAACACAAAGCTTCTATTCCTAGGAAAGTAGAAGATATTTGGGAACCCATTATTAATATGCAAGTGAATGACTTTGACATCAAAGCTTCATGTGATCTTGGTTCTAGTGTCTCTATTATGCCTAGGAAGATTTATGAAATGCTTGATTTGCCACCTTTAGAAGATTGTTATTTGGATGTTACACTTGATGATAATTCTAACAAGAAACTAATGGGTAGTATTAATTATGTTCTCATCATGGTTAACAATGCTTATGTCCCTGTTGATTTCTATGTTTTGGACGTTGAATACAATGCTTCTTGTCCTATTACTTTGGGAAGACCTTTTCTTAGAACAGTTGGTGCCATCATTAATATGAAAGAAGGCACCATTAAATATCAATTTCCATTCAAGAAAGGTATTGAACACTTCCCTATGAGGAGAGGGAAGTTGCTTTTTGCTCCTCCCTTTAAAGCAAGGTTTGATGTTAATGCTTCTTCATTTGAAAATACTTGATTTCTTGCTTCTTGTGCCTAACTTAAAGGCGTTAAAGAAAAGTACTTGTTGGGAGATAACCCAAGAGTTTCCTTGAGTCTTGGATGTTATTACTTCAGTAATGACCTCTCCTTATCCTTTTTGTTTGCATTTTGTGCCAAGAATGACCTCTAATGAGAGGTAAGTAAGATTTGGGGAGTTGCTGTCCCGAAATAGATTTCTGTCCTCCACCAAAAAAAAATTCGTGAGGAGTCTCTGTAACTCGGATTGAGCTGAAACTTTACGAATAAATCCCCTAGTATGTTGGCTAACGTTTATTAGTTCAACACTTTTTGATTTGAGCAACGTAATATGTTCTAAAAAATCGATTTCTAGCTGCTGGTCTGTTTTGACAGATTTCTGCCATTATTTGCATTTGCTTCTTATTGATTCCTTTTTGAGTTCTCTTTAGGTGAACAGAGCTTTTTGAAGGAGTTGCTACTGTAGCTTGTGTTTTTAGTGAAAATTCTTGATGTTCCAAATCTTTTCCTAAAGGTCTATTATCTTTTGAATACACTAATGCTGCTAATGAAGATTGTGCGAAGTTTTGTATGAAGGAAAAAATTTCAGGTGTAGAGAAAGAATGATGTAATGAGATGAAGAATGGACAAAATCTTAAGCTTGGGGATGCCACCCCAGTGTCACCCCAAGAAATATCCAAGAAGTACAAGCGTCAAAGCTTGGGGATGCCCAAGGCATCCCCTTCTTCATCAATAAAAAGCTCAGGTCTGTCTAGATACTTCATTTTTATTGTTTCATGCACAATTGTGTTGTTCTTGGAGTGTCTTAGTTTTCGTTTGGTTTGCTTAGTTTTGTAGTTTGCTTGAATAAAGTAGTTTGGACCCCCGTTCTCGCTCTGTTGTTTCAAATAAGTTGCTTGGTGTTGGAAAGGAGTAGAAAGTTCTTGCTTGATAAGTGCAAGAGGAACTTGCATTGACTGGGACTTAGACTTTAGCATGACATGCTAGATGTTGTTTTGACCTTATGCTTAGTGATTATTGCTGTTTTAGCATGCAAAAGCATAGTATTATGGTATTCTCCTTTGATGCTTTATTTGGTTTGACTTGGAACATGATCACACCATGTTATGACTATGAACAAGTCACCATAGCCTCTATGATCATTTAGTCCTTGACTTGTAGTACCACTCTATGCTTTGATTAGTAATGTTTTGTTGCTCTGCATGATTATGACCATTATTGCTCTCTTAGTTGGTTGCTCCCAGTCTTTTGCTAGCCTCCACTTGTATTAGTAAGCTCTACTCATGCTTACAACTCCCAAGAAACCAAGTTATTTCAAAGTGTCCACTATAAATTCCTATGCATGGTGTGTTACACCATTCCAAGTATATTCTTGTTTCCAGCTATCTTCATTAAAAACTATTTTGTTATGTGAAAACTTAGTGATTAAAGCCCTCACTAACTTGATGGCACACTTTATATTCTTTGCCCCTAATAAACTTGAACCATTGTGTCATCTATGTTGTATATGCTTGCACTTATATGTTGGAATTAGCAGAACCGTGCTGTCACGGGGAACGTTTTTAACATTGCACTTGTACTTTGTACTCCGTTGATATCATGCTCTTTTGTCTATGGATGTCACCGGTGTGAAATAAAGAGGGAAATTTTAAGTCCATGGAGTATGTATTTTGTTTTAGAGAAACGTCTGGGCCGCTAGCCTAAGCCATGCCTAATCATCGTGGAAACTTGCAGCATCACCATAGTGAGCTATCTATGTAGCATCCTCAATAAATATATATGCATATAGTAAATAAAAAGATCGCTGAGATGCTCATTGTCTGCTTGCCTTGTTATTTTGGTTATGGGATAGCTCCTGTACCATGTGCAAGGGGCACCCCGTTGGCGGTTCTCTATGATATGCATGTACTTACAATGACAAGAACTTACAGGTGACTGAAGTTGAGTAGCATGAGGTGTGGCCCTCATATTCAAGGGACTTGAGATTGCCAACTTATACTTCATCAAGCATATACTGCATCCTTGTTCACTTTAACCTTAACCACTTCAAGATGCTTATGATAGGGGCAATGAGGGCTGAAAGCTAACAAGTACCATAATTTTTGGAAGATCTTTTTGAAACTTGAAATCCCTTCTTCCTTTATGAAAGGCTTTTCTTCCACCATTATTTGAGTCTCTACTTTCTACTTTTAGGCACCATTAAGAGAGCATAGTTTTCATTATTACTTATTGATTTATGCACATTGTGATATTACTTGTTCTTGTGCTACTTGTTTCTAGTCACCCTTGTGAACTTTGAAGGTGTCCTATGCATCTATTTGCTACTCTATGAGGGACAAGCTGAATGCCACTATGCCATGTTTTCTGTATGTGAAATAAACAAATGTTTTTCAATGCATGTTATTCATGATCTTTATTTGTAGCCTTTCATGTTACATGCATAGTTACTATGTCCTATTGTTAGAACGACATCTTTCATGCACATGTTTAGAGTTCTTTGATCCCATATTTCAATGCTTGCAAATGGTTTGATCTTTGTTTTGATGGTGCATGTCACCTCAAAAATTATTCTTTTATCACTTACCTACTCGAGGACGAGCAGGAGTTAAGCTTGGGGAAGCTTGATACGTCAGAAACATATCTATAATTTTTGATGCTCCATGCTTGTTTAGTATCTACTTTGCTTTGCTTTGTCTACACTTTGAGGTGTTTTTATATCTTTTCTGGAACTAACCTATTAACAAGTTGCCACAGTGCTAGTTGCCTGTTTTCTTCTGTTTTTGGTTATAGAAAGGCAGAAAATCAATATTCTCGGAATTGGACGGGATGAAATCCGAAGTCAATATTTTACCGTGGGGGACATGAAGCCAGAAGACGATACAGAGAAGCGAACCAGGGCGGCTAGAGCCCCTAGGCATGGGTGGGCCCACCCCGCGCCTAGGTAGGGTGTGGGGCCCATGGTCGCCTCCTAGCCTCGCCTCTTCACCTATAAGAAGCCCCCGATGCAGAAACCCTAGGCACCCGATCAAAACTCCACGAAACCTTCTGTAGCCACCGCCATCGTCGTCCCTAGATCGGGGGATCTGAAGTTCTTCCCGGCACCCTGCTGTAGCACCCCAGGTAAAACCAATACTAGAAATCGATTGATTTTTTACTACTTTGTGCATCATCAGGCATCATGCATCTGTTAAACTAAAAACTATTTCTCTAAAAGCCTCTCTTTCTTTTCTAAAATACCCCCTCTCTTTATTCAAATAAAAACCTGGTCTATCCAAATATTTTATTTTGTCTACAACATAGTTACAACTCTTTTCATTTAAACAAAACAAAATAAATATATTATAATATAAAAACCCTATTTTATAAACCCTGGGGGAGGTAGCCACCGGCCAGGCCCAAAAGGCCCAACCGACAGCCACCTACCACCCCACCTTGCAAACCCTAACCCTAACCCTAGCCTCAAACCACACATCGATCCACCCACCCGCCGCCACCACTCTGGCGCATAGCACGCTAGCGTGCCCCTGATCCCACACGCACGCACGCTCCCTCCCCCGGTCAAAGTCCACGACCCCTGGCCCACCTGGCCGCGAGACCCACCCCGTAGTGCCACAACCGAAACCGCCCGTAGGCCCCGCTCCCCTCGCCTCGCTCATGAACCCCCTCCTTCGTTCGATCCCCTCTACTGCCGTTCGCTCCTGGCGCTAGGCCGCCACCTCCCGTCCTCGTCCCCTAGAGTTCCCCCGTCCTCCACTGGCCACCGATCCCCATCGCCGAACCCGCCCCGACGCCACCACCCTCGGTTTCCACCATCCCCGCTACTCCGGTCGCCCTCCTCCTCAACCTCGACCGCCTCGTCGGCAAGCTCTGCAAGCGTGCCCCCTCCATTTCTGTCCTGTCGAGCCCCGCGGCGCGTCCATCTTCCGAGCCGCTGTAGACCCGACCGCCTCCGCTCCAGGCCCGACCCTCCCCGTCGCCTCTCCTCCCGGCCCTGCAGCGCCCCGCTGCCAGGGACGCCACCGTCTTCTCCGCGCGTGTCGCTAGGTCCCCCGTCGCCCTGCATGTCGCCGCTTGCCGCGTCGGTGCCATGCCGCCCTTTGTGACCGCGCCGTCCGCTGTCTTCCGTTTCTCCGCAAGCACGTCAAGGCCGCCGCCTGTTTTTGGACGGGGTGTGTCCGTGTTGGCTCCATGCAGTGACTTCGACCTCAGGTCCTGGCGTGTCTACCATGCCACTGCTCTGTTTGTCCCTCTGAAGTGCGCTGCTACACAGACACCTTTGTTTGCGCTGCAGCTCTGTGTAATCTTGTTATCTGAACATTGCTCGGCCCTTGAGGATGTTGTGGAATTTCAGATGGTGTGGTGGTGTTGAGGTGGTGTTGAGTGCTACACTCTTGACGCCAAGAACTTCGATCCTGGACGTGCGAAGCCAAAAACACGAGGAACCAGAAGGTGATGCCGCCGAATTCGAAGCTCTCCATCGCGGGCACACCAAGTTCTCCTATCCAGATCTAGCGACTTCGGGAGCCCAAGACCTTCTCACGGATTCGAAGACCGAACCCTGGCGTGCCAAGATCTTCTTCACGGAGACCAAAGGCCGCTATCCGAAGCCCAAACCCAAACCCTGTCGAACCCTCGGACCCCCAAGACCTTCAGAATCGAGATGTGTGACCTCTATCCAAGACCTCTATTTTTATAACATGACATCCATATTGTTGCATATTAAATTGTTCATGATTGCATTCATATCATGTGGTTTGGGGGTATTATGCCGATTCACCTAACAATTAAATATGGAGTCCATATGCGTGTGAATCTAGTCTAATATTGACCCCATTTAAATTTGTATAGCGAACCAATGAAATAATTTCGCCTTGTTAATACAACATTTAAAATGCAGGGTATCTAAACAACATGAACCACCTAATAAATTGTCGGGACCCCGGTTCCGCTTAATATTGCCTAATTGCATCGCATCTTTGCCATGCCATACATCATACATGCATCATGCTCGATCTTTTGTCGTAGTATTTGATGGGGATATGCCTACCGGGGTATACCCAGCAGGACGTTTCCTACTGGCCCAAGCCATTAGAGATTGGGCCTGCAGGACGGCGACTGGATCAAGACTTGGCGTGGACTCAGGCGACTGGAAGCTGAAGGACCAGAAGTGTAGCTAGGCCCATTCGGACTAGGTCATAGAATCTCCGAATCCTTAACTAATTCGGTTATGATCTGTAAACCCTAGCGAGGTGAGCCTATATAAACCTCCCTAGGGTACGCATAGGGGAAACGTTCCATCATACACCCAAGCGACTCGCCGCCTAGTCGTCGAGCTCGCCCCATTGTACTCTCATCGTAATACAATCTAGCAGGAGTAGGTCTTTACCCTCCGGGGGGCCGAACCTGGGTAAATCCTTGTGTCTCCGCCCTCATCTCGTACCGCAGATGGCTGGCCGCCCTTGCCCCATGTTCTACTACTCGCTGCCGATTTGAGCGTCTGCCGTGGTCATTCCCACGACAGTGGCGCCCACCGTGGGGCCTGGCCGGTCAGGCCGGTGTTCTACGGCGAGATCCAATCTTCCCATCAACGAGTCGATCGCCACCGGCCACATGATCGCGATCGGCGAGATGCTCCAGATCTTGCCGAGCAGCTATGTCCCGGCGGCGCGACCCGTCACACACAGCGTGATCCTGCCGGTCGGCACGATCAGCCTCTTCGTCGGCCTCACCGACGTCATCGTCTCGAAGGACTCGGCTCTCATCCGCGAGTCGTCGCCCCGTGACCGGCTCTCTGAGAGCCAGGTCCGCACGATCCACCGCCTCGCCTCCGAGTACGACTCAGCCCATAGCAATGTGGCCGAAACCACCGCGACTGCGGACGACACGGCCCTCAACGACGACGCCGATTCGGCGACCCCGGTGTCGGCCGCCGGATCCATTGTCGCCGCATCGCCCGCAGGCTCCATCACCCAGGTCTCCAACGTCGGAGACTTCGAAGACCCCTCCATCCTTGGGATCTTCGACTTCGACTCCGGATCGGAGAACTCCGCTGACCTCCACGAAGGAACCGGTCGCCACTCCGCGACCTACATGGCGACCGGCGCCGACCCGCTGGAAGACCCTTTCTCCACGCCGATCCCACCAAACGCGACGGCAACGGAGGTCGAGGAACTCCGCCTGAAGCTGGCGGAGGCAGTCCGCAAGGAGCAAGCCGAGCGCGAAATTTTTTGCCTCGATAAGGCGACAGCGCAGGAGCTGTCGCGATACCACCAACTTCGAATCAGGTCGCGCCTGAACCCCGCCATCCAGGGGCGCGCCCTGAACTTCGACGACGAGAGCGACCAGGCTCGCATAGCCGAGCGCGCGATCTGCGATAATGCGCCGCTAGGAGGAAGCACTCGACCCCCACCAGGGGCGACGGCCAACGGCGCACCACCACCACCCTACCGCGCTCCCCCCAGGGACCAACCAAGGATTGTGGTCTCCTCACGAGAGCGAGACGCGAATGGCCTCCCGCTGTTCTCCACCCCAATGGACAACATCGTCGCAAGCCGAGCTGCGGTCGACAACATCCAAGTGACCGACGAAGGCGCCCTGCAGATCCAGTACGCCAAGGCTCTACTCGCCAAAGCAGTTGAGCAACAAAATGCGGGCGCCGACTCATAGGGTCGGATGTATTCGCGTTCATCGGGCAGTAGGGCGGCCTCGAGCGGCCGTCCCATGGTGGCGAATACCCTCAAATTCCCTCCACCCGAGCCCCTGCAGCTCTAACACCGACAGACGAACGCGGCACTCTCCACCAACGATCCACGGCCGGCGAACAACTTCGTCGCAGCCAACGGGCAGCCCGTCGACGCACGCACCCACATCATCAACAACCAGATTTGGCGCGCACGCCAGCTTGACGATCTGCGGCACACCCTCACCAACCGCCGTGACGACAAACCAAGGGGATCGCTGAGCCGAGTCGGACCCTAGTGCTTCAGACCGATGATCCGAGGCAAAAGATAACCGGCGAACTTCAAAGCACCGAAGGAAATAGAGAAGTACGACCCCTCGTATGATCCCTCCGTGTGGCTGGATACCTACCTCATGGCGATGGGGATTGCCGGCCACACCGATCTACTCGCCTCCTGCTACCTCCCCCTGATGATGGAGGGGGCGTGCAGGAAGTGGATTAACACCCTCCCCGTGGATAGCATCGACTCCTGGGAGGAGATGCGCGATGCCTTCGTCAGGCACTTCGAGGGCTCATACACCCGCGCCACCACCATTGAGGACCTGGAGCGGTGCGTCCAGGGACCCCGTGAGTCGACCCGCAGCTGGGTCCAACGGTGGCAAGATCTGTGGTATAATGCGGCCGGAATCCACCCGGACACCGCGATCCACTGCTTCAAGACCTCGTGCCGCTACGAGCCCCTGGTCGCCAAGCTCAAACGAGTGTACCGCACACTCGACAACATACTAGACCTCCTGGAGATCGCAAAGAAGTACGCGGAGGAGGACCCAAACCAAGAAACCGACAACGAGTCGGGAGGACATCGCCACACGAGCGGCCACGACAACGGGAGGCGGCCCGAGCTACGCTACAGCAACACTCGCCTCACCGGGAAGCGTCGCGGTGACGGGAGAGTCGACTTCGTCGCCAATGCCGGATACGTGCAGTGCGAGCCCAAGAGCTTCCGCCGCGACGGAGGACAGCGCCGCGACGGTGGCAACTACAAGGCAAAGCCGAGGTTCGACCCCACGGCCCTTCTCAACCAACCCTGTGTGTTCCACATCAGAGAAGGAAAGCTTGCCACACACACAACCGCTGACTGCCACTCTCTCAAGGAGATCGAGAAGGCACGACGCGTGCGAGAAGACCCCGACAACAACCCGCCAAACGGCAAAAATTCGGCAGCGTCGCCGGCTCGCTCCACACCTTCACAGGCTTCAACACGAAGCGCGAGAAGAAGGTCATCGCCCGTGCCGTCGCTGTCAATGCGGTGTCCCAGATAGACATCCCCCAGTTCCTCAACTGGTCCGAGCAAACAATCAACTGGAGTCGAGAGGACCACTCGCCACAGATCGAATATCCGGGACGAGTCACCCTAGTGGTCAAGCCCAAGGTGGGAGACTAGTGGCTCCCCAAAACGCTGATGGACGGCGGCAACTCCATCAACATCCTGTACCTGGACACCTTCAGGCGACTTCGGCTCCCGCAATCGATGATCGAGACGACCTACACCACTTTCCACGGCATCGTCCGCGGTCGGAAGGCGTACCCGATCAGCAAGGTGACGCTGCCAGTCACCTTCGGCACACCAGCAAACTTCCGCACCGAGCGGATCGTCTTCGAGCTGGTGCCCTTCGACAGCCCCTACCACTGCGTTCTGGGGCGCCAGGCGTTCGCCAAATTCATGGAAGCACCCCATTGTGTAGGGGTTCGTAGCATGGAAAACAAAAAATTTCTATCGCATGAACACATACAAGCCAAGATCTATCTACTAGATTGTAGCAACGAGTCGATAGAGTACTAACCCTCGAAGATCCAAAGCGGTTAACGAGAGCAGATTCTCGTGGGTGATGTAGTCGTACACTTGCCGATCTCAAGATCGCGTAGACGATCCTTCCGACGTTGTATTTCGGCAGCGCTTCCGCAGTCGGTCACAAGTTCGGTACTCGATGAAGACCTTCCTCTCCCTTGTTCCAGCAGGCAGCGGAGGTTGTAGCACTCTCCTCGTGATTCCGGCAGCACGACGGCATGGTGTTGGAAGTAGAGGGGAGATCTCGCAGGGCTTCGCCTTAAGCCGGAGCGAATATGGTGGAGTATGAGAGAGGCCTTGGCGATCTAGGGTTTAGAGGCACCAAGGGGAGAGGTGTAGCCGGCGGCTAGGGTTTGGGATACCCCAACTCGGCGACTTGGGAGGTGCCCTAGGCGGCAGCACTTGGAGGGTGGTGGCGCCTTGTAGCTACGGTTTTAGGTGTAGGTGGAGGGGGTGCCCTACCCCTCCTTATATAGGAGGGGAGAGGCGGTTTGGGGAGGAGGGAGTCCTCCTCCAACTCCTCCTCATGGCCGGCGGGTGGGAGGGAGTGTGACTTCCTCCCCAAGTAGGTTTCCTAATCTCCCTCCACCAAGCAAACTTCAGATTTGACTTTTCAAATTGGCGTTTGACTTTCAAACTTGGATTTGATTTCTCTCTCCATATTGCCCAGCCAGGTGACCTAGTACATGATGCAACCATTCCACATTGTCATGACACATCCATGTATCCTTCCCCTCCGGAGTGCCGGACCTTCCAGACCCTTCTAGAACATTCCTGGTGAAAACACCGGAATCTTTTCCGAACTCCGAAACAGGACTTTCCTTATATGAATCTTATTCTCCGGACCATTCCGAATCTCCTCGTGATATCCCGGATCCCATCCGAGAGTCCGAACAACATTCGGTCTCTTACTCATCATTCCATAACTACTCAACAACATCGAATCCTTAAGTGTGTCTCCCTACGGTTCGTGAATTATGCGGACATGACCGAGACACTTCTCCGATTAATAACCAATAGAGGAATTTGGAAATTCATATGGCTCCCACATATTTCTACGATTACTTTGCGATCGAATGAACCACTTACATATGATACCAATTTCCCTTTGTCACACGATAGTTTACTTATCCGAGGTTTTGATCGTCGGTATCTCTGCATACCTAGTTCAACCTCGTTACTGATAAGTACTCTTTTCTCGTTCCCGTGATATGTGATCCCTTATGAGCCAGTAACATGCTAGCAAGCTAATTGGATGACATTCCACCGAGAGGGCCTAGAGTATATCTATCCGTCATATGGATGGACAAATCCCACTCTTGATCCATGTGCCTCAACCCATACTTTCCAAACACTCAATGCCACCTTTATAGCCACCCAGTTACGGTGTGGTGTTTGATGTCATCAAAGCATCCTTCCAGTGATGGTGATTAACATGATCTCATGGTCGAAGGAATTAGGTTACTATGTATCAGAAAGCTTATAGCAAATGAACTATATTAAATGACTTGATCTTTATGCTACGCTTAACTATAGGAGTATGTCCATCACATCATTCTCCTAATGATATGACCCTGTTGTTAATAACATCTTCTATGTTCATGATCAGGAAACCATGATCATATATTAACCAACAAGCTAGTTTAACAAGAGGCTTTACTAGGGACTCTTTTATGTTTACAAATCACACAAGTATTAATGTTTCCGGTTAATACAATTATAGCATGGTATGTAAACATTTATCATAAGCATGAAGATATGATAATAACCACTTTATTGTTGCCTCTTGGGCATATCTCCAACACATTGAGCGTACAACACGATGAAGATACCTGGGCCGTGCGACATCATCACTATCCATGACGACCCCGACATGGCCACAGAATGCGAGGCCAAAGGGGCCAAACTCGCTGGCGCCGTCATCGCGGAAGAGGCCAACCACGCCGAGGAGCTCGCCAAGTACGCGAGCGGGGTCAACAGCGACGACCCCACCATACTCAAGAAGCCCAATTCGGAGGGCGGCAACTCCATCGCCTTCGAGGCAATGATGCATACCCGCACCGTCGAGCTGGTCCCAGGCGACTCCAGCCAGACGGTGACGATCGGGACGGGCATGAGCCCAGCATAGGAAGGTGCGCTCATCGAGTTCCTCCGTGAGAACAGGGACATCTTCGCATGGAAGCCATCCGACATGTGTGGTGTCCCGAGGGAACTCGCTGAGCACAAACTCAATGCCGACCCCAAAGTGCGACCTGTCAAGCAGTCGATGCGGCCCTTCAATGAAGAACGCCACCGGGCCATCGCCGAGGAGGTACATCGTCTACTCGCTGCAGGCTTCATCCGGCCAATCAAGTACTCCAAGTGGCTGGCAAACCCAGTCCTGGTCGAGAAGAAAAACGGGACCTGGAGAATGTGTATCGACTACACAAACTTAAACAGCGCCTGCCCGAAGGAGCAATTTGTCCTCCCGCGGATCGACCAAATCATCGATTCCACCGCGGGCTCGGAGGCGCTATGTTCCTCGACGCCTACTCTAGGTACCACTACTAGGAAAACGGTCGTCTGTGGCGCACTAGTGGTGCGCCACGGGCCTTGCGCTAAGGCTATCTCCTAGCCGTGGCGTACTGCATGGTGCGCCACGGTTATGTCGAGATAGGCGTAGCGCACCTGCTAGTGCGCCACGGATATGTTGGCAGGTGCGCTACGCCTTGGATCTTCTGTGGCGCATCTGTCAGTGCGCCACAAGCATGCGCAGGTGCGCTTTAGGCACTGTGCTCCACAGAAGCTGTGCCATGTGCGCCACGGGTGTCTTTTTTTTAATTTCAGGGCTAGATGATATACAAATACAAATTATATAGGCAGATATACACACAGATATAAGATATACAGTTATATATAAATACACAATTCGCAAAACAAGATTGAAACAAATACATATAGATAAGTCTCATACATGAATACATAAGTTATACATTGTTTCGATCAAGTTACAAAGTAGTTGGTGACATGCGAATACATGTGTTGATCGAACAAGTTAGAGCTCGAAAGCTCGCCTACACATCTAAACTAGCTAGACACAAACAAGGGATAAACAACCAAAGAAGATAAGCATGATCACCGCCGCGACGAAGGTGTAGGTCTTCATCCGGTTCCTCGTCCTAACTCCCGCTAGATAACGTGTGTGTCTAGCTTCCGCCTCCGCCATAGTGTTGTACCCTTTGTAGCTATTGCCGCTAAAACGGTGCACCTGTCTCCGGCAGTCTTCCCAATCATCATAGACTCCGGGAACCCGTCCCTTGTACACGACGTACCACGTCATCTACAAGTTGACAATAATAATTAACCGGTGATTGAAAAAAACATGTATAATTAAAGTCGCATATGAAGATACACTTACAGAAAGTACTCCTAAATCAAAAAGACCAAACTCAAAAAGCATGCCTCATATATAACTAGTGAAGGGAATATGCCCGAGAGGCAATAATAAAGTGGTTATTATCGTATTCCTTGTTTATGGTAAATGTTTATTTTGCATGCTATAATTGTATTAATACGGAAACGTTAATACATGTGTGTTTAATAAACAAATAGAAAGTTCCTAGTTATGCCTCTCTTATAAACTAGCTCGTTGATTTACAAGATGATCAAGGTTTCCTGATCATGGACATTGGATGTTGTTAATAACGGGATCACAACATTAGTGTAATGGTGTGATGAACATTCATCCGAAGTATAGCATTACGATCAAAGTCATTGAGTTTATATTGCTATAACAACTAACGAAGTGATCCTAATCCTTAGACCATGAGATCATGTCAATCACTAACACCGGAAGAGTTTCTTGATAACATCAAACATCACACCATAACAGGGTGATTATAAAGATGGATTCAGAACTAATAAAGTGTTATGTTGAGGCCCATGGATTGAGATTGGAATTTGTTCATCCCGATGATGGATAGATATGCTTTGGGCCCTCTCGGTGATATCATATTGATTAGCTTGCAAGCAAGTGATTTGATCACTAGAATGTTATATCACGGGAACAAGAAAAGAGTGCATGTCAGTAACGAGATCAAACTAGGTATGGAGATACCGATGATCGAATCTCGAACATGTAATATATCGTGAAACAAAGGGATTAAGATACTAGCGTAAAAGGTTCTGACGATCACAAGAAAGTCATCGTTGAATGTGTGGGAGTCAGTATGGGTCTCCAGATCCCGCTTCTGATTATTGATCTGAGAGGGGTCTCGATCATGTCCGCATTATTCGAGAACCGTAGGGTGACACACTTAAGAGACACCGACATCCATTTGGAGCAAAAGTTTCATGCCGGAAAGAATAACAAGCGTAGGAATTTATTTCACTAGATACCGAAACGGGTTTTCGGGTGAAATTGCAGAAAGTGTTTCTGCATGTGAAATAAATACTAGCAAGGGGTTATATGTGAATGTTTGTCATTAAAGTAATTGACAAAATTCTGAATAAATAAAAGGAGTTTTATTTAATGAGAGTTTGCATTAAATTTGGTGGAAATTTAATGGGAATTTGAGTGGGTTTTTGAGTGGAGGGAATTGAAAGGCATTTGAGTGAGTGGAGTGTCCACCCACATGAATGTGGAAGAGGTGGGGGCAGCCCCATGGCTGGGCGCATGGCCCCTTGGGTGCCCCCCCTCTCCCTATAAAAGGAGCCCCCTCCCTCTCTCTCACTCACACCTCCTCATGAAGGATCTCTCTCCCCCTCTAGTATTTATCCCCCATGGTCTCGGACTAGCGAGATACATGTTCCCGGTGGCTTTTCGGCAAGAAAGAGTTGTGCTTCCGCTGCATCGCTGGAGCTAGGAGGCGGAGGTTGCTCGGTGCCTCGAACGTGTGTGCGAGCACGGATGCGCTGCTGTTTTGCGGCGCTAGGACTTCCTCTCGATCTTGAGATTGGCAAGAGATCGTCTACATAAACCACGAGTTTGGACTCGTTAAGCTTTGTCGGTCTTCAAGGGTATGTTCTCTACGGATATACATCCGCCCGTTGTTTGTATCTAGTAGATAGATCTTGGTACATAGTTGTTCCCATCGTAGGAAATTTTTTGTTTTCTATGCTGCGAACCCTACAGTGGTATCAGAGCCGGATCTATGTGTAGATACTTTGCACGGGTAGTACACATATGAGTATGTGGGCGATGATGATCATTTTATTGCTTCTTAGTTGTACTTTGGATATTGGTGGCATAGTGGGATGAAGCGGCCCGGACAAACTCTACATGTCCTCGCACATGAGACCTGTTCCACGCTTGACATGCAACTAGTTTTGCATAAGTGGCTAGCGGGTGTCTGTCTCTCCTACTATAGTCAATATCTAATTTACAACGAGTTGTCAACAATTTGGTTATCCTCGTTGTGGTTCATGTTCGTAGGTAAGAACGGTTCTATCTTTGAAATCCCTAAGCCACGTAAAACTTGCAATGGATAAATTAGAGGCGTCTAGTTTAGATTGTTGCTGGGCTAGTGTTATGATATGGTGATGTTGTAAGTAGAAGTATGAGATGATACTCTTACAACACACATAGCGTGTAAGTTCCATAGACCTTGGCCTTACACATAGAGGTATGATAGAGATCATACTACGATGCACATGATGGAGATCATATGCGGGAACCATATCATTTCACTTACAAACATGTGATGTTTGATTGCATCTTATATTGCTTGTTTGGCGTTTTATTAGCATAATAAGATGATCCCTCATTTAGATATCAAGATAAGAATGTGTTCTTCCTTAAGTATGCACCGACAATGTTTCGTCGCTTCAAGACATCACGTGATGATCGGGTGTACTTGAATCCACGAGCATATCTCGGGTGTAAGACAGTTACACACGCGAATACTAAGGTTCTTACTTGGCGAGCCTAGCATGTACAGACATGGCCTCGGAACACAGACCAAAAGGTTAAGCATGAGTCATATGTTTTGATATGATGACCATATGGATGCTCGCCTTTGAAGCTACACCGACTCACGTGATGATCGGACTTGGTGTAGTCGATTTGGTTCATGTAATCACCAAAAAGACACGAGGGATGTTGTTTTTGAGTGGGAGTTCATTTCTAATTTGGATTAGTAGAACTCAATTTATCATAAATTAAATCAAAGTGAATTTGCATAATTTGTTGTAGTAATTGGCATTCGTTCACCACCTTATGCATAGTTGTAATTGAGATAATAGAACTATAGAATTCTGGATATATACTTTACGAACTGGTATCGTATTGAGTTGAGTGTCAATCTAAAGTTTAAAGTCCTATTGCAAACTTTCAGCAAACTCTATTTACTCCGTGAAATTTAATAGTTGGTATTAAATCGAGAGTAACAATTCCAGTGTTAGTATCTTAAGTATCATATTTGCCTCCATGATTCTTGATTTAAATATCAAGATTATCTAGGAGCTGAAAGAATTGTTTCAGAAACCATCATGTGTGACAGATATAACGATATCTGAAACAATGTTTTGGTTGCATTACGATAGAGTATAATATATGTTCTCATATTGGATGAGAATTTATGAAGGTTGGAGATGCTAGACATCCTAATCATCCAAAAGGGTTTTGGAAAGTAATGTTATACTCACGATTCGCCTTTATAAGCTACAGTAGCTTGATCATGAAAGTCGTCATGATAAGGATGAATAGAAGATGTATGTAAAGTGTTTACTACACTAAAAGATTACTAAAGAATGGATTTTGAAATAATACCGATCATTTTGATGATGGTGATCTACTTCAAAGTGCAAGTCCAAAGGCATTATTATTTGAATATACACGCTTTGGACTATGTGTCATGTATATGGCGCCACTTTTGATGTTGATAGATTCTTTTAAAAAGGAAAAGGAAATGCTGAAAGAGAATCTATAAAATATACTTGGCAGAAAAGAAAAGATTGGAAATATCCAATTTAGGTATATATATGATATACATGTTATGGTTGTATTCTTTGCTTGTTAAACAATGTGGTTCTTGGGTATTGGATACCGAATTGGTTGGTATGAAATTTCATACGGAACAACGCAATTCATGAACCACAATGGCCTAAGTAACTAGCAAGAGAATATGTGATGATGTTCATCAAAAACAAACAAACCGTTGTTTGTATTTCTCGTTGACATCAAAGCTTGACTTCAAGATTTGTTTTAATAATTGTTATTTAAATCAGGTATTATGAGAACAAAGGTTGTTCAAATAATTACCGTATTCCATATAAGATGGATGATTTACAAATCTAGTTGGAGAAATCACATCCATAAAACCTAATGCTAAAATGTCGCAAGACAAATGATTGAAAGATCACTTATGAAGTGACATCGCTGTTTAAATTATATTGGAAAGAAAACATGAAGAATCTCCATATTCATGGATTTTTGGAGTCTTTGATTTGATCAAGTGACGCTTGTGATACTTTCCACGTGATAATTAAAACTTCGTTCAAAGGCCAAAGAAGAACAAACGACTAAATTATTGGAATTTATACATATCGATGTATGTAGTCCATTATGTATAGTCATAAGCGATGGATTTCAACTTCATATGCTTTCTCCAGAAATTTGAGTGAATGTTCACTTAATGAGAAAGAAGTATGAAATATTTTGAAAACGTTTCAAAGACTTTCAAGATGAAGTGCAAAATCATTGTAACAAGAAAATAAATGATTTATGATTTGATCATAATGGGATTTATTTGAGTTACAAGTGTAACAAGAAAATAAATGAATTATGATTTTATCATAAAGGGATTTATTTGAGTTGCAAGTTTAGCAAAACACCTAGATTTACATATCCCAAAACACCATAGGAATATGGAATGTTTGAGATTTGTAATGAAACCTTGTTTGACATGGTTGGATCAAAGGTATTATTGATAAAACTGCCATTATGTTTTAAAAGATTAAAGCTTTAGAGACTTCTGCTTTTACACTGAAAAGAGCTCCATCTTGATCCGTTGAAATGACACCATATGAGTTATGGTTTGGGGTAAAACCCAATTTGTCATTTCTTAAATTTTGGTATGCTAAACATAAGTAAGATGTTTACAACCGAAGTCGGATGAGCATGTCTTTGTAGGTTATTTCGAATAACAATTGGTTATTCCTCCATAACACCAAGGACAAAAGGGTTTGTCGCTTGAAATGTGAAGTTTCTTGAAAAGGAATTTTTCCCAAAAGTTAAGTGGGAGGACAATAGAACTTTGATAAGGTTAACGAACCTTAGCTAAATGTGCTGAGTTGCGCTGCGCCGGAAATCGTTCCGAAGGCTGCCATAATGCTCATAGCTTATGTACCTCAAAGGTTGTGTTCACGGAGATCTAAGTTCTTATTGAACCAAGTCGGTCGAATAAACAATCAAATACTAAGATATGAGAGTAAATCATTATTGTTTGACAATGATGAACCGACTATATGCAAAGAAGCGATGATGGGCCCTGACTCCGTCAAATGGCTTGAAGCCATAAAATCCGTGATAGTTCCATACACGAGAAATCAAGTTTTGAACTGGGAAGACCCTCCGGAAAGGTGTAAAAACCTATCGGTCGTATTTGGATCTATAAAGAAACAGACATGGATGTCTCATATCTATGAAATATTCGACATGTCGTAAAGTATTTTATGACAAAGTTCAAAGAGTTGACTATGACAAGATTTGATCTTTCATAGCGATATTTAGTCTGAACAGATTAAAGTAGCAACCACTACATATAATTTGGTATATGGTAGATGAATAAACAAAACAAATTTCTTCTAATAGAATGGTTACCTAGGACGTGTACATGACATGGTCCAAAGGGTTTTGTTAATTCGAAGGATGCTAAAAAGGGCATGCAAACTTCAACGGTTGAAGTAAGCATCGCGGAGTTGGAATCTTCACCGTGATGAAAAAGGAGTTTTCATTTGGAGACGATGAAGATGCTTGCATTTGCAAGAAATTAAGTGGGAGCGCCGAGACATATTTCTAATACATTATGTGAATGACATCTTGTTGATTAGAAATGATGTATCTTTTATTGACAAAGGTTAAGGATTTCATTTTGATGAAAGACTTAGGCAAAACCCGAATATTTAGCATCAATGTCTATAGTGGATAGACGGTGACGCTAATATGGTTGGGCCAAACGTACATATATGAGATATTGAAGGATTTCAGTATAGAAACGACAAGAAACGGTTCTTGTCGCATGGAAAGGAATTGAATCGAGATTCAAGTGTATCGACACTTGATAAGTAAAACAAGATTCAAGTGCTTTCACACTTGATGAGTGAAATCACGAGAATGTTTTGATCAATCATACCATGATATGTACACATCCAGATATGTCCTATGCTCTAAGTGTTATGAGCATATACCAGAATGAATCATAAAATGATCATTGGACGATAGTGAGAATATTCTTATGATCTTTTGGAAGAACTAAGAATATATTTGTGTAGAGGTGACAAACAATTACAAATAGTTCATTGTAAAGCGTTACATTGATACTAGTTATGTCATAAGATACAAATTAAGTTTATCTCAATTTAAACTATGGGTGGCACAATGTAATGGAAAGGAGATTCCATGATGGATTTGGATGAATTCCAAAGTTAAGACATTGTGACGGATACTACAACAAAAGGCTAAGTATATGACTGCTATAGTAGCAGCAAAGGAGGGAATTTGTGTGGTTCGCAACAGGCTAACACTAAAGATATATTGTATGACAATAGCATCGACATGATTTAACCCCAAGGAACTAAAGGTCTCACCAAAAGACCAAATTTATACAATGCCATCTCATTGGAGAATGAGTGATGCGTGAAGACGCAAAGACATGCAAATACACACAGACCTGAAGCGTCAGATCCGTAGATTATGTTAACCACTTGCAATTGTGTATATGGAACACCAGAAAGCCATAAGTGTTCAATACGCAAAGTTCTCAAACTAGATTATTGTCTCTAGTGCAAGTGGGAGACTGAAGGTAATATGCCGAGAGGCAATAATAAAGTGGTTATTATCGTATTCCTTGTTTATGATAAATGTTTATTTTGCATGCTATAATTGTATTCATACAGAAACGTTAATACATGTGTGTTTAATAAACAAACAGAAAGTTCCTAGTTATGCCTCTCTTATAAACTAGCTCGTTGATTAACAAGATGATCAAGGTTTCCTGATCATGGACATTGGATGTTGTTAATAACGGGATCACAACATTAGTGTAATGGTGTGATGAACATTCATCCGAAGTATAGCATTACGATCAAAGTCATTGAGTTTATATTGCTATAACAACTTACGAAGTGATCCTAATCCTTAGACCATGAGATCATGTCAATCACTAACACCAGAAGAGTTTCTTGATAACATCAAACGTCACACCGTAACAGGGTGATTATAAAGATGGATTCAGAACTAATAAAGTGTTATGTTGAGGCCCATGGATCGAGAGTGGAATTTGTTCATCCCGATGACGGATAGATATGCTCTGGGCCCTCTCGGTGATATCACATTGATTAGCTTGCAAGCAAGTGATTTGATCACTAGAATGTTATATCATGGGAACGAGAAAAGAGTGCATGTCAGTAACGAGATCAAACTAGGTATGGAGATACTGATGATCGAATCTCGGACATGTAATATATCGTGAAACAAAGGGATTAAGATACTAGCGTAAAAGGTTCCGACGATCACAAGAAAGTCATCGTTGAATGTGTGGGAGTCAGTATGGGTCTCCAGATCCTGCTTCTGATTATTGATCTGAGAGGGGTCTCGATCATGTCCGCATTATTCGCGAACCGTAGGGTGACACACTTAAGAGACACCGACATCCATTTGGAGCAAAAGTTTCATGCCGGAAAGAATAACAAGCGCAGGAATTTATTTCACTAGATACCGAAACGGGTTTTCGGGTGAAATTGCAGAAAGTGTTTATGCATGTGAAATGAAATACTAGCAAGGGGTTATATGTGAATGTTTGTCATTAAAGTAATTGACAAAATTGTGAATAAATAAAAGGATTTTTATTTAATGAGAGTTTGCATTAAATTTGGTGGAAATTTAATGGGAATTTGAGTGGGTTTTTGAGTGGAGGGAATTGAAAGGCATTTGAGTGAGTGGAGTGTCCACCCACATGAATGTGGAAGAGGTGGGGGCAGCCCCATGGCTGGGCGCATGGCCCATTGGGTGCCCCCCTCTCCCTATAAAAGGAGCCCCCTCCCTCTCTCTCACTCACACCTCCTCGTGAAGGATCTCTCTCCCCCTCTAGTATTTATCCCCCATGGTCTCGGACTAGCGAGATACATGTTCCCAGTGGCTTTTCGGCAAGAAAGAGTTGTGCTTCTGCTGCATCGCTGGAGCGAGGAGGCGGAGGTTGCTCGGTTCCTCGAACGTGTGTGCGAGCACGGATGCACTGCTGTTTTGCGGCGCTAGGACTTCCTCTCGATCTTGAGATCGGCAAGAGATCGTCTACATCAACCACGAGTTTGGACTCGTTAAGCTTTGTCGGTCTTCAAGGGTATGTTCTCTACGTATATACATCCGCCCGTTGTTTGTATCTAGTAGATATATCTTGGTATATAGTTGTTCCCATCGTAGGAAATTTTTTGTTTTCTATGCTGCGAACCCTACAACTAGGTTGTTCGACACAGGAATATGCTACGATGGAACTGTACGCCAAGTAGGATGCACAACACCTGGACATATGCATAGCACAAGGCGGACAATCCCATCGCAGCACAATCACATATAGTGTGCCACGACATTTTAATCGTCGGCATTATTCTCGAAAAAGACCGAAGTAACTCAAAAAGCATGCCTCATATATAACTAGCTAAGTCGTTGGACACATGAATATGCTATGATGAAACTGTTCGCAAAGTAGGATGCACAACACCTGGACCTGTGCATAGCACAAGGAGAACAATCCCATCGCAGCACATTCGCATATATAGTGTGCCACGACATTTCAATCATCAGCATTATTCTCGAAAAAGACCAAAGTAAATCAAAAAGAATGCCTCATATATATACATAGGTCATTGGACACAGGAATATGCTACGATGGAACTGTAAGCCAAGTAGGATGCACAACATCTTGACTTGTGCATAACACAAGGCTTACAATCCCGTCGTAGCACATTCACATATATATTGTTCCACGACATTTCAATCATCGGCATTATGCTCGAAAAAGACCAAAGTAAATAAAAAAGAATGCCTCATATATATATATATATATATATGTCGTTGGACACAGGACTATGCTACGACGGAACCATGAGCCAAGTAGGATGCACAAGACCTGGACTTGTGCATATCACAAGGCTCACAATCCCATCGTAGCACATTCACATATATATTGTTCCACGACATTTCAATCATCGGCATTATTCTCGAAAAAAGACTAATAAAGTAAGGAAAAAAAAGGACCAAAATGAGCAAAGGACCAAAGAGTAAGCAAAAAAAACAAGCATTGGTTGATATATAATAATAATAAGCAAAAGAAGTAAGGGATGATTCATAAACCTAATAAGATAAGTATAGTAGCATGCACACTTGTCCACATACACACAAAGGTCATCTATAGTTTGTAACTACAACTAGGCCAACATCAAGCCTTCTGGCTCGGCTTAGGGAAAGGGAGGACGCCTTGTCTCGTCATGAACTTCCTATAGTCACCCTGCATCTCTAGGCTATCTTCTATGTCACGGTTATTCGGGATATTTCCTCCGTAGAAGATCCCCCCCGAAGTCATGACATCACGAAAGATGATTGCCCCAAACTGCTACTGGATGCGATACATCTCTTGTCTAATATCTGAATCAGTGATCTTGGCCTTTGCTTCGGCCCACTGTTTGAGATGATCTGGCAGCGTAGAATTATGCTGGTCAAGTAGGAACGCCCTCATGTGATGGAGTGCGTAGTAGGCTTCCTTCTTACTGTTTTCCGGCTGCTTCACGTAGGGGAACTCTGTTACATGGTTGAAGACGTGCCTGCCGAACTTGACCTTCGTACGCACGAAGGTGGTGCCTTCTGTCGAGGCAAAGCCAGTGAGAGCATCATCCAGAACTTCCTTGATCTTGTCGTAGTTTTTCTTCTTTTCTAGACTCCCCGAGTCGAAATACGTGGCGTGGGAATGCTTCGGCGATAAGGAGATGAGTGTGCAGTGTTCATCTCTGTGCAAAAAATTCAAATGGAATGTGTTGGAAAAAGAATGATGATAATCTAATAAAGCAAATCGACGGTGGCGAGTGAATAACGACTTACTCGGGAAAGTAAGGCACGAGAATGTATTCCTTTGTCTTGTTCGCCACGAGGATTCTTTTTAGGTATGAGGCCACGATACGTCGTTCGGCGGGGGAACCCAAGCAGCCGTCACGCATGTAGTAGGGGTCCACTATAGCGATGCCCGGTGTGTTCTCTCTAATGATCTACATGGCCAGGATGAGAGAAAACAGACGGACCATGGTATAGTTCAGCGGGTATAGGTGGAACATATTGAAGATGTCATCGAACCGCAGGAAGAACAGATCTGCAGGGGCATTGTCGACGAAGCCCAAGCCTGGTGGCACCTTAACCACGAATACCGGGTGCGAGGGCTCTTTCTTCGATAGAAGGCGTCTCTCTATCGTCAGCACGCCGTCATGCACACTCTGCAGTTCCAAACTGGCGAGCCTCCGCAAATTCTTAGGTAGCATGGGCTCACCCGCCACATGAATCCTCCACATAATACCCTCGGGTCTTGGTGGCCCACCCCGAAACCTGATCGGATTCGCAGTTGTTGACGCCACCGGCTGGCTCGAGCTGCTAGATTTTCTTTTCCTGCCCTTTTTTCCTTTTGGAGAGCGGGCAGGCACCGCAATCTGAGCACCGGCTGCCCTATGTAGTGTGTAAGGGCTTAGAATAAAGGGCCGGTTGGTTGTATCAGCTGGCTCTGTAAAGGCGCAAGCTGGAGGCATCTCTTGAGAACCAAACAGACGCTTGGTGATAGTGGCTTTCTCTGTGGGGCCACCAGCTAGGTCTTCGTTGCTAAACTGAGTGTTGAAGAAGTGATCATTCCAGTCTTCGTCGTCCTCGTCCGGATCCTGCGCCATGTGCATATCATCAACATGATCATCCGACCCACCGCGTGGAGGTGACGGCGAGGGCGGTAAGGGGGCCTTTCCACCGCTTGTCGCTGGCACGACATGCGGTGCTGTTGTCTGTGGCGTGATGGCCCCCGCCGTCCTCAAACGGATCATGCTCTTTGGCCATTGCAAGAATAAGCCGAAGCAAGTTCTGAGGACAGCCGGCTCTTCTTCATCCGCTCCTGGGGGTTGAATGGGAGGTTCCAGGTCGTCGCAGCCCCTTAGCACCCGACTAATTTTAACCCTGTGCACGCTATCTGGCATCGGCCTTGAGTGGAACGTGCGCTGCAAGGGTTGAACGATGGTACCCTTGGCAACATCCATCAGCTCGTTGTTCACGTAGCATAAGAGAGTGCAAGGAACATCCGTCTGCAGAAAACATGTACGGCGTCGTCAGAGATGCCATAAGAGTAATAGATGGCGTGAAAGGTGGTAAAGCAATTTGTTTACCGTGATGGCATCGAGATCGGCTAATGTCGACGCACCGCATACGGCGACGGGCATGCAAGAGACGGAAGGGCTGCTTGATGGCACGGTGCTGGCCGCCGGTGTATTCTCCCTACCGCTGGGTGCTTGGAGCTCCGGTGCCTCCGCGATGATGGCAGGGGGAACCAACATGTATTCGGCGCCGCGGTGATGGCAGGGGGAGTCACTAACACTTGCGGCACCGCAGTGCTAGCGGGCGGAGTCACGAACACGTAGTTTGCCTGATTCGTCGGCGCCGCGTTGTTCAAGTGGATGCTGACCATGCTTGGAATCGGGCATGGCCCTACTCGACCACCAGCACTCCAGTTCTCTATTGACTCCACCAAGGTAGGCAGGAAGGACGTGAGGGTGATTGCCAGGTTGTCTTGGACGATCTGCGGGATCCACGCCACTTGTTCCTTAAGTTCTTGAACCTCGCGGTTTTCCTCCTCGCTCCTTCCCGACGGCACCACATGCATCCTCGGCGGTTGACCAAAATGATCCACCCAATTCTTACCCCTGAGGCCGGCCAAACGGCCAGCCGACGACGGCTTCTTCATAATCGTCTCTATTTTCTTGGCCCGGTTCATCGCCCTGTTAAAAGGGTTATCCCATCGGGTGGCCGCCGTCGACCCCTGGGATGAGGAACCCTGGGATCCATGACTAGCAACAATTTCCTCCTCCTGCAAAAGAAGTAACAATCAATCATTTAGATCATCGATTAGAATGCAGTCGAGTTGATCCGTGGTAATTAGATTATACTTACCACAATTTCCTCGAATTCCTTCACTGCAGGATCCGCGGTGAGTTGTTTGGTTTTTGGGTCCACATGGTAACGGGACCTGATGAAGTTTCAAACCTGCCCGGGTTCGAATTTCGCAAAGGGGTTTTCTATCCCCTTGGATCTATACTCTTCGTCCTCCTCATTCCATTTGGCCTCCGCGGTTCTGTATCCACCAGATCTGAAATGGTGATGACCTATATTCATTGCCTGCAGCACCTTTCCCCGATTACTATTGGCCAGGGCTCTTTCGGATTCACACCTCTCCTTGAACTCCCGGAACTGATCTTCGGTGATCTGCGGGTCAATCTTCTGGATTTCCTCGAGACTTTTGCCTTCTTTATAGATCTTCTTCTTTATCCGTTTCTCTAGTTGGCCAGGGCGGTGCTCATCTTTGTGAGTGCGGATTTGTTTACTTCGTTCCCATGATAATTTGTGTTCTGATACTTAGCGGGGAACTTGTATCTTGCGTGCAGCTTCTCGAAGAGGAGTGTGCGCAAGTGGCCATTATCTTTATGCCGGAGATTCTCGGTGTTGATCGAGATGGTTGTCCGGGTGATCGCCGCCACTTGCCCACCGTACCCTCCAACGACAAGGTCGGGCTCCAAAGGAACCCCTGATGGGCTCACTTCGGTAATTTCCTCCCTGACCGTGCCGACCGTGATCGGGCGCCGTTCCTTCGGCTTCTTCTTCTTCTTCTTAGGAGGATTGCTACCACTCCCTGTGCCCTCGCCGCCATCAGTGGTTTCATCGTCCGTCGTTCCTTCGGCTTCTTCCTCTGCGTCTTCCATCTCATCATCCTCGCTCTCCGAAGGATGGTATTCTTCATCTTCTTCTAGCCGTTGGGCCGCCTCCCAGAATGTCAATTGTTTATTCGGAGGTCCGAGTTCTCCTTCAGCGCTGATGCGCTTAGAACATCCATCCTCGTCGTTGTCACACATCTTTGCACTAATAAAAAACAAATAATTGGTTAAATGCACGGAAAAATCCGGCATGACCTTTGCTAATTTTCTTCAACTAGGAGTGCCCGATTTCTGTCGAAACGGAAGTTAATCAACATTCTGGCAAAAATCGGGACTCATTTCATACAAGAACCTGCATACACGACATAATAAAGTGCTTCATATACAAGCACAGGCACAATTTCAAGGTGCTGTTGTCCCAGCACAGATAGTAGCAAAACTAACACTACTCTATTTTTCCTTTCAAACCATTTCACAACCACATCCATCCAGTCCCAGCACAGTGCCACAACCATATATACTTTTGTTATCAATTTGACCTCAGACTATTGCATCATTGGAAAGAATTAAACCAAATATTGGTCAAGCAAACATGCATCTAGATCATCTACTAAATCCACAAGTCTTGCATATAGGACATTACCAACATATCAAAGCATCAACTTTATAAAACACTAGCAGATGCAAAGGCAGTAGAAGCATCAACTTTATAAAACAGTAGCAGATGCAAAGGCAGTAGAAGCCACTAAGTTGTTAACACTAGAAAACAAGTGTTACATCTGTTATTTTAATTTTTTTTAAAGGAAAAGGTTTGGAGGGGAGGGAGCTCTCAGTTAGCATAGAAGTGTTATGCTAGATCATCCTAGAGCTATAGAAAACAATTATAATCTATTCATAATAGGAATTAAGCCTCAGATTTACATATTATTGGTATGTACATCACTTCAGGAGGATTGCTTAAGGCACTAATAGATATTGTTCTTATTCTTAAAACTGGTATGTAAATCATTTTCCTAGCAAGTGTTCTAGGAATCATACAAAAATACAAGAAGACAGATTCTTTCTTAAGACCTCAAACAATGACTCATTCATATATGTTCTTGCAAAGCTAAAGCTTCAACTAAGATATCATGGGAAGGGACTAGAATAGTTTTATTTCCATGTCTCATCAATTATAATAATGATCTCATTAAACCTACATAAATCAATTACAACAGATCATGATTAAATGACTCTGCTAAAAATATTGATGCACTTAAATCATTTTCCATAGTAGCAGTAGCACCCAACATTTTCCACAGTCTCATCAATAGTTTTATTTCCATACTAGCAGTAGCACTCAACCACTTCTAATCAGAAATCTAAACGACATTGTTCAGAATTTCAGAAATCAACATTGTTCAGAATTTCAGAATTTTAGAAACCTAAACCACAGTAGCAGTAGCACTCAACCACAGTAGCAGTAGCACTCAACATTGTTCAGAATTTCAGAAATCTAAATGACAGGGAGAGAGAGGGAGAGAGGGAGAGAGGGAGAGAGGGGAGGTGGGCAGGAGACTCACCAGGAGGGAGCGCGGAGCTAGGCAGGCGGGCGATGAGGACGACGATGGCGGGCGGGCACGGGCCTCCTCGGACGCGCACGGGCACGGGCCTCCTCCTTGGACGCGCATGGGCCTCCTCCTCCACGACCTCCTCCTCGAGCGGCGGCAGCTGGTAGGGCTCGGGCTCCTCCTCCTCCACGACATCCTCCTAGAGCGGCGGCGGATCGAGATCGGTGGTGTCTGAGGGTGGTAGTGGGGATGAGATCGGCGGTGTCTGAGATGGGGAGGAGAGGCGCGCGGGCATGGAACGGTTGACTAGTAGTACCGAGTTAGGCGTAGCGCACCCTGGCCAAGTGCGCTACGGTACCCGTAGCGCACTTGGCCAGGGTGCGCTACGCCTAACTCGGTACTACTAGTCACATAAGACGGCGCGGCCACCCTATTGTACAACTACACGAGCCTATCCCACTGGTTCCACCCGCTGCTCTAATCTAAACCTGTGAGCACCCAGGTTCGAATCCTGGTGCCCACCTTTTTTATTTTTATTTTAAAAATATTTTTAAATGTTCCAAAAAATGCCCAAAAGTGGTGGTATATTCCATAAAAGTTTTGTTTTGTTTTTAAAATACTTTTAAATATTCCAAAAATGCCCGAAAGTGATAATATATGTCATAAAAGTGGTACAAATTAAATATGATTCAAATATGTCATAATAATTTGTCCATGATACAAATATGTCATAATAATTTGTCCATGATACAAATATGTCATAATAATTTGTCCATGATACAAATATGTCATAATAATTTGTCCATGAATATTACAATCTCTTTCGACCACACGTTTTACAATATTTAGTGAGCTAGCGTTTTACAATCTTTTTTCCCTTCTTTGTCGCGATTGAATAATTTAGCCCCGGCACTTTAATGTTTATTCTTTCGAACGGGCTACCTTTTTTGGGTAGAGTTGTCCTTTTTCTTCTTGTGATGTATGTTGCTGCATCGTAGTCGTCGTCATCTTCAATCTTTGGATAGACGTACTGGTCGAAGTCTTGCTCGTTGGCGACTCCATCCATTCCGATGATTTTTCTTTTTCCTCTCCTCACGACAACACGGCTAGGATTTGTCGGGTCGGTAATGAAAAAACATTGGTCCACTTTGGTAGCCAGTACCCACGGTTCATTTTTCGCGGCCACGTTCGCACCAACGGCCTTGGATTTGGCTGCTTCGGGTATAACCATGGTTGTGAAATACCGGTCTTCTCTTTTGACGCTCTTTGCCCATCTGACACGGAACATCGGCACCTTTTCTCCATAGTAGTCGAGCTCCCAGATCTCCTCGATTCTTCCGTACAATCTTTCCTTCACGTTGTCATCGGTGTAGAATTCCGACGTTACGCCTGAGTTCTGATAATCACACTTGTTGTCCTTTTTCTCCGTGTAGAATGTGTAGCCGTTGATATCATATGCCTGATAGGTCACCAGGTTTTGCATCGGTCCCTGCGACAAGGTGAATATGATCTTTTCCGTGTCAGAAGAATGCGATCGCCGAGGATTATCAAGGAGCGTCTGCCTAAACCAACGCGTGAAATCTGAGTTGTGCTCTTTGATTATTTCTCCCTGCGTCCTCTATATGCCCCGGTCACTGTACTTCTTCTCGATTAACCTTTTGTGCTTCTATACCCAAGGATCGACCAGTTCTAAATGCTGTAGCGCGACGAGGTTTGCTCGATCAAAGTCTATGCATCGAAAATCGAAGTCTGCATGCAGTATGCGACGACCCTCTCGGTGACTAGATCCGTTGAGCTTGCCAAGGTTCCTGTTGACGGGAAGACCGACAGGGTTCTCGATGTCTAGATAATTCATGCAGAAAGAGATGCACTCTTCGGCCAGAAAGCCCTTGGCTATGCTTCCATCTGGACGGGACCTGTTGCGAACGTATCCTTTGATGTTTCCGTTCATCCTTTTGAATGCCATCATGTTGCGGAGGAACATCGGCCCGAGTTGGACGATGTCCTCCACGACATGGACTAGCAGATGCACCATAATGTCGAAGAATGCGGGTGGGAAGTAGACCTCAAGCTCGCATAGTATCACCATGATCTCCTCTTGTAGCCTCCCGAGCTGAATCACGCCAATCGACTTCCTAGAGATGATGTCGAAAAACTTGCAGAGGCCAAATAACTTTTCACGGATGTGCTCGTCCATTATCCCTCTTAGTGCGACCGGAAGTACCTGCGTCATTAGCACGGCGCAGTCGTGAGACTTCATGCCACTGAACCTCTGCTTCACCTCGTCTAGGTATCTGCTTATCTTGCCCGCGTAGCCGTAAGGAAATTTGAATCCTAGAAGGCACTTGAAAAACTGTTTGATCTCATCCTGGCTTAGAGTGAGGCAAGAAGGAGGGCAGTAATATTCGTTCCTCTTGAACTTTTTACCCTTCCGACGACCTTGTGTCGTCTCCGACTCATGATCATCGTCATCTTCCTGATCATCAGGAGTAGTGCGTCCTTCGTGAAGCTCCTTCCGGATATCCAAGCATATCAGGCCGTGCCTTGCTTTCGGACCATCTGTTGTCCTATCTGGCATGTTGATTATTATGGCGACCAGACTCTCGCACACGTTTTTCGTGATATGCATGATGTCGAGGCTATGAGGCGTGCGGAGAAACTTCCAGTATGGCAACTCCCAGAAAACAGACCTTTTTTCCATACCTTCATCAGCGGCTTGTCTTGTTGCTGCCTCTTTCACTTCTTTCCAGGCTTAGGACAATCTTTCCAGTTTTTTAGCAACTCTTTCACTTCTTCGCTGCTCCTACGCTCTGGGATTCCTCGGGTCTCGGATTTGCCATCGAACAGGTCTCCACGTTTTCTCCATGGATCATTCTTGCCGAGCCACCTCCGGTGCGCCATGAACACGGTTTTCGATGACCCTGGATCTTTCTCTAGTTGGAGATAGCTTGTGTTATCCATGCACCTAACGCATGCACAGAATCCTTAGATAACCTGCCCCGAGATATACCCGCAACCTGGATAGTTTTGCACCGTAGTGACCAACGCGGCTCTCATAGTGAAATAATCTTGTGTGACGGCGTCGTAAGTATTGGCTCCAGATTCCCATAATGTGGCTAGCTCCTCTTTCAACAGCCCGAGATACAGATTGATGTCGGTACCAAGTTGTTTTGGCCCTTGAATTAGCATACTCATTTGTATGTACTTCTTCTTCATGCACAACCATGGAGGGAGGTTGTACATCCATACAAACACGGGCCAAGTGCTATGCGTGCTGCTCTGGCTACCGAACGGATTGAGTCCATCGGTGCTCGCACCAAGCCTGATGTTCCTCGAATCTCCACCGAATTCTGGGAATTCGAGGTCCAATGCTTTCCACTGGCTAGCATCTGAAGGGTGTGTCAGCAGCTCATCCTTTTCGGGGTCATCATCGTCATCTCCTGGCTTCTTCCTTTCCGCATGCCATCGCATGAGCTTTGCTTCCTTAGGGTCCGCGAAATAGCGCTGCAGACGAGGAGTGATAGGAAAGTACCATACCACTTTTCGAGGTGCTTTCTTCCCTTTCTTGTATCGACTCACGCCGCCTACCGGACATGTGGTTTTCTCCGCGTCCTCGCCCCGATAAATGATGCAATCGTTGATGCATACGTGATATCTAACGTGTGGTAGATCGAGAGGACAGACGATTTTCTTGGCGTCCTCGATACTAGTTGGACATCTGTTCCCCTCCGGGAGACGATTGTGCCAGAATGCCATCATATCGTCGAAGCTTGCGTCGCACAATTTGTGTTTTGCCTTCATCTCCATAGCCTTGAGCGTTACATTCAACCGGGTATCATCGGGCCTGCATCCTTCATACAATGGAGTAACCGCGTCTTTCTCAAGTTGCGCAAGCTTGGCTTTCTCTCTAACGGCAGCCCTGGTGTTACTCGTCTTCTTGAGAAGCAGCTCTTTCACATAAGGGTCCCGCACCCAGCCTGACGTTGTTCCATCGTCGTCTCCTCCTCCGGCATCTAGATCATCATCATCCTGGTCTGCTTCCGCACCTTCACCATCTCCAGGAGACTCTTCATCATCTCGCCTGTTCTCACCGTGATGATGATCATCGTCATGTTGCCCACCTTCACCGTCTCCATCGTCTTCGTCATCGCTTATCCAACGAGTGTATCCATCCATGAAACCATGGCGGAGCAGGTGCGCCTGCAGATTCCCGGAATCTGGGTCGATCACCCAGTTGAGTTTGCATCTTCTGCACGGACATCTTATATCCGTCTTGTTATTTCGTATCATGTCGCCGTTGCACATTTCAAAAGTCTAGCCACAATGCCTTCTCTCATTATGCAGACCATTTTTGCCTGCACGGTGTGTACACGGTACAATTAGAAGTCTATTAGAACCACATAATGAATGCATGCATGCAATGGTCGATAGAAAATTTCGGCATGACCTATCCTAAAACGGTCAAGTAAAGAGCACCCCTGGGAGTCGCCATGCGACTGGCTCTCCGAGCTATGGCGAGTCGACCTTAACTCATTAAAACTTAACAAACATATAACAACGAGGTAAACCCCATAAAAAGGGCGGACGCGCTCGGGGACTCGCTCAATCAACATACAAAATCGCAAAACGAATGACAAAATAACACGAGTTTCCTTTATAGCAGCACAAATTGTTCCACATACAAGGAAAGTTACATAGTTATTCCGTACTAATGCCCAAGGGCACAACACTTATACTCCGCAGGTTTTGATGCAGACGCGCCACCGTCCCTGCGGCTACAGATGAAGCGCACGTACGGGTTCGACGGGTACGTCGTCAGCTCGCCTGCCATCGCCGCACGGAACAGCTGCTCGACCTTGAAGTCCTGATGCTTCGGTTCAGGATCATTGGGAGCGACAATCGTCTCCTGATAGGGGATGAGGTCGCCCATTGTCCAAACGCGATCGGAGTACACCGCGGCCCGGTCCGTCAGCTTCAGCACCTCGGCAATCTCCACCGAGCCTATTGACGAGGGGTAGCCGCTCGTGACATCGTCGAGGTAGAAATCCTCCGGGAAGTGGGCAAGCCCAAGGCTGAGCGCCGTCGCTGCCCCGCGCCGGAAGGCCGACCGCGTCATGAACTCGACGACCGACGGAGCCTTTTCCAGGTAGCGCCATACCTCGACAAGGTCGCTGGGGATCACCTCCGTGGGCAATATCTCCTGAAGATATGCTCGAAGGCAAGTCGATGACAACACGGCTGAGTCGACCAGGGTGGTCACACATTGCCACACGTCGTATGACCGCGCTTCTTCCGCGTCATCAATGATCCGACCTACAGCACAGAAGCAAGCAGTGAGCAAACCATCAACATCATAATACAGTTAATGCAGCCGAAAGGAAGAAGAAGGAAGGTTTACCAATTAGCGGTCGGCAGAGGTCCGTGATGGTGCTTTGAAGAGAATAAAAGTCATTCTGCAACCCAGCAATGAGTGCATAAGATACTTTTCGCTCTTCAGCGACAGAAGTAACGGCAGCCTTGGCTCGTCCTTCCGCTGAGCTCGCTTCCGCCTTCGCCTCCTTGAGCTCCCGTTCCAGGGCGGCGGCTCGCTGCTCGGCCGTGCTTAGAGCGGATTGAGCCGCCGTCAAGTCACCCACCGGGACGAGGCCTTGGCAGGCTTCCTTCACCTCGGCTGCTGCTGCTTGAAGCTCCTTGTTCGCCTCCTGGACGGTAACAAGCTCCTTCTCCAAGCGACACTTGGCAGCAAGCCATTTGGCTGACTCGCGCTGCAGACCCTGCGCGCAAACTACAGTGTCAACAACAAACAACTCCTAAGTGCCCACCCGCTGAAGCTCAGCGACCAGGCACTCGGGGACTGGACAATGAAATTCCTTAGTGCCCACCCGCTGAAATTCAGCGACTAGGCACTCGGGGACTGGATAACACAAAAACATCAAGAATCCGACCACTGAAATTCAGTGGCCAGATCCTCGGGGACTGGACATACCTGGATAGCAGTGCCTAGCATGCCGTGAAGCTCCAGCGCATCCACCGACGCAAGCACGACCGGAGTATGGCCGCGACACTGCTCAAATTCCGCCTCGGCGGCCCCAGGCATCTGGCTCGCCAGTGCCGAGGCACTCGCTGCGGCCGCCTTCGCCATGAAGCGGGGGAAGGTAGCTGCAGCGGCCGCTGCGCCACTTGGGGTCGGCTCGGCCACATCGGGTGAGCCGCAGGCACCACACGCTGCGACTCAACTCCCTCCTTGGATTTCGAAGCCACTTCCGCTGCAGTCGGAGGATCGCTCAGAGCAACCGCCAGATCATCAGAGACCGTGACGACTTCATCGCCTTTCGTCCTCTTGACGCATTCGGCGGGAGCAGTGACCTTGTCGACTTTCCTCTTCCGCGAGGAATCTGCCGACACCTCGGTGGTGAATGGCGGGACATTGGACACAGAAGGATGGCCGATCTTTTTAACACCAGTCCTGTGAAACAGTTTTATGAATAAGACTGTTCGATTAAAACGCAAAGTAAGCAGATGAGTAAAGGACAGAGCAGCACTCACTTGGCGACTGGTAGGAATCGTAGACCGGTGCGGATGCTGGCCGGCTTCTCCAGTTAGGACCCCAACTTCCGAGTGAGGCCCGTCTCGAACACATCATGTGCCCAAGACACTGACGGCTTCTTCGAAGATGAAGCCACAGCAGGAGCCTCCGTGGTAATTGCTGCGGGAGCCCCCCTTGGTGGCGAGGCCCATACGGCTGGAGCGGCCCCCAAGCTAACGACTGGGGCGAATGGCGGTGGCAACTACGCCAGCAGCGCCTCGTCCCTGGGGGCGGCAGCACCTGTTGCCGTGGTCGCGTGTGCTGTTGCGTCCTCAGCCGAGCTGGTGGCGTCGGAGCTGTTCGCAGATCGGGGCGGAGATATTGGCTTCACTGGCTTTGTCTTCTTCTTCAGCAGGGCTTTCTTCTTCTTCGATGGTGTGGCCTCGCGATGTGAGGTGTGCTCGGGAATCTCGTCGTCGTCATCATCGTGGGGTTCGAGGCTCTTGCTACTTCAAGCTCGCGCTGGTGTTGCCCGCGGGTTTTGCGAACCGTGGGGGCAGCAACCTCCACGGGCTCGTCATCTTCGTCGTCGTCGTCGCCTCCGTCGCTCTCGGCGTTGCCTTTGGCGGGCGATGACTCGCTTCCGTCCTGGATGGACGAGCTCGAGTTCTCGTCATCTGCGGGTGGAAGCCACCCTTCCACCACTTGAAACAACTCCAACAAGAACAAACAATGTTAGCACGACCGCGAATGCACAAGATGCGACTGCGAGTGTTAACAGAATGACAGCTTACCGTTGGAGCTGGGCGCCTTGCAGTATAAGGGGCGACCCCGGCCTTTGCGTCGAGGTACACGGCCTGGATAATCTTCTTCAGGGTCTGCGTATAATCTTTGAGTCTCCACTCAATGAGGCAGGACTTCGCCGGGTCGTCTTTACCCGTGTACTCATACATGTAGTGGTCGCGGCTGGACAGGGGCACGAGCCGCCGCCCGAGCTAGCAGTTGTAGAGGTTGATGGTCTAGAGGCCTTTCTTCTTCAGGCTGCGGATGGTTTGTAACATTTCGTCAACAACCATCCGCTGATCCAGCGGGAGTTTGACGACCTGGAGCCGACGCGGCTCGGGCCGGTCGGCGGAGTACCTTGGAAGCGCCACTTCATCGCCTGGAGTCGACTCGGTGACATAGAACCAGTACTTCTTCCACTCATTCGCAGCCTTGGCGGGTAGCATCAGATCGAAGAACGATGCCTTCGACTTTAGCTGGAAAGTCAGGCCGCCCGCGGCTAGCATCGGGCCGCATGTCTCTTCACGGCTGATTCTCCCGTGGAACAGGTCTTGCCACAGGGGAAAGTAGGGCCTGCAGCCCAGATAGCACTCGCAGAACGCCACGAAAATGGCGAGCTACTCGATACTATGCGGACCCAGGTCCGATGGTTGGATTCCGTAGTAGGCACAGAAACGCCGGAAGAAGAGGGAAGTTGGGAAGCCCATCCCCCGCTCCAGGTGGCTGGTGAAGCAGATGAACTCCCCCTCGCGCGGGTCCGGAATCACTTCTCCGGCTGCGGGGATGCGCCATCTACCGGCGTGGAGGATCCCTGCCTCCTCGAAAGATGCTAGCAGCGCCTTAGTGCACTTGGATCTGCCGCATGGCTCGGTGGAGGGGGCCATCGGATGGAAGTTCGTGGAGGTCGGGGCTCTCTGGAGTGTTCTGATCGCTGCGAGGAATGGGGAAACAGAGATATGCGAGATCGGAGGAAGTGGAAGAAGCATTTTCCTGGTCGCCCTTCACTCCCCTTATATAGCGGTTGTTACCCGCCATTTTTGGGAGCCGTTACTACGCGGTAATTACGCCAAAGTTACCGCTGGATTGCCTAACGTCTAGTTTGACCTCAATTGATGGTCCAACTTCATCCATTCGACTCGTCGCTCCCAGCGACTCGACGATTCACTAACTCGATCACTATAACAGTGACTAAGTACTCGTCGACCCGTTCACCGAGCTGCGGCACGATTAGTCGCCGTTCTTGTGACTAAATAACTAGTTCTTTCCTTTGTTCGGGAGTCCGCCGCCGATTCGACTAGGCGTCCGCATTGGACCCGCATACTCCAACTGCCAGCAAACACCTACGACAAATCAACGACGGCCTCGGGGACTACTGATGGGGATATGCCTACCGGGGTATACCCAGCAGGACGTTTCCTACTGTCCCAAGCCGTTAGCGAATGGGCCTGCAGGACGGCGACTGGATCAAGACTTGGCGTGGACTCAGGGTACTGGAAGCTGAAGGCCCAGAAGTGTAGCTAGTCTCAGTCGGACTAGGTCATAGAATCTCTGAATCCTTAACTAATTCGGTTATGATCTGTAAACCCTAGCGAGGTGAGCCTATATAAACCTCCCTAGGGTACGCATAGAGGATACGTTCCATCATACACCCAAGCGACTCGCCACCTAGTCGTCGAGCTTGCCCCATTGTACTCTCATCGTAATACAATCTAGCAAGAGTAGGTCTTTACCCTCCGGGGGGCGAACCTGGGTAAATCCTTGTGTCTCCGCCCTCATCTCGCACCGAATATGGCTGGCCGCCCTTGCCCCATGTTCTACTACTCGCTGCTGATTGTAGCGTCTGCCGTAGTCATTCCCACGACAGTATTAAATGGTGCATCTGGTGTTTCTTCTAGCGCTTTGCTTCTTCACGGATTAGGCCGATGAGTTGATGCGAGAGTCGACCCGATCTTCGGATGAACCTCCAGCAATTTTATCAGGCAAGCATTCTCCCCCTTTCTACCTATCTTACTTTTATAGTCTTTATTTCCTCCTGTTGATCTATTGCTAATTGTGATGCGATGCTCTAGTTTTCGTACTCGTGATATCCCTTGCAGCCATTAGATTGCCTTGGACACATCCTTTTACTTGTTGTTTGGTAGATAGTCAGCCTTGCGAGTCGTAGTTGCTTGCGTAGGAGTTGCCTCGCGCCGTCGATGTTCCACAGTGGAGTAATGCCTCATGTTTAATGTTGGAGATGATCATGGCTTTAATTACTGTTTAATAACTAAAATTGAAGTAGGTAAATAATGCAGAGGCACAAGTCGGCAATAGATATTATTTGGTTTTTAATCATCCACTTGTGTCCCGTAGGACCCCGAGTACTTGATACCTGTTCTTTGAATATTCGCACTATCCGCATGTGGGACCATGAATTCCCCTAACCCTAGCTTGAGTCATATTTAATTCCTTGGGGCCAAAAGTAGTTTGGGGCTTTATTTACGATTGCGCGTGGAGCGCCTGTACTGTTTGGAACCAACGTGGAATGTTTTCGCGGTATCGACAAGACCAGTCACACTTTCGGGTTCCCAGTCGTTTACAACCATTGTCACAAATCTCTGGGTCCGTCTCGGAGCCGTCCAACTTCGTCGCGGGTAGCTTAGTGGGGTGGCCCCCTGAAATCAAATATGAATCTTGCGAATGTTCTGTCGTGATTCCTCATTGGGTTTTCATTTGGTTTTTCTCGAGGTTGATCGTGCGTGTGTTGCTATATGTGCCCCCCTGCAGGGTAATACTTTCTGAAAGCCGTGTCCGCGGTTATGGACGACTTGGAGCATAGTATCTCGATCATAGACAACTATAACTAAAGTAGTGCTATAAATTTGACTTTATAATGACTAGTAATCAGCTTCACTATAATAGAATGCCTAAATAAAAGTGCCAACAACTGCTGGTTTTTGGTTGTCATCCGTTACCATTGTATCTGACTAGTAAGTATTGCAACTACAACGGAATGGCTAAATAAAAGTGCCAACAACTTCTGGGTTTTGGGATGCCTCATGCCATCTATATCTGACTAGTAATTGCCTCAACTATAACGAAATGAATAAAACTGCCAACTGTGTGAGTTCCTCGGTTGGTATCGAGGGGGAATACCAGGATGGGTATGTTTGGTGTTAGAATCAGGTTGGATCCGAGTAGGTCTTTCTTATCCCTATCTGATAGCCGCCAGTTGTATTGAGTCTCTATAGGTTGTTTAGTGCATGCTGCGCTGCCGCTTTAGTCCACCATACATATGTAGGTGAGGACCGCCGAATTATAGTCTCGCCGTGTACTGGCCTTAGTACTGACCGTTCTCTTTTTCTTTTGCCCTTTGTCGGCACCCCTTTTATTTGAAGCAGGTTTTGAAATCGATGTTGTTAGCAGGGTTACCCTTCCGGCTTGGCCTGGCAGGGTTATGGACGCCATTGGTTATTCTTCAAGGCTCTTAGCCCCATTTGCATCTTGTCCGTAGCCGGACGCTGTATCATTTTCAAGTTGATTTGGATCTTTGTATTGTGTATCTGTATTCTTGACTCATGGAGTCGTTGTTGTATATATCTGTTCTGTGGGTTCCATCGTGGACTATTGTGTAATGGTATTACTTTGTTTTCCACCCACACGCAAGTGCCTGGTGGGCACCTTTGAATCGTTTCTATGCGGGTTTGGCGGGAAGCGCTAAAACTTGCATAGGGCCGATTCTGAGGGTGTTACAGAGTGGTATCAGAGCTTAGCAGTTACGATACCCACTGGTCCAGCCTGTAGGATAACCTAGCTAACGGCCGTTTTAGAGTGTCAAAACTATTTTGGAAAATCATTTGGATAGATCTGATTAGGTCTGCTTTTACTCCTTATCCCTCTGCTATTATCCTCTTACCTCAACGTGTTTTGAATCTTCTCTCTTATCTTTTCTTCGAGTTCAGGAATTCTTGTGGTTGGGTTTCCGTCGTACCATCAGGGTTTCTCTTACTCCTCTTGTAACGGTGCTTCCACATTCGGTCTTCATGCTATTTGATGAATTTTTCATCTGGTGTACCTTTTAGTGGACCCAAAAATCCACTAAAAATTTTCTTTGTATCTTCCGGTGTTCTCCGACATGGTCATCTACATCATATCTGATGAGAATCTCCATCCCTCCTTTGTTTCCAAACCTCGCTTATCGAGATCTTCAGTATGAATTCTGAGAGTTGGTTGCATAATTTACCATTCATGTGAAGAGTAATGATTTGGGTGCGCGATGGACTGATCACCATCCGACTACTCTTATCATTCGCTCTTGTGCATTGAATTGGTGGATACAGCAATTTTACTCCTTCCATGGAAGTTAGAGGTGGCCTTATCTTTTGATACCTCTACCTTCGTCCTTTGTTTCTCCAGAGTGTCCTATCGATGAACGTGAGCACTGACCCTTGTTGGTGGTGTCGCGGATTTCAAGACGGAGAAAGAATCCTTGTTAGTGGTGTCGCGAAGACCTACCAGAAGTGAGAAGACTTAGGCCGTCGGCCTTCTTCCCCGTACCAGGAGGCGGATCTCGAGGGCGAGATCCAGTGTTAGTGGTGTCGAATTGTAGCACCCCGGGTAAAACCAATACTAGAAATCGATTGATTGTTTACTACTTTGTGCATCATCAGGCATCATGCATCTGTTAAACTAAAAACTATTTCTCTAAAAGCCTCTCTTTGTTTTCTAAAATACCCCCTCTCTTTATTCAAATCAAAACCTGGTCTATCCGAATATTTTATTTTGTCTACAACATAGTTGCAACTCTTTCGATTTAAACAAAACAAAATAAATATATTATAATATAAAAACCCTATTTTATAAACCCTGGGGGAGGTAGCCACCGACCAGGCCCAACCGACAGCCACCTACCACCCCACCTTGCAAACCCTAACCCTAACCCTAGCCTCAAACCACACACTGATCCACCCACCCGCTGCCACCACTCTGGCGCATAGCACGCTAGCGCGCCCCTGATCCCGCACGCACGCACGCTCCCTCCCCCCGGTCAAAGCCCGCGACCCCTGGCCCACCTGGCCGCGATACCCACCCCGCAGTGCCACGACCAAAACCGCCCGCAGGCCCCACTCCCCTCGCCTCGCTCGCGAACCCCCTCCTAAATTCGATCCTCTCTACCGCCGTTCGCTCCTGGCGCTGGGCCGCCACCTCCCGTCCTCGTCCCCTGGATTTCCCCCGTCCTCCACCGGCTACCGATCCCCAACGCCAGCCCCGCCGCGACGCCACCACCCTCGGTTTCTACCATCCCCGCTACTCCGGTCGCCCTCCTCCTCAACCTCGACCGCCTTGTCGGCAAGCTCTGCAAGCGTGCCCCCTCCGTTTCTGGCCAGCCGAGCCCCGCGGCGCGTCCATCTTCCAAGCCGCTGCAGGCCCGACCGCCTCCGCGCCAGGCCCGACCCTCCTCGTCGCCTCTCCTCCCGGCCCTGCAGTGCCCCGCTTCCAGGGACCTAGGTCCCCCGTCGCCCTACATCTTGCTGCTTGCCGCGTCGGTGCCTCGCCGCCCTTTGCAACCACGTCGTCCGTTGTCTTCCGTTTCTCCACAAGCACGTCAAGGCCGCTGCCCGTTTCTGGACGTGTGTGTCCGTGTTGGCTTCATGCAATGACTATGACTTCGACCTCAGGTCATGGCGTGTCTACCATGACACTGCTCCGTTTGTCCCTATGAAGTGCGCTGCTACACAGACACCTGTGTTTGCGCTGCAGCTCTGTGTAATCTTGTTATCTGAACATTGCTCGGCCCTTGAGGATGTTGTGGAATTTCAGATGGTGTAGTGGTGTTGAGTGCTACACTCTTGACGCCAAGAACTTCGATCCTAGACGTGCGAAGCCAAAAACACGAGGAACCAGAAGGTGATGCCGCCGAATTCGAAGCTCTCCATCGCGGGCACACCAAGTTCTCCTATCCGGATCTGGCGACTTCGGAATCCCAAGACCTTCCTCACGGATTCGAAGACCGAACCCTGGTGTCCCAAGATATTCTTCACGGAGACCAAAGGCCGCTATCCGAAGCCCAAACCCAAACCCTGTCGAACCCTCGGACCCCCAAGACCTTCGGAATCGAGATGTGTGACCTCTATCCAAGACCTCTATTTTTATAACATGACATCCATATTGTTGCATATTAAATTGTTCATGATTGCATTCATATCATGTGGTTTGGGGGTATTATTCCGATTCACCTAACAATTAAATATGGAGTCCATATGCGGGTGAATCTAGTCTAATATTGGCCCCATTTAAATTTGGATAGCGAACCGATGACATAATTTCGCCTTGTTAATACAACATTTAAAATGCAGGGTATATAAACAACATGAACCACCTAATAAATTGTCGGGACCCCGGTTCCGCTTAATATTCCCTAATTGCATCGCATCTTTGCCATGCCATACATGCATCATGCTCGATCTTTTGTCGTAGTATTAAATGGTGCATCTGGTGTTTCTTGTAGAGCTTTGCTTCTTCACGGATTAGGCCGATGAGTTGATGCGAGAGTCGACCCGATCTTCGGATGAACCTCCAGCAATGTTATCAGGCGAGCATTCTCCCCCTTTCTACCTATCTTACTTTTATAGTCTTTATTTCCTCCTGTTGATCTATTGCTAACTGTGATGCGATGCTCTAGTTTTCGTACTCGTGATATCCCTTACAGCCATTAAATTTCCTTGGACACATCCTATTACCTATTGTTTGGTAGATAGTCAGCCTTGCGAGTCGTAGTTGCTTGTGCAGGAGTTGCCTCGCACCATCGATGTTCCACAGTTGTTGGAGTAATGCCTCATGTTTAATGTTGGAGATGATCATGGCTTTAATTACCGTTTAATAACTAAAATTGAAGTAGGTAAATAATGCAGAGGCACAGGTGGGCAATAGATGTTATCTTGTTTTTAACCGTCCACTTGTGTCCCGTAGGACCCCAAGTACTTGATACCTGTTCTTTGAATATTCGCACTATCCGCATGTGGGACCATGAATTCCCCTAACCCTAGCTTGAGTCATATTTAATTCCTTGGGGCCACAAGTAGTTTGGGGCTTTATTACTATCCTGTACTTATGCCATGCTTTACTGCATTATTTACGATTGCGCGTGGAGCGCTTGTACTGTTTTGGAACCAACGTGGAATGTTTTCACGGTATCGACAAGCTCAATCACACTTTCGGGTTCCCAGTCGTTTACAGCCATTGTCACAAATCTCTGGGTCCGTCTCGGAGCCGGCCAACTTCGTCGCGGGTAGCTTAGTGGGGTGGCCCCCTGAAATCAAATATGAATCTTGCGAATGTTCTGTCGTGATGCCTCGTTGGGTTTTCATTTGGTTTTTCTCGAGGTTGATCGTGTGTGTGTTCCTATTTGTGTCCCCCTGCAGGTTAAAACTTTCTGAAAGTCGTGTCCACGGTTATGGACGACTTGCAGCACAGTATCTCGATCATAGACAACTATAACTAAAGTAGTGCTATAAATTTGACTTTATAATGACTAGTAATCAGCTTCACTATAATAGAATGGCTAAATAAAAGTGCCAACAACTGCTGGTTTTGGGTTGTCACTCGTTACCATTGTATCTGACTAGTAAGTATTGCAACTACAACGGAATGGCTAAATAAAAGTGCCAACAACTGCTGGGTTTTGGGATGCCTCATGCCATCTATATCTGACTAGTAATTGCCACAACTATAACGAAATGAATAAAACTGCCAACTGTGTGAGTTCCTCGGTTGGTATCGAGGGGGAATACCAGGATGGGTATGTTTGGTGTTAGAATCAGGTTGGATCCGAGTAGGTCTTTCTTATCCCTATCTGATAGCCGCCAGTTGTATTGAGTCTCTATAGGTTGTTTAGTGCATGCTGCGCTGCCGCTTCAGTCCACCATACCTATGTAGGCGAGGACCGCCGAATTCTAGTCTCGCTGTGTACTGGCCTCAGTACTGACCGCTCTCTTTTTCTTTTGCCCTTTGTCGACACCCATTTTATCTGAAGCAGGTTTTGAGGTCGACATCGTTAGCAGGGTTACCCTTCCGGCTTGGCCTGGGCAGGGTTATGGACGCCATTGGTTATTCTTCAGGGCTCTTAGCCCCATTTGCATCTTGTCCGTAGCCGAACGCTGTATCATTTTCAAGTTGATTTGGATCTTTGTATTGTGTATCTGTATTCTTGACTCATGGAGTCGTTGTTGTATATATATATATGTTCTGTGGGTTCCATTGTGGACTTGTGTAATGATATTACTTCGTTTTCCACCCGCACGCAAGTGCCTGGTGGGCACCTTTGAATCGTTTCTATGCGGGTTTGGCCGGAAGCGCTAAAACTTGCATAGGGCCGATTCTGAGGGTGTTACACCTGCCGAAGGGGAAATCATCCCGGAGGCCTTCTCTCTGGTATGAAGCGTGAGTAGTTCCACCTTGGACTATGGGTCCATGTGGTAGCTAGATGGTTGTATCTCCTCCTTGTGCTTTCATGTATAAATCTGGTGAGCTCCGTTCATGATCAAGATCTAATCTATTTGTAATCATGCTTGTTGTGTTTGCAGGGATCAGATGGATATTGAGATTACAATGTCAGATTGATTAGTGGTTTTATCTTTTTGATACTATCATGTCTATGTTGTTTGTGATCTTGCATGCTCTCCGTTGTTAGTAGCTATCTTGGCCAAGTAGTTGCTAGTGACTCCAAGAGGGGGTATTTATGCTCGATAGTGGGTTCATGCCTCTAGTTTCCAAGGGAAGTGACAGAAATCTCTTTGGTTGTAGATGTGTTGTTGCCATTAGGGAGAAAACAATGGTCTCTTGTTCATGGAACAAGTGGATTGTTTACCTTACACACTTTGCTTAAAGCAATTGTCTGTTGCTTGCAACTTAATACCGGAGGGGGTTTGGATGATAACCTGAAGGTGGACTTCTAGTCATAGATGCAGTTGGATGGCGGTCTATATATATTGTTGTATTGCCCAATCGAATCCCATAGGATCTTTTTGTCTGGTATTGCATTGTTATGCCTTGCTCAGTTCCTGTCAATTGCCCTGCTGTAATTTGTTTACCCTTCATGCCATGTTGTTTATCTAAGGAGAGCACCTCTAGTGAACTATGAACCCCGGTCCAATATTTACCATTGATACATCCTCCACTGTTACCTGTTTACTTGCTGCAAACTATTACCTTCCACGCCATACGTTTAATCCTTTGTTACAGAAAACCGGTGAGCTTGACAACATCACTGATTCGTTGGGGCAAAGTCTTGAGTTTGTGTTGTGCAGGTCTCCGTGTTGCTTGCAACACCTGTGTGACGTTACCTTCCTCCTACTGGTTCGATAACCTCGGTTTCTTACTGAGGGAAAACTTGCTGTTGTGCTGCTTCGCACCTTGCTCTTGGGGTTCCCAACAAAGCGCTCCTACATCAACTCAGCGCTGTATCAATGTCCAAACTGAAGAATATACTGACAATGAATGCATGTATACTATAGTTGAACAAGCTAAACAAGAAACAACCACGGGTGGCACAATCGAAGAAACAACAGTACACACAGCAGATTCAAATGAGTATGGGGAGAATAATGCACACAATGATGCCAGAGATGAAGTACGCTCCACGTCGCAACCACCAACAGATGGAATGTGCTTTGACAGTTTTGAATCAGCTAGAGAACACTACAGGGTGTATTCACAGAGGAAGGGTTTCAGAATAAGGATAGATTGGTCAAAAAAGATGCAAGAAATGAGCTAAACAAGGTGTATCTTGTGTGCACAAAAGCTGGTAAACCTCACGAAGAAAAGGGAGACACACAGAACCCAAAATCATGTGTCAAGAAGAGGAAAAAAATACACATCCAAGGACTGGGTGCACAACACACTTATATGTCAAGAGGAAAGATGCATGGTGGTATGTTCAGCATTCATCGGGTGATCTTAACCATCCCCTGATAATAAATCCTTCAATAACAAGGTTCTTGTGTTCACACGGGAACATACCAGCAGAAGAAAATGTGTTCTTGCGAATGTTGCATGCATGCAACATCGAAACATGGCGATAGATGCAGATGATGGAAAGTTACATGGCAGTATGAATGATGTGCCATACATAGAAAAGGACATGCCGAACCTAAGGGCTTCTTATAACAGTGAAAACAATCACCACGACATGCAAGACACCTTGTCATACTTCGAAAAGATGAAGGCAGAATATCCATATTTCTTCTACAAATTTACACTTGATGAAGAGGAGAGGATTGAGAACCTATTTTGGATTGATGAGGCATCATGAAGACCATACAAGTCTGGATATAATGATTGCATATCATTCGACCCTACCTACCTAATGAACTGTTATAAACTACCATGCGCTCCATTTATTGGGATAAATAACCATGGACTATCAGTTCAGTTTGGATGCAGGTCCGTGTGTCGAGAGCTCAAGGACAACTTTGTGTGGCTGTTTCAAATGTTCAAACTGGCAATGGACGGCTTAGCACCAAAAAATATAATAACAGATCAAGATGCTTCCATGGGTGGTGCTATAAGTGCTATTTTCTCATGCAACTCACAGGAATTGCAGATGGAACGTCTTCCAGAATGCAACTGAGAAAATAGGGACATTCATGGCCAACCATCCAGATTTGGTCGACGCTTTCAATGCATGTGTGAACAATAGCTTGTCACCGGAGGAATTTGAGGAGGCTTGGATGCATATTAAAAATACTCATAATGTCCATGACAATGTGGATTTTTTTTCACTATGGTAACAAAGAAAGGTTTGGGTACCAGCGTACTTTATGCATGCCTTTTTCCCATTCCTTTAGACCACAACAAGAAGCAAAGGTTTCAATGCAGTGCTCAAGCATTACGTCAAACCAAGCAACTCCATTTATGAATTTGTCCAACAGTACATGGTGGTACAAGAAAAGATTTACAATGGTGAGCTAAATGCAGAGTGTGATACAGATTTGACGGACCTGGAGTGGTGGTGTGGAAGCATTATGGAGAGACAAATGGCAAAAGCATACACAAGAAAATTTTCTTCAGGTTTTAGAGTGAAATGCGAAAGAGCATGTCATACCAATGCGACCACCTCAACGGATACCAGTTTGAGCTGAGAATAACAGGGATACCAGTACCACACTATGGCTACAGAAGTTATAGGGTATTCACAAACTAGGAAGAAGGAACATATGAATGCAACTGCTGCAAATTCGATCATGACGGTATGTTGTGCTGCCACATTAAAAAAGTGATGACGCATATAAAAGTCCATCAGATCCTAGATAGGTACACCCTGAAAAGGTGGACATTGGACGCGGAAACTATCCTAGATGAAACAAATGACAAACATAAACAAGGAAAGAAAGAGATGCCTAAAGACTCAAGAAATATGATGGTGTTTGCATCATATAGACAAGAGTTTGCCAGAGCTACAAAGATAGGAGTAAATACAGATGATGAAAGAAAAATCATTAGAAAACACTTGAAGGAAATGAAACAAGAGCTAGATGTGATAGCAAGAAGAGAAGAGAAGAAGACAAGAGAGGCCGAAAATAAAGCGATTACTATGTCATCGTCTAGTGCTCCTAACGACGTAGGCGTGACACCTCCGACAACTGCCCTACCAAACAGGGAACATTCAATAGGCAACTATGCAGCAGTTCAAATAACAAGCAGATCGGGATCTCACATGTCATCAACAAAGCACATAAAGAACCCGGAGAAGTCAGTAACAAAAGGATGACCACGACAGATAGCAAACAAAAATTCAGTAGACCTTGCTACAAAGAAATCAAAAAAATGCAGCCACTGCCATGCCGAAGGTCACACCGTTCGCAAATGCCAGAAAAAGTTGAAGCTGCTAGGATACCAAATCTAGACAAACTGTGCAAAAAAACATATCTATTAGAATGTTTATGTAACACAATATGCCAACGATGTCTTTATTGTTTCTATGTATGATAGTTCATGTTATACATTCTGTGGTTTCAAGTTATCCATGCATATGTGTACAAGTTATCCACCAGCAAATACAGCATTTATCCATGCATACGAGTACATGTTATCCATTAGCTAAATCTACAGTTATCCAAGCTTATATATAGAAGTTACCCACCAAAACATTACTAGACTATTTAAAACAAAGTTATCCAGACATATGACTACAAGTTATCAACCAACTAACACAACAGTTATCCATGCATACAAGTGGAAGTTATCTAGTAGCTAAAAACTACAGTTATCCTTGCTTATATGTCGAAATTATCCCACAAAATCATCAATAGATAAATTACCCAACAAAACATTACTAGACTATTTAAAACAGAAGTTATCCATACATATGACTACAAGTTAGCAACCAACTAACACAACAATTATCCATGCATACAAGTAGAAGTTATCCAGTAGCTAAAAACTACAGTTATCCATGCTTATATGCTGAAATTATAGACAAATTATCAAATAGAATTGAGTGTGCCTAACAAACTAAAATAAAAAACTTGACAATCGAAAGAAAGCATAAAAACACTCATTTATACGAAGACACGTATAAGATGGGTAACTTATATATCACAGTGTGGATAACTTATAGAAATATGACTGGATAACAAACATATAAGAGTGTGGATAACTTGGGAAAAATACCTCAGACTTATTGTCTTCCAAAAGTGACATGCAATTCAAAGAACATTATGAGGGTTGTTCAGCCAAAAAGAATTCATCTTTTTCTTAATTCCCAACATCATATCTTGAAAATAAAAGTCACGACGCTTCCATTCCACAATTCAAGGTTCTTGAGCATGAAGAAACCACAATCAATGCTGAAAAACAAAAAATAGAGAATAAACAATATAATATCAATGATTATACAAAACCAAAATATGATTACATGCATACAAAACAAACTAATAACTATATACAAGAATAGAAAACAATGATGCCACGTTATGAATAACACTAACCTGCCAACTTGCTTCAGAACAGGGACATGCATCAACTCAAAATCTTCAATCTGTCTTCTAGAATCAGAATAATTAACGATGTACATTTTCTTTATTGCTTCCATTAGCTTGGTCGCATGTTCAATCATTTCTACATTAGCTTCACCACGGAGCGAGTCAAGAATCTCAAACCTTTTGGCATGCATGTTAATAGAAAACATGTACCAATGGCCCATAGGGTCCTTTTTAGTCCCATGCTCCTGAAGGACAGCAAAGCAAAGCTATAGAAAAATGAATATAAAATAAGTAGGGGCACGTGCAGAAAAAATAGTGGTTACCCAGGCAGAAATAAAAGAGTTATCAACACAAATTAGCAATGGTTACCATACATTATGATCTGAACTTATCAACTGCATACAACAAATTAAAAACAATAAACAATCAAATTAGACCGCATACCATATGTTTGTGGCTGAGTTTTTAGTTGTCATCTCTCCTGAACGACCTCTGAACAAGAGTGGCGGTGAATCTTCCCTCCAACAGATATTTAGTCATGATATAAGGAAATATTATTTTGTTGGATGGACAATTATCTTGCATTGCAGAAATAACAAGATCACACATATTGTTTGAAAATCTCGCCATAAGGCATTACACTTCTAGCAAACTCACTAGTTGTCACCCACATTGCGTTAATGTTACAAATCAGTGTGCTACAAAAACATAAAACATATGTAATTATTAGAATACAACTTATCAATTGTGAAAACCATAAGTTATCAGCAACAAACAGTACAAGTAGTCCACCAGTAGTAATACAAGTTATCAAACAAGTACCAAAAAAAGGTTCAAGTTATCCACTATAAAAACCTAAGAGTTATCCACTAAAAATAGTACAAGTGACCCACCAGGATTAGTACAACTTATCAACCAGATACCAAAAAGGTCAAGTTATCAACCATAAACAGTAAAAGTGATCCACTATAAAAACAATAAGTTATTAGCAATAAAACATATGTAATGATTAGAATACAAGTTATCCACTATGAAAACCATAATTTATTAGCAATAAAACAGTACAAGTGATCCACCAGTAGTAATACAAGTTATCAAACAAGTACCAAAAACAAGATTCAAGTTATCCACTGTAAAAACTAAGAGTTATCCACTAAAAATAGTACAAGTGACCCACCAGGATTAGTACAACTTATCAACTAGGTACCATAAAAGGTCAAGTTATTAACCATAAACAGTAAAAGTGACCAATGGTAAAGTACAAAAGTTACGAACAGAGAATAATAAAAGGATAAAAGATTGTAAAAAAGAACATGCACATACTTCCTAATCTTTGACTTATTCTCTTTATGTGTATGTATGATAATCTTCTTATACAATGCATCTTCTTCTTTAGTTGTCCTAGTATAGGAGAACGGAGGGAGAAGAGACTTGGTAGGATGAATAAGTCTAACAGTGCGCAGCCGCGTCGCATGTGTAACACTGCCAGCGACAGCAACTGGAAGAGCAGAACTAATACCAGGAGTTGAATAATCAGGAACAGCTACAAAAACAACAAAATTAACGCAGCACATTAAAATATTCATTCAAATAAAAAAAGAACTAAACTTTTTTGTTTCAATACCTGGAATGAAACAACTACTCTGGTTCAACTGTTTGGTAACTTTCATAAAGCTCTGAACAGCTTGATAACCAATCTTTTCACCCAATAGATTATCAAGATAAATAACTACATTTCATCATTTACCAGCTTTTTGCACTTACAATTAACTATTTGTTGATACACTACAAAATATTAAAAAAAGGACAAAAGGAAATATTCAAATGAAAAAGGATAGAAATGGCGGACCCCATGTGGAAAAAAAGTACATGTTTATCACCATAAGAAAAAATTGAAAAACACAAACATATATTAAACAATAAGGGTAGTTTAATTACATCACACAAACATAGAGTCATATAAATTACATCACAAATTGTTCCATGAAGGACATATCACAAAATAAAAGTTCTCATAAACTACAACCTAATTTTAACTACGACTACCATAAAACAGAACCTCAATCAAAGATAGCCCGACCCCCATGAAACCCAAGCCCCAAACAGCCATCACAATGATGATCTTCAAGTTTGTCATCCAAGGAACAGTTAACTAGATCCATCATCCACACCCTCATTTTTATCACCACCCGTTTTCGGTAAGTTCAATAAGTTAATAACTGCATAGAGTATGTCCCAAAAAGAAAGACAAGAAGAAAAAGGGACCAAACAAAAAATATTGTTAATGTCATATAATCTGTTACATGTTGCCTACAAATAAAACATGTTAATCCATATTTCATGCCAACTAAACATACGATTATAATTATACATCTAGCATGGAGGTTTTTTTCTAAGATTGCATGAAGTTTAAAACACATAGGGAAACATGATATTAACTAAACTAGCAGTTACCAATGAATATATGTATAGTAATTCACCACTTAGAGCTAAAGTTACCAAATCATATAAAAACAAGTTAACCAACACCTATCCCAACATTTATCAAGGCATATATTTATGAAAAAATATAAAATAGGACATTTCCAAACAAAACACTGTAGGTTACCAACATAATTAAGTTAAAGTTATTAGCATTAATATATAAAAGTGATCCAGGGCATATATATAAAGTTATCAAGACAAACAAAAAATGCACAATCATGATAAAACCCATGATCCACTATGAAATAAAACATCATTAATAGAATATAGTTTGACATTACAAAAAACAAGCATATAAGACAAGAATATGATGAAGTTACAATCATTTAAGATATATGAAGAAAAATGGAGGTGTGTACTAGTGCTAGGAGAAGGTTCCCAAGACAAAGGAAGAACATCTTCTGCTTCAAAAACATGGAATAAATCACCCGGAGCAGCAGAAGTGTCATGAGAGACAGGTACATCATTAGGATCATCTTGAGCAACAATACGAAGATCAGGATGAGCAGGAGCAGTAGGAGCAGGTTGCGCAGGGGCACTAGCAGTAGGAGCAGGCTGCACAGGGGCACCAGCATTAGGAGAAACAGGAGGATCCGCAGCAGGCGGATGCGCCAACGACACAACATCAGAAAAAATATGTAATGGTATGCCAGGAGCAAGACTCAACTTTCCATCACGAGCAACCAATTTTGCTTTCTTTATAATGGTGGCTTCGGCTTCAGAACTTCCAGCTCCACCAACATGTCCACTAACAAGTGGTGAAGAACCAGCAGATGTATCGGACACATGGGACTGCCTGCTAATAGAGGGCTCGAAAAGACTCAACGCAGGAACCAAAGGAGCAGATAAAACAGGTTGTACATCTCCCTGGGTACTATCATCCAAGCTAGAAGGCTCATTTTCACTCCCACCCTGAGTTGATGGATCTCCAAGCGAGCAGACAGCAGGACTTGCAGGCACATCAATAGAAGTAGCAGCTGTTGCAATGTTAGTGAACAACGATGATGTAGGAACAATTACAACGCCATCGGGACAAACATAACCATCTGGCTGAACATTGGAATCAACCTGGGGAGCATCTATGGTGGTATCAAAAAGTTCCATGATGTTGTCCGTCTGCTTTGGCATTTACCACGCTGCTGCTAATAGGCTGATCACTGATTTGCTTAATCAATGGAGCTCCTGAATCTGGTTGAGCTACATTCATTGTCACATCAACAGATAATCCCACTATAGCTGTAGAAGGTGCACTCATCACAGATAGATCTTCAATAGCAACACCCTTGGCAGTTGTTTCTACACTAGATATAACATCTTCAAGATTCTCAGTAGGTACATCCATGACATCAGGATTTGCATCATCATTAGCAGGTCCTTCAACACATGTAGGTGAAGGAATAAGAGATGAACCACCAATATCTATAACAGATGTGCCTTGATACGTCCAAAACGTATCTACTTTCCCGGACACTTTTGCTCTTGTTTCTCCTCTAAACTTGTGTGATTTGGATACAACTAACACGGACTGACGCTGTTTTCAGCAGAAGTGCCTTGGTGTCTAGTTTTTGTGCATAAAATCAACTATCAGGAAAAATCCCAGAAAATATGCCAAAAATCCTATTTCACCAGAAGACTCACAGAACCTGAATACGAGACGTAGGGGAGGCCTGAGGGGCCCACACCCCCCTTGTCGTGGTGGTGGCACAGCAGATGCCATGGGTAGGCTTAAGTTGGGGGCCGATGGATGCTAGTGGGATCTGGGGAGGGATAATGCAATGATTTCTACACACAACTAGTTAAAACTCAGATCTTTATTCCAGCTCTATTGTGCTACAAGTGCTCCTTCAGCTGTATCAGAGAGAGGAGGAAGAACGTTACAATACGAGCCCTCTAGCGTACAAATGAATCGATCCCCTCTCCAGGAAACCCTGCCTCTTTCTATAAAGGAGTCCCTTGGTTCACTCTAGGGCTAACGTGAACAAGCATATTCTTGGAATATGCTTGTCTCAAAGCGGTAACTCGGCGGACCTCTTTCTGTGTCCCCCTTCTATCGACGGCAAAGACCCAGAACCCCCCACATGTGAGCCTCGGGCCTCCCCACTGTCACCTCTGTGGCACTCCTCTGCTCCTTTGTGGATCCGCTCCTTGTCTCTAGCGCTTGGCTCTGTGCAGATTCCACCTAGATAGTAGCTAGGGTTTGACTTGGCGAACCACCTCCTTCTTCTGCAAGCTTCCTGAAACTCGGCCTTGCCTCGCGTAACTCGGCTCGACTTTCACCTGTATTTAAGCTAATCAACCTCATTCGGCCGACCTAACCCATATGTCGGCCGAGTAAGGTATCAACTGCTCGATTCATGGTAAGCCATGCCTTATTCGACGGATCCTTGCATAACCCGGCCGAATCAGCTCAAGACCCGGCCTAGGGTAAGAAAGGTTCCTCCCCTCTCTCTGCTATCTTGACCCTACCTGGGGTCATCCCCCCAACATTATTCCTCGAAGCTGGTGCGGTCCTGCCGGATACTTTGACCGGACCACATCAGTTTCCAGACATTCTTTCCAACTTTCTGGCCGACGTATTTCTTAGCCGACGCTCCTCTTGAGCTATCTCACTTTTGTTCATCCTCTCTTACTCAGGTACAATTTGTTCTCTGAGTTGTTCTCTTTCGTCCGGAGTATCCCCTTAGCTTCTTCTATAAGCATCATCCTACGTGTACAAATCATCATTTTACATCTCATCTTCTGTGTTGCTATAGTGCACGCTGACAACGCTACAGTAATTACTCCGCCAGTCCCATCACTGTCGTGACTCTTCGAACACCGCAATGGCTATGGTGGCCTGATCTCCTCTTGCGTCGTGTGGCCTCCGTTGTGGCTCCAGTCATCGGTCGTGTATGCTCTGTACACACCATCGCGCGGTTATTGTGCCACATCTACGATCCCACTACCGCCCGCCGTTTGCAGTTACAAATAGGGGAGTGGGGATGGGTTGATTCACTTTTCCCCTTCCCCACTTACTTCGTTTTCCTCCTTGCGCCCGCCGCTCTTGTTCCTCCTCTCTAGCAACCATATTGTCGTGCTTCCGCTCCCGCCGTCGCACCGCCGCGCATCTTCTCTAGAGGTTACGCCGCGGTGCTCCTCCTTACGGAACGCGCCACTGCCACTCGGTCCTGGTTTGTCGTGCCTCACCCTCGTCTTAGGTTCTCAGTGGTGGTTTCCTTCTCCCCCCACCGTCGTGCTCTCTTCTATCGCAATGGGGCCTTGGGTTTTGAGGCCTCTCCCCGCCACCAGTTCTTCCTCTGTTGACTCCTCCGACGAGCCTATGTATAGCTCCCTCAGCGGCGCTGTTGTGGGGGAAGAAGAACTTATGGTGGGCCCAGAACACGGCTCGTGGAAAGGATCTACGGTCACTCGCCGAGAAATTGAGTGGTTGCGGAAGACCTACCGAATTCCTGCCGAGGTAAAGTGTCACTTACCCGGCAAAGAATCTTCCCCCGTGCTCGACGATGGCGAGTATGTGGTGTTCATGTCTCATTTTGTCAAAGGATTCGGTCTCCCTCTCAGCGACTTTGCCTGTAGATTCCTTGACTTCTTCGGCCTTCAACCTCACCATCTGCCGGCTAATGCCATAGCCTCTCTGTCGGTGTTTATCTCGGCCTCAGAGGGATATTTTGGACTTTGGCCGTCTGTAGATGTTTGGTCAAAGTTTTTTTAGATTCGATCTAATGTAGTGCCTGATAAGTCTCTGCATCCCACTGAGAAATCTCTCACCCAGTGTGGGGCTGCTTCCATCACACCTCGGAAGAATTCCTTGTTTCCCCGGATCACTAGCTTAGAGTCCTGTAAGAAATGGCATAGGTTGTTTTTCTATGTCAAAAACACTGGTACATAGGACAAGATCTGGCTCCCTGCCTTCTCTATCGGTCCCCCCCTCCAAACAGAATTGGGCCTATAACCCGAAGAGGACCCACTCTCTTGCCGAGGCATTTGAACTTCGGCTGAAAGAGTTGAGTCGGGCTGGGCTTTGCGGCGAGGACTTGATGGCCGCCTTTATTAGTAGCCGAATCTGACTTTTTCAGCTCCGCTCTCATAAGCTCTGTTATATGAGCAGTCCTTTGGATCCCAACCGAGTCTCTACGGTTGAGCTTGACGATTTTCAATTCCATAAACGTGTCCGGGCTATCTTCAAGACTGAGATGCCCGAGGAATGGGTGTGGGGAATGAAACCATTCTCTCGCAAGAATCCTCCTCCCCAGGTAAATTGAACATAAGATGTTCTATCCGAATCATTTTTCATCAGTTGTTTCACTAACTTTTGTTTTCTTTTCTTGCAGACATTTGCCGAGCAGGCCATGGAGGATGCCGAGGTGCTAGCTCTTCCCTGGACCGCTGACTGCAATACTCCGAAAAACGGAGAACCTGATCTAGAGGAGTTCATTCCTAAGCTGGAGGTTGCTCCTGCTCGCACCCGGAGTAAAACCTCGGCCCGTGCTGATGAAGGTGATTCGAACGACGTCCAAATTCTTGAGGTAGTTGTCGTGGTGCCTATCTCTTACGCATTTTCGGCTCCTTCTTTCCTAGCTAATCCGGCTGGCCAGGTGCACGAGGTCGAACCTCTCGCTTTGGAAGCCCCTGCTCCTTCTAAGAAGCGCGCTGCTTTGAACGATACTTTGGGTGCTGCTCCCAAGAAACGAATCAAGAAATCCTCCCAGCACATTCCGAAGCGCAAAGTTATGCCTGGAGTCTCTGGGTAAGTTTCCTTTTACATTTTCACTTTTATTTCTTGTTTCTCTCTTTCTATTTCTGAATTAATTTTCATTCTTGTCTTTGCAGTGATCCTCTTTCTACCAAACCTAGCGGTCCGAGTATGAAATCTCATGTTACTCGACCACTTTCACCATCGCCTTCGGAAGATGTCCGGGTTCCTAGTCCTTCTCGAGATGAATCTCCTCCTGGGCCGACTAATAGCTCTCCTCAACGAGATGAGCCCAGAGCTCCCCATGTTGCTTCTGATGATGCCACGATGCCGGATTGCCCGACTGATTCGGCAGCTCCTCCCAAGACTCCCGAAGTTACTCCCGTCGATCCTTCGTCTATCGTAGTTCCAGCTTCTGTTCAGACATCTGCCGAGGTCGCCGCTACCTCATATCCTTTAGAGACCGTCGCCCCTTCTGTTGCAAAGGATGTTGCTCCCAGCACCGAGGTTATTTCCCCTACCGAAGTTCATGCCAAGAGCAATAAAAGTGTTGCTTCCAAACCCTTGCCATCCCAAAAAGGGAAAGCAGGTTCCTCTCAGCCAAGCATTGTCGATATGCTTCGCAAGGGAGCCTCTATGGCTAAGCCTAGGGCTGCCCTCGCCTCCGACACGCAACTCGTGCTTCACAAGAGCCCGGCGGCCAAGGCAGTCATGCAACAGGCGCGAGAGGACAGAGGTAAGGTGTTGACACGCACAGAAAGAGGGAACACCCTCGGATCATTGGTAGAGTATGCCAACAATTGGAACGCTTCTGATCAACTTGAAGGCAATCCGAGTGATCAGTCATTCAGCTATCCGACATCAGCAGCCATTTACACATGGCTGCCAAGGTTGTTCTTGAAAGCGACAAGATGAACGAGGTATGCGCTTCAATTTATACTTCGTCTTTTACTTAGAAGATATTATATGCCCACTAGTCCCCGAGCTTGCAACCGAATGACTTGTTATTCGTTTGGAAGTTTTCCTTGTTTACAATACAGCTACTTGCTTGTGCAATAAATAGTTTTTGTCGTGCATGTTTTGAATTAAAACGCATCTAGCCGCCTAGATCTGAGTCAAGTTTTACTCGATTCGGATCTTTTTTGGTTTAGCCTTGAAAATTCGGCTACCTAGATCCGAGTCTAGTTGTTTCTCGATTCGGATATGTTTTAGTTTTGAATATTCAGCCACCTAGATCCGAGTCAAGTTTTACTTGATTCGAATCTTTTTTGGTTTAGCCTTGAAAATCCGGCTACCTAGATCTGAGTCTAGCTTTTTATCGATTCAGATATGTTTTAGTTTTGAATATCCAGCCACCTAGATCCGAGTCTAGCTTTTTCTTGATTCGTATCTTTTTTGTGGTTTTCTTTGTATAACTTGGTGTTATTTCAGGTTGCTCATAATCGGCGTACGGACAAATTCCAGAGGTTACTTTTCTCGCATAAAAAGCTTCAAGATAAATTTGAAAAATGGTTCTTGTTGTGAAGAAGACTGGTAAATTAGTCAGCTTTTAGTGCCCACTATCTTTATACAAGATCCAGTTTCTCGGCTAATTTCTGGTGTATTGTCGTGCAGCTAACATTAATAATCTAAGAAGGAATCACTGATTACCTCTTGGCTGGCAACGTACGTCTCCTGAGGTGGCGGTGCTAAACCCAACTCCCTCCCTAGATCCCAGCCGGCGATCGGACTGGTTCCCTCTCCCTCCGCTTGCCACTCCGGCAGCTGGAGGGAGGGGGAACCTTGTTCCTTCGTCTAGTAGTTAGGGTTAGGGTATTTTTATCGTGGCACGACGTTGGGGTGGTGGGAGCGGCATCCGGACGAATAAATCTGCCTCATCTCTACTCACACACCGGCTGATCTTCATGGTTGCACCTCGGAGGTGATAGCAACGTTTGTTGTTTGGTCTTTTAGATCGGCAGCTTGGTCTTCTCGTCGTTCTTCAGATCTGGCGAGATCTATTTCTCGTTGTGTCGCAGGCGCTCGTTGTTATCCGCGATGGCGTTGGCGGCCGGGACGAGGTGGTTTCTCTGGAGCAAGGATGTTGGTCCGGAGGTGGTGGATCTGTCTTTCTCCTTCGACTTCGTTGACAGGAGGCGACAGATCTTGATCCAAGACAGCACGGGGACGTCCCCCGGTCGACGTGCCACGGCGATATGTGCCTCGCTGCATGCAGTAGGCCTGTTCATCGACTCACAAAGCCTCGTTGGCGATGGTGCTTTTTTGTATCTTGCAATGGTGGACGCTCGATGTCTCTTTCGGCGTTCGTCTCGGCGGCGCTGGAGGTTGGCGGAGGCCGCTAGATTCCATGGTTGCAGTAAAATCTAGGGGTCATTTTGTATTTCTCGATCTATTAGTCTTTTATCTGCAGTGTTTTCAGGGTAATCATTTTATCCCAATATGTCTTTTAGTGTCCACATGTGTTGCTTCATGTAACTTGATTTTCAATTAATTAAATATGTGGTTGCTCTCACAAAAAAAATTAATAATCTAAATACTCGGCTTACGAAGATGGTTGCCACTCTTGAAGGTTAGTTGCCCCTCCATCCTTTATTCGTCTGTTTACGTTCGAAGTAAATATCGAGTGTCTTACGGTATCCCATATTTGGCTCAACCGAGTTACAAAGATTTGCAGCATCGCATCAAGAGTGCATACCTATGCCTGATATGATGCTGCATTTTTTAGAGAAAGCAGGCACTCACTCGGCGCAACTTAAGGAAAAAGATGACGAGATATCCCGGCTCCGTGCCGAGGTCGAATCCCTCAAACTCTCTTAGAAATCGGAGTTAGAAAAAGTTGATCACGAGTTTTCCGAGGAGAAGAATCAACTAAGCCTTCAGCTTCAGAAAGACAAGGAACTTCTTGATGCTACCGAACTAAAGAGTCAGGCGATGACCGAAGAAATGACTTGTTTTGAGAAGAACAGGGCTGACTGGGCCATGGATCTCCAGAAGATGCTATGATACATCCACCATAAGTTTTCTGTTTCTATCCGAGTCATTCTTTGCTTGTAGTTTCCCTTGACTTATTTGATGTTTTTCCTTACAGATCATTTTCCAGAAGCCGAATCTATGAGTTCTAAGGCTGTGATCGCTGCTCGCGGCCGCCGAGGTGTTCCCGTTGTACCGAATCAAGAATATTCCATTGAAGATTTCTTGGTTGCCGTTGCTGCTGCTATTGAGCCGATGAAGATTATGGGAAAAGATCTAGTGCAAGCGGCTATTCGGGCCTACCATGTACTCTGGCCGAATGGCCAAAGATTAAGAAAGTAGAAGTGCTCGTGGCGAGGCTGATGGAGTCTTAGACTCGATTGAATCTTTGGAGAGAATCTACCGGACGACCAAAGCTGATATGGCACTCACTGCTGTTTTGTCATGGTATGAGGATATCTCCCTCGATACCCTGATGAATTTGCGCATTGGTTCTCCTTGGGTTGAAAATCAGGATTATGTTGCTCGCCGCCAAGCCCGTGCCTATCAGCTCATTGAGTATGCCAATGTTCATCAATGGAACGAAGGGCCGAGCTTTCTCCCTGATGATGATGAAGACGATGTTGAGGCTGTGGAACTGAAGCTTCTCAAGCCCATGGTGGAGTCTCTCAGCAAACAACCCCTGCCCCAGATATTCTGGCTACCTCCGTCGACGCCGAAGTAACCTCCGCAGAGGCTCAGGCAACTTCTGAGGCCCCAGCTTCTAAGGTTGTTCCTCCTAGCAAGGTCAAGGCAGATTCGGTTGTATCCGAGATACCAGCGTCAGAAGCTCCCGCTGCTGCTACTGTTCCTCATGCGGATGATTCGGCAACTGCTAATGCCTGAGCTGAAGAAACGTTTATTTGTTTAAGTCCCTGGTATGCCGGGTGTATGCTTTCTTAAGACAATTTGCCTCTTTTGGTACCATGTGATCCGTATAACTTTGGAATCCTATGCCATATTAATCGTTATGTTATTATTGTTTGGGTTGAGTTTGTGTGATGCGTATCCTTGTTGACAAATTTTTTATTTCAAAAATTCGAATCAAACTTCCATGTGTCTGATTTTCAGTCGGCTCTTACTTCATCCATCTTGTGCCTTTCACCCATTCTTATTTGCAACACTTTATTTTCACAAATTTGAATCACGTATTATGACTCCTATGTCCATATATCAGTTAGTCGGATAGACTTACCACCCATCCGAGTTATCGAATGGTAATATAAATGTGGTACTTCCCGAGTCGTACTTCGAATTGCCGAGGTTTATAATAGTAAAAAATCATGGGGCGGTCCCCGAGTTATTTCTCGGGTTGCTGGGCTGATTACACACATAATTGGTGATAGACGATACGGGGTAGTCTCCGAGTCACTGCTTGGGCTACCGAGGTTTCATACATAATCAAAATGATAAACAATACGGGGTAGTCCCTGATTTACTGCTCGAGCTACCGAAGTTTCATAAATAATCAAAAATGATAAACAATACGGGGTAGTCCCCGAGTTACTGCTCGACCTACCGAAGTTTCATACATAATCAAAAATAATAAACAATAAGGGGTAGTCTCCGAGTTACTGCTCGAGCAATTGAGGTTTCATTAATTCATGTCTAATACATCAACTTCATACATATTATTGTTGGATACAATACACTTCCTCTAAGTGTAAAACGGACGAAGTAAAGCCACATTCCATGGTCTTTTTGACTCGTCTCCGGATTTATCCGCCTTGTTCTTTTCTGGCGCTTGAGCATCGATTAGGTAGTATGCATCGTTGTGTAATGCTTTGCTCACAATGAATGGGCCTTCCCATGGGGGTGAGAGTTTATGCATGCCGGCCGTGCGTTGCACCAGCCGAAGAACTAAATATCCTTCCTTGAAAACTTTTGGATTTACTTTCTTGCTATGATATCGCCTGAGGTCTTGTTGATAAATAACTGATCTTGATAATGCCAATTCTCTTGCTTCTTCTAGCAGATCCACATCATCTTGCCGAGATATTTCATTTACTTCGCCGCTCGTGTATTCGGCGACTCTTGGTGAGTCATGCATTATGTCGGCTGGAAGTACAGCTTTTGCTCCATACACGAGAAACAACGGGGTATATCTCGTTGATCTATTCGGGGTAGTCCTCAGGCTCCACATTACCGTTGGGAGTTCCTCGATCTAGCATCCTATCGACCTCTGCAATGGTTCTATCAGCCGAGGTTTTATTCCGGACAGTATTAGTCCATTTGATCTTTCTACTTGCCCATTTGATGCTGGGTGAGCCACTGAAGCAACATCGAGTCGTATGTGCTTCTCTTGGCAGAATCGAGCAAAAGCTCCTTCGGTGATGATACTATGTGGGTAACTATATCTCAGAATGATATCTTTGAGGAATTTCACCGATGTGGGCCCGTCACATTTTCTTATTGGTTTTACTTCTATCCACTTTGTGAATTTGTCCACCATGACCAAAATGTGAGTCATGTCGCCGCAAGCCGGCTTAAATGGACCTACCATATCTAAACACCATACGGAGAATGGCCAAGTGATTGGTATTGTTTTTAACTCGGATGAAGGCATATGTATTTTGCTGGCATATCTCTGGCAGCCATTACACTTTGTTACCAATTATTTTGCCTCATTTAGCGCACTTGGACAGTAAAACCCATGTCTGAATGCTTGGCCACGAGGGCTCTGGACGAGGAATGGTGCCCACACTATCCTTGATGTATATCTAAGAGGATCTCTTGTCCCTCTGCCGAGTCAACGCATTGTTGCAGCACATTTGTCACGCTTCTCTTATAAAGCTCATTATTTATGATCGTGTAAGCTTTTGCTCTTCTTACTATTTGCCTAGCCATAACCTCATTATTCGGCAGGACCTTATCTTTGAGGAACGAGAATATGGGTTGTGCCCATTTCGGCATGACTTTTTTTGGGAAAATTGTTTTGTCAATTTCCATTACTTCTGCCGACATAACATCTGCCAGCTTTTCCCAATCCATTTTTGGGTTAAGCGAATCAGTCCCCGAGTAGTTCGGCTCATGTACTTTGTCAATTTCCATTGGGATGCACCCGGCTATCTGATCTGACGAGATGCGAATTGACTCGGATTCTGGCGAAGGTATAATTGACGACTTTCTTAGGTGTTCCAGGGCGATACCAGGCGGAATTGACTGTCTGGTTGATCCGAGTTTTGATAGCGTATCTGCAGCGTCATTTTCTACTCGAGGTACGTGATGGAATTCACATCCGCCAAAATAACCACTAATTTTCTGTACATGAAACCGATATAGAGCCATGTTTGCATCCAGTGCGTCCCAATTTCCTGATACTTGCTGGACTACGAGGTCTGAATCTCCGTAACAGAGAATCCGATGTATGCCAATCTCTTTTGCCATTTTTAGGCCATGGACAAGTGCCTCATATTCGGCTACATTGTTTGATGCAGCGAAATGTATTTGCAATACATATTTCAGCCGATCCTTTTTTAGAGAGGTTAACACTATCCCTGCTCCTAACCCATTTCTTAACTTGGACCCATCAAAGTGCATCGTCCAATAATTTGGATCTGGCAATGGGGGTTCATACTGCACCTCGGCCCAGTCTACAAAAAAGTTGGCGACTGCCTGAGATTTAATTGCATCTCGCCTATCAAATTGCGGGGCATAAGGTGATAACTCAATTGCCCATTTTGCTATTCGGCCACTTGCATCTTTGTTGCTCAGTATCTCGGCTATTGGTGCTTCGTAAGCCATTTTCTGGTAGTGTGGGTAGTTCTGCTTGGAGGCCGATAATACCTCGCTCAGGTAATACACCGGTCTTTGCACCGACTTACCTTCTTCATTTTGTTCCACGACAACTACTACACTTACCACCCTATTTGTTGCTGCTAAATAGAGCAGCATAGGCTCTTTTGATAATGGGGAAGACAAGATAGGTGATGTAGCCAACATCTTTTTTAACTCATGAAAAGCACTATTGGCCTGAGGTGTCCAGGTGAACTTATTAGATTTTTTCATTAATTGATACAAAGGCAATGTTTTTTCACCTAGCCGACTTACGAACCAACTTAGGGATGCAAGGCATCCTGTAAACTTTTGAACATCATTTAGGCATCTAGGAAGTTCCATTCTTTCCACCGCACGAATCTTAGTCGGATTTGCCTCTATACCTCGGTTGGACACGAGGAAACCGACTAGTTTTCCGGCTAGCACACCAAAGGTACATTTTTCAGGGTTAAGCTGCATTCAGAACCTTCTTAGATTCGCGAATGTCTGTCGGATATCTTCCAGGAGCGTGTTGCTCTCTTTGTTTTTTATAACCACATCATCGACATACACTTGCACATTTTTTCCAATCTGGTCGTGCAAACATTTTGGCATGCATCTTTGGTACGTGGCTCCTTCATTACGCAGGCCAAATGGCATGGTGCGATAGCAATAAGCCTCATACGGGGTGATAAACACAGTCTTTATTTGATCATCCGATGTCACATCCCAAGATTTTCCAAATCTTGTTATGTGAAAAATAAATGAATAAAATAAAACTTTGTTGATTTTCAGGGTGAGAAGAAACTTTTTGAATCCATTTGGAAACTTTCAAAACCTATATGGATCGAATAAAATCCTAAAGGGATTTAAAAAGTTAAATAAAAAATAAACTTAAAAAAATATTTGAAATTACTATTTTGGATCTTTTAATAAAAGGATTTGCTTTTCAAAAGAAAAGGTAGATTTATAAATAAGGGGTTTTCAAAAGAAAAGGTAGATTTATAAATAAGGATTATTTTATGGAGCCAAAATAAACCTTGGCCAAGCTTTTGAAATAAAAACATTTTGTTTTGATAAAATAGTAAAGGTTTATTTAAATAAAATAATAAGGATTTATTATCCAAGTTTGTTAAAAATAAAAAGGCTTTACTATCTTAAATAAACACTAAAACTTACTTATTTATTTTAAATAAGTTTTCCAAGTATTTTATATTCCCAAATAAAACCTACTGAAGTATTTTGGTTTTATTTTTAGATTTCAAAATAAAGTTTTTAAATAAAACAAATCCTATTTGATTTAATAACTAAGCACCATTTTATTTAATTATTATTGGACCCTAAAATAAAATGTTATTTTGTTTTAAACAAGTTTTCCAAAGTATCTTTTAGTTTCAAATAAAACCTACTGATTGGTTTTGAAAAATATTTAGATTTCAAATGGAGTTTTTAAATAAATTAAAACCCATTTGATTTATTAACTAGTGTCCATTTTATTTAATTATAAATGGACTCTAAAATAAAAATATTATTTTATTTTGGGAATTGGTTTATTGTTCTTAAACAGAATCAAAACCCATTATAAAGTTTGGTGGAAGTTGTTTTGAATTGGTTGTTTGATTTGTTTGTTGAATTGATTGTTGAATTTCAAAACAGAAAAAAGAATTGGAAAAAGGAAAAGATTCAGAACAGGAAAAAAAAATAAGAAAAGGACCAGCCCAACAATCTGGCCCAACAAGACCCAGTCCAGCCCACCTACTCTCTCCCACGGCGAAACGTTTTTCACCCTAGACAGAACCCGCAGAGCAACTGACTTGTGGACCCCAACTCCACTCCCTTTCTTTCGCTGACGAGCAGACCCCACCGCCAGCTCACCGTCTTCAACCGCGGACCTGTTCCTCCCCTCACCTCGTCGGCCGTTTCTGGCTATAATCGCACGCGTAAATTCGCTTCAATGTCGCATGATCAACGCCCCCTGACCACACTCACTTAAACGCCAACGTTCCCTCCCCATTTCCCCCCAGTCACCTCACCTTAGCGCGCCCCCAGGCCGCAGAATTTTGCCCTACACTACCACTGCTCCGACGACTCTCCGGTGCAAATTCCGGCGACCCCGCGCCGCCCCTTGCCTCATCAACCATGCACACATACTTCCCACCTCCTGGCGCATCTGTCCGTGCCTTTCGTTCAACTGCGGGCGCCCCAGAACGTCGTCTTCGACAAGCTCCGAGCGCCGCCGCGTCTGGTTCTTCTCCGACGACCTCCCCCTGGTAAACTAGACCACACCACGCCTTCTCCTTCACGCACGCATCTTCGCCAGGACTGTGCGCATCTGACCCTGTCTTCCGTTTGCCCTAGTACGCGCTGTAGCCTCGTCCTCGACGACGCCTGAGCAAGCCCAACGCCGACGACGTCTCCGACGAGCAATCGCCGCCGTTCCCGTGCGCCCCCCGCCCAACGACGAGCACCTTGAGCATCAGAGCGTCACCGCGATCACTGTAAGCACCCTCACCTCATCCCTCGCTTCCTAAATCGCCGGCACTGTCCACGTCTGACCGCGCCGCCAGTCGCCGCCGCGTCAGCGCCGCTGCCAAATGGTCAAAACAATAGGGTCCATTGGATCTCGATCTGACGGATAAGATTAGAAATAAGCGAAGAGGTAAGTAGCCTCTGCGCGCCGTGCGATATCACTTAATCCAACATCCTGCGTCGCTTGATCCACGCGAAACGTTTTCGACGAATAGGAAACAGACACGTGTCCCAGAGTTGGTTTTAAAAACAGAATTTGATCAATTAGACTTGTGATTTTGTAAATTGCACAACTTTTAAACCACACGTCCAAAATTTGCAAACTTTATATCAATGGAATCAGTGGAACAAGCCCTAGCCAACCATGCCATTTGTTTAGTAAAAAGCTTCTGGAAAAATGATTGTTTTTGCAGAAACATTTGTATGCTTGTTTAGATTGTAAAAATTGTTCAAAAATGATTTTGGGGATAAAATCTTTGGCAAATGATGTGATTTGAACCTACTGACCATAGGAAACACTTTGTGGATTCAAAAATGTATTTGGTGAAACAAAATAATGATTCTTTGATTTAAAACCATTTCTAGTCAAATAGAAATATGGTTTATTTATTAAAAATGGTTTTGGAAGAAAACTTTTGGGAAATGTTTTATTTTAAACTCTCTGACCCTAAACACCAAGTTTTATGGTTAGAAAACATATTTGGTGAACCCTATAGGTTAATGCCTTAGTAAAAATATTTCTACACCACATAAAATGATACTTTGTTTTGAAAATGGTTTATGAAGTGAAACCTTTTGCAAATGACTTTGCCACTTTAACACAATGACCTTTAGGTGTTTTCAAAATTTTAAGACCCATTAGGAACCACTTTTCCAAATAAAACAATCCTTGGCATGCTTGCATGCATTATCTTAGTTCTATGATTTTATGTGATGTTTTGCTTGATTGGTAGATTGAGTTTGTGCCTTGCTTGATTGAATTGTAGTGACTTGAAGAGTGTGATTGTTGCAAGGACAAGGAGTGAACTTATACCCTCTACCAAAAAGGCAAGTGATGCTTCATACTTTTGTCCCATTACTTTCACTATGTATTAGTGATTTTTCTAAGTAAAACTTGCATGGAATTTTTGCTAAGTATAAACCTTGCTATAGGAAACCTAGCAGATGAAATCTTAGTAAAATTTCCTAAGTTAAGACTCCTACTACTATCATGCTTAGCTTAGCTAATAGAAAACAAGGGTGGAAATATATTCACACTATGGAAAATTTCTAAGTCTTTGGACTTATGTTTCTCTTAATAAAACAACTAAGTCAATGAATCACCTGGGTGGAATGGGACTTGAATGGTGGTTTTTGGTTGAGTGGTTCACAAGGCCCATGTTTATGGTTTTTCTTGTGTATCTCACTTGTGGATTGCCACCCAGGAACAAAGAGATTTGAGATGTCAAATGTTGAGAAGCTTCAAGTGCAGCCACTTGGCATTATGGGCTCTGCCTGGATCATATAGGTTGCAAGAACTTAGCCATACGGACAGTTGGTGGTAGAGTTTGATAGGTTGGAATGCGTCCATTTTGGTCTAAGGGAAGGCTTCTGAAAGATCTTGTCTTGGTGAAACCAAGTCTTGTGGGGAAAGTGCACCACCTCTGCAGAGTGTAAAATCTAAGTACTTAGCCATGTCCCTGGTAAAGGACAATTTGAGCATCAAGACATGGAAACAATCAAGAATCTCATCATTCAAATTTCTAAGTTAAAAACTTGTGGTTTGAACAAGGGTTAAAGGATCTTCAATATTTGATTGAGAAAAATGATTTTTTGTCAAACAAAAACTTAGTATTTTCAAATGTTAAGGAAAAATCTATTTTGAGCAATGCAAGCCTCAACTCCACTTAGCCAAATGCATATAGATGATAGACTCCACTATACTACCATATTATCACTTGCCAATACAATTCAAATGTATTGACCCTTGTGGCTGTAACTTGTTATGTTGCAGGTTTGATTGATTTAGTGAAGTGTGTTGATTAGGATTACAAAGTCTACAACCAACATGTCTGCCTGTAGCACTTTGAAGATGAAGCACCCCATGCTTATAGATATTCTGCTGCAATGTAATGTAATAGCCAAATGAGCTATGTAAGATGTAATAAAATTATGTTATTCCTGGTTATAAAGTGTATTATGACCTTTGTTTCTTGATATTACATCTTAACTGTGGATGCTAGCTATTGATCCAGGGACTAGCATTGTAAACACAGGGGACTCTACCTTATTTAAAGGTTGGGACCCTTACATCCGAGTTTAACGGTATCTGGTGGAAAATAGAGTACGCGTCTACAAATGATAATATCTCACAACCCGCGGTTGAATCAATGACTTGGTCTATCCTAGGTAAGGGAAAAGGATCTTTGGGACACGCCTTGTTAAGGTTCGTGTAATCTATACACATTCGCCTTCGACAGCTACATTTGGATCATACTTTTTATTTTCTACCAACACCGGGTTTGACAACCAATCCGAATGAAGTACTTCCATGATAAACCCGGCCGCAAGGAGCCGAGCTATCTCATCCCCTATTATTTTTCTCCTATCTTCGGTGAAGCGGCGGAGAGGTTGCTTCACCGGTCTTGCTCCTGGCCTTACATGCAAAGAGTGCTCAGCCAACTCCCTCGGCACTCCTTACAGATCCTGAGTGGACCATGCAAAGATATCCCGATTCTCACGGAGGAAGTTGGTGAGCTCGTTTTCCTATTTGCCATTCAGGCCGGCACCAATAGTGATGGTGCGCTCTGGTAATTGATCATCAATCTGGATCTTCTTTGTTTACTTAGTCGGCTGGAATGATACACTTCCGTGTGGGTTGGCAAGTGCCGGCATGTTAAGCTGTGCCGACTGAGCTAAAGCTGCTACTTCCTGCATTCTCCTTTTCTCCCTTGCGGTTACCAAAGACTTGGCCAGGTTTGATCCGGCTGAGGCACATTCCATTGATTTCCTATAGACTCATGCTATTGTTATCACTCCCTGAGGTCCCGGCACCTTCATTTTCAAGTAATTAATATTACAGCTTCTCATAAACTTGGCCAATGTCTGCCGTCCGAGTAAGGCATGATAACAACTTTCCAGATCCACCACTTCAAACTCCAGATTTTCAGCTATGCAATTCTCTCTTGTGCCGAATAATATATCTACTCGGATCTTTCCAATGGGTTCGCATGACAGTCCAGGAACTATCCCATGGAACGTTGTCCTAGTCGACTGCAGCATATTCGGAGTTATTCCGAGTTTATGCATTGTGTCTTTGTACATAATATTGATGCTACTCCCATTATCTATTAGTACTTTTGAGAACTTTACATTAATACTAGGCCCTACAAATGTCGGATCTAGCACTAAAGCATATGACCGCATGATTTTCGGGTGATCCTTTATGCTCCAGGTAATCTCCTGATCCGACCATGGCATATACCTTGGCACTGCCGGCATAACCGCATTCACTTCCATATGTCGGCAATGTACGCTCTGTCTATCTTGTTGTTCCGTTGTGAACACACAGTATGATTGGTGGTGTTCCCTGTAGTCATTGCGTCCATTGTTTCTGGTGTTTCCTCTACCATCTTGGTTCTGATTTATTACTTGATGAACTGTATCCCTCTGATCCTGATTCTCATACCTCGGAGGCGGTGGAGGTAACATCAGCTGCTGCGCATTTCCCCTATCAGCTGTGGCTGCTGTTGGTGTTGCGCTTGGTGCTACGGCGCTTGCAAGGCTATCGGGTTTCCCATTGCGCTTTTCATCCAGGCGCATTGGCGAGTGGTGTGGTTGGCTGGATTGGCCGGGTTAGGCGTGTGAAATTTACACGGCTGATCCAGCATCGACTCAAACATGTACTTCGGCCTCTCTTGCCATTGTTTTTTCTGCTCAGGTGTCCACTGTTTCTTCCCATCGTTCCTTGGTGTCCACTGATGAGGACCATTCTTCTGACGCTGATTGATCCCAAGACTCGGCTGATCCTGCACGACTGTTGCCACTTGATTTGAACTATATCTGTAATACGGCCTCTCATCCCTTCTTCTACCTCGGTATTCATTGCGCCGAGATGATCCCGCACCATCTCGAGCGTAATGATCCTGCTGCTCACGATGTTCAGCTGACATAAGCTCTGGTTGAGTTGGATCACCCAAGGCATATGAATCTGCTACTCTGATAGTCTCCACCAATGTGGTGGGCATATCTCTCTGCAGCCTCTGCCACAACACACTTCCATATCTGCACTCCTGAGCGAACCAGGCAATTGCTTGAGATTATATAACTCCTTCACATGAATTTCTAAGGTTGCACCACCGAGTTAAGAACTCTCTATTAGTCTCATTCGGTTTCTGCTTGCACATTGCGAGTTTTTGTGGCATGTTTGTCCTCTTATATGTACTGATGAAGTTACTCACAAACATTTCCTCAAAATCCAACCAGCAGCTGATATTGCCTGTTGGCAAATTATTCAGCCAAACTCTGGCCGGCCCTTCCAACATCTGGGGCATGTATCTCACAGCCCATCTCAAATTTCCTCCTGCTATTTTTATTGATCAATTAGCAAGACAAGATTGGCTAATCAATTAAAAGTTATATAAACAGCAAATTTTCTAAACAAGACAAGATTGGCAAGAGATAACTTTTACTGATAAAAGTTATCTAAACACCTGCTATCTCTATAGATCTTTATGCCTAATAAATTAGCCAATCTTGTGGTTTTGTACTTCCATTGTACGTTTTCGTGCCTCTTTCTAACTAGAAGTTCGGCACGGGTGGTTCGCCCATAATTCGAGGTCCAAAACATGCCAGGACAGGTGGACCCTGCTCTTCCAATAACTCGGACCGATACAGCCTATCCAGCTTCAATCTTGCGTCTGTTGACGGCAAGTTTCTATAGATAATCCTTTCCTGCATTCCATAACGATTTTGTCCACCATGCTCTGCATTCTCCATTTCCGAATAACCATCATTATACCTATCATTTTCTTGGTTATGCGGAACTTGTCTTGCGTCTCGGTTTTGCCGAGGTTCATGTCTCGGCTAATGATCTTGCGGAAGGTACCTCCTTTCTTCTGCCGGGTTATTGTTCTCTGGGTTTTCCCTTCCGAGATTCCCATGCTCTCTATTGCCGTGGCCAGGGTTTCTGTCATCGCTATTACCTCGGCTTCCATTGCCCCTATTTTCATTGAACTTTCCGGCCACTGCGGGGTCATACGAGACAATCTGCTTGTTTCTCCTTCCCGAAGTTACTGCTTTATCTTTCCGTGCACCATTTCTGGGTGAGGATGCCACCGCCACAGATAACGCGGGGCAGCCCCTGCTGAATGAACCATGTGCGAAGCTCCTGTCTTTTCCGGGTTAGCCTTAAGAATCTCCTCATTTTGCTGGTTCGCGATGCGTACCAGCTTATTTACTTTTTCTTGTTGTCTCTGTCGGGCTTCCCCGGTCAGTCCTTCCAATTCCAGGGCTGCCGCATTTGCTGCCCTGAGGTTCTTTATCGGGTTGTTGTACCTCGGCAAGCCTGGGTCAACCGAATCGCCCGACTGAGCTTCATGCTCTTTGTTGATATCATCCATGAGGTTCTTTCCTCTCAATCTCAGATCATCTACTCGACCAGGGGGCGTATCTATCTTGTTTGCCCTGGCATATTCTCACAGAGTCCTGTTAAAGGACTCCTGCAAAGCCGACACTTTCTTTGCCTCCTCTAACATTTTCAGCCTAGTCTCTTCTAACTCTGCTTGTGCATTTGCCGGGTTAACTATCGGTGCTACAGGTGTAGTTAAGTTATCTATGGCTACTTGCAGGATATTCTCTGGCCTCTCTAGAGGTGTCCACCTTACCCTTGGTGCCTTTGGAGTTACCTCTTGCACCTCGGATGCTCCAGCTGCTGGCGGATCTGTTATTGTTGGCTTCGTGGCTGCCATCCTAGCTGCCGCCTGACCGGCTGCCGCCTGACCGGTTGTCGCCGGGTCCTTGCTCGGCCCGACTCCTGCTCCTGCTGCTGGCGCCGGAGCCATCATCATCACCTCAACACTGCCTGTGGGGCGAGCGCCACGCTAACCGCTGTCATTACTGAGGGGAGGATCTCCTGCGAGGACGAATCGGCGCGGATAGACGCAGGAGGTGTCGATGCCGACATAGATCTTGTGAGGGCCTAGGTTGATGAAGACGCTATTGCGCGAGGGTTCCTTCCTTCTGAAACTGCCAGCGTTGTCGCTGACGTAGTCCCAGACGTCAAATCTCTAGACTAATCCAGAAACCACCCGCTCGCCGGTGTCGATGAAGTTTCCCGTCCGGATCTTGACTCTAGCTAGCACCGTTGCTGGCCCCACGGTGGGCGCCAACTGTCGTGGTGGTGGCACGGGATGCCATGGGTAGGCTTAAGTTGGGGGCCGATGGATGCTAGTGGGATCTGGGGAGGGATGATGCAGTGATTTCTACACACAACTAGTTAGAACTCAGATCTTTATTCCACCTCTATTGTGCTACAAGTGCTCCTTGAGTTGTATCAGAGAGAGGAGGAAGAAGGTTACAATACGAGCCCTCTAGCGTACGAATGAATCGATCCCCTCTCCAGGAAACCCTGCCTCTCCTTATAAAGGAGTCCCTTGGTTCACTCTAGGGCTGACGTGGACAAGCATATTCTTGGAATATGCTTGTCTCAAAGCGGTAACTCGGTGAACCTCTTTCTATGTCCCCCTTCTATCGACGCTAAAGACCTAGAACCCCCCACATGTGAGCCTTGGGCCTGCCCACTGTCAGCTCCGTGACGCTCCTCTTCTCCTCTGCGGCTCCGCTCCTTGTCTCTAGCGATTGGCTCTCTGCAGATTCCACCTAGATAGTAGCTAGGGTTTGACTTCAGGAACCACCTCCTTCTTCTGTAAGCTTCCTATAACTCGGCTCGACCTTCACCTGTATTTAAGCTAATCAACCTCATTCGGCCGACCTAACCCATATGTTGGCCGAGTAAGGTATCAACTGCTCGATTCGTGGTAAGCCATGCCTTATTCCGTAGATCCTTACATAACCCGGTCGAATCATCTCAAGACCCGGCCTAGGGTAAGAAAGGTTCCTCCCCTCTCTCTGCTCTCTTGACCCTAACTGGGGTCATCCCCCAACACCCCTGCCGCGCGGGTGGGCCCAGGCCGCGCCTGGAGGGGGTGTGGCTGCCCCAGGAACCCCCTCGGCCTCCCTCTTCGCCTATAAGATGCCTCTTGACCTAAAAACTGAGGGGGGTTCGACGTTTCTCTAGAAAGAGTTCTGCTGCGCCGCCCCCACCAGAAACCGCGATTCGGAACTAGAAACTTCGTTCTGGCACCCTGCTGGGACGGGGAATTTGGAGAGGATCATCACCATCGTCATCACCAATGCCTCTCCACAAAAGATGTTGTGCAAGTTCTCATTGCGAGCACGCATGACTATATATGGAGCACATGCCTATGAATGTTTAGTACTTGGATGCTTATTCTTATTTATCTGCAATTGCCCTAGATCATGAAGTTACATGTTTAGACTCGTCCATGCAATGCCCGTCCATCCATCTCCGTGCCTATCGCGCTCATATCCCACTGTTTGCCACTACTGTTACTATTGCTCTTGTTTTACTGCTGTTGTTACTTTGCTATTGCTACTAATAAACTTCTATGAGCAAGAACTATTTCCAGGTCCAGCTGAATTGACAACTCAGTTGTCAAGGCTTGCAAGTATTCTTTGGCTCCCCTTATGTCGAATCAATAAATTGGGTAATACTACCCTCGAAGATTGTTGCGATCCCCTATAATTGTGGGTCATCAAGACTATTTTATGGCACCGTTGCCAGGGAGCATAGATTTATTTGTAAGTTCACTTGGATCTATTATTGTTCACTGCTACTCCTTTCATCATGGAGAAGTCTCATGATGGAAAGTTTCCTATTTTACCATACACTACAAGAAGAGGTATCGTCCTAAACACCTCTGCTGCTCTTGATTCACCGTCTTTTATAAGTAAGCTTGTTACACCACCACCACATACTCATGCTACACACACTGCTACTACTGCTGAATCTGAAACTGCTTCTGATACTCATGATGTTACTTCTATTGTGCTTGATGCGAGTGGTTCATTAGGTCCTTTCCTAGATGCTACTATGGCTAGTCTAGGAAATACTGAAATTCCTAGTGAATATATTGTTACACCTGTTAGCTCACCTAAGTCTAGAGAGAGATGATATTAATGATGGTTACATTGAGTTTACCGATGAATTTATTGAAGAGTACCGAAACACACATGGTGCTAGTGCTATTAAGAGTCTCCTTGAGAGACGTCCCATTATTCCTAAACTGTCCTCAGCTCCTAAGTTTTCCACCTCTCCCATAGATATTAAAGAAGAAGATTATGATTTCTCTCTTGATTTATACTATTTAGACATTATTGAGAAAGAACCTTTTTGTGGGACTAAAAATGAGAGTGTTGTAGCTCATATGAATGAGCTTTCCACTATGAGTGCTTTATTCTCTGATGATTTTAAGATGCACAAGTACTTTGTTACAAAGATCTTCCCTTTTTCCTAAAAGGAGAATCCAAAGCTTGGTTTAATAGATTACCTCCTGGTTCCATTGATAGCCCTGATTGCTTGATAGCTTCTTTCTTCTAGAAATATTTTCCTCCCAGTGCTAGACATGCCGCTTTGCAGAGACTTTTTGATTTTAAACAGGGAGAAGAAGAGAAATTGCCTGAGTCATGGACAAGGTTTTGTGCCATGATTCATGCACATCGTGGATGATTATTACCTAAAAATGAGCTTATTGATATTTATTATAATGGACTAATTGATGATTCTAGGACATACCTAGATAGTTTTGCTGATTTTGTTTTCAGGAAAAGAACTCCTACAGATGATGAAGAATTAATGGCTAAAATAAGCAAGAATTATGATGATTGGACTTCAACTGAGCTAAATACACTTGGGCCTATTACTCCTGAACCAGTTGTGCATGAACCAGTTCCAACACCAGCACCAAAGAAGAGTGGAGTCATTGCATTAAATGATGAAGTGATAAAAGAAGCTAAGAAATGTCTAAAAGAGAATGGTATTAGAGCTGAAGATGTGAAGAATCTACCTCCTATAGAAGAATTATGCAAGCCAATTCCCCACTCATCTACTATTGAGGTACACTCTCCCCACTTTGATGAAGGTGGTATTCCCTATGGTAAGCCTCCTTATCGATGCTTAGATGAACTTAACACATTTATAGTTAAACAAGGTAATTTTAATAAACAAGTTCAGAATCATTTATTGGAAACCTCTAGAGCTATAAATGAGTTGAAAGATATTGTGGAAAGAACTGCTAATGATATTAAAATGATTTGTAAACACTTTCAAATGGTTCAAACCCAAATTGATCAACTTGCTAAGGTACAAAAATATATGCTAGTTAATGCCTCAGGAGATAAACATGCTTATGGAATTAGAACTAGGCGTGGTATAGCTACTCAAGATCCTTTATATCCTAAAGGACACCCTAAAAGAATTGAGCAGGACTCTCAGCAAGGTGAAAGTAGTGGTAGTCCTCGTAACAGAAAGAAAAAGAAACATAAAATAGTTGAGGAACCCTCTGAACCTGCTGTAGATCCTAAAAGTATATCTGTCTCTGATGCTGAAACTAAGAGTGGTAATGATAAAAATGATGCTCCTGATAAGGAGGAAGTTGAGGAAGAACCTGAGAAGCACACTAAGAACACTAGGTACACTAAGGAAGATTTTATTGCTAAAAAACATGGTAGTGAGAGAGAACCTTGGGTGCAGAAACCTATGCCTTTTCCCAATAAGAAACACAAGTCAAAGGAGGAAGAACACTATAACAAGTTTTGTGAGTGGATGAAACCTTTTTTTTTGCAAATTTCTTTGACTGATGTTATTAAGTTGCCTCCTTATTCAAAGTATATGAAGGATATTGTCTCTAATAAAAGGAAGATTCCTAATGAGGAAATTTCTACTCTGCTTGCTAATTATTCCTTCAATGGTAAGGTTCCAAAGAAACTTGGTGATCCAGGTATACCAACTATTCCTTGCTCTATTAGGAATAATTATGTTAGAACTGCTTTATGTGATTTGGGAGCTGGAGTTAGTGTTATGCCTTTTTCTCTCTACAAGAGACTCCATCTAGAAAAGTTGATACCAACTGATATATCTTTACAAATGGTTGATAAGTCAACTACTATTCCTGTTGGTATATGCTAGGATGTTCCTGTTCAAGTAGCTCATAATTGCTTGGTTTTACCTGATTTTGTTGTGCTTGAAATGCCTGAAGATGATAATATGTCTATTGTTCTTGGGAGACCCTTTCTTAATACTGCAGGTGTTGTCATCAATTGTAATCAAGGAAAAGTAACATTTAATATTAATGACAAAGATCATACTTTCTATTTCCCCAAGAAGATTGATAAGAGCTATTGCCTGAATTCCATTGAAAATATTGAGAGCATCAAGGTTGGAGAAATATATTGTCCCATTCCACAAGAAAGTTTTGAAACTATTATGATAGGGACTATTGCTATCAAGTTTGAGGTAACATAATCACTTTGTGGAATGCAAAGTTTTGTTTCATATAAGATTGTTTTGGTAATAATACTTGATCAACCTTGTTAACAAAAGGATTTTAATGAGCAAAACAATGTTTTCACAATAGTTATACTTGCTCACTTTTATTTTTATCCTTCCTAGTCTTTGCTCCTTCTCTTGTTAGCTTTAGTTTTGCTAGTTATTTGCTTGTTTGAGTGTCTTAGAAATTCTGTAGTTTTGGTTTTTGTTTGCATTTGCTTATTTTAAAAAAAATCTTTTCTGCGAGAAAATCAATTTCATACCCTGAAAATTGGCCAAAAATAAAGTTTCCCGAAAAATCCACGAAATTTCATATTAAACTTTTCCTCAAAAAAAGGGCCAGAGGGACACATGGAGTGGCCTAGGGGAACCCACCAGGCCAGCACACCCCCTGGTGGCGCGGCCAGCCCCCAAGGCACGCCTGGCCTGGGTGGGACCCACATGTGGCCCTCCAAGTTGTATCCTCCTAGCCACTTCTTTCTCTCTCCCGAAAAACACCGGAAAAATTTCTCAAGCTCGAGTTCCTGCTATTCTTGCTCCCGATTTTCGATCTCCTTGCTCAGTCCATCTTTGCTGCTGATTTTTGGAGGGATTGCTCCCTGGTATGTGCCTCCTCCACTTGTCCAATTAGATTTGTGATTGGTAGATTGTATCTTGAGTATTTTGCTGATGTAGGTGACAGGTTGTGTGAGATTGCATGCTTGTTCTATGCTTAGGGATTTCATTTTGATGCATGTTTAGCCCTCTAGCAAGTTCCTATAGTAGTTTCTCATCATTTACCAACTTGGAAATCACTTGGTTTGATTTTTTTCTAAAATTTTCAAAAAGGAAGATGAGTGCATACCCACTGAATCAATATGATTTGATGGTACCTGAGCCAATGAAAGTCCATCGTGAGGAAGGAGTCTTCCCTTCCATTTATCCATGCCCTGAATTTATGAGAGCCGCAGGAATCTTCCAGGATTTCTAGACTATGATTACTAATGCAGGGTTGGAACACTTTGTTGAAGAAGATCCAAATCAATATGTTAAGATAACCATGCCTGTGGTGCATGACTTCCGGTTTACTTGGTCCTCGTATAATCCCATGGTCCATTATAAAATCTATAATCTAGTTGTCGACCTGCCTTTTGCTGATTTCTGTGCAGCAATTAGAGTACCTCATTGGGGATCTTGTGAGAAGATCAAGGAGAGGCCTAAGTCACTTATGGATTTATATGCTGAAATTTGCCAAGATTTTGACTTCTCGAAGGAAAGTGGTAAAATTTGGAACATTCAATTCCCATCCATTAGATATTTTGCCTATTTCATTACCAAGTGTGTTCTTGCTAGAAAGAGTGCTAGAAAGTTATCTTCTTTTGATCTAGCTTTTATCTCAGCTGCTTTGAATAGGGATAGATCTTATAACCTGGGTGCCTTGATAGCTTACCGTCTTACCACTAACCGCGAGAAGGGTAGAATTTGTGGAGGTCTCATTGCCTCTAGGTTGCTAGGTTTCCATGGTTTAGAGCATCACCCTTCAGATTTTCGGTTCCCCATAAAGAGGCTTGATCTTGATTCCATGGTTCAGCATAATTTTGTTTCTTCTTGGGATACTGTGAGAAGTTTACCGTATGAATTATCCTTTGTCAAGCGTGGTTGGAGAGGTGGTAGGACTGAGAAAGTAGTCTATTTGCCTACACCTATTTTGTTTAATTTTGATAACAGGCAAGGATGGTCGCTCACGGAGGAGGAGTTTGACACTTACGTGATGGAGCTCTCCCAGCAAGAGGAGAATGTTGGAGAGGATGCCGAAGATGATTCGGTTCAGCCCTCCAATATGGGAGAGTCTTCATACCAGCATCCCTCCAATGATTGGGGCGCGTCTTCTTCTTCGCGAGGGCCTGATTATGATCACTATGATGACCCACCAGCTTGGGGTTACTACCCGCGCTATTTAGCCCCACTTAGGCCAAAAGCCTAAGCTTGGGGGGAGGTACACCGACATCACACTCATCTATATATCATGTTTCGTCGGTTCTTTAAATATCCATGTTTCGCGTTCTTTTTGGTTTTTGTTTCTGATTTATTAAAACACAAAAAGACCTAAAATATTTTCGTTGTTTCTCTTGGTTTGTTTCTTTGCTTTTTAGCTTTGGTTTGCCTTAAAGAAAAATCCAAAAAGATTTTGATTTGTTTGGTTTTGAATTGTGTGCTTGCTTTAAAAAAATCGAAAACACCAAAAATATTTGTTATTCTTCTTTGGTTTTGTGGAGTTATTTGCAGGGTTCAGCAGTCCTCAGTGGAGTTTGGTTTTATGTTATTATTCAAGTCACACAAGTGAAGGGCAATAATGAAGATTAAGATAACTTGATGTGTGGTAAGAGGCCAGTAACAAACTCTATTTGTTTTCATTTTTGTACATATACTCATCATTGTGAGCATGCTTAGTCTATTCATGTAAGGTGTATGTTATTTATGGATGCTTAGTAGTTCTTGCTTTCTTGTGATTTGCTCCAGCTTGCTAATAGTTTGTAGCATGTCATATGAATGTTTGCTTGCATTGTTTTATGCATAACTTGGTATGATATTGTGGTATCCTCCTCTAGAAGTTTCATTTGAATCGACTTGGCACATGCTCACGCATGCATATGACTAATCAATAGTCAGTAAGCCTCGATGATTTATTTTTCCTCAAAGTTCTTGTATTATTTTCATGCCATAATTAGTCCTGTTTTTCTTCAAGCATGATTATGACAGTTATTGCTTTCTCGTTTGTCGCTCCCTCTCTATTGCTAGCCTTCACTTGCACTGAGTATGGGCTCTACTTGTGCATCCAACTCCCCAAAACCAATATTGCCAACAGTGTCCAACATACCTACCTATTAGCATCATTTGCTATTCAGTGCATATTCATTATGCCTTGTTTTCTTCCAAATAAAATGTTTGACTATTTTGAGAAAGTTAGTTAGTAAAGCTCTCACGAACTTGATGGCACACTTTATTTCTTGCACTTAATAAACCTAAACCATTGTGACTGTCCATGAAAGTTATATGCTTGCAATTATAGGCTGGGAGTTAGTAGAACCGTGCTATCACGGGGAACGCTTTCAACACTTATGGATATATATCTAGTTGATATCATGTTATTTTGTTTGCGGATGTCGTCAGTGTGAAATAAAAGGGGAGCTTCTGAGTTCATTGAGTTATATATATATGTGTTAGAGAAATGCCTGGGCTGCTAGCCTAAGCCGTGCCTAATCATGGTGGAAACTTGCAGCATAACCATAATGAACAATTTGTGAAGCATCCTCAATAAAAACCTATGCAAATAGAAAATAAAAAGATCGCTGAGATGCTCATTGTATGCTTGCCTAGTTATTTTGATTATGGGATAACTCATGTATCATGTGCAAGGGGTACCCCGTTGGTGGTTCTCTATGATACGCATGTATTTACAATGACAAGAACTTATAGGTAACTAAAGTTGAGTAGCATGAGGAGTGGCCCTCGTACTCAAGGGACATGAGATTTCTATTTTATGGTCTGTCAAGCATATAACTCATATTGGAGCTCACTTTCACCTTAACCATATAAATATGCCTATGATAGGGGCAATGAGAGCTCAAAGCTAATGAGTACCTTACTTTCAGCATTTGGAAGCCTTTCAAAGCTTTCAAAAACCTTTTCACTTCCTTGTTGAGTCACCACTTATTCTTTGAGCACCTTCTTGAGATCATAGTTTTCATTCTTAGTGTAATGTGCTTGTCTTAAAACTTGGTTAATTATGTCATGACTTCGATGCTTGTGTCTCTGATATTTTTACTTCTAGTCTTCACTTGAACTTCAGAGGTGCCTTGGCATTTATTTTGTGCTCTACAAACAAAGGAAAACGAGATACCACTCTATCATACCTTATTATGAGCATTGCAATGTTGCTTATGTTTATGTTTCATGCTACTTATTATTATTGAGTTGGTTTCTCTTCATAGCTTGCAATGACTATTAAGTAGACTTAGTTACATACTCTTTATTATGAATTGCCTAAGTATCTACTCATGTGCTGAGAATATAATATGAACCAAGTGTGTTCGTGAAAGTTCTTTTATCGCACTCAGTTTTCAACTGAATTGCTTGAGGACAAGAAATAAGCTAAGCTTGGGGGAAGTTGATACGTCCAAAACGTATCTACTTTCCCGAACACTTTTGCTATTGTTTCTCCTCTAAAATTATGTGATTTGGATACAACTAACACGGATTGATGTTGTTTCAGCAGAATTACCTTGGTGTCTAGTTTTTGTGCATAAAATCAACTATTAGGAAAAATCCCGGAAAATATGCCAAAAATCCTATTTCACCAGAAGACTCACGGAGCCAGAATGCGAGACGGAGGGGAGGCCTAAGGGGCCCACACGCCCCTACAACGCGGGTGGGCCTAGGCCGTGCCTAGAGGGGATGTGGCTACCCCAGGCACCCCCTCGACCTCCCTCTTCGCCTATAAGATGCCTCTTGACCTAAAAACTGAGGGGGGTAAACGTTTTTCCAGAAAGAGTTCCGCTGCGCCACCACCACCAAAAACCATGATTCGGAACCAGAAACTCCGTTCTGGCACCCTACCGGGACGGGGAATTTGGAGAGTATCATCGCCATCGTCATCACCAATGCCTCTCCATCAACCATCCATGTTTCCCTCATCCACGAGTGAGTAATCCCCCGCTGTAGGCTATGGGGATGGTAAGGATTGGATGAGTTCTATCATGTAATTGAATAAGATTGTTAGGGCATGGTGCCTAGTATCGCTATTAGTGCTATTTGACTTTGTTACAACTTGTTGTGCTTAATGCTTGTCACTAGGGCCCGAGTGCCATGATCTCAGATCTAAACTTACTATTGAATCATTATGATAGTATTGTTTGTGATATTATCTGCAAGTTGTGTACACATATCACTGTCCGGATCCAAAGGCCCCAAAGTGACAAAAATTGGGACAACCTGAGGGGATGGCTGTGATGTGAGGATCACATGTGTTCATGGAGTGTTAATGCTTTGCTCCGGTGCTCTATTTTAAAGGAGCACCTTAATTGCCAGTAGTTCCCTTGAGTCCCCGCTACAACGGGCTGGCAGGACAAAAGATGTTGTGCAAGTTCTCATTGCGAGCACGCATGACTATATATGGAGCACATGCCAATGATTGTTTAGTATTTGGATGCTTATTCTTATTTATCTGCAATTGCCCTAGATCTTGAAGTTACATGTTTAGACTCGTCCATGCAACGCCCGTCCATCCATCCATGTGCCTACCGCGCTCATATCCCACTGTTTGCCACTACTGTTACTATTGCTCTCGTTTTACTGTTGATGTTACTTTGCTATTTCTACTACAAAACTATTTCTACTGATAAACTTCTGTGAGCAAGAACTATTTCCAGGTGCAGCTGAATTGACAACTCAATTGTTAAGGCTTGCAAGTATTCTTTGGCTCCCCTTGTGTCGAATCAATAAATTGGGTAATACTACCCTCGAAGACTGTTGCGATCCCCTATCCTTGTGGGTCATCATGCTTCCATCTGTAGAACACTGTTTTGCCAACCGTGGTGAAGACCTTGTAGCTACCATAGATGTCTTCTTCGATGATTTTTTGCTGTAATAAATAATTAGCACCAATTATTATATGAGGTTAAACAAACAAAAATGCAAATAAAACACATACATTACACTACATATAGCTATAAAAATGTCTTAAAAACTGCAGTGACCCACACTGACATAGATAAGTTATCTAAGTAGAAGTGCACAACTTATCCATAACATTTAATAAGTTATCCATCCACAAAAAAGTAAACAGTTACCCGTATACAAATGTAGATGATAACAAATGTGTTTGCAAAAGTAACTACAAACTTTAAAACATAAAATTACAACATAATACACAAAATAGGAAATGGACATTACATAGACAATCTGATACAAGGGTAAAAAAAAGCTATATGATAAAAACAGAAATGTTACTCATGACCCACAAGTGTAGGGGATCGCAACAGTCTTCGCGGGTAGTATTACCCAATTTATTGATTCGACACAAGGGGAGCCAAAGAATACTTGCAAGCCTTAACAACTATGTTTTCAATTCAGCTGCACCTGGAAATAGTTCTTGCTCACTGAAGTTTATCAGTAGCAACAGTTTGATAGTAGCAACAGAAAAGCAATAGTAACAGCAGAACATGAGCAATAGTAACAGTAACAGTAAATAGTGGGATTCGAGTGCGGTAGGCATAGGGATGGATGGACGGGCGTTGCATGGACAAGTCTAAACATGTAACTTCAAGATCTAGGGCATTGCAGATAAATAATAACACGCATCCAAGTACTAAACAATCCTAGACATGTGTTCCATATATAGCCATACGTGCTCACAATGAGAACTTGCACAACATCTTCTGTCCAGCCTGCCCGTGGCAGCGTGGCCTCTAGGGAACTACTGGCAATTAACGTGATCCTTTTAATAGAGCACCGGAGCAAAGCATTAACACTCTGTGAACACATGTGATCCTCACACCATAACCATCCCCTCTGATTTTCCCAATTATTGTCACTTCGGGGCCTTTGGATGCGGACAATGATATGTGTATACAATTTGCAGATAAGATCACAAACAATACTATCATAATGATTCAATAATGAGTTCAGATCTGAGATCATGGCACTCGGGCCCTAGTGAAAAGCATTAAGCACAACAAGTTGCAACAAAGTCAAATAGCACTAATAGAGATACTAGGCACTATGCCCTAACAAATCTTATTCGATTACATGATAGAACTCATCCAATCCCTACCATCCCCATAGCCTACAGTGGGGGATTACTCACTCATGGATGAGGGAAACATCGATGGTTGATGGAGAGGCGTTGGTGATGACGATGGCGATGATCCTCTCCAAATTCCCCGTCCTGGCAGGGTGCCAGAACGGAGTTTCTGGATCCGAACCTTGGTTTCTGATGGTGGCGGTGGAGCGGAACTCTTTTCTGGAAAACATCGAACCCCCCTGGGTTTTTAGGTCAAGGGGAAACTTATAGGCGCCGAGGGAGCCCGAGGGGGTGCCTTGGGTGGCCGCACCCCCCTAGGCTTGGGGCAGGGCCCACCCGCGCCTGGCAGGGGTGTGGCCCCCAGACCTCCACTCCGTTTTGTCTTCTGGCTCCGTGGGTCTTCTGGTGAAATATAATTTTTGGCATATTTTCCGGGATTTTTCCTGATTGTTGATTTTCTTCACAAAAACTAGACACCAAGGTAATTCTTCTGAAAACAGCACCAGTCTGTGTTAGTTGTATCCAAATCACACAAGTTTAGAGGAGAAACAATAACAAAAGTGTTCGAGAAAGTAGATACGTTTTGGACGTATCAACTCCCCCCAAGCTTAGCTTATTGCTTGTCCTCAAGCAATTCAGTTGAAAACTGAGTGCAATAAAAGAACTTTCACGAACACATTTGCTTCATATGATGTATATATTCTAAGCACAGGAGTAGATGCTTAAACCATTCATAATAAGAAGTATGCAACGAAGTCTACTCAATAGTCATTGCAAGCTATGAAGAGAAACCAACTCAATAATAATAAGTAGCATGGAACATAAACATAAGCAACATTGCAATGCTCATAGTAAGTTATGATAGATTGGTATCTCGCTTGCCTTTGTTTGTATAGAACAATATAAATGCCAAGGCACCTCTGAAGTTCAAGTGAAGACTAGAGGTAAAAAATATCAGAGATACAAGCATCAAAGTCATGACATAATTAACCAAGTTTTGGAACAAACACAAGAATGACAACTATGCTCTCAAGAAGGTGCTCATAGAATATGTGGTGACTCAACAAGGTTGTGAAAAACAGTTTTGAAAAGTTTGAAAGGCTTCCTAATGCTGAAAGGAAGGTACTCATTGGCTTTGAGCTCTCATTGCCCCTGTCATAGGCATCTTCATGTTGTTAAGGTGAAAGTGAGGTGCAAATGAGTTATATGCTTGACAGACCATAAAAAGGAAATCCCATGTCCCTTGATTACGAGGGTCGCTCTGCATGCTACTCAACTTTGGTTACCTGCAAGTTCTTGTCATTGTACATACATGCATATCATAGAGAACCGCCAATGGGGTACCCCTTGCACATGATACAGGAGCTATCCCGTGATCAAAATGACAAGGCAAGCAGATAATGAGCATCTCAGCGATCTTTTTATTTACTATGTGCATAGCTTTTTATTGAGGATGCTTCACAGAATGCTCATTATGGTGATGCTGCAAGTTTCCACCATGATTAGGCATGGCTTAGGCTAGCGGCCCAGAAGTTTCTCTAACACAATATATATACTCCATGAACTCACAAGCTCCCCTTTTATTTCACACTGTCGACATCCGCAAACAAAAGAGCAAAGTATCAACTGGATAGGATATCCAAAAAGTGTTGAAAGTGTTCCCCGTGGCAGCACGGTTCTGCTGACTCCCAGAATATAACTTTCATGGAAAGGTCACAATGGTTCAAGATCATTAAGCGCAAGGAATAAAGTATGCCATCAAGTTCGTGAGAGCTTTACTAACTAACATTCTCAAAACAGACAAACATTTTATTTGGAAGAAAACAAGGCATATAGAATATGCACTGAAATAGCAAACGATGCTAATAGGTAGGTATGATGGACACAGTTGTCAATATTGGTTTTGGGGAGTTGGAAGCACAGGTAGAGATCATACTCACTGCAAGTGAAGGCTAGCAATAGAGAGGGAGCGACAAACGAGAGAGCAATAATTGTCATAATCATGCTTGCAACAAAACAGGACTAATTATGGCATGAAAGTGATACAAGAACTCTGAGGCAAAATAAATCATCGAGGCTTACTGACTATTGATTAGTCATATGCATGCGTGAGCATGTGCCAAGTCGATTCAAATGAAACTTCTAGAGGAGGATAACACAATATCATACCAAAATATCAATAAAATAATGCAAGCAAACATTCATATGACATGCTACAAACTATTAGTAAGTTGGAGCTAATCATAGACAAGCAAGAACTACTAAGCATCCATCAGTAACATACGCCTTACAATGAACATACTAGGCATGCTCACAATGATGAGTATATGTACAAAAATGAAAACAAATAGAGTTCGTTACCAGCCTCTTACCACACCTCGAGTTGTCTTAATCTTCATTATTGCCCTTCACTTGTGTGACTTGAATAATAACATGAAACCCAAAATCCACTTAGGATGGCTGAACCCTGCAAAGAACTCACAAAACCAAAGAAGAACAACAAATATTTTTGGTGTTTTCGATTTTTTTAAAGATAGCAATCAAACCAAAACCAAACAAAGAAAAGGCAAACCAAACAAGAAGCAAATACAGCAAGAGAAACAACGAAAATATTTTTGGTATTTTTGTGTTTTTGAGAAAGAAGCAACAAGAACCAAAAAGAAAGCAAAATAATGGATATACAAAGAACCGACCAAACATGATATATAGATGAGTATGATGTCGGTATACCTCCCCCCAAGCTTAGGCTTTTGGCCTAAGTGGGGCTCAATCCCACGGTGCCCAAGTATATGCACCTTCGTAGTACGACGAGGAAGCTCCCTCATCCTGGTACGATCTCGAGGACTCCCCAGTGTATTGTACAGCGGGGTCATACGAGGGTGCTTCCTCCTGAAAGTGTCCATAGAAGCTAAGAGAGTGCAGCTTGTCATCCATATCCTCCTTGGAGCGTGACAAAGGTCCCTGAGAAACACTGAACAAAGTGGTTTGGGGGAGAGGGATCTCTCTCTTCCCCGTCAATAAACAACATTTTATAGACCAAGTTCTCAAGGGTAGAGCCATTAGTGACAAAGTGGTGCGCCTTCATGGCAGCAAGATCAAGCCTCTGAGGAGCCAAAACTGTATCATTTGGATCAACAACAATGTTCAAGGCAGTAGCAACACGCATAGCAATAACTCCCCCATAAATGGGTCCCTTAGCAGTTAAATGACGAGCAATGAGAGAACCAAGACTGTACTTGGTATCATGTTGAGCGCAGTGGCTAAGAAAGCCAAATGATAGTAAGTGAAGTACCTGATGGCTAGAAGCTGAATGTTTCTTATCTTTCCCTGTTGAGCTCTACGGTTATCATCATTGGTTATTCCTTGGTAGAGCTCCAACAAATCAGCGGGTTGAGCTGGAATCTTCTTTGCTGACCCAACTGTACCAAGTCCCAGAGCCTCACAAAATTTCTTCAACGTCATATGGTAAGACCTGCCATAAATTTTGAAAGAAACATCGGGGTTGAAGCTGTTAGTAAAGGAGAATCTCTCCACAAATGTTTTAGTGAGCGTAGCATATTGCACGCTCTCATCCTGCATAATACTTGTTAGACCAGCCCTTCGAACCAAGGTCATAAAATCGTCAAGAATCCCAGCAGCCTGCAAGAAGGTTTGGCAAGGAAAGGCGGAGGGGTGCGCATCCCCCTCATCTCCCTCATCACCGAATTGCGGAGTGATGAGATCCTCATTGTATGAGGGCCTAGCACGGGAAGATGATCTTGAAGGCATTGACATTCTAGGTGCATCACTCTCAAATATCTCTCCAAATGTGTGGTTGTCCATGACCACTCTATTCTAAAAAATTTAGACAAACATCAAACCAAGTGATTTCCAAATTGATAAATGATGAGTAACTACTATAGGAACTTTCTAGAGGACTACACATGCATCAAAATGAAATTTCTAAGCATAGAACAAGCATGCAAGCTCACACAACCTGTCACCTATAGCAACAAAATACTCAAGATACAATCTATCAATCATAAATTTAATTGGACATGTGGAGGAGGCACATACCAAGGAGCAATCCCTCCAAAATCAGCAACAAAGATGGGCTAAGCAAGGAGATCGAAAATCGCGAGCAAGAACAGCAAGAACTTGAGCTTGAGCAAGTTTTCCGGTGTTTTTAGGGAGAGCGAAAGAAGATGGCTGCGAGGGGGTGTACGTTGGAGGGGCCCAGGTGGGCCAGACCCCCCCCCCCCTAGGCGCCACCCATGGGTAGGTCGCGCCTACTGATACGTCGGAAACGTATCTATAATTTTTATGTTCCATGCTTGTTTTGTATCTACTTTTCTTTAATTGTCTACACTTTGAGGTGATTTTTACATGTTTTCTGGTACTAACCTATTAACAAGTTGCCACAGTGCTAGTTGCCTGTTTTCTACTGTTTTTGGTTTCAGAAAAGTTAGTAAAGAAATATTCTCGGAATTGGACGGGACAAACGTCAAAGTCAATTACTTTCCGTGGGGAACAAGAAGTCCAGAGGGGAGCCGGAGAGGCCGGTCAGGGGGGCCAGACCCACCCTAGGCGCGGGTGGGACCTTCCCCGCGCCTGGGAGGGGTGTGGGGCCCCTGGCCACCGCCTCGGCCTCCCCCTTCGCCTATAAGAAGCCCCCGATATAGAAACCCTAAGCACCCGATAAAATCTCCACGAAACCGTCTATAGCCACCGCCACCATCGTCCCTAGATCGGGGGGATCTGAAGTTCTTCCCGGCACCCTGCCGGAGGGGAGATCATCCCAGAGGCCTTCTCTCCGGTATGATGCGTGAGTAGTTCCACCTTGGACTATGGGTCCATGTAGTAGCTAGATGGTTGTATCTCCTCCTTTGTGCTTTCAGGTATAGATCTTATGAGCTCCATTCATGATCAATATCTAATCTATTTGTAATCATGCATGTTGTGTTTGCGGGGATCCGATGGATATTGAGATTATTATGTTGGTTTGATTAATGGTTTTGTCTTTATGATTCTATCATGTCTGTGTTGTTTGTGATATTGCATGCTCTCCGTTGTTAGTAACTATCTTGCCCAAGTAGTTGCTAGTGACTCCAAGAGGGGTATTTATGCTCGATAGTGGGTTCATGCCTCTAGTTTCTAAGGGAAGTGACAATAATCTCTTCGGTTATAGATATGATGTTGCTACTAGGGAGAAAACAATGGTATCTTGTTCATGGAACATGTGGTTTGTTTACCTTACACACTTTGCTTAAAGCAGTTGTCTGTTGCTTGCAACTTAATACTGGAGGGGGTTCGGATGATAACCTGAAGGTGGACTTCTAGTCATAGATGCAGTTGGATGGAGGTCTATGTATCTTGTTGTATTGCCCAAACGAATCTCATAGGATCTTTCTGACTGGTAATTGCATTGTTATGCCTTGTTCAGTTCCTGTCAATTGCCCTGATGTAATTTGTTTACCCTTCATGCCATGTTATTTATCTAAGGAGAGCACCTCTAGTGAACTATGGACCCCGGTCCAATTTTCACCATTGATACATCTTCCGTTGTTACCTGTTTACTTGCTACAAACCATTAACTTCCACACCATATGTTTAATCCTTTGTTACAGCAACCGGTGAGATTGACAACCTCACTGTTAGTTGGGGCAAAGTCTTGAGTTTTTGTTGTGTAGGTTTCCACGTTTCTTGCAACACCTGTGTGACGTTTCCTTCCTCCTACTGGTTCAATAACCTTGGTTTCTTACTGAGGGAAGACTTGCTGGTGTGCTGCTTCACACCTTGCTCTTGGGGTTCCCAACAAGCTCCACATCAATTGAGCCATCACCTACCTAGGGTGTGGGCGCCTGGGGTGGCCCCCTGGGTCACTCCAGGTGTCCCTCTGCCCCTTGTTTCGAGGAAAATTTTATTTTGAATTTTCTGGGATTTCTCGGGAAACTTTATATTTGGCCAATTTTCAGGGTATGAAAATTGATTTTCTCGCAGAAACAGTTTTTTCAGAACAAGAAAAAGCAAACCAAAAGCCAAACTACAGAAGTTCTAAGACACTCTAACAAGCAAACAACTAGCAAAACCAAAGCTAGCAAAAGAAAGGCAAAGACTAGGAAGGAGAAAAGGTAAAAGAAAGCAAGTATAACCACAGTGAAAACATTATTTTGTTCATAAGAATCCTTTTGTTAACAAGGTTGATCAAGTCTTGTTACCAAAACAATCTTATATGAAACAAAACTTTGCATTCCACAAGGTGATTATGTTACCTCATACTTGATAGCAATGGTCCCAATCATAATAATTTCAAAATTTTCTTGTGGAATGGGACAATATATTTCTCCAACCTTGATGCTCTCAATATTTTCAATGGAATTCAGGCAATAGCTCTTATCAATCTTCTTAGGGAAATAGATAGTATGCTCTTTGTCATTAATATTAAATGTTACTTTTCCTTGATTACAATTGATGACAGGACATGCAGTATTAAGAAAATGTCTCCCAAGAATAATACTCCCTCCTACCCATATTACTTGACTTGGATTTATTAAAATTTAGATGAACCTATATACTAAATGGAGTCTAGATTCATCCAAATCTAGACAAAATTGAGTCAACTAATATGGGTCGGAGGGAGTACACATATTATCATCTTTAGGCATTTCAAGCACAACAAAGTCAGTCAAAACCAAGCAATTATGATCCACTTGAACAGGAACATCCTCACATATACCAACAGAAATAGTAGTGGACTAATCAGCCATTTGCAAAGATATATCAGTTGGTATCAACTTTTCTAGGTGGAGTCCCTTGTAGAGAGAAAAAGGCATAACACTAACTCCAGCTCCCAAATCATATAAAGCAGTTCTGACATAATTATTATTAATAGAGCAAGGAATAGTTGGTATACCTGGATCACCAAGTTTCTTTGGAACCTTACCATTGAAGGAGTAATTAGCAAGCAAAGTAGAAATCTCCTCATTAGGAATCTTCCTTTTATTAGAGACAATATCCTTCATATACTTTGAATAAGGAGGCAATTTAATAGCATCAGTCAAAGGAATTTGCAAAAATAAAGGTTTCATCCACTCACAAAACTTGTTGTAGTGTTATTCCTCCTTTGACTTGTGTTTCTTACCTGGAAAAGGCATAGGTTTCTCCACCCAAGGTTCTCTCTCACTACCATGTTTCTTAGCAATAAAATCTTCCTTAGTGTACCTAGTGTTCTTAGTGTGCTTCTCAGGTTCTTCCTCAACTTCCTCCTGATTAGGAGAATCATTATTATTACCACTCTCAGTTTCAGCATCAGAGACAGATATACTATTTGGATCTACAGCAGGTTCAAGTGGTTCCTCAACTACCTTATGTTTCTTTTTCTTTCTCTTACAAGGACTACCACTACTCTCAGCTTGTTGAGAATCCTGCTCAATTCTTTTAGGGTGTCCTTTAGGATATAAAGGATCTTGAGTAGCTATAACACTCCTAGTTCCAATTCCATAAGCATTTTTGTCTCCCGAAGCATTAACTAGCATATCCTTTTGTACCTTAGCAAGTTGATCAAGTTGGGTTTGGACCATTTGAAAGTGTTTGCAAAGAATTTTAATATCATAAGAAGTTCTTTCCACAATATCTTTCAACTCATTTGATAGCTCTAGAGTTTTCCAATAAATTATTCTGAACTTGTTTATTAAAATTACCTTGTTTAACAATAAAAATGTCAAGTTCCTCTAAACATTGATCAGGAGGCTTACCATAAGGAATATCACCTTCATCAAAATGGAGAGAGTGTACCTCAATAGTATATGAGTGGGGAATTGGCTTACATAATTCTTATATAGGAGGTAAATTCTTCACATCTTCAGCTCTAATTCCTTTCTCCTTTAGACATTTCTTAGCTTCCTTCATCACTTCATCATTTAATGCAATAACTCCCCTCTTCTTTGGTGTTGGTGTTGGAACTGGTTCAGGCACAATTGGTTCAGGAGTAATAGGCTCAGGTATATTTAGCTCAGTTGAAGTCCAATCATCATAATTCTTGCTTATTTTATCCATTAATTCTTCAACATCTGTAGGAGTTCTTTTCCTGAAAACACAATCAGCAAAACTATCTAGGTAGGTCCTAGAATCATCAGTTAGTCCATTATAATAAATATCAAGAAGCTCATTCTTAGGCAATGGACATCCAGGATGTGCATGAATCAAGGCACAGAACCTTGTCTATGACTCAGGCAATTTCTCTTCTTCTCCCTGTTTAAAATCAAAAAGTCTCTGCAAAGCAGCATGTCTAGCACTAGGAGGAAAATATTTCTGGAAGAAAGAAGCTATCAAGCAATTAGGGCTATCAATGGAACCAGGAGGTAATCTATTAAACCAAGCCCTAGCTTCTCCTTTTAATGAAAAAGGGAAGATCTTAGTAACAAAATACTTGCGCATCTTAAAATCATCAGAGAACAAAGCACTCATAGTAGAAAGCTCATTCATATGAGCCACATCACTCATTTTCAGTCCCACAAAAAGGTTCTTTCTCAACAATGTCCAAATAGGATAAATCAAGAGAGAAATCATAATCTTTATCTTTAATATCTATGGGAGAGGTGGCAAACTTAGGATCAGAAGACAACTCAGGAATAATGATGCGTCTAGCAAGGAGACTCTTAATAGCACTAGTACCATGTGTGTTTCGGCACTCTTCAACAAATTCATCAGTGAACTCAATGTAACCATCATTAATATCATAACTTTCTCCAGACTCAAGTGAGCTAACAGGTGTAACATTGTCTTCACTAGGATTTCAGTATTTCCTAGACTAGCCATAGTAGCATCTATAAAAGGACCTAATGAACCACTCATATCAAGCACAGTAGAAGTAACATCATGAACATCAAAATCAGTTTCAGATTCAGCAGTAGTAGCAGTGTGTGTGGCATGAGTATGTGGTGGTGGTGTAACAAGTTTACTTATCACAGACAGTGAATCAAGAGCAACTGAGGTGTTTAGGATTGTACATCTTCTTGTAGTGGATGGTAAAATAGGGAACTTTCCATCACGAGACTTACCCATGATGAAAGGAGTAGCAGTGAACAATAATAGATCCAAGTGAACTTACAAATAAAGCTATGCTCCCCGGCAACAACGCCAGAAAATAGTCTTGATGACCCACAAGTGTAGGGGATCGCAACAGTCTTCGTGGGTACTTGACACAAGGGGAGCCAAAGAATACTTGCAAGCCTTAACAACTGAGTTGTCAATTCAGCTGCACCTAGAAATAGTTCTTGCTCACAAAAGTTTATCAGTAGCAACAGTTTGATAGTAGCAACAGCAAATCAATAGTAACAGCAGAACAGGAGCAATAGTAACAGTAACAATAAACGGTGGGTTTCGAGTGCGGTAGGCATAGGGATGGATGGACGGGCGTTGCATGGACGAGCCTAAACATGTAACTTCAAGATCTAGGTCATTGCAGATAAATAATAACAAGCATCCAAGTACTAAACAATCCTCGACATGTGCTCCATATGGAAAAGAAAGATAGAAGTCAAAGGCTATGCATAGTCAGTTGTTTCTTGAGTTGCACAACATCTTCTGTCTAGCCAGCCTATGGCAGTGACGCCTCTAGGGAACTACTGTCAATTAAGGTGCTCCTTTTAAAAGAGCACCGGAGCAAAGCATTAACACTCCATGAACACATGTGATCCTCACACCACATCTATCCCCTCCAGTTGTCCCAATTATTGTCACTTCGGGGCCTTTGGATCCGGACAATGATATGTGTACACAACTTGCAGATAAGATCACAAACAATATTATCATAACGATTCAATAATAAGTTCAGATCTGAGATCATGGCACTCGGGCCCTAGTGACAAGCATTAATCACAACAAGTTGCAACAAAGTCAAATAGCACTAATAGAGATACTAGGCACTATGCCCTAACAAATCTTATTCGATTACATGATAGAACTCATTCAATCCCTACCATCCCCATAGCCTACAGTGGGGGATTACTCACTCGTGGATGAGGTAAACATCGATGGTTGATGAAGAGGCGTTGGTGATGATGATGGCGATGATCCTCTCCAAATTCCCCGTCCCAGCAGGGTGCCAGAATGGAGTTTCTGGATCTGAATCTTGGTTTCTGATGGTGGCGGCGGAGCAGAACTCTTTTCTAGAAAACGTCGAACACCCCTAAGTTTTTAGGTCAAGGGGCAACTTATAGGCACCGAGGGAGCCCGAGGAGGTGCCTAGGGTGGCCGCACCCCCTAGGCGCGTGTAACACCCCAGTTTTAGCTACTTACTATTAGGGTTTGTTTTGTGCATCATGAGCATCATGCCTTAAACTTTGCATTGTGGAAAATTAAGAAAATCCTAAACCCTAATCTTCCACCTCTATTTGCAAATCAATTCAAAATAGTTTTGAATTTTGAAAAGTGACAAAATTAAAGGATCCCAAATTGATTAAAGGGGTCCCTGCAGTATTTTATATATTCTATAAAATCTCTGGTAATTTTGAAATCACCCAAAACAAATTTGAACTGAAAATACTTGACCAACTCTAACCAAGTCAAGTTCAAGTCTTCCAAAGATCTATTTATCTGCTATCAACTGGCAAAGGCAAGCATAGCCCCACCATGATATAATCCTATGATTTTGAAAGAATTTCAATTTCTGCAATGATGCATACGATTCTACTATGGTATTTTATCGATAGATAGAGTATCATATCTATTGCATTACTCCCTTTTGAGATTATATTACCTGATCCACTGCTCCTAGCATAACTAGGTTTGGCTTGTGTGCACTGCTAGAGCTTATATATGTGTCTGCTTAGCCATGCATAGCTATCAGTTCTGGTCCATCCAGATGATGTATCAGATGCAGAGAATCTAGTATGACAGGAGAACATGATGAGATGAGATTAGTGATATGAGGTTAAACATGCTAAGGCTTGTATGGGAGGCCACGGTGGGATGTGGTTTTTCTAGTCCCATGCTCGCCACCACTAGGAACTGAGTTCTTGCCTTTGGAACCAAGACGAGTGTGCAACCACACGGGGCCTGGACAACCTCATGACTAACTAACTTGCCTAGTAGATTCCATGAGTCACATAGTTCGGGCGTTCCATTCGACATATGCATAGAAAATCTTTTGAAAGATTTGCCGGGTGAAGTTGGTGCATTCATAACAGGTAGGTAAGCGTGGCCGAGGTTGCTTGGGGTAGATAGCACCCCTGGTAAACCAACCTCGCCTCACATATTTAAGTACCGGCTTCGGGATTTGACCCGTTACGGCGGAACCATACTTATTGCGTGACTCATGGTCTCGGCGAAAGCAAGGTAAAGGTCGTGTCTAACCACCCTCTCCCAGCCTTCCAAGGAAGAGGGCTATTACTAGTGGCATTAAGAGAAGGTTATTATGTGTGGGTAAAGTTGTACACCCCTGCAGGGTAATAATCTTTTCGAAATGATGTGTTCACGGTTATGAACGACTTGGCGACCGGACTCAAGATCATAGAGAACTATAACCTAATCGTAAAACTTGGCTGGTCCACGTGTGCTTAAGGATGCTTCCTCATGGGTACGAGGGGGTGATCCTAGTTGGTAGATGATGATGACTTGGTGGATATCAATAGATGATGATCAATATTTCGGAGACGTCGCTCTCTTATCCCCTTTTAAAATACTCTGATTAGACGAGATTCTTCTCCCTCTCTTGTTTTATAAAGAAAGATGGATTTTCGCAAAACAACTCCACTAGCCAGAAGTCTTGCGGAGTACACCCTGTACTCACCCTTGCATTGTTGATACTTTTGGCAGAGTAAGTGTTCACCTGAAGACGAGTTTCGTACTACATCGACATCGACGAGTAGCTTGGGGTTCCCGGCCGGCAGCCTGGAATCTATGGACTAGGATTCAGGCCTCTTAGTCCATTTGTTAAGTTTGCTATACTTAATAGCATAATTAAATTGCCTTCCGTTGTTTGATGTTTGTGGTCAGTGACCTCTGCTTGTAATAATTTGGTTCTCTGCTCAGTTATGAGCTTGCTGTAATAAATTTTTGTGTCGTAGGGTCACTGCCGTGTTACTGATTCTTCACTGGATATTCTCGAGCTCAAGGTTAAGCTTATTTCAGACGGAGGTCTGGGATTTGTTTAGCCCTGATCCCGGGGGTGTCACAGTTTTTGGTATCAGAGCAGTACCGACCGTAGGAAAACCTTGCTATTGGTCGATGTCGAGTCTAGTGCTTGTGAAAACTATTTTAAAGATGAAAAGTATTTGCAAAAACTCTAGTATGCTTCTTTTACTCCTTATCCAGTTTTGCTCTAACTCTGGGTCATCTTATCTGGTGTTGATTTTGGAAAAGTTTTGATATTTTTTCTAGTCTTTCAAAACTTAGGTGCCTTCTTGGCATGTCGTTTCTAAGCCAGTTGACCTAATATTGAGTTCTCTAGAGTTGTGTGTGTTGTGAATTCCTTGTTCCCCTTGCTCTTGTTCATTTGAGAGATTCCTTTCTATCGTGATCTCTCTATCTTTTGGGACCCACAATATTATACTATTGGATCTGCGGTGTTTTTTTCTAGGCTTCGAGGTTTCCTTTCGCCTCGTGTGCCTCCCTTTTATTTGTTTGGGTACCTTAGAAGTTGTTTCTTCTTTTGGAAGCTACCTCGTGATTACTATCTTGCAGTGTACGTTGTGTCACTCAAGTAGTAGTTACTCCTTTCTTTGGGTTTTAACCCTTGGACTTGAACTGAAGATCCCCGATTGTTTTAACATCCTTAAAATCATGTTTCAAAACTCATGCATATCATCCATGCATCCATGATCATTTAGGGTTCCATTTCAAAACCATTTCAAAATAGGAGCATCTGATGCTCATTATTTTATGTGAGCAACTATTAATCTAATGCCCCTCTCAATTGAAGAGATTATTTGTTTTAAACCAAGCCTTGCTTGCTCTCTTATTACTTTGTTTGATTGTTGGAGTTTGGAGAAAAAATTACAAAACAAATATGATTTGAAAACCATTTTTCAAAACGTATTCAAATCAAGTGCTATATCACTGTTTATTTTGTTCAATCAAAGGGACCAAGCTAGTACAGAGAGACCACTTGGTTTCATGCCCAAAAATGTGAGTGCTACACTCTACAAAAATCCAGAAAAGATTTGAATTCAAATGACCTTTGAATTTATTTGAAAATGGATCCAGAAAAATTAAAATAGAAATAGAAAAGGAGTAAAGAAAAGGAAAAAGGCCAGCGTCGCCAATCTGGCCCAACACTGGATCCATCCCAACAACCAGCCCACCCGGGGTTCCCCTCCTCTCCTTTGTTTCTCACCTGCGCGAACACACCCCTCTCACTGACGCCCCGGACCCACTTGCCCCGTCAGCATCGTCCCCAAACCCCGCCCACGACTGAGCCCTCCGCCGTTTCCTCCCCGCGTCACTGTCATTGATTGCGCGAGTAAATGCCGTTGATTCGCTGAGTAACTCCATGCCCAGCTCTGGCTACTTAAACCCCTCCTCCTCGCGCGCCATTTCCCCCAACAAAGCTAGCCAGAAGCGCCACCAGGCTGCTAGAATTTGCCCTCACACCGCCGCGGTACCGACAGACTCCGGCGACTGATTGTGGTAAGCCTCGTGCGTGCCTCGCTCTCTGGTTCATGCAAGCTTGTCCGCTATCACTTTGCGCATTTTCTGACGTTCGCCGTTTTCCTTATTTCGCACCAGAGCATCGACTCCGTCAAGCACCGCAACTTCCCGACGCCGTCTCCAACTTCGGCAAGGAATTCCGGTGAGGTTTGACCGCCCCGTGCTTTTTCCTTGACCCCATCTTGTTTGCCTGAACGATGCGCACGCGCTGATGCCTTTCGTTTGTGTTAGGGCAGATCAGAACGTCGCCAACGTTGCCGTCCACCTAAGCCCGACGCCGCCCCGACTCCGACGAGCTCCCACGGCCACAGCAGCACGCCCCCGTTTCCACGACGACCACGTTGAGCTTCCTCGTGCTCGTACGAGTCTGGTAAGCATCACCACTGCCCCTAGCCCTCGCTAGTTTCGCCGATCCATCGCCGGCAGAGCCGTCACCGCCGTTCTGGCCATTTGCGCCGCCGAGTTGTGGTCAGAGTGATTTGATCCACTGGATCTAGATCCAGTGGTTGAGATTAGAAGCTATGCGAAGGGGTACGGGCAGATCTGAGCCGCGCGTTTTAGTTAGATCTAACGGTTCGCAAGCGTGATCCAGCGCGAAGCTGTACCATCCAACCAGAAGCTGCCGCGTGGCATGTTCTTCGTTTTAAAATTCTGAATTAAATCTATTAGATGTTTAAACTTGTTTAAATCATAACTTTTGATTTCCACGTCCAAATTTGACAAATTTTATATCAATGGAATCAGGAGAGAAAGCCCTTTCCATTTATGCAATGTGTTTAATGTTTTGCTTCTGTTAAAATGGGTGTTTTTGCAGAAACATTTGTAGGCATAATTTGGGTATAATAATTATTTGAAAAATGTTTTAATGTTCAAATAAAGTTTATTTAGCTTGTTTTGTACTTGTTTATGATTCAGTACCATGCACTTGTCTTGTTTGGTGTATAAAATCATCACATGGCATTCTGCATGCATCCATATATTTTTGCTTGTATTTATTTTGTATGTGATTTTGGTGCTATTATCTTATGTGTAGATTTTGGTGCAAATAGTGATTGTGATTGTGAGGATTGTAGCTACTCTCCAAACTACCAAGGCAAGTGGTGCTTCATGATTTATTCCTATGTTTTTAACTATGCATTAGAAATAATTTTGCTAGCCTTGCATGGTTATTTTGAGCTATATGCTATGCTTGGGAAATCCTAGTAGTTGTAGAATTGCTAGAAATATTTCTAAGTATTATCAATGCCATGCTTAGCCTAGCTAGTAGCAACCAAGGGTGGTTATATATTCATGCTATGAATAAATATTTCTAAGTCTTTGGACTATGTTTTTGCTTAATAAAACAAATAAGTGAATGAAACACCTGGGTGGAGTGGAAAGAATGGGTTATGTTGAGTGGTTACACAAGGCCCATTTCTATGGTTTACCTTGTGTATCTCACTTGTGGAAAGCCACCCAGGAACAAAGGGATTTGAGATGCCATATGTTAAGAAGCTTCTAGTGCAGCCACTTGGCAATATGGGCTCTGCCTGGATCATATAGGTTGCAATAACTTAGCCATTTGGACAGTTGGTGGTAGTGGGATGATAGGTTGGAGCGCGTCCATTTGGTCTAAGGGAAGGCTTCTGAAAGGTCCTGTCTTGGTGAAAATCAAGTCTTGTGGGGAAAGTGCACAACCTCTGCAGATGGAAGAATCTAAGTACTTAGCCATGTCCCTGGTATTGGACAACTTGAGCATCAAGACATGGAAGCTATCAAGAATCTCCTCATCCCAATTTCTAAGTAAAAATTTGTGGTTGAACAAGGGTAAAGGTTCACCAATGTCTATTGGTGGTTACTTGGGAAAGATTTTATCAAAGAAAAACTTAGTGTTTTCAACTAATAGGTAAAACCTATTTTGAGCAAAGCAAGCCTAAGCTACACTTAGCCAAAATGCATATAGTATCTAGTCCACCAATATTCTACTAAGGTATCACTTGCCAATACTATTCCAATGTATTGACCCACTGTGGCTGTAACTTGTGATGTTGCAGGTTATTCTAACGATGATTAGGAGTCATGAGTCTACACTCAACATGCTTGCCTGTGGCACATGAAGATGAAGACTTATCTATCTTATTATATATTTTGAACTCTTGTATTAGGCCTGTGGCCATGGAGTTTGTAAAAGACTATGTTTGTCTCTGGAATGATATGTTATAATGACCTTTGTTTCTGTGTACTTCATCTTAAACTGTGGATGCTAGCATTGATCCAGGGACTAGCATTGCAATCACAGGGATCCTTTCCTTTACAAAGGAGGGATCTTACAATTGTGCAGGATTCTATTGTTGTGAATCTTGTACATGAAGCTGGTCTTTAAACCAAGATCCATCCCTTTGACCCCTGTTGTTAATGTTCACACATTACCTCAGGATGGATGGTATTACAATTCTAGCCTCCAAGCTTGTGGTTATTATCGCGATTGAATTGTGACGATAAAGGACTTCCCCTACCACAAGCTATGGAAGATGTTCTTTAATGGAACCAAAAAGATCACGACAAGAGTACTCCTCGAGAGTCTCACATCTATATTCGTGACTCTGCCACACTACCACTTCTATGCATTGGTTTTCAGAAGATTAATAATCTATGCATCCACATCTCGGGATTCTATCCTGAGCATGTTCCTTTCCCCTTGTTGTTTTCCGACCTTTGTCTACCAGTTGGTAGCGAAGTAGTAAATGTGCATCGGTGTCTTCCGAAGCAAGATACTCTCGTGGTCCGTCATGACAAACCATTTCGGGATGTCGGGAGAAACAAACTCCAGTACCTCGTCATTTCTAGGACCAGGTCAAAGTGTTGTAATCCGCAGATTAAGAGGCAATGAGTGTCTTCCATCTGTTCTATCTTGAAATATCACACCCTTTTATACTAAGAGGTCTTGCTGAGTTCCATGACCCCTTAATGAAGTGATGCTTTTACACATATTTACCCACCCTTCCTCGAGCTTTCGCGCTCATGAGTGATGCGTGTGCGTAATAATGTGGTCATCTGAGATTCTAGTTATTGTTTAGAACTCAAAGGACATTTGAATCATTCTTAGCGTGATTGGTTAACCCCATCACTAAGCGAAATTTGACTGTGTTACCAAGTCCGTTATTCTGGTACACTTTCTCCGGTCAAAGAGTTAGGATGTTGCCGAAGCTCTAAGACTATGTCTTCTTGACTTATAAAGCAAGTTTCCTCTCGAACTAAGTGACATATCGGTGGTTCGTGATATTCTAGATGTCTACTAGAAGTATCGCCATGTTGCCACATGACTGAGTTATCAAGTTCTTGAGCAAGTAAGTTATCTGAACTGCTCCTTTCTCCAAGGATCTGTACTGGATACCCCTGAACTAGTTGGTTGAACTTAAACAACAACTTGGAGAGTTGTAAAACAAAAGTTCTATCTGATTCAGTTTTTTTTCTAAAAGGGATGTTTAGTTTTGTTCGTGTTGAAGAAAGATATTATTTCCTTTGTGGATATGTTATCGTTCCCCCACCTTTGATTTGATTTGGGTTATCGTCAAACAAACTCAGTTCCAAGGATAATATTGATGATATTTCTTCTCATGATGTTCCACTTGAGTACATCTTCATGTCTTTGGTCTAACCAATACTCTTGCCTTGTTATACAACATATGAGTCCATCTTATTGGAGTGTCTTGATAAGTTTGTTGCTGAACCCATCAACGACATTATTATTTTCTCCATGCTAGACAAGATTCATATGGAGCAATTGACATTAATGTTGGAAACATTCGAGAACCATCTTTGAATCATCCCGAAGTATGCGTTCTGGATGTTAGAAGTAATCTTCTCTGGTTCACGAGCAAGTGTTGAAAGATGTCGCCGTGGATTCGAGTAGAGTTAGCTCCGTTCCCTAAGGACACATGTGTGTATTGTTGTTAGCACCTTATGTGTGTAAAGTTGTCTCTCGACAAGTTGTAAATACATGGGTCTAGCAATTTAGCTCAGTCTTTTGGAGATTTACCCTATAGTCCCTGTCTTGAGAATCTAGTAACTTTACCTTTGTGTAAATGTTGCAACGTTTCTATTTCGACATGCTGAGTCTGAAGTATCACTTCACTTAACCAAAGCTGAATCTCAAGCAGCAATGATGGTTGGTGTTCCTCAAGGTTTTGACATAGGTATCTTTGTAAATCTAGCAATAATGATGTAATGGTTCACACACTTTGCCGGAAAGACCTCTTGTCATAATCTCTTGAATCAGCAATAACAACCACTCTTCATGAGGTTTCTTCTATAAATGATTATAGGAGTTGTGCTTATGGTTTCCTTTGTATCTGAAGTTCAACTTTTACTTGATGTTTGATTTCTCGAACATCAAGGAGAACATTTAAAGTAGTGTTGCTAAATGTCTCTCGGTCGATCCTCCAGACCATTTTATGTTGGCAATCATTTGTTTGTGCCAAGTAATTAAAGTCTGAGAATGAAGTTTCTTTCTTCTCGTGTCATCGGGAATCTTCTAAACTATTCACCTTGGTGGTGTAAAGTGATACCACAGTCTTTGGCAAAGATTTTGGTATACCTGGATGGATAAAGAGTTTCCTTCATCTTCTCAAACATGTTTGAAGAGTGACTATGGTTTTGATAATCAATAGTTTCTCTCGTTACATACTCCATGTGACTCTTGTGAGTCCTCTCCACAAAACACCTTTCTGTCTTGACCCTCTGTTGAATGAAAAAGTGATCCTTCTGTGTCAAAAGTAGTTCAACAGCTTGGTTTTGTTGATCCATATCTCTGCAACTTGAAATCTCTACTTAAGTTGTTTAGTAGAGGTTCTCCATTGAAGTCTGCGTTATGTTCTTCCTGTTGGAACCTTCCTCTTCAAAAGCTTAAACCCTTCTGAGTTCCATGGTCTCAATCCTTATAAAGACCATATATCTAACAACTTGAAACCTTATCCTCCTATTTCCTCTGTTACCTTGGCGTGTTTCATGTTTTTCATCTCAGAGTTGTTTCCGAACACTCCATCCATGAGTTGACCATGAGATACTCTGTGTTGTTTAGTGTGTTTCCCTCTTATATTTAGAGTGACCCTATTTCTTTCTCTCTCTGTCTCTTTTCCTACCTTTGGAATCTCGGGTCGAGATTCTCGTAAGGGGGATAGAGCTGTAACACCCCAGTTTTAGCTAATTACTATTAGGGTTTGTTTTGTGCATCATGAGCATCATGCCTTAAAATTTTCATTGAGGAAAATAAAGAAAATCCTAAACCCTAATCTTCCACCTCTATTTGCAAATCAATTCAAAATAGTTTTGAATTTTGAAAAGTGACAAAATTAAAGGATCCCAAATTGATTAAAGGGGTCCCTACAGTATTTTATATATTCTATAAAATCTCTAGTAATTTTGAAATCACCCAAAACAAATTTGAACTGAAAATTCAAAAGGGAAATGAAAAACAGAAATTGAAAAAGGTTTTCTGTAAAAAAATGGAGCAACCTAGCTAACCAGGCCGGCACAATCTCTCTCCTCTCCTCCCTGCCGCCCATCCACGCAGCAGTCAGCCCAACACGGCCCACTCGGCCCGGTACCCCTTGGTCATCCGTCCCCTTTCTTCTTCCACGCCGACAGAAGGAGAAGCTCGTCCGTGGCAGCGCCGATGCCTTCCTTCCGTGTCGCTTCTCTGCTGCCGTTCGTCGCCGATTGGAGCGGGGATAAGACCCCGCGCTGGCACCCACTCCGTCCTCATCATCTTTCCCTCTCCCTACCTCTCTTCCTCGCATTCCTCCTCTGGTCGAACCCTGGCCGCCCAGTAGCCGGACAACGCCGTCGCTCTAGATTGTCCCAGGCCAAGCCATGGCCACCATCGAGACCGCCATGTCGTTCTCTTCCTCCTCACAAAGTCACCCTAGCAAGGGCGCCCGCAATCAAGCCAATCGTGACCTCCTTCCCGAGCTTCGTTCGCCGTCGTCCCCGTCAATTCCGGCCACCCCGGACCTCGCCGTCGAGTTTGCCGTGCTCCTGGTGAGCTTCTGAAGCTCAAGGTGATCTTTGTTTGGCCGCTTGTTTGCTGTAAGCTGTCGTGCACCGTGTTGCTACAAGTTCCGCTGCCGCCACCCGCCGTACTGCTAGCTCCGGTGACCACTCCGCAGCGGCGCCACCATCTTTAGGTAGCCCGCGTCGCCCTCTCTCTAACACCCTCATCCACGCAAGCGCGCACGCCTTCCTCCGCCGTTCCGCGCCGCCGTCTGGCCCGTTGGCCGGTGAGCCAACGTGGAGCCCATGTGGCATCCACGTAGTGCCTGCGTGGCCCAGGCCCACTCGTCAGCCTCTCTGGCTAGCTTCTGCCTAGGTGAGACATAATAACCAGCCCCCCTCGTCAGTCACAGTGGCTAGGCTCAGTAGCGGTGAAAAAAGTTTAACCCCCCCCAGCTGATGTCACAGTGATGCCATAATTCAATTTAAATTGATTAAATAATTTCTAAAATTGGTATAATATTTTAAATTCAATAACTTTTAATCTGTGATTTAGAAAAATACAAATAATATATCAAAATGTTCAGAAAAATGAGCCCTAGATATTTAAGCTATAATCATGCATTCTTCAACAACTTAAATGACAAGTTTAATTAGAATAACAAATGCACCCATCTCATATGTTCCGGAGTTTCTCCGAATTAGGGTTTTCAACCCTCGGAACCCCGATTAAACTGTCGAGCATGCTTTAGGGTTTCAATTCAATGCAATTTAACTTGTCATATCATCATTATTGTTTGAGCATTGCAATGATGCTATGTGTTGATTGTTTCCCTTTCTTTCCGGTATTTGGTTCTTCCTGGTAGAATACGATATCGAGATCGAGATCGAAGACCGAGATCAAGACCGTCGAAGATCGAAGATCGATAAACAATACTTGACCAACTCTAACCAAGTCAAGTTCAAGGCTTCCGAAGATCTATTTATCTGCTATCAACTAGCAAAGGCAAGCATAGCCCCACCATGATATAATCCTATGATTTCAAAAGCATTTCAATTTCTGCCATGATGCATATGATTCTACTATGGTCTTTTATCGATAGATAGAGTATCCTATCTATTGCATTACTCCCTTTTGAGATTATATTACCTGATCCACTGCTCCTAGCATAACTAGGTTTGGCTTGTGTGCACTGCTAGAGCTTATATATGTGTCTGCTTAGCCATGCATAGCTGTCAGTTCTGGTCCATCCAGATGATGTATCAGATGCAGAGAATCTAGTATGACAAGAGAACGTGATGAGATGAGATCAGTGATATGGGGTTAAACATGCTAAGGCTTGTATGGGAGACCACGGTAGGATGTGGTTTTTCTAGTCCCATGCTCGCCACCACTAGGAACTGAGTTCCTGCCTTTGGAACCAAGACGAGCGTGCAACCACATGGGGCCTGGACAACCTCATGACTGACTAACTTGCCTAGTAGATTCCATGAGTCACATAGTTCGGGCGTTCCATTCTACATATGCATAGAAAATCTTTTGAAAGATTTGTCGGGTGAAGTTGGTGCATTCATAACAGGTAGGTAAGCGTGGCCGAGGTTGCTTGGGGTAGATAGCGCCCCTGGTAAACCAACCTCGCCTCACATCTTTAAGTACCGGCTTCAGGATTTGACACGTTACGGCGGAACCATACTTATTGCGTGACTCATGGTCTCGGCGAAAGCAAGGTAAAGGTCGTGTCTAACCACCCTCTGTCGGCCTTCCAAGGAAGAGGGCTATTACTAGTGGCATTAAGAGAAGGTTAGTACGTGTGGGTAAAGTTGTACACCCCTGCAGGGTAATAATCTTTTCGAAATGCCGTGTTCACGGTTATGAACGACTTGGCGACCGGACTCAAGATCATAGAGAATTATAACCTAATCGTAAAACTTGGCTGATCCACGTGTGCTTAAGGATGCTTCCTCATGGGTACTAGGGGTGATCCTAGTTGGTAGATGATGATGACTTGGTGGATATCAACAGATGATGATCAATATTTCGGAGACGTCGCTCTCTTATCCCCTTTTAAAATACTCTGATTAGACGAGATTCTTCTCCCTCTCTTGTTTTATAAAGAAAGATGGCTTTTCGCAAAACAACTCCACTAGCTAGAAGTCTTGCAGAGTACACCATGTACTCACCCTTGATTTGTTGATACTTTTGGCAGCGTAAGTGTTCACCTGAAGACGAGTTTCGTACTACATCGACATCGACCAGTAGCTTGGGGTTCCCGGCCGGCAGCCTGGAATCTATGGGCTGGGACGTCATCATTATGCTTCAGGCCTCTTAGGCCATTTGTTAAGTTTGCTATACTTAATAACATAATTTGCCTTCTGTTGTTTGATGTTTGTGGTCAGTGACCCCTGCTTGTAATAATTTGGTTCTCTGCTCAGTTATGAGCTTGCTGTAATAAATTTTTGTGTCATAGGGTCACTGTCGTGTTACCGATTCTTCACTGGATATTCTCGAGCTCAAGGTTAAACTTATTTCAGACGGAGGTCTAGGATTTGTTTAGCTCTGATCCCAGGGGTGTCACAGCGCGGGGCAGGGCCCACCCGCGCCTGGCAGGGGTGTGGCCCCCCTAGGCCTCCACTCCGTTTTGTCTTCTGGCTCCATGGGTCTTCTGGTGAAATATAATTTTTAGCATATTTTCCAGGATTTTTCTTGATAGTTGATTTTCTGCACAAAAACTAGAGACCAAGGTAATTCTGCTGAAAACATCGTCAATCCGTGTTAGTTGTATCCAAATCACACAAGTTTAGAGGAGAAACAATAACAAAAGTATTCGAGAAAGTAGATATGTTTTGGACGTATCAGTTACCCATATGAACATAAAGAAGTTATCATGTGAAAAATGCTACAGTTATCCACACTCAGAAAGTAAAAAGTTATCAAGTCTTAAAAAGTGCAGTGACCCACACCAACATAGAAAAGTTATCCAGGTATAAGTACACAACTAATCAAGAACAATTAATAAAATTATGCATGCACAAAAAAGAGTAAACCCTTACAGATATAGAAATTTATATGATACCATTTTTAAAAAATAATAATTACAAAGTTAAAAACACAAAATCAGAACATCATGACAAAAAACGGAGAGGTTACCCACATGAACATAAAGAAGTTATCATGTGAAAAATGCTACAGTTATCCACACTAAGATAGTAAAGTTATCCAGTGATTAAAAAAATACAAAAAATGACTGAGATAAATAAAATATGCTCCTCGACTGTACGTCAATATCTCCCAGAAAATATGCTCCTCGACTGTACCTCCCAGAAAAAGCAGACCGCATCATGATAGGAGTATGTCAATATCTTTGCAGACAAGAGACTTGATTTCATTATCAACCTCCTCGACTGTACGTGACTTCTTCTTCGTAGACCTTTCATACACACGCAGAGGGGTTTGTTGCTATCCAGCCACAACAATAGCAACATGAGCGTTAGTCCCGGTAAACTGGTGAGACAGGATCTGCAACAGGTGACCTATCTTTTGGTGTTGACATATAAGGATTGGCAGGTAATCTTGCTCCTGGACTGTTATTCTGGTCTTTAGTGGAATCCGGGAAAGTCAAGGATAGCTGGACATTAGAAGAACCACTCGCATGACCACCGACCAAACCCTTCCCCTTCATGTCCGCACGGACATACCGTTCAGCACCGTCATCTCCGTTGCTATCTAACTGGGGCTCAAGGGTGTCATCATCATTATCAGAGTTGCTGTTGTGTGAATCCCGCAGAATTATATCATTAGTAGGAAGAACAGGAGACAATACTACATTACTGTGTGGAACATTCCTTCCACGAGAGACAACTCGAGTAACCCTAGCACCACGAGCAGCACTTGAACTAGCACCACGAGCAACACTTGATCTAGCTCCACCCATGAAGATTCCTCCCATGGGTTGCTGTGAGACCCTGGCACATGGCTCAATAGGATTGGTAGGAAACTCATACCGACAAGTTGCAACTTCTTTTCCGGACGCTCATTCGAAAAGAACTCTAAGGTTAAGCATGCTTGGCCTAGAGCAATTCTAGGATGGGTGACCGACTGGGAAGTGGGTACCGGGTGCGCATGAGTGAGGACAAAGTGCGCAGAAAAGACTAGTGTTGGTCTATGGGGTTAGTCTAGAGATCCTATTGAGCTGCCAGAAGTGACAGTCGTCGGTCCGGAGTGACCGGGGGTGTTACAAGTGGTATTAGAGCCGACCCTCACGGTTACATGGGCGTGTGCGGGTCAGTGGCGGACATGTGTAGCATGGCGCGTGTGGCCCGGAGTGGACACGACATGGCAATGTGCCGGCACTAGACGCACAGACGTGTGCCAAGAGGGGACGTTCCTGGCTTGTGGTTGATCGACGAGGACGTCGATCTTCTAAGGGTGGGTGTATGTGAGACCCTGGCGCATGGCTCAATAAGATTGATAGGAAACTCATACCAACAAGTTGCAACTTCTTTTCTAGAAGCTCATTCGAAAAGAACTCTAAGGTTAAGCGTGCTTGGCCTAGAGCAATTCTAGGGTGGGTGACCGATCGGGAAGTGGGTACCGGGTGCACATGAGTGAGGACAAAGTGCGCATAAAAGACTAGTGTTGGTCGGTGGGGTTAGTCTAGAGATCCTATTGAGCTGCCATAAGTGACAGCCGTCGGTCCGGAGTGACTGGGGGTGTTACAGTTGCGTTGCAAGATGACCACCAAACTGGGCAGTAAATTGTTTCGCCATTTTAGCACCAGCATTACCTTGCACCGCTGCGGTGACCCAGCATACCACTTCATGATGTAGTACACTATAGTCGTTGACATAACACCAATGAAACACCGTTCACTAGTATTACATCCCTCAGAGTGGTACAACAGAAACACAGCAGGTCCAAGACATGACTATAGGTTACAACTCAACTCTTTACACAAGATCCAGAGAACACTCTAGGTTTAAGAGAGAGAAAGAATCTTCTTACAAAGAAGAAACAGAAATAAATAACTCCAAAAACTATCATACAGTTGAGACTAGTATTTTAACTAATGGTCAGGTATTGCTGCTATCGCAATACACTACAGAAATAGGTTCTACGGCTAGATATTATCTTCCTATCTAATCAGTAACTTCGTCTTCACTTGAGTTGGTGTATATGTTGACCTTCTTGACTTTATTGAAGAGATTTAGCTCTTGATGATGATTCCTGGAGCATAACTTGATGTGGACGGCGTCTGTACTGGCTTTAGAACCTAGTAAGGGTTAAGAAGATACTTTGAGTACGAGCGTACTCAGCAAGTTCACTAGAAAAGGAGTGTTTGATGCACTATATCTACAGCCACAGACCATAGGTCATAGGCAATGCAAGTTTTTGTAAACATTTCTTCAAAGGTTACTTTTATTCTGAAAAACTATGTCCATCAGCCTTCACGGGTTTACCAGAACTTTCATGGAGTTCCTTTCCCGCCGCGTTCGCAGCTCCTTCCCGGAACAGGGAGTAACAAGTTACAGTTTTTACACTCTACAGAGGTGCGTTACTTTTCCCATGAGAGATCTTAGCTTTGTTGCACATCCGAATGGCAGGTTCGTTCACACTTCCTTGGTGTGAGGCCCAGACTAAGATCCAAGCCAATCACTGCCTTCTCCGCGACCCCGCATGTCTCCTTGGTGTACGCCAGCCCACCTATTGAATTACGGCAATTGTCAGTACAGACCGTTCAGATGCCGGAACTATCATGGGACGTTGAAGGCTCCCACCCATATGCTGCATATCCTCTATGAATTACCATATAATATGCACGCTACGAGTGATAACATCCACGACCCGCACATCCGGCTCCATGCGAGAGGGAAAAGATGCAGCTGACTTCTCCGTCCCATTCCAAATCTCATGGTCAACGCGTAATATACGGCACAAGAATCACTGGCGACATTGGTTGTTAAGTCCTAGATAATATGTTCCTTTACCACCGGAATTCTTATAGTAGGTTATTACCTCATGGTAAATAACCTATAATCACATTATTATGAAAATAGTGTTTTCTGTCCTTTTTCAAATGCATGTGATGACAACACTGGATTTGCAAAATACTTTACAGAAAATAATCAAAGGACATGAGCAAGTGTGAACTTGCCTTGTTGTGATTGCAAGATTATGCACTCACGGTCTTCAAGACAATGTAAGATCCAATATCTGAAATTAGCATCATTGGTCCCGTAAGGACTAATGTTTAAAGAAGCGAGATGCTTTTATGCATAAGTAATGTAATGCAAGTTGATAAATGTGAATCCCGAGGATAACGTTGATCTAGGGTTTGGATACTGGAAATGATTACTTTAGAATGTGTTGTCATTTTAGATAAGTTTCATACTTGTGCATCTTATTAAGGCTTGTGAGTGTGTGTGAAACAATATGTACATATAATGTCATACAACAATAAGATATACTAATGAGATGTGCTACTCAAGGACTACTTATATGAGAATTATCTTATCTTCAAGTTTTACTTTGCAAGTAATGGCATTTATAAGGAACTTAAGTGTTAACAATCCTAAGTATATAAGTAAAGCTTAATGTAATGTGATTATTATTGATTGTCACTTGATGTTTGAAGTGGCAAAGAGAATAACATTTGAAGAAAAGATTTCTTTTCTAAGGTCTAATCAATTTTTGTGGTTAATCAAATATGGTTGATGTTGTTTGTGCTTGCTTGAATAGTTTGGATTTGAGATGCTTTATAACTTAATTATAACAGACCAAAGTTAACTATAAAGTATATAATAAAGTTTTTAGCATTATACTTAAAGTCTGGTAGACTAAAGTTAACTTTAAAACATAGATGGACTTTTAGGTGTAATGCTTATTATACTTATACCTTGTTCACTTTATAATGTTTCTTTAAAGTTACTTAAGAATGGTATTATTTTTAGTTGGTAATGGTTTCTTTACATTATAAATGTATAAAGGGATTTATCTCCCTATAAGGGTGTGGTTAAGGTTTGTGAAAAAGTAAACAATATTATTTACTACTTATGAATTCACTATAGTGTTTTGATTTGTTTATAAACTTGTGGTTAAAGTAAAGGAGTAGGTTTTATTTCACTACAATTTATCCTTGGAGATTTTATATTGGATAATGATCCTTTTATAAAATAATCTACACTTATGGTTGAATGATAAATCAATAAAATTGCATTTTTAAAATGTGTTGAACCATTTTGACTTCATAATATTAGTATTTAAGACTAATACTATTTATTATATTTAATTGGTTAATTTAAGAAATATTAATAAATTTTATTTGACATTTTATGAATTATTAACTAAAAAAATAGGTTTAAATTCAAGTTATTAAAATGTATAACTTTTCATTTAACTTAAAATTGGAATATTATATTTTTAACATATAGGTATTATTTTTGTGATCATTTTGGTATATTACATTTATTTTTGTGATTTATAAATAATTAGTTGTGATTTTTATAATACTTGTTACTTTATAAAGACTTAATAAATAACAAATATTTAATTAAGTGGAGTAATAATGCATGATTATAGCTTTAAATTATAATTCTTATTTTTCTAAGATTTTTGGTATTTTAATTATATTTTTAACATTTAAAATTATTAAAATATGAATTATCTAAGTTTTATTACTTATAAAACCTTTATTAAATAATATTTATTAAATAAACATCAGAATAATATTTGGTAATGGTTTTAAGTTGTAGATTTTGTTTTTCTAAATTTTTTCATATATTACACATAATTTTCTGAATTATAAAACAAAAGATATTAAACTTATAAGATTTACTTATTTTTATTACATTTCTAGAATATTGATATTTGAATTCATATTGTGTTTATCAATTTTATTAAACAGTTAATACTTTTCTTACCGAGGCAAGATCTACCCAAGGTCACTGACCAGTAGGGTCAGTACCACGTTGGATGCCACATGGGCACAGACCAAGTCAAATGTGCTGACTGGGCTGAGGTGGCGTGTGCATGACACAGTGATGACGTCATAGAGGATGATCCTCTCAGATCGATTGAGAGCACACAGGCTAGCAAGGAGGGTGGTGTTCGAAAGAGGGATCCACGACGAGACTATTGGTGGCGGCGCCACTCTAAAATGGTCACCGCAAGGCAGGGCACGACGGCAACTGGCGGCTATGCACGGCGGTGCTCGCCAGTGACTCGATACAGGAAGCAAGCAAAGCTTTTAAGCATATGAGGAGACTCAGTGACTCACATAGAACACGATGGTGCGGTTGATAGGGCGAGGCGAGGTCGAAACCGACGACGAACGTCGCTGACGGGAGGCGGCAATGATGTGTCGATTGCGTCGATAGGGGAATCTTCGGACTTCGGGGCTTGGCTTGGGAGAACGAGGAAAACAGGGCAAGGCTAACGATGCTATCAGGAAGGCCAGGGGATCTCGGGAACGATGGCGATGTGCAGCTCCGGCGAGTTAGGTTTTCAGTCAGAGAGGAAATGGAAGAGGAAGAAGGGAACTAGGGTTCTTCGGTGGCGGCGCTGGGATTATATAGACGATGCAGAGCGGTGGCGCTCATCTTGGCGCGCGGTGCGCATCGCAGTGCTGGCGAACGGCGGATGACATGCCAGGCAGCAGCTTGCGTCGGCGTTGCTTTTTGTTGGTAGGAAGAAGAAAGGGAAAAAGAGATTGAAGGGGTACAGGCCGGAGTTGGGAAGGTTGCTGTTGGACTTCAGTGGAACGCGCATGAGAAGTAGTTAGTTCCGTGAGGAAGTGGGCCGTGGGCCAGATTTGATGCTTCTTCTGTTTTTTCTTGGTTCTATCCCTTTTCTATTATTCCGTTTTGTTTTTAGCTTTGTATATTACACAATTGTTTTGAGTTTTCTTATTTTCTTTATATAGATACTTTTCCTATTATTATTTGTGAGGGCCTTTGATATGAATTTAATTGGGGCTAAATTTCATAAACTTATTATAGAATGCATTATTATTAATTAATGAGATTTTATTCTCATTAATACATAATATTAAGGCAACTTTTATATTTAGTGATCCTTCATAAGTATTTGATACATAAAGTTTCAAGTACTAATAGGGTTTGAAATTATAAATGCTTACCCAAGGGTTTTAGGGTTCTTAATACATTTGTATTCTTTTGTTGATATGAATAAAGATTAATGGCTAAACACATTGTCTTTATGTTTGTGATTTTTAATAATATCACCACTTAAAGTAAAATAGTGAAGTTGTTCTCTAGGCTAACTTATGAGACAGAATTGATAAAGATAGTTTTTAAGCACCTAAGACAATGAGGGTTGAGAATGAACAAGATGTGCTAAAGTGATCTGATATAGGAAATTATTCCTATATAGTATTATGAAAATAAAATGATCATCCAACAGATGAGATGGGTGTTAAGATTGGTTATAGATTTAAGTTTTAGATTTGATCTAGAATTTCTATCTCTCATACTTCAATAATACTGGACTTCTAATTAAGGAATTCCTTTCCTAGATATACTACTTCTTCCTATCCCTCATCATGTGTTAACATGAGGAGCTTTACTTTACAAGAATATTCTTATCCACCTTTTATCCTTCTAAATCCATTTATAATTCCAATGAGCTTGACACTGAAGCTTTCATAATCTTGTCATATCTATACTTGGTTATATCAAACTACTCTACTACTAATAATCTCCAATCCAACAAGTGGTTACTCCTAACTCCATTCATACTCTTCCTTAATCATCCATCACTAACATTACTTCAATAGAGGTATACATCAAATCCTACTTCACCTCAAGTGCTTAATATTTCCAAAGAGGAAAATACTACTTCTTTAATCCAATGTTGCTCTAACATCATCTTAATTATACTATCTTGTCTCTACTTGACTCCAGTATCTAATACTCTAACCTCACATTATATTAATGTAACTTGTAATGACTAATCTAGGATAATATATCTATATTAGGGTTTAATCATGTTCTATCCACCAATGTCACTTATACATGATATAAGCATTCAATCTTGGTGAATAAGGTATGGTCATTATAATCCTTTGATCCTTTATGGTTCAGGTTTCCAGTTGGCTAAACAAGGCTTCCATCCATACAACATTACAGTTGTATTATAATTATCTTCTGTTTAGCTCTATTGGATTAAGAGATATAATTCATTGACTATACCTACTTGATCCAATAGGACTACTCCTGGTAACTATCTTCAGGATTCATCCTTGTAATCTTCTTTATTACCATATAATTACATATTCCAGTAACTCTTCTATCATTTCAGGAGTGAGTTAACTCCATCAATTATCATATGGATCTTATTCTCTTCCAACTCTCCCATCATATAAATGATATTCAAATCTAGCATTACTATTTACCTCTTTTTACTTCTTTCTTTATAGGCCTTAAGGGGATACTATGATGTGGTCAAGATTTGATAGATTAAGAGTTGGTGAATCAATAGTTGATTACTCAACATTGATGAACAACAGATATTGGAATATGATTCCAATAGGAATGGTAAAGATTGGTATGGACAAAAAGATATATGGTGAATGATCTGGATCTGGTTTCTTTCCTACTCAATCTCACTAAATAAGTAGGGTTAGGTATTACCATGATACTCATGGTATAAGTAGATGGGGTTAAGATAGATCAAGATTTAGTTGTTGCATTCCTATTACTTAAGTTATGTTTATAACTTGGTATTCATGAGTTGTATATTGAATACTAGGATATGATTACTTAAGCATCAAATATAAATCATTAAGTAATGTATTAGGGTTTAACATTTATTACATTTGATCTACCCTTAGATCAAATCTCCCTTACCCAAAATAAGGTTTTAGAAAAGGTCATATTGAAACTTATCGCAGTCAACTTGATGATCTACTTCAATTCCATCAAGTTGAGAGAAGCTTCAAACACTTTGACAGGTTTTTTTATATTTAAAAGCGCGGAAATTATTCGGATTTTCTATGCATGAATGCAATGCACACATCTGTGTTCAGCTTATTTCTAAGCTCTAATGCTGGGATGTTACAACCGCCGTCAAGCCTTGCACAAGCGTACTCATTAAACCAAAAATACCAGATGCGAAACTACCAACAAGATTAGACATCTGTGACTTTTGTTGCACAAAGAAAAAGAAAAGAAACAACAAAAACATTTAGAAAACAAAAGCAAACAAAGTAACATGACCAAAAAAGATTAGTATAATATCAACATCCTAAAATCTTACCTCATTTGAACAACCAGGGTCTGCGCAAGTGTCAAAACATTTGTTGAACCCTTGGGCACCACCAAAAAGTCCAAAGCTTATGCCATACCGAGGTTTCAACTGCACAAACAAAAAATACAGAATTAGCAAATGTGATCAACCAATTTTCTACATATTACCCAACTTACTCACATTGTGACCTACATGTTACCACCCAATAAACACATAAGTTACCCACTATTTATACTGAATGTGATCAAGTAGTTTTATAAAATGTTACCAACCCGTAAACATAAAAGTTATCCACAACATAAAAACCCATATGTTACAAAAATGTATAACCTAGCTCCAGCTTTCCATATCCCTTTCCATCATTCTGCAGATCAGCCTTCAACACTTGATCAATTAGCTCTCTTGACCATATGTTCACAGCATACCGCCCTTCCGGCAAATCAATATCCAACCCGCTAACATCAAGTGAGTCAACATAAAGCAACTACAAAAAAAATTAAAAAACCAGAAAAGAATACAATCAATACACTAACTAAAACATAAAACAAATTTGAATATAGAAGGTAATACTGAAACAATTTAAAAACAACAATGTGTACCTGCAAGAGAAAAAGGCAAGCTTGCGTATGAGTACCCTTAGAAAGCTCCTCGTGCAGTTGGTCAGCGACAAATTTGCACCACTGGAACTTGGACACATTTCCAATGTTGTGCTGAAATTAGATAATGGAAAAGAAGCTACCAACATAACATCAAAACTTATGCATATGTTACACAACACCACAAACCTAAAACAAAAATGTTACCACCCCTATAACACACTGGTTATCATCACAACAAATAGAAAGTTATCAACACAATAACATATAAGTTACCAGCCAAGACAGATATTAAAAAGAATAGACACGACAAGAGAAACTAACCATGATAGGGTAGCACTTATGGCAAACATGGTTCTGGGTGGTCGGTGACAGAAGTGTGTACACAATGTACATGACATATACTTGCTTGCTCATCGCCATATGAATTCATATCCTCAAGATTTCAAAAACTCGAGTTCTCAAAGGGGTGCCACCATCATCAGGAAAAACAACAGGGGCAAGGGCACCCTGAATTTCTAGATGCATAATATGGGACCGGCTCTTCACCAAGCGTCAACCCTAAACAACTGAATATAGTATCCTCATTAAGGGGTATCCTTCCTCGACCCGGCATAACAAATTCACGTGTGTGCTTGTCATATAAACTAGCAAATCAAGTCATAACTGCGTCGTGCAGTGATGAGCACTTGATATCTAGCAAACTGTCAAGCTCCATTGCTTTAATTGCTGCCTTCTGTTCATTTGATAAAAATTTCAATAAACTGGTCACAGCACAAGGAGATGCCCCTGTTATGTTTACGGGTAGACTGTTTTTCACCCAATCACCCTTGACAACATCACCAACAGCCTTCTGTTTTCTTGGAATCGTGGCCATTACAAACAATTTATAATGAAAACATAAATACAAAACTCAACCACAAAAAACACAATGGTACACACAAACATTATACCCTAGGCAATCTAATGTTATCGTGCCAACAGGACATAAGTTATCCATACCAGTGCACATATATTATCATGCACTTTGCTTAAAAGTTACTAACAGAACATAAACAAAAAGTTAGCAGATACATGACTAGTACTGTTGTTATCAAGGGATCCTCTCCAATGTTACCCATCGCTAGTGCTATTTTTATCAAGGAATCCTAATTTCAAAAGCCTAAAACATTCAGAGCGGTGCATCATGATTTATAAATAATTTGTCATGGGCACCCCAACTAGTATAATGTTATCATGCCATCAGTACACAAGTTACCCATACCGTTACACATATATTATCATGCACTTTGCTCAAAAGTTACCAACATATCATAAACCAAATTTTAAACAGATACATGTCTAGTACTATTGTAATCAATGAATATTATTCAATGTTACCCATGGATAGTGCTATTGTTATCAAGGAATCCTATACAATCTTACCCACTTCATAAACAAAAGTTAGCACATACATGACTAGTACTTTTGTTATCAAGAGATCCTCTCCAATGTTACCCATGGATAGATCTGTTGTTATCAAGAAATCCTATGCAATGTTATCCATGACTAGTGCTATTGATATCAAGGAATCCTATAGAATCTAACCCACTTCAAATAGAATGTATCATAGATCAAATCACAGGAGGCAGCATAGGGAGATTAGTGATTAGATCATGGGGGAAACGACTCACAGGGATACATCATCGGAACATCATAACTATATCACACGCAGTAGATCTGGTTAGGGGACAATACTCAAAACTATAGGACCAAACGGAATCAAGGGGCAGTACTCAAACCATTTCAAAAACGGGGGGTTCAAGCATGAAGGAGCGCAGCGAAATCAGGGGGCATATCACACACATTACAACTTCCAAGCAACCCTAAATTATAGGACCAACCGGAATCAACGCCGATGATAAAACCGACGGAAATGGAACCACCGAAAATAGAGTAGAAGAGAGGAGAAGGGTTGGAGCAGTCATGGAGAGAAATCGGAGGATGACCGAACCTCCGAGCGCCCCTGGAGGGAGTCGACGCGTTGGTGGCAACAAGGGAAAACATAATCGATGGTAATCGGGCGAGAACTACCGTACCACTCTAGAAATCACCGGAGAAGAAGGGCAGGGGCAGCGCAATACCCGAAACGGCCGGGAGAAGTGGGAGGGGTGGGAGACGATGACGAGTGGGGGCCAGATGTAGGGGATGTCCGGATCAGGTGTGCGCGCATTAAACCTCCACCCATCGCGCGGGTTTGTCCACCTTCGTTCGATGCAAATCCAACGATGGATATGAGCCCGCTGGTTTGGACGTGTACCGACCGGTCTGAATCTAGACGAAAATTCCACTCTCAGACCTGTTGCTGATTTGCAAAACTTGGCAGGAGGTGTGAACGCGTGCTCCCAGCCAACTTAGAATCATATCGAAAATTTTAAATGTCTTGTAGATCAAATCGATTATCTGATTTAAAATTTGTTTTCACCGTTGGACTAGTCGCGACGAGATCTTCAAAACTAGATCCCATGTTGATATGTTTCGAGGAATTTTTTTCAAACCAAAAAGTTATCCACCCCAAATACGTGAGTTATCCATGCCATAATATGTAAGTTATCCATCCAATAACACATAAGTTATCCACTATATGAACATGTTGGGTAGAGACGCTCTCGCATACATGTTGAGTAAGTTTAATTGAAACGCAATAGTCTAGGTGTTAGGGTACCGAGACTTCATTGTCATCAATGCGTTAGCGTTGACGAGCGATTAAAACTCAATACCCTAAAACCCCTCGAGGCTTCGTCACCCGTATACCACGATAGTGACGACGGACACCAAAGTCAAGCCGCTAGATTACTGGTTGCGCGTGGGTGGACATAAGACGCCATTTATTTATATCGTATGCAAAAGAAGTTTAGATTTAGTTCCTTTAAAGAAAATATATTTGATGTTTGACATGGTAGCCTTTCGAGGTTGAGTTGTCCGTACGTGTGGCATCCCGCAAAACCACTACTAGAAAATCGCGTTGAATTTGTGCATGGCATCGTCATCATCATGCATTGTTTGCCTAAAAACTATTTTTCGCAAAGCCTGGTTTTGTTTTCTAAACGCCCCGTCTTTTATTCAAACGCAAAACCCCGGGTCGCCGGGATATTTTGTTTGTCCGATATCGGCTTGAAAACGGCGCATTCAAAATTAAATAAAAATATTAAATTATTTTTAGTGGGGCAGTCGAACGGGCCGAATCGACCCGAACGACCACCCCAAAAAAATACAAACGGCCCACCCCATTAATCCTACAGCTACCAACTAACCTACCCAACCAACCAAGCCACCTCACCCCAGCCAACCCCTGGCTGCCACCTCACCCTCTCCTCTCCCCCTAGCCTATCAGACCATGCCACCTCACCCAGCCTTTCTTACCCTCCCTCTCCACTCTCTCTGCCCCGGGTCCCACTCGCCCCACACGACCACCCCACAACCACTCTCTCCTCTCTCCCTGTCCGGCTGGGCCCACCCGGCAGCAACCACGCACCCCACCTCCCCCAGCCGACCCACCTCTCCCCTGGGTCCCGCACCCCTGGCCCACCCCTGCCCCGCGTCTCCCACCTCCCGTCTTCTTCCTCCTGGCTCCCTTCTCCAACCCCTTGCGCCCCACCCGCTCTCTCCTCCCTCTTCCCTCTCTCTGCAGCCGCCGCCAAGCCTCCTCCTGCGCCGTGACCGGCCGCGCCCTCCCCGCCGCTCCACCTCGCCAGCGAACCCCGCGCACGCCTTGCCCTCCGCCTCCGCCTCGCCACCTCTGCTCCCCGTCCCCGCATCCGTCCTCGCCCCGCCGCCGCCACATCCGCCTGTCTCCACGAGCCCGCCACCGGTCAACCCGCCTCTGCCGTCTCCGACCCAAGCCCGCCGCGAGCGAGCGCCCGAGCTCCGGCCTTCCGTGCATCGTCCGCGGCCCCCGAACCCTGCCGCCGTTCCACGCGTCTGGCTGAGCGATCTAGTGCGCCGCCACTGCCTCGGCCTCGACCCGATAGATGGGGTTGCCCCAAAACCAAGTCAAGGAGCCATGTGCCGATGCGCAAATCCCAGATCGACATGGAGCAACGTAGACGACCACCCAAGGTCTCCAACTTGGGATCAACCAGATCTGCCACAAGGAGCCGAAGGTCGCGGAACGACAAGACCTTCCCGCACCGATACCGAACCCGGCGTCGCGCCAAGATCTCCTTCCCGGATTTGATGACCCGATGACGCCAAGATCTACATCACGGATCCGCCGGGCGAGACCTCGAAGGCTGTCGACACGTGAAGACGTACCCTCAGAATTCCGAGAAGGTCGGCAAGAACGCCTACACGGACGCCAAGACCGACTCGATGGCGCGGACCCGACAAGACCCTCGCAACGGCAAGCTCGACCCCGTGGAACCCGACAAGATCCACATGACGACAAGAACGATAGCGACCAGGAGAATCCGATGCGCCCCGGTGCCGAACCAAGTCCTGCTTCCCGGATGCCGAGATCACCGACACAGAACAACAAGAACTACCCCCGATATCCGAGAACGATCCCGGAGCCCGAGAACGTTCCGTCGAACCCTGGACCCTGAGACCAACCCCGAACCCCGGAACCCCAAGATCTGCCGAACCCTAATGTGTGAACCCCTTTCCGAGAACCCTATTTTATAAATGGTCAACTATATGAATTGTTGCATATTTAATCATTCATCTCGCATACACATTCATGTGGTTTGGGGGCCTTATGCTGATTCACCTTATAATTAAATATGGGGCCCATATGCGGGCAAATCTAGTCTCATATTGGCCTCATTTAAATTTGTGTAGCGAACCGGTGCTATATTCTACCTTGTTCAAACAACATTTAATTTGCGGGGGTTTCCAAATAACTTGAACCGTTTAATAAATTGTCGGGACCCCGGTTCCGCTTAATATGACCTAATCGCATTGCACCTTTGCCATGCCATGCATCATACATGCATCATACCGATCTTCTGCCGTTGTATTAAATATCGCATCCGGTGTTTATTCTAGTGTTTTGCTTCTTCGCGGATAAGGCCGTTGAGTTGATGTGAGCTTCGCCCCGATCTTCGGTTGAACCTTCGACAATGTTTTCAGGCGAGCATCTCCCCCTTTCTACCTATCTTACTTTTATAGTATTTATTCCCTCCTGTTGATCTATTGCTATCTGTGTCGCGATGCTCTAGTTTTCGTACCCATGATATCCCTTGCAGCCGTATATTGCCTTGGACACACCCTATTACCTGTTGTTTGGTAGATAGTTGGACTTGCGCGTCGTAGTCGCTTACTCAAGTGCTTTTGCGTGTCGTCAATTGCCACAGTTTTTGGAGAAGTGCCGTATGTCCAATGTTGGAGATGATCATGGTTCTACTTAATGTTCACTTTAATTCCTGTTTAACAACTAAAATTGAATTAAGCAGAGGCATCGGTGGGTGATAGGTAAGATTTGGTTTCCGACCGCCCACTTGTGTCCCGTAGGACCCCGAGTTCTTGACACCTGTTCTGAGATCGAGCGCGCTAACCACAGGTGGGGAGATATGGGCCCCCCATTGATTATTACCTGATTTCAAAGTATTGTACTGGGGGCCACAAACTAGTTTGAGGTTTTATTTACTATCCTGTACCTATGCCATGCTTAACTGCTTTATTTACGATTGTGTGAGGAGCACGCTGTACTGTTTTGGAAGCGGAGTGTTTTCGCGGTATCGACAGTCCCCGTTTGGGGATTTGCTGCCGTATACCGCCACTGTCGCAAACCCTAAGTCCGTCTCGGAGACCGGCCGACTTCGTTGCGGGTGTCGACTTGGTGGGGTGGCCCCCATGTACTTGCTTTGGGTCTGGGAACGTCGTGACTTAGGCCCCGCCGACATACCGATGGGTGTATGTTAACTGATCTGGCAAAAAGGGTCGAAGTGCCTGTGGATACTTTGGTGCACCCCTGCAGGGTTTAATCTTTTCGAGAAGCCGTGTCCGCGGTTATGGACGACTTGGAGCACAGTGCTTGATCATAGACAACTATAACTAAAGTTTACTGTTATAAATTGACTTGTATCCGATTTGACTAGTAAGTATTGCAACTACAACGGAATGGCTAAATAAAAGTACCAACAACTGCTGGGTTTTTGGGATATCTCATGCTAATTGTACCTGACTAGTAAGTGTTGCCACTACAACGGAATGATTAACTAAAACGGCCCACTGTTTAATTTATCAGGACGTTTATCTACACTTGACTAGTAATTGCTGCAACTATAACTGAATAAGTAAAACTGCCAACTGTGTGAGTTCCTCGGTTGACTTCCTCGTTTGGTCTCGAGGGGGAAACGCCAGGATGGGTTTGTTTGATGATAGTATCAGGTTGGATCCGAATAGGTCTTCCTTACCCCTCTCTGATAGCCGCCAGTAGTATCGAGTCTCTATAGGTTGTTTAGTGCATGCTGCCGCTGCCGCTTCAGTCCACCATACCTATGTAGGCGAGGACCGCCGAATTCTAGTCTCGCCGTGTACTGGCCTCAGTACTGACGCTCCTCTTTTTCCTTTGCCCTTTGTCGGCACCCCTTTTGTTTAAGCAGGTTTTGAGATCGACGCCGTTAGCAGGGTTACCCTTCCGGCTTGGCCTGGGCAGGGTTATGGACGCCATTGGTTATTCTTCAGGGCTCTTAGCCCCATTTGCATCTTGTCCGTAGTCGGACGCTGTATCATTTTCAAGGTGATTTGGATCTTTGTATATTATATCTGTATTCTTGACTCTTTGAGTCGCTGTTGCATATATCTATTCTGTGGGTCCCATCGAGGACTGTTGTGTAATGTTATTACTTCGTTTTCCACCCGCACGAAAGTGCCTGGTGGGCACCTTCGAATCGTTTCTATGCGAGTTTGGCGAGTTTCGCTAAAACTTGCATAGGGCCGATTCTGAGGGTGTTACAGAGTGGTATCAGAGCCCAGCAGTTACGATACCCCACAAGTCCAGCCTGTAGGATAACCTAGCTAACGGCCGAAGTAGAGTGTCAAAACTATTTTTGCAAAAACGGTTGGATAGTTCTGATTAGGTCTGAATTTACTCCTTACCCCTCTGCTGCTCTCCTCTCACCTCTGCGAATTTTGAATCCGCTCTCTTCTCTCTCTTCGAGTCCAGGATTTCTCGTGGTTGGGTTTCCGTCGTACCTTCAGGGTTTCGCTTCCTTCTTTGATAACGGTGTTCTACCATCCGGTGTTCATGCTGCTTGAGGAATCCGTCTGCTGTGGTACCATTCTTTGTTCTTTGTTTGTGCCCTCCGGTGTTTTCCGGCGCGACGACATCCTCTATGCCAGATCCGATGCAGAGTCTGCATCACTCCTTTGTTTCTGAACCTCGCTTGTCGAGATCTTCAGTCTGAATCCTGAGGGTTGGTTGCATCACCTATCTGTTCGTGTACAGAGTAATGCTTTGAGTGCGGGATGGAGTCGCGACCATACCACTACTCTTATCATTTGCTCTGTATATTGAATGGTGGATCGATGCAATCTTACTCCTTCCACGATAGCTAGGGGTGGCTTAATTTGTGATACCTCTACCTTCGACCTTTTGTTCCCGGAGTGTTCTCTCGACGATCACGGACAACGGCCCTTTGTTAGTGGTGTCGCAAGGATCTACACAAAGCGAGAAGATTCAGATCGCCGACCTTTCCTTCCGGTACCATGAGGCGGATCTCGAGGGTGAGATCCCTTGTTAGTGGTGTCGAATTGTGGCATCCCGCAAAACCACTACTAGAAAATCGCGTTGAATTTGTGCATGGCATCGTCATCATCATGCATTGTTTGCCTAAAAACTATTTTTCGCAAAGCCTGGTTTTGTTTTCTAAATGCCCCGTCTTTTATTCAAACGCAAAACCCCGGGTCGCCGGGATATTTTGTTTGTCCGATATCGGCTTGAAAATGGCGCATTCAAAATTAAATAAAAATATTAAATTATTTTTAGTGGGGCAGTCGAACGGGCCGAATCGACCCGAACGACCACCCCAAAAAAATACAAACGGCCCACCCCATTAATCCTACAGCTACCAACTAACCTACCCAACCAACCAAGCCACCTCACCCCAGCCAACCCCTGGCTGCCACCTCACCCTCTCCTCTCCCCCTAGCCTATCAGACCATGCCACCTCACCCAGCCTTTCTTACCCTCCCTCTCCACTCTCTCTGCCCCGGGTCCCACTCGCCCCACACGACCACCCCACAGCCACTCTCTCCTCTCTCCCTGTCCGGCTGGGCCCACCCGGCAGCAACCACGCACCCCACCTCCCCCAGCCGACCCACCTCTCCCCTGGGTCCCGCACCCCTGGCCCACCCCTGCCCCGCGTCTCCCACCTCCCGTCTTCTTCCTCCTGGCTCCCTTCTCCAACCCCTTGCGCCCCACCCGCTCTCTCCTCCCTCTTCCCTCTCTCTGCAGCCGCCGCCAAGCCTCCTCCTGCGCCGCGACCGGCCGCGCCCTCCCCGCCGCTCCACCTCGCCAGCGAACCCCGCGCACGCCTTGCCCTCCGCCTCCGCCTCGCCACCTCTGCTCCCCGTCCCCGCATCCGTCCTCGCCCCGCCGCCGCCACATCCGCCTGTCTCCACGAGCCCGCCACCGGTCAACCCGCCTCTGCCGTCTCCGACCCAAGCCCGCCGCGAGCGAGCGCCCGAGCTCCGGCCTTCCGTGCATCGTCCGCGGCCCCCGAACCCTGCCGCCGTTCCACGCGTCCGGCTGAGCGATCTAGTGCGCCGCCACTGCCTCGGCCTCGACCCGACAGATGGGGTTGCCCCAAAACCAAGTCAAGGAGCCATGTGCCGATGCGCAAATCCCAGATCGACATGGAGCAACGTAGACGACCACCCAAGGTCTCCAACTTGGGATCAACCAGATCTGCCACAAGGAGCCGAAGGTCGCGGAACGACAAGACCTTCCCGCACCGATACCGAACCCGGCGTCGCGCCAAGATCTCCTTCCCGGATTTGATGACCCGATGACGCCAAGATCTACATCACGGATCCGCCGGGCGAGACCTCGAAGGCTGTCGACGCGTGAAGACGTACCCTCAGAATTCCGAGAAGGTCGGCAAGAACGCCTACACGGACGCCAAGACCGACTCGATGGCGCGGACCCGACAAGACCCTCGCAACGGCAAGCTCGACCCCGTGGAACCCGACAAGATCCGCATGACGACAAGAACGACAGTGACCAGGAGAATCCGATGCGCCCCGGCGCCGAACCAAGTCCTGCTTCCCGGATGCCGAGATCACCGACACAGAACAACAAGAACTACCCCCGATATCCGAGAACGATCCCGGAGCCCGAGAACGTTCCGTCGAACCCTGGACCCTGAGACCAACCCCGAACCCCGGAACCCCAAGATCTGCCGAACCCTAATGTGTGAACCCATTTCCGAGAACCCTATTTTATAAATGGTCAACTATATGAATTGTTGCATATTTAATCATTCATCTCGCATACACATTCATGTGGTTTGGGGGCCTTATGCCGATTCACCTTATAATTAAATATGGGGCCCATATGCGGGCAAATCTAGTCTCATATTGGCCTCATTTAAATTTGTGTAGCGAACCGGTGCTATATTCTGCCTTGTTCAAACAACATTTAATTTGCGGGGGTTTCCAAATAACTTGAACCGTTTAATAAATTGTCGGGACCCCGGTTCCGCTTAATATGACCTAATCGCATTGCACCTTTGCCATGCCATGCATCATACATGCATCATGCCGATCTTCTGCCGTTGTATTAAATATCGCATCCGGTGTTTATTCTAGTGTTTTGCTTCTTCGCGGATAAGGCCGTTGAGTTGATGTGAGCTTCGCCCCGATCTTCGGTTGAACCTTCGACAATGTTTTCAGGCGAGCATCTCCCCCTTTCTACCTATCTTACTTTTATAGTATTTATTCCCTCCTGTTGATCTATTGCTATCTGTGTCGCGATGCTCTAGTTTTCGTACCCATGATATCCCTTGCAGCCGTATATTGCCTTGGACACACCCTATTACCTATTGTTTGGTAGATAGTTGGACTTGCGCGTCGTAGTCGCTTACTCAAGTGCTTTTGCGTGTCGTCAATTGCCACAGTTGTTGGAGAAGTGCCGTATGTCCAATGTTGGAGATGATCATGGTTCTACTTAATGTTCACTTTAATTCCTGTTTAACAACTAAAATTGAATTAAGCAGAGGCATCGGTGGGTGATAGGTAAGATTTGGTTTCCGACCGCCCACTTGTGTTCCGTAGGACCCCGAGTTCTTGACACCTGTTCCGAGATCGAGCGCGCTAACCACAGGTGGGGAGATATGGGCCCCCCATTGATTATTACCTGATTTCAAAGTATTGTACTGGGGGCCACAAACTAGTTTGAGGTTTTATTTACTATCCTGTACCTATGCCATGCTTAACTGCTTTATTTACGATTGTGTGAGGAGCACGCTGTACTGTTTTGGAAGCGGAGTGTTTTCGCGGTATCGACAGTCCCAGTTTGGGGATTTGCTGCCGTATACCGCCACTGTCGCAAACCCTAAGTCCGTCTCGGAGACCGGCCGACTTCGTTGCGGGTGTCGACTTGGTGGGGTGGCCCCCATGTACTTGCTTTGGGTCTGGGAACGTCGTGACTTAGGCCCCGCCGACATACCGATGGGTGTATGTTAACTGATCTGGCAAAAAGGGTCGAAGTGCCTGTGGATACTTTGGTGCACCCCTGCAGGGTTTAATCTTTTCGAGAAGCCGTGTCCGCGGTTATGGACGACTTGGAGCACAGTGCTTGATCATAGACAACTATAACTAAAGTTTACTGTTATAAATTGACTTGTATCCGATTTGACTAGTAAGTATTGCAACTACAACGGAATGGCTAAATAAAAGTACCAACAACTGCTGGGTTTTTGGGATATCTCATGCTAATTGTACCTGACTAGTAAGTGTTGCCACTACAACGGAATGATTAACTAAAACGGCCCACTGTTTAATTTATCAGGACGTTTATCTACACTTGACTAGTAATTGCTGCAACTATAACTGAATAAGTAAAACTGCCAACTGTGTGAGTTCCTCGGTTGACTTTCTCGTTTGGTCTCGAGGGGGAAACGCCAGGATGGGTTTGTTTGATGATAGTATCAGGCTGGATCCGAATAGGTCTTCCTTACCCCTCTCTGATAGCCGCCAGTAGTATCGAGTCTCTATAGGTTGTTTAGTGCATGCTGCCGCTGCCGCTTCAGTCCATCATACCTATGTAGGCGAGGACCGCCGAATTCTAGTCTCGCCGTGTACTGGCCTCAGTACTGACGCTCCTCTTTTTCCTTTGCCCTTTGTCGGCACCCCTTTTGTTTAAGCAGGTTTTGAGATCGACGCCGTTAGCAGGGTTACCCTTCCGGCTTGGCCTGGGCAGGGTTATGGACGCCATTGGTTATTCTTCAGGGCTCTTAGCCCCATTTGCATCTTGTCCGTAGTCGGACGCTGTATCATTTTCAAGGTGATTTGGATCTTTGTATATTATATCTGTATTCTTGACTCTTTGAGTCGCTGTTGCATATATCTGTTCTGTGGGTCCCATCGAGGACTGTTGTGTAATGTTATTACTTCGTTTTCCACCCGCACGAAAGTGCCTGGTGGGCACCTTCGAATCGTTTCTATGCGAGTTTGGCGAGTTTCGCTAAAACTTGCATAGGGCCGATTCTGAGGGTGTTACAGTACGCTGCGAGAGCGGCGAAGGGCGACGAGTCCGAGCGTTAGAATAACTTTTTATATTCTATATGTGGATAAATTTTATAGTTGTAGATAACTTACATGTTATTTGGTGGATAACTTACATGTTAGAACCTGGATAACTCTCGTATTACTGATTGGTAACTTGTGGATAAACAAAAAATTACTCATTTCTAATACGTTATATGTGGATAATTTTATAGCGGTGGATAACTTATATGTTATTGAATAAGTAACTTACATGCTGATACATGGATAATTAGCATATTACGAATGAATAACTTTTGGTCCATAAAAAAGTTGTTAGAACATACCAACATGAGATCTAGTTTCGAAGATATCGTCATGACTAGCCTAACGGTGAAAACGGATCTTAATTCGAACAAACAGTTTACCTAGAAAACATTTTAAATTTTCGTATTTGAATTGAGCTTGCTAATAAAAAAATCTTATTTTATAGTGCTTAGCAAGACACGGTGCACCTAGACCAATTCTTATTTAAATTTACGCCAAGTTTTAACTTTTGAGACCGGTTGGTACGTATCAACATCGCGGCCTGTTTTACTAGGCGGAGCGGCACTAACCTGTTGTTGTGAGCGCAGCGCCATAGAAACATAAGCGAGCATAGAAATGGGCCTGGCCCAGAGCCGAACACTGAGTTCGGCGCGAGCAAAACGCCCCGCGTTAAGCGGCAAATAGCATTTGCGGCGTCCACCCCACGCGACCCGGCCGCTTCCTGATTTGGGCGTCGATCCCACGCGATTGACCTGCCTTAAAACCAAAACCCTGCCCAGAAACCCCCGAACCGAACCCCGCCCGCCTCCTTCCCTCTCTTCCTCCCCAAATTCGCCCAACACTCCGAACCCCAATGGCGAGCTTCAACGCCGCCGGCGCAGCCAACCCCAACCCCAACAAATCCCTCGAGGTGCGTGCGCGTCGCCACTGCCTGCCCCCCTTTGTCTAAAATGACGAAAACCTTTCTGTACGGGCCGATTCGATCGAGGGTTTCCTTCGTTCTGTGCAGGTGAATCCGGCCCCCGGAGACTCCGTTTCCAGCCTCAGCTTCAGCTCCAAGGCGAACCACCTCATCGCCACCTCCTGGGACAACCAGGTGAGCCCGCCGCCGCCGGCACTGCCTTATGCGCGCAGATAATTATTTTCTGTTTCGGTGAATCGGCGAGTGAAATACTTGAGATGCGATTGGCTGTTTGGTTTCGGATGCAGGTTCGGTGCTGGGAGGTCCAGCCTGGCGGCCAATGCCAGGCGAAGGCGTCGATTTCACACGATATGCCGGTACTGTGGTTCTTCTTATCATTTGATTATATTAGGGCAACGCGGATCTTCAGTTTTGGCCTTCACGGAACTGCTACATCTGCATTGTTTGACCAATATGCTTGGTTATTTGTTGTAGGTTCTGTGCTCAGCGTGGAAGGATGATGGAACTACAGTTTTCTCAGGAGGTTGTGACAAAGTGGTTAAGGTGTGGCCATTGCTGTCTGGCGGGCAGCCCACGGCCTTGTCAGGACATGAGGCACCCATCAAAGAACTCGCATGGATTCCACAGATGAATCTTCTTGTCAGTGGGAGCTGGGATAAAACTTTGAGGTGATCAAATGGACACAACCATCAAGTCCCATTGATTCTTCTAGATTTAGCTCTGAATCAGTGTGGTGCTGTCCAATGTTGCATTGCATTTGATATATTGCATCATAACAACAGATTACTAGATGTTGATGCAATGTCCAGTTAGATATTTTGTAATGAACTTTGTTTGCCTAATGCTGACATACTTACACACACAGTGGGCCAACAAAGCCTATTTATTAACATCATTGCTAACAATATCCCCCCTCTAAACTTATGTTAATTAAGGTACTGGGACCTTCGACAAGCTCAGCCAGCACATGTTCAGCAACTTCCGGAGCGCTGCTATGCTCTCTCACTTAGTTATCCTCTAATGGCTGTTGGCACTGCTGACCGCAACGTAGTTATCTTCAATCTGCAGAATCCACAGGTAAGTTATGTCTCTTTTTGTATGATACAGATGTTCTAGGTTATATCTGGTTATGGATGCACTGGATTTGTACACACTTTATTTTAACCAATCATTATTGTATACTGTTTACACATTCTGTTTCCTAACTCCATTGCTAGCTACTACTTTTTGGTGTCCAAGTATGTTGTTTCTGGCCTTTTCTAACACCATTTCCACTGTTTCTGTTGGATATGGCATGGCAATGAAATCATTTGAAATAGACTTACCCTAGTAGGAAGATTTCCATTATAAGCATTGTTAAATTGGCGTTCTTCAATGTTTTAAGTGGTTTGCTAAATAGTGTTACCATATTAGCAAATAGATTTGCCTCTCTTAGTTTATTTAAGGTTAGAACATTCAAATTGCGATAATTCTCTAAGGTCGTTTAGATTTGAAAGCTTCTCAACCATGTGGTGTTGGCTTTGTATTCCTTGCCTGATGAACATTTTGTTGGAGTAAAGGGTATGGAAGTGAAAAATTGTGAAGGAGATATTTTCTTATTGACCTGTCGCAAGAGTAAAGAGAGCAATCGTTTGCTGTGGGTTGTCCCATCCAATTAAATTTCATGTGTTTGCTAGTGCAATGATCATTTACATATGTTTCTCAGATGTTGTAAGTCTTGTTTGCATATTTGACATTCTCATTACCTTCTAATAGGCTGAATTCAAAAGGATCGTGTCACCTTTGAAATACCAGACAAGGTGTCTTGCTGCATTCCCTGATCAATCAGGGTTCTTGGTAATGCCACTTCTTGTTCTTAATCCAAATGTGTGGTCTAGTTTGCTGGGTTCTTGTAGTGACTTTTGCTCTTGCTTTTTCATCATCTCTGCAGTGACTTATGAGGTTAACTAGTACACATACCTAAAGCCCTGAGCAAAATAAAAAAAAGAATCCTAACTTCATACCTTGCGCGTAACTTCAAGTGCTTCCGTTTGTGTCCTCCAACCTAACACACTAGAAAACCCTCGAACATGAAAATTGATAAGCACTAACATGTAGAGGTTCTAACTAAAACTATATTTAGTGAGTGTTACAAACATAAATGCTATAAAAAAATTTCCTTCGTACTTATTAGAACATAGATATCACATGAATGGTTTAATATGCCGTGTTAATTTTGTCATCATTCAGTTGTCCTGGATGCATGGTGTCAATTGTGACCACTCATGATTTTGCTGTTACAACAATATATGTGCAAATATTCCACTCTTTAGAGTTGTTTAAGAAAATGACCACGTTATGAGAAATTTATGCTTATTTTCCATTCTATGCTCTACCTTCCTTGGCAAAAAGCATTGCTCCCAATGTTTGAAGTCCATGGCTTTATTTATCTTACTCCATTGTACACCATTTCTCTACTGCTTATGTTTTGTATGATAGTTTGGCGTACTCTTTCAAAGCACTTGTGCTGGTGCTCTTTGAGGTAGCAGATAATAGGTCAACTGTTTTTATTTTCATGAGCATTTGATTAACCCATGTTTTATTTTGAAGGTTGGATCAATAGAGGGACGTGTCGGTGTTCATCATGTGGATGACTCTAATCAGGGCAAAAATTTTACATTCAAATGTCACCGCGAGGGCAATGATATCTACTCTGTTAACTCACTGAACTTTCATCCGGTAAGAGAATTTATTCTATATTTTTTAAAAAATGTTCTCTACTTCCTGATATTGTAGGAAGATATTCTGATTCAGATCCGGAGAAGGAAATTGCTTCATCACTGTGGATGTTTATTTAAATTCAAATATCTGAATACTTGCTGATTTTCCTAGATCATTTACTATCAGCAACTAAGAAATTCTGATTGTTGTGCTATGCATTCCTTCCAGGTGCACCATACATTTGCTACTGCAGGATCTGATGGAGGTTTCAACTTTTGGGACAAGGACAGTAAACAAAGACTGAAGGTCCATTTCCCCCTTTGATTATTCAAATGATCCATTCCCTGTTAGTCCAGAGTAATTAATGCCTTATTTTTAATCTATTTTCAACTAGATTAGTTATGCAAAACTGAATTAGAACAATTGGTGAACTTGTACACGCTCTATTTCTCTGTTGGTCAAATATAAATCTGTTCATGCCTGTTAAAGATACATAATTTTCTTACATGAGAAACTAAGAAGAGAGTGGCTTTTCTGAACCTAGGAGCAACAAGCTCCAATGCCCTAAGATTTGTGATGGCACTGAGATCCAAGGCATCTTTAACTCAGTTTGCATGTTTTTTGTATTTCATGGGAGTTGCACGGTACCCAACATGGTAAAATTTTATTTTCTCAAAGAAAATCTTCATTTTCTTGTTTTCCAGAGATTTTGTTCGTTAGTCACATTTGCTTGGCTAGTAAGAGTGCAAGCATCTTGAGATGAGGATACATGATCTGCATAAGATCTTTAGATTTCAGTATCCTTAACTAGCCCTTTCACTGATGATGCTAAAATTGCCATAAGTTATATGCTTATTGTTAACAGATTCATTCAATCGTGTTTTCTTACAAACAGTGTGTATTTGATGATTTATAGGAATGTAATTTGATAAAAAGACCAGGAATTGAGTGCCATCAATATAGACTTTTCATTTTACTGCTGAAAGATTTATCTTTGATGTGTTTTTTTCTCTACAGGCTTTTAGTAAGTGCCCATCACCCATCACATGCAGCACATTCAATCAGGATGGGTCAATCTATGCTTATGCGGTAGGCCATCTCTTGTTGCTATCTGTATTGGAATAAGTTGTTAGATATTGCATTTTGTGGTTTTGATTTTCTTGCTAGATTTATTTGCTCTAAACCTCAGCAGATAACAGTCAAAGTAGCCGAGAGTGAGTGAGGAACCCAATGTGTTATGTGTTTAATGCACGTGATGCTAATAGATAAAACAGGGTGGCTGACTTACATTGTCAGAATTTATTGGTTTGGATGTTTTCTATCTTAACTGTACCAGTATCTGAATGCTAAAAACTAAAAGGTCGTTTGGTATCCATCATTTGGGCCTGGAATCCTGGAATTCATTTTGCAATTCCATCCCTATGCTGTTTGTTTGACACAGAATTAGGCCGTCATTTCATTTGGCAAATCCATTGAAATATCCCCATGTGTAAACCTGATTACTATCTGAGACCTGTCATTTCCAAATTCCGGTGGCAGCCAAACATGTGGGTGTTTTTGGAATCATAATATAAATGAAATGAATTCATGTATTCATCTCATTTCTACTAAATGAAGTGAATACCTGGATGCCAAACGACCTTTAAAAAGATTTTGACTAATGAATTATGGCATCTTAAATGCCACTCTCTACAAAAAGCAACATGCATTAGTGTGGACTCTGGATAGAACAAAAGTGCCTACTCATTTTGCAGTGGTATCAACAATATACATGGTTCTCGTTGTTCAAGTTTTTAAGTCTGCATTCTGAAATTGTTTTCCCCTTACTGAGGCATGTACACTGCGAAGTTCAATTTGCTAATGTTGCCTCAATTTCTTAGGTATGCTATGATTGGAGCAAGGGTGCTGAGAAGCATAATCCTTCTACTGCAAAGACAAATATCTTTCTGCATAGTGTGCAGGTTTGTGCTTCTTAAAATGTATCGCATACTCAAGTCTGTCTTCGATTGATTTTAAAGTGCTTACATACTGAGACAATAAGCTTGGACAGTACATATCTGCATTTTTCATGTAATGGATTGCACAGAACAAAATTATGGTTTGGTATAGTTAATAGTGGCTGATTCATGTTTTCTAGTATACATAGTAATGGCCTGATTTCTTGCTAACATAAGTCAGCCTTCTTGGCCTGCTGATTATTTTTAAGAAACATTTGTGCCTCATTCTTGATTTTTATTAAATAGGAAAATGCGTGACCTTGTACTTCATAAAACAGAAGTGCCCGTGGATCACATAATTTCGTCAAAGTTTTCCTTGGGCGATGCCAGATCTTTTGTCTTGTCCTCTGACAATGGCTCTTTACTTTATTTTCTGTGCATAGGAATCTGATGTCAAAGGAAAGCCCCGTACTGGAAAGAAGTAAGACTTCGCAATGACAAGCTGCAGATCGGTGCTCCTAACCTGATGAATTCGTGGACTTGTGCTAATTACCCGAATGCAAGTTTAGCTCCTGACTCTTAGGGTATTTCTTCATCCCTGAGTTTGTAAGCACATCTTTTTGTGAAACAACAATTCCATTTTGCCTTGTAAATGGCAGTTCGTGATTTGTTGAGATAATGCCTTGGCTCTTTTTGTAAGTAACAACGACGCCAGGTTTCTCCTGAGTGGATCGATTGTTTCTCATATTTTCTGGCCGCCGGTATTCTAGTCACTATTGTGAAATGGCGATGTTGTAGTCTGCTAAGTGCCAAGTCAGGAATCCCCTTGACTCTGCGAAGTGCCGAGACAGCCAAAGGCTCAGATCATAAACACAAAACACCAAGTGTCAGAAATTAGAAAGATGGAAGCTGGGCCAGATGATTTTCTATAACCCTGCCACTGAAGGACGGTATATTTAGACCTAACGATGCTAGAAATTAAGCTGGCTGGGAAGGAAAGTTAATTATCGAAATATGGCAGTATTTAGGTTACCGTAGGCACGTAATTATGAAAATTGGCTAAGTAGCTGACCCTGTTAGTCTGTTCTTTTTTTTTGTTTTATTACTATTTAGGAGTTAGGTTAAAGGTCTGCAATCGCAAATTGGTTTGCTGATCTTGACATGGTCATCTTAGCTGCTGCGACCAAAGACACCTGCCTCAGGAAAGAAATTTATCTGTTGAATTGCTTCTGGACTGAATCCCAGCCTGGTGCGACCAAGTTCGAGTCTATCCTATGTTTTGTTGAATATGGTAGAATCTGGTACTCCCTCCGATCCATATTAATTGACTCGCATTTGCTAGATTTAAATGAATCTAGACACTATTTAGTATATAAGTTTATCCAAATTTTGACAAATTCAAGTCAATTAATATGCATAGGAGGAGGCCTGCGAAATGGTACGACAGTACCAAGCTTTTTGCCGGAGTGCTACGAAACGCGTTTGGTAGCCTGTGGAGGTTCGGACGGACCTGCTGGTGAGGAATTCAGGTGTTTGGTTCCCCGCATGCCCCCTTTGGCTGTGCCAGCCCGAACCACAAAGCACCCTAGAGCCAGACCCTAAGAAAAGCTGGATTCCACCATTTCACCGGAGCTATAGCCTTGCTGCGTGCAAAAGCAAGAATGCAGTGACGGAGCTCGTGCAGGCAGGGAGATGCGGGAGCTTGCGAGCGGCAACAAAAATCCGGCGAGAGAAATTCGATCACCGCCTGCGTACTCCGCTTCATATTTAGAGAAGGTGCTCACCCCACCCCCTCCTCCTATCCCACAAATTGGAATCCACCATTTCCTGTATCCAATGAATTAGACTAACAGTCCGCCAATGTCTAAATGAGTGCATGCATAGTTAGGTGCCTTAATGAGTGCATGCATAATTATAAGAAAATTTAGAATATGAAAAATAGGCGGATATACTGGGATGGTTCGTCGGACGTCCACTTGCATCCATACTTCCCCCTTGAGCTCCTCTACCATTAGATCTAGGATGATGACGGGTGAGTCTTCCGTGTCGAGCTTGAAGACGACTACAACAACGGTGGTCACACCAACTTCACCATGGTGCACGCCCACGTCTGTAGTACATGCGTCTCCCTCGTCCATGACGACGGTGATCTTGCCAGCTACTCCCCTGTCCACGACGATTGAGCTTCCAGATCAAACTGAACCCGGAGAAGTGCATCTTCGGCGTCCCAGCCGGCAAGCTCCTCGGTTTCCTCGTCTCCGAGCGAGGAATCGAGGCGAACCCAGAGAAGATCGAAGCCATCGAGCGCATGAAGCTGCCACGAAGCATGCGTGATGTACATAAGTTCACCGGGTGCCTGGCTTCCCTCAGCCGGTTCGTCAACCGGCTGGGTGAGAAGGCCCTCCCCTTGTACCAGCTCATGAAGAAGACGAACAAGTTCGTCTGGACAGCTCAAGCGAACGAGGCTTTCCGGGACCTCAAGCGCATGCTCACCTCACCGCCTATCTTGGCGGCGCCAGTCGCAAAAGAGCCAATGCTGATGTACATCGCTGCCACAAACAGAGTGGTTAGCGTGGTGCTGGTAGTGGAAAGGCCAGAAGAGGGGAAGGCCCAGCCGGTCCAGCGTCCCGTGTATTACCTAAGCGAAGTACTATCCCTCTCCAAACAGAACTACCTCCACTACTAGAAGCTAGTGTATGGCGTGTACATGGCAGCCAAGAAGCTCAAGCACTACTTCCAAGAGCACTCCATCCGGGTGGTGGCATTGGCCTCGCTTGCGGAGATTATCGGCAACAAGGACGCCACCGGACGCGTGGCAAAATGGGCCATAGAGCTCGCTGCACACAACATCCAGTACGAGCCAAGGACGACAATCAAATCCCAGGCACTGGCCGACTTCATCGTCGATTGGGCGGAGACGCAGTACATGCCACCGGTCCCTGATTCAACATACTGGAAGCTACACTTCGACGGCTCCAAGATGCGAGGAGGACTCGGAGCCGGAATCATGATAACTTCACCAAAAGGCGACCGGCTAGAGTACGTCCTCCAGATCCACTTCAAGGCGTCCAACAACGTCGCCGAATATGAAGCGCTCATCCACGGGCTCAAGATGGCCAAGAAGATAGGCATTCAGAGGATACTATGCTTTGGAGATTTGGACCTGGTGGTGCAACAGGTATCCGACGAGTGGGACGCAAGGGACGCGAACATGGCCCTCTACTGTTTCTTCGTTCAGCAGCTGTGCACTTGCTTCGAAGGATGCGAGTTCCATCACGTACCCAGGGCCAACAGCGAAGCTGCTGACGCTTTGGCCAGGCTCGTCTCGACAAGATAGGCCATACCGCCTGGAGTCTCCCTCGAGCACCTGCGCAAGCCCTCCATCACCCCGTCACCAGAATCTGACTCCATCGTACTCAGCGCAGATCCAGGAACAGTCGGTGCCACGCCGCACCCGGGGACTGCTTCGCCGCACCCGAGGACTGCTTCGCCGCACCCGGGGACTGCCTCGCCGCACCTGGGGACTGCCGCGTCGCACCCGAGGACTGCTCCGCGGCAGCCTGCGGTCGACACCAGCAAGCTCCCACCCGACAAACCTCCCGACATTCCAGAGCCAGCCATCCGCGAGGAGACCAAGCTCATCATGCAGACGGTGTACGCCATTCGGGAAACACCCGATTGGGCAAAACCATTCATGAACTTCCTGGCCAAGGACGATCTCCCGACGGAGGAAGTGGCAGCACGACAAGTGCGATGAAGAGCAAGCGCATACACCATCATCAACAACGAGCTATACAAGCGCAGCGTCGGGGGCATCTATTAGCGATGTGTCAGCCAAGAGGAGGGAACCAAGCTCCTAGCGGATATACACCAAGGCAAGTGTGGCCATCATGCTTCATCAAGGGCAATAGCATACAAAGATCTTCGCCATGGTTTCTATTGGCCGACAGCGCTGAAGGACACTCATGAGTTGGTAAAAGCATGCAACGGTTGTCAGCGATTCAGCCAGCTGAAGCACACGCCGTCTGCGGCACTCAAGACAATACCAATCACCTGGCCATTCGCAGTCTGGGGGCTAGACATGGTTGGGCCATTCAAAAAAGACCGATCCGGTATGACGCACCTGCTCGTAGCCGTAGACAAGTTCACCAAGTGGATCAAGGCAAAGCCCATCAAGAAGCTGGACGGAGCAACGGTGATCAAGTTCTTCACGGACATCATCATCCGATTCGGCTACCCACACAGCATCATCACGGACAACGACACCAATTTCGCGAAGGGGGTTTTCACCCATTTCTGCGAAGAGAAGGGCATCCGCCTGGAACTGGCATCGGCCGCGCACCCATAGTCGAACGGGCAGTGCGAGCATGCTAACGGCCTGGTTCTAGCCGAAATCAAGCCAAGGCTGATTGAACCACTCATCAGGTCACCCGGATGCTGGATCGAGGAGTTGCCAGCTGTGCTATGGAGCCTGCGCACTACCCCGAAACGTTCAACCGGCTTCACACCATTCTTCCTTGTCTATGGGGCAGAAGCGGTTCTCCCAACAGACATCCAGTTCGACGCGCCCCGCAGACAGCTTTACACGGAGCAAGAAGCCAAGGAAGCAAGAGATGACAACGTGGACCTGCTCGAGGAAGCGCGAGAGCTGGCTCTGTCCAGGTCAGCAATCTATCAGCAGGACCTGCGCCGCTACCATGCCAGCCGGATCCGGCCTACTTCCTTTCGCGAAGGAGATCTGATGTTGCGCCTGGTCCAGAGCACCAAAGGAATGCACAAGCTGTCCCCACCATGGGAAGTCCCATTCATTGTCAGTCGGGCGTTGCACAACAATTCATACTATCTGATCGACGCCCAGCAGCCGGCAAAGAACAAGGCAGATCGCTCGGACGAGGAGACGGAACGCCCATGGAACGCAAGCCTACTCCGGCCATTTTACACTTGAACTAGAAGTGTATGTATCTTCCCTTTCATGTAATAAATGAACAAGCTTGGAAGCCTCGACACAGTACCAAGGAGTTTGTCCCAGTTTCGCGCACCACATTCGTCTCCATACCGTCTGGCCCAGACACCCGTGATTTCTACAGGCGGCATAATATTGCATGAGGTGCCTAGAGCAAACTCTTCGGTTCCGGCTTCAGACCGCAAGCCGACTGTCGACCCGGCAAGAGCAAAAGCTCGAAGCACATACTACAAGAAAATGCCAACGCAGAAAACAGGGGCGCCTGGGAAAACCGGTTGCGCCTACAAGAGTTAGGCTAACAACAACGAACCGAAGTATCGCGAGGCACACCAGCTAAGCCGTTCCTTTGATTCCAGCTGCAGACCGCAACCTGGCTGGCAGGCGGCAAGGACAACGCTCGAAAGACCAATGCTTGCTGAGAAAAGGGGAGCTGCTAACGGCCTAGCTCGAAAGGGCACCTTTCCTTGTTTTCGTTCAATCATAACTATAAATGGGCGTGCATATAATGAAACTAACCCAAAGCAACGCTGTGTCTCGCACGACACGAGCCATAACTTGACAGGAAATACGATGGCAAAGAGCTTTGACCTGGCTGGCTACCCCAGCCGACCCGAACCTCGGGGACTACACCCAGTGGGCGCGCTCCCACGCACCCATCAACCTAAGTCAAGGTGGCAAAGAGCTTCGACCCGGCTGGCTACCCCAGCCGGCCCGAACCTCGGGAACTACACCCAGTGGGCGCGCTCCCGTGCACCCATCAACCTAATTCAAGGTGGCAAAGACCTTCGACCCGACTGGCTAACCCAGCCGGCCCGAACCTCGGGGACTACACCTAGTGGGCGCGCTCCCGCGCACCCATCAACCTAATTCAAGATGGCAAAGAGCTTCGACCCGGCTGGCTACCCCAGTCGGCCCAAACCTCGGGGACTACACCCAGCGGGAACGCTCCCGCGCACCCATCAACCTAAGTCAAGGTGGCAAAGAGCTTTGACCCGGCTGGCTACCCCAGGCGGCTAAAATTCCAAAGACCACAACCGATGAAGATATAAAGACAAAAAAGCCAATGACAGACAAAAAGACAGAATGAGCTCAAGAACAAAAGGGCCGTCAATCCATTAAGCGGAACACGAAGGTTCCGCGCAAAATTCAAAGTTTGCGGTCACAGATTCATCAACACGCAACACCAACAAGGGGCAAGTTTGAAAAATACACCTGGCATACCAGGGATCAAGGTTCTGGAGCTCGGGTGGCAGAGGGAGCATCAGCAGCAGGAGCAGGAGGCGGACCGGCAGGAGGGGCGCCAGCGTCGGCCGCAGGAGCTTGGCTGGTGGAGGCAACATCGGTGGAATTCCAGGGAGCTGGGACCCAGTGGAACGGCAATGGCTCGGAGGGGTCGCGAAAGTCACGCTCTAGGTCCATGTAGGTGCCAATCTTCACCCCACAGGACCCGATCGCCGGAATGCTGTCACGGAGGCCCTCGTAGCTGGTCCCAAGACGGAAACCGCGAGTGAGCATGCCTAGGTCATCCCCCGGATACCAGGACTTCACCAGGGCCAAAGCCATCTCCATGCCGCCGCGAGCCGCCCATTCCTTGTGGATCTCCAGCACGTCGATGCCGCGAGACAAGGCAACAGCTAAGCTGGAGATGTCATACAGATCACCCGCCTCCGGTCAGATGTAATGGAAGAGGTCATTAGCAACGGCATGAAGACCATTGCTCTCCTCCGCCAGCACCTTAACCATATCCAAGGCGGTCAGGTCGCGGCCAGCCTCCTCCACCAGCAGCTTCTCCAGAGCCATCTCGGTCGACTCAGGGTAATGAGCCGCAACCAAAGACAGGAGTGAGCGGCAAGACTCGATTCAGCTAGCCACGGTACAAAGGAAGCAAGGAGAAGAAAAAAACTTACTGACAACCATCTCCGAGATGCTCTGGAGGTGCTGGGTCAGCTCCTCTTCTAGGGAGCGGAGAGTCTTGATCGTCTCCTCCCTTTGGGCGGAGATCGTTTCAAAATTCTTCAGCGCCTCCGCCCGGATGTCAGCTGCCTTCTTGCTCCTCTCCATGCTAACCTCAAGCCGATGCTTGGCCGCGACCAGCTGGTCGAACTGCTCTTGCCGCGTCCTGTTCGACTCCTCCAGCCGGGCAACCTCAGCCTTGAGGCGCTCCACCTCCTTCTCCTTGTCCAGGATCATGGCTGTAGTAGGATACCCGATGGTCAACAAAAAGCGGGAAAAGGGAGCCAATCGCCAAGATAGGTCAGAAGAAGCAATCTTACGGCCTAGATCCTGGGTATTCTTCACCGACTCCGAAAATGCTCTCAGCAAAGAGAAACGAGTAAGAAATGGAGCGGCAAACCGGCTGGAAAACAAAGCACGGGAAAATTTAATGGGGAGAGACACCTACCTCCATCAAAATAGACAAAATTTTGGCCTCGCCAAGGCCCTTCTCCATTCCCTCAACAAGGTGGCGAACCTGGACGAGTGCGATGGGCGCCACGCTCGAGAGCTGGGCGAGGACCGCACCCGGCGTCAGCACAGCCGGAGCTGGCCTCGAGCCGGTAAAGATGACCTCGTCATCATCAGCGGCCGCACCCAAAGATGCGGCCACCACCAGCTCCTTCCCAGCCGGCTCGGGAGCGCCCGACTGGCCGTCGCCCGCTGCAGCCGTCTGCACAGCCACAACCTCCTCCGTCACCTCCATGATGACGGGCCTGGTGGAACTGGCTGGAGCATCGCTCCAGACCGGGTTCACACCAACCCCATGACAAAGGAGGGGGGTCTCGGGGTCCTGCGCAGCCGTGAACAGCTGCCCCAACCGCGAAGACGCGGGCGCCTGGTGTAGCAACCCTGATACGTTGGAAACGCATCTATAATATTTGATGCTCCATGCTTGTTTAGTATCTACTTTGCTTTAATTGTCCACACTTTGAGGTGCTTTTTACATGTTTTCTGGTACTAACCTATTAACAAGTTGCAACAGTGCCAGATGTCTGTTTTATGCTGTTTTTGGTTTCAGAAAAGTTAGTAAAGAAATATTCTCGGAATTGGACGGGACAAAGGACAAAGTCAATTACTTTCTGTGGGGAACAAGAAGTCTAGAGGAGATCCGGTGGGGCCGGCCAGAGGGGCCAGACCCACCCTAGGCGCGGGTGGGCCCCACCCCGCGCCTGGCTAGGGTTTGGTCGCCCTCGCCGCCGCCTCAGTCTCCCCCTTCGCCTATAAGAAGCCCCCGATGCAAAAACCCTGAGTACCCGATTAAATATCCACCAAACCGTTTGTAGACGCCACCACCATTGTCCCTAGATCGGGGGGGGGAGGGGGATCTGAAGTTCTTCTCGGCACCTTGCCAGAGGGGAGATCATCCTGGAGGCCTTCTCTCCGGTATGATGTGTGAGTAGTTCCACCTTGGACTATGGGTCCATGTAGTAGCTAGATGGTTGTATCTCCTCCTTTGTGCTTTCATGTATAGATCTTGTGAGCTCCGTTCATGATCAAGATCTAATATATTTGTAATCATGCATATTGTGTTTGCGGGGATCCGATGGATATTGAGATTATTATGTTGGTTTGATTAATGGTTTTGTCTTGATGATTCTATCATGTATGTGTTGTTTGTGATCTTGCACGCTCTCCGTTGTTAGTAGCTATCTTGGCCAAGTAGTTGCTAGTGACTCCAAGAGGGGGTATTTATGCTCGATAGTGGGTTCATGCCTCTAGTTTCCAAGGGAAGTGACAGAAATCTCTTCGGTTGTAGATGTGTTGTTGCTACTAGGGAGAAAACAACGGTCTCTTGTTCATGGAACATGTGGACTGTTTACCTTACACACTTTTCTTAAAGCAGTTGTCTGTTGCTTGCAACTTAATACTGGTGGGGGTTCGGATGATAACCTGAAGGTGGACTTCTAGTCATAGATGCAGTTGGATGGCGGTCTATGTATCTTGTTGTATTGCCCAATCAACCTAATAGGATCTTTCTGACTAGTAATTGCATTGTTATGCTTTGCTCCGTTCCTGTCAATTGCCTGCTGTAATTTGTTTACCCTTCATGCCATGTTGTTTATCTAAGGAGAGCACCTCTAGTGAACTATGAACCCCGGTCCAATCTTTACCATTGATACATCTTCCACTGTTACTTGTTTACTTGCTGCAAACCATTACCTTCCACACCATACGTTTAATCCTTTGTTACAGCAAACCGGTGAGCTTGACAACCTCACTGTTCGTTGGGGGTAAAGTCTTGAATTTGTGTTGTGCAGGTCTCCGTGTTGCTTGCAACACCTGTGTGACGTTTCCTTCCTCCTTCTGGTTCGATAACCTTGGTCTCAACTAAGGGAAAACTTGTTGCTTACTGCTTCACACCTTGCTCTTGGGTTCCCAACAGGCTATGCGTAGACAGTCGTCAAGCTTTTCTGGCGCCGTTGCGGGGGAATAAAGAAAGAAGCCCCCACGTCAACTAAACGCCATCAACAAGCTTTTCTGGCGCCGTTGCCGGGGAGGCCAAGGACGTTTTCGCAAGGGGAGTCCTTCACTTCCTTTCTGTTTACTTTGTTTTTAGTTTGCTTTGTTTCTTTTGCTTGGTTTTGTTTGCCTATTTCCAAAAAACCCAAAAAATTAGTCTAGTTTGGTTTGTTTGCTTCATTCAAAAACACAAAAAATTTAGTTCCTGCTCTAGCTGCTGCTGCTGTTTTTGGCTTGCCCACCTTTGCCAAAATGAACTCCGCTGAGAGCACCAAGTTGTGTGACTTCACTAGCACCAACAACAATGATTTCCTAAGCACTCCTATTGCTCCACCTTCTCCTGATGCTGCCTTTTATGAAATTAAGCCTGCTTTGTTGAATCTTGTGATGAGAGAGCAATTTTCTGGTGCTGGTTCTGATGATCATGCTGCCCATCTTAATAGCTTTGTTGAACTTTGTGAGATGCAAAAGTATAAGGATGTAGATGGAGATATTATTAAGCTAAAGCTTTTTCCTTTCTCCTTGAGAGGAAAATCTAAAGAATGGTTGCTTTCTTTGCCTAAAAATAGTATTGATTCTTGGACTAAGTACAAAGATGTTTTTATTGGAAAGTAATATCCTCTTGCTAAGATTATATCTATGAGAAGTGATATTATGAAATTTAAACAACTTGATAGTGAACATGTTGCTCCAGCTTGGGAAAGAATGAAATCTTTGGTTAAGAATTGCCCTAATCATGGACTCACTGCTTGGATGATTATCTAGACTTTTTATGGAGGTTTAAACTTCTCTTCAAGAAACCTGCTGGATTCAGCTGCTGGAGGTACCTTTATGGGACTCACTTTGGGTGCTGCAACAAGCCTCCTTGATAATATAATGGTTAACTACTCTGAATGGCATGTTGAAAGAGCTCCACATGGTAAGAAGGTAAATTCTCTTGAGGAAACTTCCTCTTTGAGTGAAAAGATTGATATTATTATGGCTATGCTTGTTAATGGGAAAGCTCCTCTAGATCCTAATAGTGTTCCCTTAGCCTCTTTGGTTGCTCAAGAAGAGCAAGTTGATGTGAACTTCATTAGAAACAACAATTTCAACAACAATGCCTATAGGAATAATTTTGGTAGCAACAACAATTATAGGCCTTATCCTCCTAATAATGGCAATTCCTATGGAAGCTCTTACAATAATGCTAGAAGTGCCCCCTCTGAACATGAAGTCATGCTCAAGGACTTTATTAGTAAACAAACCGCTTTCAATAAGACTATAGAGGAAAAGCTTTTAACCGTTGAGAAAAATATTTCCTCTTTGTCTGAAGCTCAGTCTTCCTTGGTTAATAAAATGGCTGCTAAACCTGAAGCCATTGAAAACACCTTTGCAACTTCTCATGCCATACAAGTTACTATTGATGAAAATGTTAGGCCGTTATCTCAACTTCATGCTAAGTGGGAAAGGGAAGCTGAAAGTGATAGAAACAATAGTGTGTGCACTATCACCACTAAACCACAAGTAGTCCCTATTCCTACTCCTACCATGCCTAAGCCTATTGAGCCTACTACTAGTGATGCCAAGTTTGACTTTGATATTGATGGTTGCAATATTTCTTAAGTGATTATGTTCTTGCAAAAGTTTGCTAGAAGTCCTGATGCTAGTGATATGCATGTTGCCTTTACCAAACCCATTACAGATGCTCTTGTGAAAATTAAGGAAGAGAAGCTAAAACACAAAGCTTCTATTCCTAGTAAAGTAGAAGATAGTTGGGAACCCATTATTAATATGCAAGTGAATGACTTTGATCTCAAAGCTTCATGTGATCTTGGTTCTAGTGTCTCTATTATGCCTAGGAAGATTTATGAAATGCTTGATTTGCCACCTTTAGAAGATTGTTATTTAGATGTCCCACTCAATGATAATGCTAAGAAACTCATGGGGAGTATTAATGATGTCCTCATTATGGTTAACAATGCTTATGTCCCTATTGATTTCTATGTTTTGGATGTTGAATACAATGCTTCTTGTCCTATTACTTTGGGAAGACCTTTTCTTAGAACAGTTGGTGCCATCATTGATATGAAAGAAGGCACCATTAAATATCATTTTCCATTCAATAAAGGTATTGAACACTTCCCTATGAGGAGAGAGAAGTTGCTTTTTGCTCCTCCTTTGAAAGCAAGATTTGATGTTAATGCTTCTTCATTTGAAAATACTTGATTCTTCTTGCTTCTTGTGCCTAACTTAAAGGCGTTAAAGAAAAGTACTTGTTGGGAGATAACCCAAGAGTTTCCTTGAGTCTTGGAAGTTATTACTTCAGTAATGACCTCTCCTTATCCTTTTTGTTTCCTTTTTGTGCTAAGAATGACCTCTAATGAGAGAGAAGTAAGATTTGGGGAGTTGCTGTCCCGAAACAGATTCCTGTCCTCCACCAAAAAATTTCGTGAGGAGGCTCTGTAACTCGGATTAAGCTCAAAATTTACGAATAAATACCCCATTATGTTAGCTAACTTTCGTTAGTTCAACACGTTTTGATTTTAGCAACATAAGATGTTCGAAAAAATCGGTTTCTACCTGCTGATCTGTTTTGACAGATTTCTGCCGTTATTTGCATTTGCTTCTTATTGATTCCTTTTTGAGTTTTCTTCAGGTAAATTGAGCTTTTTGATGGAGTTACTACAGTAGCTTGTGTTTTTAGTGAAAAACCTTTCTGTTACAAAGCTTTGCCAGGAGTCTAATATCTTTTGAATACACTAATGTTGCTAATGAAGATTGTGTGAAGTTTTGTATGAAGGAAAAATTTCAGGTGTAGAGGGAGAATGATGCAATGAGATGAAGAATGGACAAAATCTCAAGCTTGGGGATGCCACCATGGTGTCACCCCAAGAAATATCCAAGATGTACAAGCATCAAAGCTTGGGGATGCCCAAGGCATCCCCTTCTTCATCAATAAAAAGCTCAGGTCTATCTAGACACTTCATTTTTATTGTTTCATGTAGAGTTGTGTTGTTCTTGGACTGTCTTAGTTTTTGTTTGCTTTGATTAGGTTGTTTAGTTTGCTTGAATAAAGTAGTTTGGACCCCTGTTCTCGCTGTGTTGTTTTGCAAATAAGGTTGCTTGGTGTTTGGAAAGGAGTAGTAAGTTCTTGCTTGAAGTGCAAGAGGAGCTTGCATTGACTATGACTTAGACTTTAGCATGACATGCTAGGTGTTGTTTTGACCTTATGCTTAGTGATTATTGCTATAGAATGTCTTGTTCCAAACAATTGGGATTGCTTAGTATGCCTTGAATAAATTATGCGTTGTTTTAGCATGCAAAAGCATAGTATTGTGGTATTCTCCTTTGATGCTTTGATTGGGTTGACTTGGAACATGCTTACACCATGTTATGACTCTCACAAGTAACCATTAGCCTCTATGATCATTTAGTCCTTGACTTGTAGTACCACTCTTTTCTTTGATTAATATACTTTGTTGCACTGCATGATTATGGCCATTATTGCTCTCTTAGTTGGTTGCTCCTAGTCTTTTGCTAGCCTCCACTTGTATGAGTAAGTTCTACTCATGCCTCCAACTCCCAAGAAACCAAGTTATTCCAAAGTGTCCACTATAAATTCATATGCATGGTGTGTTACACCATTCCAAGTATATTCTTGTTTTCAACTATCTTCCAATTAAAAACTATTTTGTTATGTGAAAACTTAGTGATTAAAGCCCTCACGAACTTGATGGCACACTTTATATTCCTTGCTCCTAATAAACTTGAACCATTGTGACAACTTTGTTGTATATGCTTTCACTTATAAGTTGGAGTTAGCAGAACCGTGCTGTCATGGGGAACGTTTTGAACATTGCACTTGTACCTTGTTGTACTCAGTTGATATCATGTTATTTTGTCTATGGATGTCATTAGTGTGAAATAAAGAGGGGACTTGTAAGTCCATGGAGTTTGTATTCTGTGTTAGAGAAATGCCTGGGCCGCTAGCCTAAGCCATGCCTAATCATGGTGGAAACTTGCAACATCACCATAATGAGCTATCTATGAAGCATCCTCAATAAAAAGCTATGAATATGGTAAATAAAAAGATTGCTGAGATGCTCATTGTCTGCTTGCCTTGTCATTTTGGTTATGAGAAAGCTCCTGTACCATGTGCAAGGGGTACCCTGTTGGCGGTTCTCAATGAGATGCAAATACTTATAGTGACAAGAACTTACCTGGACCCAAAGTTGACTATGCATGAGGTGTGGCCCTCGTATTCAAGGGACTTGAGATTGCCAGCTTATACTTCGTCAAGCATATACTCTATCTTTGCCACTTCAACCTTAACCACTTCAAGATGCTTATGATAGGGGCAATGAGGGCTGAAAGCTAACAAGTACCATAATTTTTGGAAGCTCTTTTTGAAACTTGTAATCCCCGCTTCCTTTACAAAAGGGCCTTTCTTCCACCACTATTGAGTCTCCACCTTCTACCTTTAGGCACCATTAAGAGAGCATAGTTGTCATTCTGTGTGCAGTGTTCCAAAGCTTATTAATTGATGCATATTGTGTTATTACTTGCTCTTGTGCTACTTGTTTTTAGTCACCCTTGTGAACTTTGCAGGTGTCCTATGCATCTATTTGCTACTCTATGAGGGACAAGCTGATTGCCACTATGCTATGTTTTCTGTATGTGAAACAAACAAACGTTTTTCAATGCATTCTACTCATGATCTTTGTTTGTAGCTTGTCATGTTGCATGCATAGTCACTATGTCCTATTGTTAGAACTCCATCTTTCATGCACATGTTTAGAGTTATTTGATCCCAGCTTTCAATGCTTGCAAATGGTTGGATCTTTATTGTGAGGGTGCATGTCACCTCAAAAATTATTCTGTTTATCACTTACCTACTCGAGGACGAGCAGGAGTTAAGCTTGGGGATGTTGATACGTTGGAAACGTATCTATAATTTTTGATGCTCCATGCTTGTTTAGGATCTACTTTGCTTTACTTGTCCACACTTTGAGGTGCTTTTTACATGTTTTCTGGTACTAACCTATTAACAAGTTGCAACAGTGCCAGATGTCTGTTTTCTGCTGTTTTTGGTTTCAGAAAAGTTAGTAAAGAAATATTCTTGGAATTGGATGGGACAAAGGACAAAGTCAATTACTTTCCGTGGGGAACAAGAAGTCCAGAGGAGAGCCGGAGGGGCCGGCCAGAGGGGCCAGACCCACCCCAGGTGCGAGTGGGATCCACCCCGCACCTGGCTAGGGTTTGGTCGCCCTGGCCGCCGCCTCGGTCTCCCCCTTCGCCTATAAGAAGCCCCTGATGCAGAAACCCTAAGTACCCGATCAAATATCCACGAAACAGTCTGTAGCTGCCGCCACCATCGTCCCTAGATCGTGGGGGGATCTGAAGTTCTTCCCAGCACCTTGACGGAGGGGAGATCATACCGGAGGCCTTCTGTCCGGTATGATGCGTGAGTAGTTCCACCTTGGACTATGGGTCCATGTAATAGCTAGATGGTTGTATCTCCTCCTTTGTGCTTTCATGTATAGATCTTGTGAGCTCCGTTCATGATCAAGATCTAATCTATTTGTAATCATGCATGTTGTGTTTGCGGGGAGCCGATGGATATTGAGATTATTATGTTGGTTTGATTAATGGTTTTGTCTTTATGATTCTATCATGTCTGTGTTGTTTGTGATCTTGCATGCTCTCCGTTGTTAGTAGCTATCTTGGCCAAGTAGTTGCTAGTGACTCCAAGAGGGGGTATTTATGCTCGATAGTGGGTTCATGCCTCTAGTTTCCAAGGGAAGTGACAGAAATCTCTTCGGTTGTAGATGTGTTGTTGCTACTAGGGAGAAAACAACGGTCTCTTGTTCATGGAACATGTGGACTGTTTACCTTACACACTTTCCTTAAAGTAGTTGTCTGTTGCTTGCAACTTAATACTGGAGGGGGTTCGGATGATAACCTTAAGGTGGACTTCTAGTCATAGATGTAGTTGGATGGCGGTCTATGTATCTTGTTGTATTGCCCAATCAACCTCATAGGATCTTTCTGACTAGTAATTGCATTGTTATGCCTTGCTCAGTTCTTGTCAATTGCCCTGCTGTAATTTGTTTACCATTCATGCCATGTTGTTTATCTAAGGAGAGAACCTCTAGTGAACTATGGACCCCGGTCCAATCTTTACCATTGATACATCTTCCACTGTTACTTGTTTACTTGCTGCAAACCATTACCTTCCACACCATACGTTTAATCCTTTGTTAGAGCAAACCAGTGAGCTTGACAACCTCACTGTTCATTGGGGCAAAGTCTTGAGTTTGTGTTGTGCAGGTCTCCGCGTTGCTTGCAACACCTGTGTGATGTTTCCTTCCTCCTTCTGGTTCGATAACCTCGGTCTCAACTGAGGGAAAACTTGCTTCTTACTGCTTCACACCTTGCTCTTGGGGTTCCCAACAGGCTGTGCGTAGAAAGTCGTCAAGCCCCGTGGTTGGGGAACCCTGAGGAGCCCTAGGTGGAGAGGGCGCTGCAGGCGCAGCCGGCGTGGGTGCAATCGGTGACCTCGCCACCTCCTCAACCGCCGGAGGCGGGGGAGGAGCAACGGCGGTGGCACCAGCATCGCCAAGAGACATCGCCTCGCTGCATCGAACAGAAGTGTGAAAAAACCACAATAGAACCACAAGACAAACGAAGAAGAGAGAACAAGGAAAGATGCGGACCCAACGACGGATGGCGCGATGATGACCTGGCGCCTCCGACGCGTCCTTTTTTGCTCAACTTGAGCCGGCGCGGCAACAGGCGCCGCCCTCTTCCCCCGGGCTTTCGCCGCGGCCTTCTCTCGGCTGGCCTCATCGTCGGTGGCATCGACTGCAACAAAAACAAAGTCTTAGCCATAGCTCCGCGGGCTAGGACTAAGAAAGGAACCGCAACCGATAGCTTACCATGAGGATCCGAGGGGACGTCTGTCAACACCCGAATTTTTCAATCCTAGATGCCTGTTATGCCATACATCGCAATCCCAGGATTACCATTTTTGCGAGACATAACAGAATTGGATACCATAGTACATCATCCATTACAAACGATACATAAGTTCTTACACAAATAGGGATCTCATGATCCAGTTCATAATACAACATCAAGCAGCGGAATACGTAATAATAACGGTAGCGTAGGCGAAGCTCCATCTTCGGGGTCACAGGCAATGCTGACGATGGTAGATGATCCTAGTTGTCATAACCTTCCTGGGGTCCATCTTCCAGGTACTCCTCTTCATAGTCTGGCCATGGGAATAGCCAGGGACAAAGCCATGAGTACTCTTTAAGTACTCGCAAACTAATACTAACAGGTAAAGGGTTTTTTTGGATAATAGGACACTAGGCTCTAGGGTTGTTTTGCAAAAGCCAGATTTATCTCTACTAGGTTCCAAAGCTAGTCACAATTTTATAATTCCTAAGTGGGGACTTGTATTTCATATCACAACTCTGTTGTGGTCAAGTCAAAGTCTTAATTCATTTCACAGGTCATTTTGAAAAGTCTGACGGGGGAACAGTATGGCCACTCCAACTGTCCATAACCGCGGACGCGGCTATTCGAATAGTTTGACACTCTGCAGAGATTGTACACTTTCACCACAACATTTGATACATCCGTCAGGAACAAATCCTGAATTCACCATACTTAGTATGCGGATAATCAATCCTAACCTTTCAATTACACGCCCTAGTATAAGCACCTCTACTGTGAGTTTGGCCTCCCAACCATGACCAACTGTCATCTTGGGTACTGCACAGGTGGACAATCTTCACAAGGTAGCCTCAGCTCAGACCTTGGCCGTGAGGGAACTAATACTAAGGAATATAAGTTTCCAGTCAAGCCCTACCCAATATTCGGGTATTGTGGTTGTACGATAAAATTGGAATGGTATCGCATCCAGACAACCATTAGTTTTATAAAGGGCTAAGGCTCATGCCTCAACATTTTTATCACCAAAATCCTCAAGTGTTTGGAAACACATGTCCAAAACATTTCAATAGAATGATCCATCATTCCAAGGTTTTCATAACCATTTTTCCACCAAGTATTCCCATCTAAAAGTTGATCAAGTTTTATGCTTAGCACTAGCATCTACTGGTGGGGGTAGTACTAATGAGGGGTGGTAACTAGTGGAGTTTCAACTAAGTACAACCTTATGTCTCAGGCTGATGTCAAGGTTTCTAACTTAGGCCAAATTTTATGCTCTTTATGCAACCTTCAGCATTTTTCCAATCTTTACCAGTCACTTAAGTAAACTCTAAGTAAGCTTTGATAAAGAAATAAAGTAAGAAGCTTGCAAATAAAACTAGGATTGGTTTATCAAGTGGGTATGATCACATATGCTTAAGGCATATAGTAGTCATAGAACAAGTATGGGTTTGTTGCATCAGTAGGGTATCTTGCAAGGGTTATCTTGCATAGGCCAACTTGATTAGTAAGGCTTGCATAGGTATAGTATCAGCTTGCATCAATATCAGTATAAGCTTGCCTTGTGCAGAGCAGTGGTTGAAGTTCTCCTCGGCTTCTTCTTCGTAGTATCCTCCTTCCTCCTCGTATCCTTGGTCGGTACTAGCGTCTATGAATAAATACGAGGTACACAATCACCAAACAATACTTAACTACTTGCAATCATCACACACAAGGGTCCTATGGATGATCTAGAATCATCCCTAACATTACAAGGTTAGGGCTTGATTTAATTCCTTTTATTTTTAGAAGAGTAATTTCTACTCATTGAAAAACTACTTAAGATTTAATATTCTCCAAACCAAACATGGGATCATGTTGACACATGTCATCACCACATATTGTAGTCCATGGGAATGTGATTTAAAGTAGTGTCACAATTTAATAAGGTTTTACCCTTTTATTTTAATTAATTAAAGTGGCTAGAAATGCTTATGTAGCATTCTTTTATTACTTGAACATTATTTCTGCAAGTAAACCTATATATTTTTATATATTCTGAAAGGTATGGTTAAATGTGATTTTTAAGAGTTGGAATCAACTCAAAAGCTATTATGGTTTAAATTTGAAAAATGTTTGAATGCAGAAAAGCTTCTGCATTGTTATTTTTACCATGGGTGATCTATAGATCCAAATGACTTGAATCCAACGGGCTTGGATTCAGCATTCACAGACCTTTCCAACAAAATTGGTTCCATTCAATTTGGTGCACTGAATTGATCTGGGTTGATTTTTGAAGTTGGGTACAGAAGTGTGTTTGAATTGAAATAGAAAAATGTTTATTTTGAATAACTGGGATGCGCGGGAAAAGTTACTGGGCCAGCCTGCTAAGCACAGTGCTCCCGCGGGCTGCTTAAGTGTGTGTCCCCACTCGTCAGTGACACGGGGCTGGGCGAAGCGGTATGGGGCGACGTGGATCGTTCGATCTAGTTCTAATCCAACGGCTGAGAGTCATCGTCGACGTTTAGCAACGCCGGCGAGAACAAAACCTAGCGCGGCCAGTGAGGGTTACTGGGGGTTCACCGGGGTACTGGCGAGGGTCAGCGAGGCGGGCGAACGACGAAGTCGACGACGGCGAATCTCCTGGTACCGGTGGCTTCTCCTGGGGTGGCTCCAATCGCTGGCTCCCTTCTTCTCCAGAGGCGGCGGGCTCCGGTGAAATTTCGGCAGGGTGGTGCTTTCCTTGCTCTGAGAACGCTGTGGCACGATCAGTGAGGAGAGGGGAGTGAGATGGTGTGAAGAAATCGTGCGGGGGTGGCCTCTATTTATAGTCGAGCGAGGGGATCGTCGGGGCGCACGGTGAGCTCGTCGGGGGCGATGGTACAGGCGGCTAATGGCATGGGCAAGGGTAGGGGACGGTGCGGTGTCTCCTGGTGATGCTCAACTACATGGTCTCGAGGCATGGGGCGGTGTGGTTTGGTATGGAACGGGCGGTGCTCTGTGCGGCAGAGGCGGTGTCTTCGACGACGGGCGGTGGCTGTGTGGCACGAGGCGGCAAACGGGGATGTCTGGTGGTCTCCTAGGTTGATGGCGATCGTGTGTGCACGCGGTGAGGGCGGCGCGCTGTCTGTGGGCGCTGGTCGAGGGTGGTGCTCTGGTGCATGCTTGGCATGGTCTCTGGCGGTCTGGGCGCGGCTTGTGCGCGTGGTCCAGGGCTTGGCAACGCTTGTGGCTGGGACAGGTAGTGGCGGTGGACGGTGGGCTGCCTCCCAGACAAGGTTGGCACGACTAGTTCTTCCTCTAGCCTGCTGTCCACAATGGGGTGACAAGGGGGTGCTCGGCTGTTCACCATTTATGGCAATGGCAAGCTCACAGGGGTGCTAGTCCTTAGTTAAACTTCCTAGATGATCTACTGAGCTGTGTGTGAGCTAACTAGGGAACAAGTTAGGCTCAAAACACTGCACACTATAGTGTTTGATGTTTGTTTGATTTGTGTCTGCAACCTGTTTGATGAAATGGCCGCATGAACTCAAGTTTTGAATTTTGAAAAGATTTTTGGTGGGTTTGCTAGATTGGTGCTGGTGAGTCTGCAGATGCTTGGGTTTTGCAAGTTGAGCTTGTTTGAGTGGTTTTTGAAAAAGTGGGATCTTCCCATATGATAAAGATTCAATTTTGAATTGTCATTTAAACTATGCATTTGAAAGTTTCTGGATGATCACAAAGTGGTCCTTGATACCTTGTTATGAGTACATTCAAGGGGTGCAAAGATCCAGAAAGGTTTCTGTTAGATTTTGAAAGTTTGAGACAGCCAAAGTAGGCATGGGAGTTAAATTGGTCAAAGTGACCATTCATTTCATATATGTGTTTGATTTACTTGTCTTTAGGAAAAGTGTGGGAAATGTTTTAGATGATGTTTATTTCACCTAAGAAACATTTTACAAGCAATGAAACAAACAAACAAGGTGTTTAAAAGAATTTAAAGATCCATGCATACACATATGCATGCATTCATAATTTTATTTAGAAACGTTTTTGTTAACCCTAATTTTGATGATTAGAATTTGATGATCCAAGCTTAGTATTTTTGGGATGTTACAACGTCGTCCGCCCGGACGGGAAACCCTTCGGGCTCCGTCTGGGGGTACTTATTTGGCTTCCTGTCCGCCAAGAAGGAGGGGAGCGGGAAGTCACCCATACCATCTTTGGCTAGCTGCGCCGTGAACAACTACTCAAAAAGGGGAGCATAAGGCACCCAAGGAAAGCTAACAACAACGAAGAAAAATGCAAGGGAACTAGAGAACAACTCACCTATGGCGGCAGGCGGCCGCGATGGTATGGCGGGCAGGAGTATTCCTAGGTTGCCTCGACGCAGAATTTGGAGATCATGGAGATCCAGTTCCACATGTCCTGGTAGGGCACGTCCTTCCGCGACATCCGCGTCAGATCATCGACGGTCGACAGATGGCACATCTTGTGCGACCGCTTCTGCAGCGGAAGCACATGACACGCCATCCATGATAACGTGATGTCCCGGGCGGTGAGACTTCGTCTCCACCATCGCCTCCACCCGGGTGTCCATCCAATCGAGGTCCGCTGCAGTACCCATACCCTTCGTCGCCCAGCCCTTCTGCGTCGAGGGCACATTGACGAATGGCGGCAGGCAGATCCAATACACCTCCGTGGCGTTGCTCACATAAAAATATGAGCGTTGCCACAGCTTGACGGTGTTGGGAAGCTCGAACCGCGGCATCTTCGAAGAGGGCCGTGGGTAGATGGCGCAGCAACCCGTCTGCGTCAGCGGACCATCCTTGACGGTGTTCTGGGCTTTGAAGTGGAAGAACTTAAGGAAGTTCGCCACCTCAGGCCACACCCAAGGTACGATTCGCAGCAGGCTTGCGGTGACCAAGCATACCACTGCATGTTTAGTACACTATAGTCGTTGACATGACACCCACAGAACACCGTTCTGTAAATATCACATCCCTCAGAGTGGTACAACAGAAACATTGCGGGTCCATATTACAACCATTCACACATTATTATTATTACAATACCAGAAGTTCAAGACTTCAAAAGGTTTCAACTTACAAACCAAAATATAAAGTGTTTCAGCGGAATTTAAAAATAGCAACTCCGACTAGGAGTTGAGCTCAGCAACTTATTCTATAGAGTTCATGCTGCTCGGCTCCATTGATTAATACTAACTAGGATACTTAGTTGGAACTTTTATCGTCAACACCATAGCGGATTTCGTAATCCACTCCTTCAACACCTCCTGATAGGTCAGACTCCTCGTAGAACACATCTTCTTGACATTCAGCTGCATACATTGGCACGTCTTCGGGATCCTCAGAGTCTAAGCAAGGGATCAAAGGAAAGGATGAGTAACCGCGTTACCCAAAAAGTTTATTATATGCAAGGTGGAAGGTTTGATGCTCTAACTACCACCTCGGATTATAAATCCTTGGCACCATGCAATTTTTGTAAATCTTTCTTCAAAGATGGATTTTATTATGAAAATCTATGACCATCAGCCTTACAGGTTGACCAGAACTTTCATGGAGTTCCTTTCCTGCCGCGTTCGTAGCTCCTTCCTAGAACAGGGAGTAACAAGTTACAATTCTTACACTCTGCAGAGGTGCATTACTTTACCCATGAGAGATCAACTCCTTGTTGCACAACCGGGCGTACTTTCCCGTCCATAATTCCATGATGTGGGGCCTAGTAGTTGGTCCAAGCCAATGACCGCCCCCTTTGCGACCTCGCATGCCTCCTTGGTGTACACCATGCCCACGTAATGAATTACGGCAATGGTTTGTACAAACCGTTAGATGCCAGAACTATCGTGGGACGATGAGGGTTCCCACCCATATGCTGCATATCCTCTACGAATTACTAATTAATATGCACGCTACGAGGATAACAGCCACAACCTGCACATCCGGCTTCATGCGAGAGGAAGAAGATACAACTGACTTCTCCGTCCCATTCCAAATCTCATGGCTAACGCGTAATATACGGCGCTAGAATCATTGATGTCAGGGGTTATTAAGACCCTAATTGATCATCGTTGTTGCAAATACAACCCTAAGTTCTATTGCTCCAGTATATCATCACTTAGGATGATATCTATGATTTCTTTATTTATGAAAATACTATTTTCTTTCTTTAGAGTATACTCCCTCCGTTCCTTGATATAAGGTGTATAATTTTCTGCAAAAAATTCCAGAATATAAGGTGTATGATGGGATTGTGGGATTTTTTTAACACAATTTAGGAGTCAATTTGATTAGGAAAGATAATATACGGAGATTTCCCTGTTTTTGCACTATTCTCACATCGATCACCTACCTGTATTAACGTTCACAAGTATCAAAATTTTCCATTTTAGCCCATGCGCTAATATTCGTGCAAAAAAACTATACACCTTATATTAAGGAACGGAGGGAGTATATGATAACACACTATTTGCAAATACTTTGATAAAGACTCTTCAAAGGATATGAGCAAGTGATGAACTTGCCTTGTGATGGCAAGGTAGTGAAGTCTGATGCTTGCACTGGACCTTGAGCTTCTATGTCTACAAAAACATCATTATTTCCTGGTAAGGACAATATTTAAAGAAGTAAAATGATTATGCAAAGTAATATAATGCATCATCTAACTTGATATGCATTCTCCCCATTATTATAAAAATTCTTTTTTAATAATAAAGGATTTATAAATATTAATTTTTAATATTTATAATAGAATATTTTATTCTTTTATTTTATTTCCCTTTTATTTGACTTTTATTGATTTAATAATTCTTTTAAGAATTATCACTTAAATATCAAAAATTGTTATTAAATATTTGTTTAGTATTTTTCTAAAATACTACTATATTAATATATAAAGAAAGTGATTTTTATTTATTTTTATCACCTTCAATAATTTTTGTGAAATTCCATAAGGAATATATAAATTACAAATTTTTAATAAAATTTATATCTCTAAAATTTTTATCTCTTAATTTATTTGGATAGTTTGGATTATTGTGAATCCAAAAATATTTTATTTATGATTTTTGGACTTTTATTTTATTTTCTAGAATTTAATTAAATTTAGGGGCATTTTGGTCTTTTCCTATTTATTAAAACAGACTAAATGACTTGGGCTGGCCATTTGGGTTTATTGGGCCCTTGTGGCCCAGTAGGGCAAGGTCAAAACAGCACCCCGAAGGGTTTTTGGCCCACCCAGCCCAACTCACTCGCTGTCTTCTCTCTCGAGCTCACCCTTCTCCTTCTCCTTCCCCGACCCCGTGGTCAGTGGTGTCGCCACCGGCGATTCCCGCCGTCGTGGACCGCTCTGGCTGCCGCCGTGGTGCTGGAAGAGGTTGTTGACCCCGCTCTTCCCTCCTGTCCAACTGGATTTGGACATGGAGCCCTCCTGCGACCAGATCGATGTCGTCCCGAACCCTAGGGTTTGGGGTTGGCGTTGATCCTGGCGCCGCCACTGCTGTCGTGCGCCGTGGTGATTCACCTCGCCCCTAGGCATGGCTATGGTCGCCGTCGTGGCGCTGTATGGGTCGCAGCGCCCCCTTGGGGGTGCTCCTTGTGCCGCCATGGTCGTCGGCTATCTCTGCTTCCTCTTCTAATCTACAGCGAGGACCTTCGGTGAGTGGTTCCTCTCCCTCTCATGCACTTTGTGCTAGGCCATCCTATACTAGATATTGGTAGTGACCTTCCTGGTGATTGTCTGGTCCTGATTAGTGTTCTTGGTTCTATTTAGGGTTCATACCCTGCTGTTGATTAGATACTGATGAATTAGATCATGTGTTGACGATCTCTGAATCTGTTAAGTGGTGACTAGCTGTGACTTACTGCTGATGATTAGCTGTGGTGATGCTAGTGGTTTATTGTTGATGATTCCATGGTTAAATTTCATATGATTTAGATGGTAAAGTTGTTCTAGAAATAATACTTGGTAAAGCTAGTGGTTTTGATAACTTACCACTGTCATTACTTGGTTAATGATAGTTAGTATGGTGCGATGAAGTCACTGTCTTAGTACTGTTGGCTTGAGAATTCATGTATAAATTGAGATCAAAATGATCTCTTTCTGTGAAGACATATATATATATATATATATATATATGAATATCCTGTTTATGATTCCTGTGTTTAAGAACAGGAAAATGATTTATAATTGGTTGATTGTATCTGTAAAGATTGGATGCTTAACCTGCTTAGTTTAGAACTGTTCTTGTGACACCATCCTTGTATGGCACACAAGACTAGATTCTTTTACTTGGTGTGGTTTCATTCAAGCTTAAGTTTTGGCTTGGCATGATAGATAAGTGAAATCCTCTTTCCTTATATCCCTAGAACCAATGATGTTGGTCTGAGGTTTAGGGATTTAGACCTCTATCTGTTGATTCACATGGATTAATTCTGGTAATGATACCAGCTACTATTGCTTGAATCAAAGTTTGGAAAAAATGATTGTAAGCTTGATAACTTATATAGATCCATAAGATTAAATTCTAAGGTGCTACTCTTGTCTTAGAGATGTGCCTAGAAATTTAAATCTTAGCTATGTTCATTCTTGAATTGAAATATAGCTTGATAGCTAAATCAATGATGTTGTTTTGAGATTTAGTTGGATCCTTATACTTTTCTATTTGCTTTTAGAGTTTAAAACCTTAGTGATGGATTCACCCCACTTGGGTGCTTTCTGAGAGTTTGAATAAGAGACAGATCCTGTATGCTTGTCTAATCTTAGACATATAGATCATTTGATGGTCTATTTACTCACCACTATCACTTGATGTTGTGGTTGCTAGTGGTGGATCTTGTGGTAGCTTGATCTGGTGCTCCCCTGGTATTTCTAGTTCCTGGCTTGTCCTTGATCTAGCCCATCATCTCCTGATCCTGATGGCTTGATCTTGGTCTTGCTATCCACCCGATCTACCCCCTCCTTATGTCACCATCTTGGTGATGTGATCCTGGGCTTTGGTTGGTTTGATCTAGCTTGGTTTTGGCTTGGTTTAGCTGCTGGCTGCTGTGCTTGGTGTGTAAGAGCAATGGAATGGTGCGGGGATTGGTTTTCCCATGACTGTGTTGATAGTTTTGTTTGGTTGTGCTGCTGCCGTGGTGTTGACAACACACACCATGCAGTTTGGTGTGTGTGCTGCTTGTGTGCCTACTGCACAGATGTGGATATGTTCAGAATTTGAGAGTTACTTTCACCATGTTAGCATTTACTTGGCTGGTGAAACTTGCCCCTCCTTGTTGTTTATTTGACTTATGGCTTGAATTTATGAAAGATGTATTCTTTCATATTGGTGAAACTTGCCCCTTAAATACCCAATGATGAAAAGGTGAACAATGCACTTCACTGTCAACTTCTGAGAGTAAAAATAATTCTAATCCTAACCTTCTTTTTCTTTTAAGTTTATTTTTATTTTGCAGGTACCAAATTTGAAGATCAAGACTTTAGTTTAGTATTTTTTAATTTTCTTTATAGATTAGTCACTTGTAGTAACTATCATATTCAATTGTAATCTTTAATTTATTCTTTTGTACTCATTATTTTTATTATTTTGTAATAAAGATTGTACTATTATCAATAAAGAAATATTATTCTTTATTTATTTGCTAGTGTAAAGATTGTGGATGATTCTCATAAGTTACATTTTTGTAACTTATTTATTGAATACAATTATGAAATGGATATTCATATTCTTAATTGCTCTCTTTATACAAAGTTTGAGTTATTATTGGTTAACTCTTAATTAAATCAAAGATTCAAACATCATTCAAAAATCCTTTTGAATTATAATTCAAACACTCAAGTTTTAAATTCAAATTTCATTTCTCAAAACACATAATTCTATCAAGATCATCTCAAAGTCTATAACATTCATCCTTCAAGACTATATCTAATCTCAAATTATGAAAGAAACTTTGATCACTTTAGGTTTTTATTTGGCGAAAAATTTACCCACATTTTCACAGATGAATGCGTGAAACATCTTAAATTCCTAAATCTACCCTTCGTTAGTTCCTAAATACCGGGATGTTACAGACTTACCCCCTTAAATTAAATTTCGTCCCGAAGTTTGTTGAGATGTACCTGAATAGTTCTGGATAGGCTTTTCTTAAATCTTCTTCTTTCTCCCAAGTGGCTTCCCTTTCAGGGTGATGTTCCCACTATACCTTGCAATATTTGATTGCCCTATTCCTCAACCTTTTCTAGTTTTCTTCCAAAATTTTACAGGGCTTTTCAACATAGGTCAAGTCTTCTTGTAGTTCTACCTCTTGATGTGTGATTGCATCATCTGGAACTTTCAAACATTTGCGAAGTTGTGACACATGGAAAACATTGTGCACTTGAGCCAATCTTGATGGTAACTCTAAAGCATAAGCTATAGTTCTGTTCTGACTCAATATCTTGATTGGTCTGATGTATCTTGGACTCAATTTTCCTTTAACTTCGAACCTTTTCACCCCTTTCATTGGACTTACTTTCAAGTATACCATGTCTTCCACTTCTGGATGCCAAGATCTTCGACTTTGATCAACATAACTTTTCTACCTACACTAGGCTATTTTTAGTCTATCCCTGATCTTATCAATGATATCTTGTCTTTCCTTGATATAGTCTGGCGCAAATTCTTTGCTGCTTCCAGGCTCGTACCAACATATTGGTGATCTACACTTCCTTCCATACAGAACCTGATATGGAGCTGCCTTCAGACTACTTTGATAGCTATTATTGTAGGAAAATTCTGCCAATGGTAGATGATCTTCCCATGTACCTCCAAAATCTAATGCACAAGCTCTTAACATGTCTTCTAGTATCTGATTTCTTCTCTCTGTTTGACCTCCTGTCTCAGGATGATAGGCTGTGCTGAAATCTAACTTTGAACCAAGTGCTTCATGCAATTGCTTCCAAAATGCTGAAGTAAACACTGATCCCCTATCAGTTACGATCTTTTTGGGTACTCCATGCTTACTTACTATCTATTTGACGTAAACTTCAACTAACTTCTCGGCATTATCTTTCTGATTTACCGGAATAAAATGTGCACTCTTAGTGAGTCTGTCCATAATCACCCATATCATATACTTCCGTTTAGGTGTCATGGGCAACCCTGTGATGAAGTCCATACCTATTTCCTCCCACTTCCACTCGGGAATTTCTAAAGGTTGTAATGGTCCTGCTGGACTTTGATGTTTGGCCTTCACCCTTTGGCAAGTATGAAATTCTGATACATATTTAGCAATGTCCCTTTTCATGTTATTCCACCAGAATAGTTCTTTCAACTCCAGATGGTTGGCTAATACCACCCGGCTGGGCTTAAAACTTTCCCGGCTAGACCGACTAGCCGGTAGCCAGAAGAACCGGCCGGGTGGACGCTTCCACCCGGTTCACCTCGGATTCGATGGAGAGCACGAGAAGGATGATGCTCCTTGCAGGGTACGCCTGTCAACACCCGGATTTTTAATCCCAGATGCTTGTTATGCCATACATCGCAATCCTAGGATTACCATTTTTGCGAGACATAACAGATTGGATATCACAGTACATCATCCATTACAAACCATACATAAGGTCTTACACAAATAAGGATCTCATGATCCAGTCTTAGTACAATTCAAGCAACGGAATAACGTAAAGATAACGATAGCGTGGGCGAAGCTCCATATTCATGGTCACAGGAAATGCTGATGATGGGAGACGATCCTAGTTGTCGTAACCATCCTGCTGTCCATCTTCCTGATACACCTCTTCATAGTCTAGCCATGGGAATAGCCAGGGACAAATCCATGAGTACTCTTTAAGTACTCGCAAACTAATACTAACAAGTGAAGTGGTTTTGAATAGGATATACTAAGCTCTAGGGTTGTTTTGCAAAAAGCTAGATTTACCTCTACTAAGTTCAGAAGCAAAGAGAGCTAGATGAAAGTTTTATAACACCTAAGTGGAAACTTGAATTTCATGTCACAACTCTATTGTGGTCAAGTCAATGTCATAAATCATTTCATAAGTCATTTTTTAAAACATCGGACGATGGAACAGTATGGCCACTCCAACTGTCCATAACCGCGGACGCTGCTATTCGAATAGTTTGACACTCTGCAGAGATTGTACACTTTCACCACAACATTCGATACATCCGTCAGGAACAAATCCTAAATTCACCATACTCAGTATGAGGATAATCAATCCTAACATTTCCATTACACGCCCTAGTATAGGCACCTCTCCTGTGAGTTTGGCCTCCCAACCATGACCAACTGTCATCTTGGGTACTACACAGGTGGACAATCTTCACAAGGTAGCCTCAGCCCAGACCTTGGCCGCAAGGGAACCCATACTAACGTATATAAATTTCCAGTCAAGCCCTACCCAAATTTCGGGTATTGTGGTTTTACGGTAAAATTGCAATGGTATCGCATCCAGACAACCATTAGTTTTATAAAAGGGCTAAGGCTCATGACTTAACATTTTCATCATCAAAATCATTTGGTGTTCGGAAACACGTGTCAAAACATTTCAGTAGAATGACTCATCATTCTAAGGTTTTCATAACCATTTTCACCAATTATTCCCATCTAAAGTTGATATAGTTTTATGCTTAGCACTAGCATCTACAAGTGGGGGTAAATACTAATGAGGGGTGGTAAACAAGTGGGAATTAGCTAAGTTCAATCTCATGCCTCAGGATGACATCAAGATTATCTAACTTAGACCAAGTTTTATGCTCTTTATGCTATCTTCAAATATCTTTCTAATATCTACAAGTCACCAAGTAAACTCAAATTAAAGCTTTGATAAATAAATAGAGTATTAATCTTTGCAAGTAAAACTAGGATTGGGTATCAAGTGGTGTAAGCTTGCAAGTAAAACTTTCATGGTTTAGCTTGCTAAGATAGTAGTATAAGCTTGCTAAGTTAATAGCTTGCTAATTCAGCTAGTAGTATTAGGCTTGCCTTGTGTAGAGCAGTGGTTGAAGTTCTCCTCGGCTTCTTCCTCGTAGTATCCTCCTTCCTCCTCGTATCCTTGGTCGGTACTAGCGTCTATAAATAAATACGAGGTACACAATCACCACACAATACTTAATTACTTATATTTATCACACAAAGGTTCACACTAGATGATCTAGCATCATCACTATTGTCACCAAGATTAAAGCACCTATCTTATTTATTTTATTTTAGAAAAGTAATTTCTACTCATTGAAAAAACTACTCAAGATTAATATTCTCCAACTAAAACATGGGATCATGTTGAAACATGTCATCACCACATATTTCAGTACATGGGAATGTGATTTAAAGTGGTGTCACAATTTAATAAGGTTTAACCTTTTTATTTTAATTAAATAAAGTGACTAGAATGGCCTATGAGGCATTCTTTTATTACTTGATCAGTATTTCTGCAAGTAACCCTATATATTTTTATATATTCTGAAAGGTAGGGTTAAATGTGATTTTTGAGAGTTGGAATCAACTTAAAAGCTTTTATGGTTGAATTTTGAAAAATGTTTGAATGCAGCAAAGCTTCTGCCTTGTTATTTTTACCATGGGTGATCTACAAATCTAAATGGTTTGAATCCAACGGGCTTGGATTAAGCACTCCAATACCTTTCTAACAAAATTGGTTTCATGCAATTTGATTTAGTGAATCGAGCTGGGTTAATTTTGAATCTAGGTACAGAACTGACTTTGAAATTAAATGAATAAACTTAAGTTTGAATTGTTGGGTCGTGCAGGATGTTTAACTGGGCCGGCCCACTACACACAGCGCGCGCGGGATGGTTAAGTGAGCGACCCCACTCGTCAGTGAGACAACAAGTGGCGAAGCGGTACGGGGCAATTAGGGCCACACGTTCTAACTCTAATCTAACGACTACGATTCATCATCCATGTCGGGCAGCGCCGACAAGACAGAACCCTAGCGCGGCCAGTGGGGGTCGACGGGGGGCTCACCGGGGCTCCGGCGGTGGTCGGCGATGGGGGCGAACTACGAAGTCGACGACGGCGATCCTCCTGGTACCGGTGGCTCCTCCTGGGGTGGCTCCAATCGACGGCGCCTCTCCTCCTTTGCAGCGGCAAACTCCGGTGAAATTCCGGCCACCTGGTGCTCGCCTTGCTCCGGGGGTGAGTCTGTGTGATTAGTGAGAGGTGGGGAGTGAGATGATGTTAAGGGTTTGAGCTGGGAGGGCCTCTATTTATAGTGTGACGAGGGGACCGAATGGCGTGGGTGAAGCTCGTCGGTGTCGTCGGCACATCGTGCTAATGGCATGGGCAAAGGTAGGGGCGGTGCTGTGCTCCCTGGCAAAGCTCAACGGCATGGTCACGCGGCGTGGGGTGGTGCTGAACGGTCGGAATGTCGCGGCGCTCTGGGAGGGTCCAACAACAAGTTTAATGGCACACAGCATGCGTGGTCCATGCGGCGGCGAACGGGGTTGTCTGGAGGGGCGCTGGGGTGCTAGCGATCACGTATGCAAGCGGCAAGGGAGGCACGCGGTCTGTGGCCTCGTGTTGCGTGCGGTGCATTGGCGCGCTCTCGGCTTGCACGCAGAGAAGCTTGGCATGAGCTTGCCATGTGGTCCAGGGGCTGGCAGTGCTCGGGGCTAGGGCAGAGGGTGGCGGTGGACGGTGGTCAGTGCTCCAGACAAGGTTGGCGAGGCTAGTGCTTCCTCTAGCTCGCTGGCGACATGGGGGTGGCAAGATTGCTCTCGACATGGTCACCGTTGATGGCTAGGCTTGCTCACAGTGGTGCTAAGGATTGTTAATTGGGATAGATCATCTACTAAGATTGTAGTGTGAGCTATAGAGGGAACAATTTAGGCCAAATTTACTGCTGCAAATAGTGTTTAATGTTTTGTTGTTTGCTGATCACAAGGTTTTTGATGAAATGGCCGAAAGAAATTCAAATTTGAATTTTGGATTCAAACTTGGTGGGTTTGCTAGGCACATACTAGGGAGTATTGGGTTAGTTGTATTGGTCAAGGGGCACTGGTTTGGTTGGGTTTTGAAAAGGTGTGATCTTCACATATGTTAAAGATTCAATTTTTAATTGTCATTTGAATGGGGTTGCCAAATGTTTCTGCAAGTTTGAAATGTGGGCTTTGATTCACTTTTACTTGGTCTTGCAAGGGGTGAAAATAAATGGAAAATTTTCTGTTTGAAATTTTGGACTAGAAACACTCAATGTGACCTAGTGAGCAAGATTGGCAAAAATGACCATTTGCCTTATTTGATTTGTTTTTGATTTTCTCTTGATTTGTTTCTGCTTGGAATTGTTTTAGATGATGTTATTTTCATCCTTAAACCATTCCTTTCTATTTAGGTTAATCACATAATTCAATTCATGCATTCATCAAATCATCACATACACACATGGATTCATTTGGTTTTTATTTAATCAAAGTTTTTTGTTAACCCTAATTTTAGTGATTAGAAATTGATAATCATGATCAATAGTTTTGGGATGTTACAAACCTTCCCTCCTTAAACAAAATCTCGTCCCAAGATTTGAGAAAGAAGAAAAAATATTACCTAGGATTTGAAGAGATCGGGAAACTCCGTCCTGATGTGATCTTCCCGCTCCCAGGTAGCTTCTTCTTCAGTGTGGTTGCTCCACCGAATCTTGAGAAACTTGATGCTTCGGGTTCTGGTGGTCCTAAAAGCTTCCTCCAAAATACGGATGGGTACTTCGGGATATGTCAGGTCATCGTTGATCTCTATGGTCCGGTGATCAATGTTCTTGAAAACTTCGGTCTTCTCCGGAACTTCAAGGCATTCGCGAAGTAACAATATATGGAACACATTATGCACTGCTGACATTTCTTCCGGTAGTTCCAATTGATATGATACTTCTCCTCGACGGTTCAGAATCTTGAAAGGTCCGATATATCTGGGGGCTAACTTTCCTTTGAGCTGGAATCATTGCATTCCCTTCAAACGCGACACTTTGAGATACACAAAATCTCCGATATTGAAGGCGAGGTCTCGACGTCTCTTGTCAGCGTAACTCTTCTGTCTTGACTGGGCGGTCTTGAGGTGCTCACAAATCTTGTGTACTTTCTCTTTTGCTTCTCGTAGGATGTCGGGTCCAAAAATCTGACTCTCTCCTACTTCCGACCAATTCAAAGGGGTACGACACTTCCTTCCATACATGAATTCAAATGGGGCCATTTGCAAACTAGCTTGATAACTGTTGTTGTAAGAAAATTCTGCGAAAGGCAGACAGTCTTCCCATTTAGATCCATACTCTAGCACACATGCTCTCACCATATCTTCGACTATTTGGTTTACTCGCTCCGTTTGTCCATCAGTCTGAGGGTGATACGCTGTGCTGAAATCTAGTTGGGTTCCTAATCCTTCTTGGACTTTCTTCCAGAATATTGAGGTAAACTGGGTTCCTCGATCTAATACGATGTTCTTGGGGACTCCATGCAAACTGACGATTCTAGCGATGTACAACTCCGTTAGCTTCGAAATCTGGTATGTGGACTTGACTGGTAAGAAATGGGCTACTTTGGACAATCTGTCAACTATGACCCAAATAGAGTCATTTCCTCTACTAGAAGTAGGCAATCCGGTGATAAAGTCCATTCCAACTGAATCTCATTTCCATTCTGGAATCTGCTATGGTTGCAACAGTCCTGCGGGTCTCTGATGTCCCGCCTTGACTCTCTGAAAAATATCACACTTGGAGATATATCTTCCGATTTCTCTCTTCATCTTATGACACCAAAATTGCTCCTTCAGGTCCTGATAGATCTTTGTTCCTCCGGGGTGGATAGAATAAAGGGTATCATGATCTTCCTTCAAAATAACTTGTTTCAACTCTGAATCTGCTGGTACACAAAGACGTCCTTTGTACCATAGAACTCCTTCATCCTCGGTGAATCCGGGTACTTTGCCAGTACCGATACGACGTTTGATTCCATCGATACTAGCATTTCCTTTATGTGCCTCCTTGATGTGACTGATCAAAGTGGGTTGAAGTTCTATGCTAGCCAAAAATCCTTCACTTACTAATTCCATTCAGAAATCTTCCATATCTTTGTGCAAACTTGGTTGCTCCTTTAGAATTATGGAGTTCAAGCGGCACGTCAATCTGCTAAGGGCATCTGCTACCACATTGGATTTACCGGGGTGATAGTGAATGTCCAGATCATAGTCCTTGATTAGCTCGATCCATCTTCTCTGCCTCATATTCAGCTTCTACTGAGTGAATATATACTTCAGGCTCTTGTGATCCGAATAAATCTCACAACGATTACCCATAAGGTAATGCCTCCATGTCTTCAGGGCTAGAACTACGACTGCTAGTTCAAGGTCATGGGTTAGATAATTCTGTTCATGCTGCTTCAGTTATCGGGATAGATAAGATATAACTTTTTCTTCTTGCATCAACACACATCCGAGACCGATCTTGGATGCGTCACAATACACATCGAAGGGCTTCGTGATATCCGGCATGATCAAGATGGGGGGCTGAAATCAATCTCCTCTTGAGTTCCTGAAAACTCGCTTCGCATTTGTCCGTCCATTCAAACTTCTTGTCCTTCTTCAGCAATTGGGTCATGGGTCTTGCGATACTCTATAATCCTTCAACAAACTTGCGGTAGTATCCCGCTAATCCGAGAAATGCACGAACTTGGGTTTGGGTGGTTGGGGCTTGCCAATCTTTAACATCCTTCACCTTTGCAGGGTCAACGGAAATTCCTCCGGCTGATACAATGTGTCCGAGGAATCCTACCTCCTGTAACCAGAATTCACATTTTCTAAACTTGGCATACAACTGATGCTCCCTAAGGGTTCCAAGTATGGTTCTTAGGTGTATCTCATGTTCTTCTTCTGATTTGGAATAAATTAGAATGTCATCGATGAAAACAACGACAAACTTATCTAGGAAGTCCATAAAAATCTTATTCATGAGGTTCATGAAATAAGCGGGGGCATTGGTTAGTCCAAAAGCCATGACATTGTACTCATATAATCCATATCTGGTGGTAAAGGCAGTCTTTGGAATATCCTCTACGCGAATCTTGAGTTGATGATAGCCAGTAATAAGATCAATCTTAGAAAACACTTTGGCACCAGTCAACTGGTCAAACAGATCTTCTATCTTTGGCAACGGGTACTTGTTCTTGATGGTGACATCATTCAACTTCTGATAATCCGTACATAGCCGGTTACCTCCATCTTTCTTATCCACAAATAAAACAGGTGATCTCCATGGCGACGCACTTGGTTGAATCAATCCAATTTCCAGCATAGCATCCAATTGCTTCTTCAGTTCCACTAGTTCTGACAGGTCCATACTATATGGTCTCTGGGCTATGGGTCCGGTTCCAGGGATTAGTTCAATGATAAACTCGATATCCCGATCTAGGGGCATACCGCGCAAAACATCTGGAAATACTACGGGGTATTCACAGACTATCCGAACTTGGTCAATGGTTGGCTGGGCTATACTCTGGTTGCACTTGAATTGACGGGGCAAGGTTTCCGATACATGCTCTACTGATATGCCGACTGTACTGGTCATTGTTATGGATGTCTTGGCACAGTCAATTAATCCTTTGTGTTTGGACATCCAATCCATTCCTAGTAATACTTCCAAACCTTTAGTTCCGAGTACTATTAGATTAGCACAAAAATCTATGCCATGGATTCGGATAGGCACGGCTTTGCAAATTTGTCTAGCTTTGGTGGTTGAACCAGGTATTTGAACAATCATAACATGCTTTAATTTGGTGGGTTGAGTCTTACTAGTGCATGCAAATTCTTCAGTAACAAATGAGTGTGATGCTCTAGAATCAAACAACACTCTTGCAAGTACTGAGTTAACAGAAAACATACCCAACACGGAGTCTGGCGCTTCTTGGGCTTCTTCAGCATGCATGAGAAAGAGACGGCCGTTGCGGTTGAGTGAATTCCCTAGGGCAAACCTTCTTCCGGGCTGAACACGATACTGCTGCTGAGCTGGGGCATTTGCATTGGGGCTACGACAATCTTCTTGGGGCACTCATTGGAATAGTGACCCTTGGTTCCACATTCATAACAAGTCACCTGAAACTTTTCCTTTGCTACAATAGGCAAAACATTGCTTCCAGTCCTTGGGGCAGTGTTGGTGTTGGTGGCGGCATTGTTGTTGTTGAACTTAGGTGGTGCACGGTTGAAATTGCTATGGTTGCCGGGGTTGTTGTGATTTCCTCCGGGCCTTGGGTTTCCACGGTTGGGATAGGTCAGACGGTTCATCGGGGGTCTATTGTTTCTTGGGGCAAATCCTAGAGATGGGTTGGGGCGATATTTTGGTGTGTGATGGGTTCCTGGTTGATGCAACATGCAACGCTTGCGGTTCTCATTAGCTTGGTTGATCTTTCCTTCCATTTGAATGGTAGAGTCAACTAAAGCTTCAATATCCGCAAAGGGGATATTGACTAACACTGTCTGCATCTCATCGTGTAGACCATTCAGGAATCTCTCCTTCTTCTTGGCTTCAGTATCTATCTCATCCGGGGCATACCTATCCAATGACAAGAATTTGTCACGGTATTCCACTACGGCCATCCTTCCTTGCTTCAGTTCCCTGAATTCATCTCTCATCCTCTTGATCAAACCCGGTGGCACATGGGTTCTACTGAACTTGACTTTGAACTCTTCCCAAGTCATCATCTGTCCTGCAGTCATGGCACGAATGCTGTTCCACCATGCTCTTGCATCACCGGCCAGATAGTGGCTGGCGAACAGAACTTTCTCATTAGCTTCCACTCCTGCAACTTCCAGGTTGTTTTCCATGGTTTGCAGCCAATCATCTGCATCTAGGGGCTCTTCTAACTTAGTGAAAATGGGTGGATTGGTGTTCTGGAAATTCTTGAGCTTAGATCCATAGTTGTCCTGATTTCCATGGCCTTGATTGTTGTTGGCCATTTGAGCGATGTGTTTAATGGTGGCTAAGTTATCTTGACGTTCGGCTCTTTCAGCTTCACGGTCAGAAACCAACATTTGCAAGATCTGCAACATCGGGTCCGGGGATGAACTGCTTCCTCCGTAAGGCATCTGAAGATTGGGGTAGATCATGAGAAAGAGGGGAATTTCTAAGGTTGAGGGTTTTTGGAAAGTTTTTAAAGTTTGACTCGGATTTTTTTAGCAACTTGCTTTTCATTCATTCATAGCACACGATACAAACACACACCACAACAAAGGAAAACAGATGGTTTTAAGAACCATTCTGTGAAACTACGATATAGTGGGACCGAATACAACTCACTAACGCTAGTGCTCAAGTGATACTACTCCTCAGAGTCGGTGTCCTCATCATCCTTATCATCATCATCATCATCATCATCGATGAAGGCGTAGTCATCCTCATCGGTGAAGAAGTCCATGGCCTAATCCTCCAAAAAGTCATCATCATCGCTGAGATAGGATTAGGGGTCTCCACGAAGGTCTTCCCCTGCATTCTCCCTCTCCTCCAACTGCATATCTCTCTCGTGGATGGTTTCCTCCAACTCTGTGATCCGGTGGTGAAGACGGGCAATGATGCGCTCCTTCTTGTCGAGCTGACGTCGACGAGACTGGCGATCCTTCACTAACATGGTGATGGTCTGATCCTTCTTGGCGGCAATGGCGTACTTGTGGTTGGCATAGGAGCGGGCATTGTCCAACTCCTTCTGACGGTCATACATCATGAAGCTGAGGTGGTCCAGTTGAGTCTTCAGCTCGTGGTGGTATGGGGCCTCCAGTGGCTGTCCATAGCATCACGCCTTGAGTAGAACTCAAAGCGGGTACCCTTGATCTGATTGATACTCTGCCCACACAGACAGGCAAGAGCTTCCTGCATGGCCCTGGCAAGTCCATCGAGCCAGTTGTTCTCTCTCAAGGTGAACCGAATTCCTTCTGCGGTGGGGGGTTCAATCTTTCCTCGGAGACTTGCAACAACTAACCACTGCAAATCCTCTCCTTCTTGATCATTGAGCTGAGCTCCGAAGAACTCGGGTGCGGACGCTCCAGCATCTCTGACAGCTGGTCCAAGTCATGCTCAAAGATGAGGTCTCCTCCATTCCCCAACTAATAAAACTTGATGTACTTTACGTCCATCTATAAGAATATAGGATGAGTAAGTTAGTAGAGTGATCAAGTGTGTCAAATTTTATGTAAGTTTGCAAGATTTTTTTTGAGGAACATGAATTTTCATGAAAGAGTCTAAGTGATAAGAATGAGAATAAGTTTTCATAAATACTCACTTCCTTGGTTTTGAAACCAAGTTTTTGATTCAAACGTCCATTCTAAACTAGGGTCTCCCATGGTCAGGATGGCTCTGATACCAACTTGTCAACACCCGGATTTTTAATCCCAGATGCCTGTTATGCCATACATCACAATCCCAGGATTACCATTTTTTGCGATACATAACAGATTGGATATCACAGTCCATCATCCATTACAAACCATACATACGGTCTTACACAAATAAGGATCTCATGATCCAGTCTTAGTACATTTCAAGCAGCGGAATAACGTAAAGATAACGATAGCGTGGGCGAAGGTCCATCTTCATGGTCACAGGCAATGCTGACGATGGGAGATGATCATAGTTGTCGTAACCATCCTGCTGTCCATCTTCCTGATACTCCTCTTCATAGCCTGGCCACGGGAATAGCCAGGGACAAAGCCATGAGTACTCTTTAAGTACTCGCAAACTAATACTAACAAGTGAAGTGGTTTTGAATAGGATATACTAAGCTCTAGGGTTGTTTTGCAAAAAGCCAGATTTACCTCTACTAAGTTCAGAAGCAAAGAGAGCTAGATGAAAGTTTTATAACACCTAAGTGGGAACTTGAATTTCATGTCACAACTCTGTTGTGGTCAAGTCAAAGTCATAAATCTTTTCATAAGTCATTTTTGAAAACATCTGACGACGGAACAGTATGGCCACTCCAACTGTGCTCCTGTTTTCACTTACCCAATTCCATAGATGAGATTTCATCTTCAGGAAGAGGATTTCCTAATATAAATAGAGTATAGTATGATTTATTCATCTAAGTGGATAAGTCTATAATCTAGAAGCACTTATTTTTCTTTTTAGAAAATGTTAAAAATTGAATATATCTTTTCTTTATGGTACAGAAGGGGGTGAGATTAGGCTCCCCTTTTTTTATTTTTCATTTCTTAATTTTGTATTCTACTATTCCAATGAATATTTTTTTAGTCTTGTTTATCTGATCTTACTTTCCTAGTTGTGCTAAGTCATACGTGCGATACAAAGTTCGGGGTAGAGAACTCCTTTGACCATAACCGCGGACGCGACTATTCGAATAGTTTGACACTCTGCAGAGATTGTACATTTTCACCACAACATTCGATACATCCGTCAGGAACAAATCCTGAATTCACCATACTCAGTATGCGGATAATCAATCCTAACATTTCCATTACACGCCCTAGTATAGGCACCTCTCCTGTGAGTTTGGCCTCCCAACCATGACCAACTGTCATCTTGGGTACTACACAGGTGGACAATCTTCACAAGGTAGCCTCAGCTCAGACCTTGGCCGCAAGGGAACCCATACTAAGATATATAAATTTCCAGTCAATCCCAACCCAAATTTCGGGTATTGTGGTTGTACCGTAAAATTGGAATGGTATCGCATCCAGACAACCATCAGTTTTATAAAAGGGATAAGGCTCATGCCTTAACATTTTCATCATCAAAATCATTTGGTGTTCGGAAACACGTGTCAAATTTTTTTAGTAGAATGACTCATCATTCTAAGGTTTTCATAACCATTTTCACCAAGTATTCCCATCTAAAGTTGATCAAGTTTTATGCTTAGCACTAGCATCTACAAGTGGGGGTAAATACTAATGAGGGGTGGTAAACAAGTGGGAATTAGCTAAGTTCAATCTCATGCCTCAGGATGACATCGAGATTATCTAAATTAGGCCAAGTTTTATGCTCTTTATGCTATCTTCAAATATCTTTCTAATATCTACAAGTCACCAAGTAAACTCAAATTAAAGCTTTGATAAAGAAATAGAGTATTAAGCTTTGCAAGTAAAACTAGGATTGAGTACCAAGTGGTGTAATCTTGCAAGTAAAACTTGCATGGTTTAGCTTGCTAAGATAGTAGTATAAGCTTGCTAAGTTAATAGCTTGCTAATTCAACTAGTAGTATTAGGCTTGCCTTGTGTAGAGCAGTGGTTGAAGTTCTCCTCGGATTCTTCCTCGTAGTATCCTTCTTCCTCCTTGTATCCTTGGTCGGTACTAGCGTCTATAAATAAATACGAGGTACACAAGCACCACACAATACTTAATTACTTCTATTTATCACACAAAGGTTCATACTAGATGATCTAGCATCATCACTATTATCACCAAGATTAAAGCACCTATCTTATTTATTTTATTTTAGAAAAGTAATTCTACTCATTGAAAAACTACTCAAGATTTAATATTCTCCAACTCAAACATGGGATCATGTTGACACATGTAATCACCACATATTTCAATACATGGGAATGTGATTTAAAGCGGTGTCACAATTTAATAAGGTTTAACCTTTTTATTTTAATTAAATAAAGTGACTAGAATGGCCTATGAGGCATTCTTTTATTACTTGATCAGTATTTCTGCAAGTAACCCTATATATTTTTATATATTCTGAAAGGTAGGGTTAAATGTGATTTTTGAGAGTTGGAATCAACTCAAAAGCTTTTATGGTTGAATTTTGAAAAATGTTTGAATGCAACAAAGCTTCTGCCTTGTTATTTTTACCATGGGTAATTTACAAATCTGAATGGGTTGAATCCAACGGGCTTGGATTAAGCACTCCAGTACCTTTCTAACAAAATTGGTTACATGCAATTTGGTTCAGTGAATCGAGCTGGGTTGGTTTTTGAATCTAGCTACAGAATTGAGTTTGAAATTAAATGAATAAACTTAAGTATGAATTGTTGGGTCGTGCGGGATGTTTAACTGGGCCGGCCCATGTAACACCCCAATTTTAGTAAATCTTGTATTAGGGTTTGTTTGTGCTTCATGAGCATCATCCTCTAAAACTGCAACCAAGAAAATAAAATGCAAACCCTAATCTCCCCCCCCCTCTATTTGAAAATCCATTCAAAAGGGTTTTGAATATTTTGAAAAACTACAAAAGTAATAGAGCCCAAATTGACTAAAGGGCTCCCTACAGTATTTTACATATTTGATAAAAGACTCTGGTATTTTAAAATTATTCCAAACAGATTTGGAATTCAAAACGCAAACAAAAATTTGAAAACAGAAAAAGAAAAGAGGTTGCAAATAAAAAAATAGAGCTAACAGCAGCCAACAGGCCGGCCCAGTCTTCTCCTCTCCTTCTCTTCCGCCCACGTGCAGCAGCCCCGCAGCCCAGTGCAGCCCACATCGGCCCAACCCTGGCCCGCATACCCCTTCGACGATCTTACCGTCGTCTTCCTCGCTCGCAAGCACCTGCGCGCCTGCGCCTCCGCCGCTCGCCGGCGTTGCGATGCCCGCCGTGCCAAGATGCACGCCGCCACCCCCGGTCGCCTATAAACTCGCCTTCGCCGCCACAATACGAACCGTAGCCGCCGTTTTTCCCCTCTCCCCCTCTGTGCTTGCCACGGCCAAACCCTAGCTCCGCCAGGCGCCATGCCGCCCACCGTCCCCGGCCACCCCAAGCTCCGCTGAGGTACCCAGGAGCTTCACACTGTCACCCTCGTCCTTCTAGCCAACGCACTCAAGCAGGGCGCCTCCGTCTTTCCGGAATAGAGCCCAAGATATCCTCCTCCGACGAACTTCATCGCCAAATACTACCGCTTCCGGCCACGCCGTGCTTCCCCAACCACCCTATCGTGCTTGTGGTGAGCTCGCCGTCCTCCTGGACCCTCTCCCTTGCCCCCACTCTCTCTGATTTGCCGCCGGGCCATGCACCTGCAAGCTCCGCCGCTCGCCGCCATCGTGACCACTATTCTGATGACCACAAGTGGGCGGCGCTGCCACCACTGGGTCCGCCTCGATCTCCTCTTTCCAACTAGCCTAGCCACAAGCCCGCGCGCGCAGCGAATTGATGGATTCGAGCCCAACCCGAGAGCTACTTCATTGCTGATGTCATGATGACATCAGCATGAGGCATTAATCCCCTTTTGTTTTATTTATTCTTTTCTGGAAATAATAATATCCTATGGGGCCCAGTCATTAGTGACTGGGGATAGCCTAAGCCCCAGTGAGAAACAACCCTCCCCCACTGGTGATGTCATATTGATGCAATAAACCCTTTAAATAATTCCAGAATTTGGTTAAATATTGTAAATTCCATAACTTTTAATTTATAAGTAAAAAAATACAAATAATATATCAAAATGTTCAGAAAAATGAGCTCAACGTAATTAAGCTATAATCATGCATTGTTAATCAACTTACATGACAAGTATAATTAGAAGAACATAGTAACCCCTCTCATATACATCCGGAGTTTCCCCGAGTTAGGGTTTTCACCCCTCGGAACCCCGATCAAATTGTCGAGCATGCTTTATGGTTACATTTCGATACAATTTAACTTGTCATATCATCATACTTGCTTGAGCATTGCATCGATGCCATGTGTTGATTGTTTCCCTCTCTTTGGTGTTTGCTTCTTCTGGGTAGAATACGATATCGAGATCGATATCGAAGACCGAGATCAAGACCGTCGAAGATCGAAGATCGACGAACAATACTCGATCAACTATAACCAAGTCAAGTACAAACTTCCAAAGATCTGCTTATCTATTATTGACCAGCAAAGGAAAGCATAGCCCCACCATGATATAATCCTATGATTTCGAAAGCATTTCAATTCTTGCCATGATGCATACAATTCTACTATGATCTTTTATCGATAAGTAGAGTATCCTATTTGTTGCATTATTCCCTTTGAGCTTATATTATCTGATCCACTGCTCCTAGGATAACTAGGTTTGGCTTGTGTGCACTGCTAGAGCTTATTCTGTGTCTGGCTTAGCCATGCATAGCTATCAGTTCTGGTCCATCTAGATGATGTATCAGATGCAAGGAATCTAGTATGATAGGAGAACATGATGATATGAGATTAAACATGCTAAGGCTTGTATGGGAGGCCACGGTGGGATGTGGTTTTTCTAGTCCCATGCTCGCCACCACTAGGAACCGAGTTCTTGCCTTTGGAACCGAGATGAGCGTACAGCCACACGGGGCTTGAGAACCCCTCGCCTGATTAACTTGCCTAGTAGATTCCATGAGTCACATAGTTCGAGCGTTCCATTTGACATACGCATTGAAAACCTTTTGAAAGATTTCCCGGGTGAAAGAGGTGCATTCATAACAGGTGGGGAAGCATGGACCATGTTGCTTGGGGTAGGTGGCGCCCCTGGTAAACCAACCTCGCCTCACACCTTTAAGTAGCGGCTTCGGGATTTGACCCGTTACAGCGGAACCATACTTATTGCGTGACTCATGGTATCGATGAAAGTAAGGTAAAGGTCGTGGCCAACCACCCTCTGCCAGCGTTCCAAGGAAGAGGGCTAATAGCTTGGCATTAAGAGTCGGTTGGTATGTGTGGGTAAAGTTGTACACCCCTGCAAGGTTAAATCTTTTCAAAAACCCGTGTTCACGGTTATGAACGCTTGGTGAACAGATTCTAAGATCATAGAGAACTATAACCTAATCGTAAAACTTGGCTGATCAATGTGTGCTTTAAGGATGCTTCCTCTTGGGTATGAGGGGGTGATCCTACATAGGGTTTAGATGATGATGACTTGGTGGATATCAAAAGATGATGACCAATATTCCGGAGATGTCGCTCTCTTATCCCCTTTTAAAATACTCTAATTAGACGAGCTCCTTCTCTCCCTCTTGTTTTATAAACAAAAGATGGATTTATGCAAAACAACACCACCAGCCATAAGACTTGCGGAGTATAGCATGTACTCACCCTTGCTTTGTTGATACTTTTGGAAGAGTAAGTGTTCCCTGAAGACGAGTTCTGTACTACATCAACACCGACACCGACACCGACAAGTAGCTTGGGGTTCCCGGCCGGCAGCCTGGAATCTATGGGCTGGGACGTCATCGTTATGCTTCAGGCCTCTTAGGACATTTGTTAAGTTTGCTATACTTAATAGCATAATTTGCCTTCTGTTGTTTGATGTTTGTGGTCAGTGACCTCTGCTTGTAATAATTTGGTTCTCTGCTCAATGAGCTTGCTGTAATAAATTTTGTGTCGTAGGGTCACTGCCGTGTTACCGATTCTTCACTGGATATTCTTGAGCTCAAGGTTAAGCTTATGTCAAACGGAGGTCTAGGATTTGTTTAGCCTTGATCCCGGGGGTGTCACAGTTTTTGGTATCAGAGCAGTACCGACCGTAGGAAAACCTTGCTATTGGTCGATGTTGAGTCTAGTGCTTGTGAAAACTATTTTCAAAGATGAAAAGTATTTGCGAAAACTCTAGTATGCTTATTTTTCTCCTTATCCAGTTTTGCTCTAACTCTGGGTTCACCTTATCTTGTGTTGATTTGGAAAAGTTTTGATATCTCTTCTAGTCTTTCAAAGATTGGGTGCCTTCTGGGCATGTCGATTCTCAACCAGTTGACCTGGTGTTGAGTTTTCTAGAGTTGTATGTGTTGTGAATTCCTTGTTCCCTTTACTCTGCTTCGTATGAGAGATTCCTTTCTATCATGATCTCTCTATTTTTGGATCCACGATATTAAATTGTTGGTTTCACAGTGTTCTGTTCTAGGCTTCGAGGTCTCCTTTCGCCTCGTGTGCCTCCTTTTTGTTTGTTTGGTACTTCAGAAGATGTTTCTTCTTTTGGAAGCTACCTCGTGATTACTATCTTGTAGTGTACGTTGCGTCACTCAAATAGTAGGTACTTACTTTCTCGGGTTTTAACCCTTGGACTTGAACCGAAGGTCCCAAATTGTGCTGGATTCTAGTGTTGTGAATCTTGTACATGAAGCTGATCTTTAACCCAAGATCCTTCTTTTGACCCTGTTGATAATGTTCACACATTACCTCAGGATGTCTGTTACTACCATTCTAGCCTTCGAGCTTGTGGTTATTGTCGCGATTGAATTGTGACAATTAAGGACTTCCCCTACCATTAGCTATGGCAGATGTTCTTTAATGGAACTAAATAGATCATGACAAGAGTACTCCTCGAGAGTCTCGCATCTACCCTCGTGACTCTACCACACCTTTACCCTTCTCTGCATTGGTTTTCGGAAGAATGTTAATCTATGCATCCACATCTCGGAATTCTATCCTGAGCATGTTCTTCCTCGTTTGTTGTTTTCCGACCTTTGTTTACCAGTTGGTAGACAAGTAGTAAATATGCATCGGTGTCTTCCGATGCAAGATGCTCTTGTGGTCCGTCAAGATAAACCATCTCGGGATGTCTAGGAGAAACAAACTCCAGTACCTCGTCATATCTAGGACTAGATCAAAGTGTTGTAATCCGCACATTAAGAGACATTGATTAGCTTCTATCTGTTCTACCTTAAAGTACCAAACTCTTTTATACTAAGAGGTCGAGTTGAGTTTCATGACCCCTTAATGAAGTGATGCTTTCACACATCTCTACTCACCCTCCTTCAAGCTTTCGCGTTCGTGAGTGATACATGTGCGTAATAATGTGGCTATCTAAGATTCTTAACAATTTTCATTGTTTTAAACTCAAAGGACATTTGAGTCACACTTTGCATGATTGGTTAACCCTATCACTAAGCAAAGTTTGATTTTGCTACCAAGTCCGTTATTATGGTACACTCTCTTCGGTCAAAGAATTAGGCTTGTGCTGAAGCTCTAAGACTATGTATTCTTGCCTTACCAAGCAAGTTTTCCTCTCGAAATAAGTGACATATCGGTGGTTCGTGGTATTCTAGATGTCTACTAGAAGTATCGCCATGTTGCCACATGACCATGTTGTCAAGTTCTTGAGCAAGCAAGTTCTTTGAACTAATCTTTTCTCCAAGAATCCGTACTGGATACCCCTGAACTAGTTGGTTGAGCTTAAACAACAACTTGGAGAGTTGTAAGACAAAAGTTCTATCCAACCCTGTTCCTTCTTAAAGGGATGTCTAGTTTTGTTAGTGTTGAAGAAAGATAGTATTTCCTTTATGGATATATTATTTTCCCCACCTTTGATTTGATTTGGGTTATCGTCAAATCAAACTCAGTTCCATGGACTATCTTGATGGTGTTTTTACTCGTGATGTTTCACTTGAGTACATCTTCATGTCCTTTAACCTAACCAGTATTCTTGCCTTGTTCACACAACATATGAGTCCATCTTAATGGATTGTCTTGATAAGTTTGTTGTTGGGACCATCAATGACATCCTTTTCCTATCCATGCTAGATTGGATTCATATGGAACATTGGGCATTAATGTTGGAAACTTTCGAGAACCATCTTCGAGTCATCTCGAAGTATGAGTTATGGATGTTAGAAGTAACCTTCTCTGGTTCATATGCTACTGTTGAAAGATGTCGCCGTGGATTCGAGACGAGTTATCTCTCTTTCCTGAAGGATACATGTGTGTTTTATTGCTAGTACTTTATATGTATGTAGTTGTCTTTCGACAAGTTGTTAAATACATGGGTCTAGCAATCCAGCTCAATCTTTTGGAGCTTTACACTTTAGTCCATATCTTGAGAATCTAGTAACTTTACCTCTGTGTATATGTTGCAAACTTTCTATTCGGACATGCTGAGTCTGAAGTATCATTTCACCTAATCAAAGTTGAATCTCAAGCAACAATAATGGTTGGTGTTCTTCAAGGTTTTGACATAGGTCTCTTTGTGAATCTGGCAAGATTAATGTAATGGTTGACACAACTAGCCGGAAATACCTACCGTCACATTCTCTTGATTCAGCAATAACAACCACTCTTCATGAGGCTTCTTCTATAATCTAATATAGGAGTTGTTCTTATGTTTTCCTTTGTATTCGAAGTCCGGCCTTTACTTGATGTCTGATTTCTTGAACATCAAGGATAACATTTGGAGTAGTGCTGCTAAATGTCCCTCGGTCAATCCTCCAGACCCTTTATGTTGGCAATCATTGTTGTGCCAAGTAATTGAAGTCCGAGAACGTAGTTTATTTCTTCTCGTGTCATCAGAAATCTTCTTAACTATTCATCCTAGTCGTGTAAAGTAATATCATGATCTTGGCAAAGATTTTGATAAATCTAGATGAATAAAGAGTTTCCTTCCTCTTATAAACCATGTTTTAAGAGTGACTATGATTTTGGTAATCAGAAGTTCCTCTTGCTACATGATCCTTCGACTCTTGTGAGTCCTCTCCACCAAAACACCTTCCCGTCTTGGCCTCCCGTTGAATGAAAAAGTGACCCTTCTGTGTCAAAAGTAGTTCAACAGCTTGGTTTTGTTGATCCATATCTCTGCAACCTAAGCTTTCTACTTAATCCGTTTAGTAGAGGTTCTCTGTCGAAGTCTGTGTTGTGATCTTTTAGTTGGAAGCTTTCTTTTTTATAAGCTTCAAAACCTCCTGTAAGTTCCATGGTCTCAATCCTTACGAAGACCATCTATCTAATAAATTGAAACCTTCTTCCCTTGTTTCCTCCATTACCTTGATGTGTTTCATGTTCGTCATCTCAGAGTTGTTTTCTAAACACTCCATCCATGAGTTGACCATGAGATACTCTGTGTGTTGCTTAGTGTGCTCCCTCTTATCTTTAGAGTGACCCTGTTTCTTTCTTTCTCTGTCTCTCTTCCTACCTTTGGAATCTCGGGTCGAGATTCTCATAAGGGGGATAGAGCTGTAACACCCCAGTTTTAGTAAATCTTGTATTAGGGTTTGTTTGTGCATCATGAGCATCATCCTCTAAAAATGCAACCAAGAAAATAAAATGTAAACCCTAATCTCCCCCCCCCCCCTCTATTTGAAAATCCATTCAAAAGGGTTTTGAATATTTTGAAAAACTACAAAAGTAATAGAGCCCAAATTGACTAAAGGGCTCCCTGCAGTATTTTACATATTTGATAAAAGCCTCTAGTATTTTAAAATTATTCCAAACAGATTTGGAATTTAAAACACAAAACAGAAATTTGAAAATAGAAAAAGAAAAGAGGTTGCAAATAAAAAAATAGAGCTAACAACAGCCAACAGGCCGACCCAGTCTTATCCTCTCCTTCTCTTCCGCCCGCGTGCAGCAGCCCCTCAGCCCAGCACAGCCCACATCGGCCCAACCCTGGCCCGCATACCCCTTCGACGATCTTTTCGTCGTCTTCCTCGCTCGCAAGCACCTGCGTGCCTGCGCCTCCGCCGCTCGCCGGCGTTGCGATGCCCGCCACGCCAAGATGCGCGCCGCCGCCCTCGGTCGCCTATAAACTCACCTCCGCCGCCACAGTACGAACCCTAGCCGTCGTTTTCCCATCTCCCCCTCTGTGCTTGCCATGGCCAAACCCTAGCTCCGCCAGGCGCCATGCCGCCCACCGTTCCCGCCACCCCAAGCTCCGCTGAGGTACCCAGGAGCTTCGCATTGTCACCCTCGTCCTTCTAGCCAACGCACTCAAGCAGGGGCGCCTCCGTATTGCCGGTATCGAGCCTGAAGATCTCCTCCTCCGACGGACTTCATCGCCAAATACTACCGCTTCCGGCCATGCCGTTCTTCCCCAACCACCCTATCGTGCTTGTGGTGAGCTCTCCATCCTCCTAGACCCTCTCCCTTGCCCCCACGCTCTCCGATTCGCCGCCGGGCCATGCACCTGCAAGCTCCGCCGCTCGCCGCCGTCGTGACCACTGTTCCGATGACCACAAGTGGGCGGCGCTGCCACCACTGGGCCCGCCTCGATCTCCTCTTTCCAACTAGCCTACCCACAAGCCCGCGCGCGCAGCGAATCGACGGATTCGATCCCAACCCGAGAGCTACTTCATTGCTAATGTCATGATGACATTAGCATGAGGCATTAATCCCCTTTTGTTTTATTTATTATTTTCTAGAAATAATAATATCCTATGGGGCCCAGTCGTTAGTGATTGGGGGTAGCCTAAGCCCCAGTGTGAAACAACCCCCCCACTGGTGACGTCATATTGATGCAATAAACCCTTTAAATAATTCCAGAATTTGTTTAAATATTGTAAATTCCATAACTTTTAATTTATAAGTCAAAAAAATAAAAATAATATATCAAAATGTTTAGAAAAATGAGCTCTACCTAATTAAGCTATAATAATGCATTGTTAATCAACTTACATGACAATTATAATTAGAAGAACATAGTAACCCCTCTCATATACATCCGGAGTTTCCCCGAGTTAGGGTTTTCACCCCTCGGAACCCCGATTAAATTGTCGAGCATGCTTTAGGGTTACATTTCAATACAATTTAACTTGTCATATCATCATACTTGCTTGAGAATTGCATCGATGCCATGTGTTGATTGTTTCCCTCTCTTTCCGGTGTTTGCTTCTTCCCGGTAGAATACGATATCGAGATCGAGATCGAAGACCAAGATCAAGACCGTCGAAGATCGACGAACAATACTCGATCAACTATAACCAAGTCAAGTACAAACTTCCAAAGATCTGCTTATCTGTTATCGACCGGCAAAGGCAAGCATAGCCCCACCATGATATAATCCTATGATTTCGAAAGCATTTCAATTCTTGCCATGATGCATACGATTCTACTATGGTCTTTTATCGATAGATAGAGTATCCTATCTGTTGCATTATTCCCTTTGAGCTTATATTATCTGATCCACTGCTCCTAGCATAATTAGGTTTGTCTTGTGTGCACTGCTAGAGCTTATTCTGTGTCTGGCTTAGCCATGCATAGCTATCAGTTCTGGTCCATCTAGATGATGTATCAGATGCAAAGAATCTAGTATGATAGGAGAACGTGATGAGATGAGATCAGTGATATGAGATTAAACATGCTAAGGCTTGTATGGGAGGCCACGATGGGATGCGGTTTTTCTAGTCCCATGCTCGCCACCACTAGGAACCGAGTTCTTGCCTTTGGAACCGAGATGAGCGTACAGCCACACGGGACTTGGGAATCCCTCGCCTGATTAACTTGCCTAGTATATTCCATGAGTCACATAGTTTGGGCGTTCCATTCGACATACGCATTGAAAACCTTTTGAAAGATTTGCCGGGTGAAAGAGGTGCATTCATAAGAGGTAGGGATGCGTGGACCGGGTTGCTTGTGAAGGGTTTCGCGGCATAGTAAATCAAAATTTTCTACGGATGCGAACAGAGGGAAAGCCAAGATCTAATCTAGGAGATGCAAACAACGAGAGAGATTGGATTAGATCTTCATACCCTTGAAGATTCGCACAGCGGAACGTTCGTCGGAACGTGGGTGATGTAGTCGTACTCGCTTCTCCTCCTCGCGATCCGATCCGATCTAGCACCACAAGTGGCGGTGCCTCCGTGAGATGCACACGTGCAGCACCTCGACGTCTCCTCCTTCCTTGGACCAGCAAGTATGGTGGAGAGACGGATTGGATCTACAACACGACGGCGTGGTGTATATGGTGGATAATTTCTGCAGCAGGGCTTCGCCTACAAACAGTCGGGAGGGAGAGAGGAAGGGCAGCAGGGCGGCTAGGGTTGGAGGAGAAGGTGTAGGGGGTTGGTGCGCCCCCACCCCTCTTTATATAGAGGGGGGCGCAGCCCTAGCCCCTCCCCCAAGCCCAAACCGGCGGCCCCAAGGAGAAGGAGTGGGTGGCAAGGAAACCCTCCCCTTCTAGAAGGTCTATCTCGAGTTTAAAACCCCCTTGGCCGGCTGGGACCTATGGGGCCTTGTGCCCCTGGCCCAATGCGGCCAGGGCACTCCCTCATAGGCCCATGCCCCCTCCCGGAAGGTGGGGCCACGTTGGTCCCCTTCCGGAAGGTTCTAGAAGCTTCCGGTACAATACCGATTAATCCGGAACAATTCCGAACTCCAAAAACTGCACTGCCTTATATGAATCTTATTCTCTGGACCTCTCCGGAACCTCTCGTGATGTCCCGGATCCCATCCGAGACTCCGAACAAAAACTCATAAACCAATTATCCAATCTATCCTAGCGTCGAGACACGTTAAGTGTGTGACCCTGCGGGTTCGAGAATATGCAGACATGATCTTCTATCAATAATCAACAGCGGGGTCTGGGCACCCATATTGACTCCCACACATTCATCGATGATCATATCGGATGAACCATGATGCCAGGATTCAATCAATCCCATATATATATTCCCTTCGTCTCGCGATATTTTACTTGCCCGAGATTCGATCGTCTGTACCATCATACCTAGTTCAATCTCGTTCACAGCAAGTACTTTACTCGTTCTGTAATCCGATATCACTTTGTGATTAACTCCTTAACCACATGCTTGCAAGCGTTTTTGATATCGATTACCGAGTGGGCCCGAAGTATATCTCTCCGACTTGGGAGGGACAAACCCCATCTCGATACATACAACCCAACAGACACTTTCCGATCACCTAAGAGACACCTTTATGATCACCCTCTCATAGGATGACGTTTGATGACCTCAAATCTTTCTTCCGATACCAGGGATTTGTATTATCTCATGGTCTAAGGAATACAATATTTGACATAAGAAAAGCTTCGCAAAGACGAACACGATGACACGATCTAATTGCTTCGCTTAGTTTGGGTCTGTCCATCATATCATTCTCCTAATGATATGATCTCATTATTAATCGACAACTCATGTCCATGGTTAGGAAACCTTAACCATCATTAATCAATGAGCTAGTCCATAGAGGCGTACTAGGGACACGGTGTTGTTCACAAACCACACAAGTATTAAAGTTTCCGCTTAATACAATTCTAGCATGGAATATAAACATTATCATGAACAAGAATTATAATAATAATATCTTTATTATTGCCTCTAGGGCATAATTCCAACAGCTTGGGGTAGATGGCGCCCCTGGTAAACCAACCTCGCCTCACATCTTTAAGTACCGGCTTCGGAATTTGACCCGTTACGGTGGAACCATACTTATTGTGTGACTCATGGTCTCGGTGCAAGCAAGGTAAAGGTCGTGGCCAACCACCCTCTGCCAGCCTTCCAAGGAAGAGGTCTAATAGCTTGGCATTGAGAGTCAGTTGGTACGTGTGGGTAAAGTTGTACACCCCTGCAGGGTTAAATCTTTTCGAAAACCCGTGTTCACGGTTATGAACGCTTGGTGACCAGATTCTAAGATCATAGAGAACTATAACCTAATCGTAAAACTTGGCTGATCAACGTGTGCTTTAAGGATGCTTCCTCTTGGGTATGAGGGGGTGATCCTAGATAGGGTTCAGATGATGATGACTTGGTGGATATCAAAAGATGATGTTCAATATTTCGGAGATGTCGCTCTCTTATCCCCTTTTAAAATACTCTGATTAGACGAGCTCCTTCTCTCCCTCTTGTTTTATGAACAAAATATGGCTTTATGCAAAACAACACCACCAGCCATAGTACTTGCGGAGTACACCCTGTACTCACCCTTGCTTTGTTGATACTTTTGGAAGAGTAAGTGTTCCCTGAAGACGAGTTCCGTACTACATCGACACCGACACCGACAAGTAACTTGGGGTTCCCGGTCGGCAGCCTGGAATCTATGGGCTGGGACGTCATCGTTATGCTTCAGGCCTCTTAGGACATTTGTTAAGTTTGCTATACTTAATAGCATAATTTGCCTTCCGTTGTTTGATGTTTGTGGTCAGTGACCTCTGCTTGTAATAATTTGGTTCTCTGCTCAGTTATGAGCTTGCTGTAATAAATTTTGTGTCGTAGGGTCACTGCCATGTTACCGATTCTTCACTGGATATTCTCGAGCTCAAGGTTAAGCTTATGTCAGACGGAGGTCTGAGATTTGTTTAGCCTTGATCCTGGGGGTGTCACAGCCCACTACGCATAGCGCGCGCGGGCTGGTTAAGTGACCGACCCCACTCGTCAGTGAGACAACGAGTGGCGAAGAGGTACGGGCGATTAGGGCCGCACGATCTAACTCTAATCCAACGGCTATGGTTCATCGTCCACGTCGGGCAGCGCCGGCGAGACATAACCCTAGTGCGTTCAGTGGGGTTCGACGGGGGGCTCACCGGGGCTCCGGCGATGGTCGGCGATGGGGGCGAACGACGAAGGCGATGATGGCGATCCTCCTGGTACCGGTGGCTCCTCCTGAGGCGGCTCCAATCGACGGCGCCTCTCCTCCTATGCAGCGGCAAAATCCAGTGAAATTCCGGCCACCTGGTGCTCGCCTTGCTCCGGGGGTGAGTGTGTGTGATCAGTGAGAGGTGTGGAGTGAGATGGTGTGAAGGGTTTGAGCTAGGAGGGCCGCTATTTATAGTGCGACGAGGGGACCGAATGTTGCGGGTGAAGCTCGTCGATGTCGTCTACACAGCGTGCTAATGGCATGGGAAAAGTTAGGGGCAGTGTTGTGCCTCCTGGCGAAGCTCAACGGCATGGTCACGCGGCGTGGGGCGATGCTGAACGGTCGGAACGTCGCGATGCTCTGGGCGGGTCCGACATCAAGTTTAATGGTGCACATCATGCATGGTCCGCGCGGCGGTGAACGGGGTTGTCTGGCGGGGTGTTGGGGTGCTGGCGATCACGTATGCAAGCGGCGAGGGTGGCGCGCGGTCTGTGGGCTCGTGTCGCGTGCGACGCACTGGCGCGCTCTCGGCTCGCACGCAGAGAAGCTTGGTATGAGCTTGCCATGTGGTCTAGGGGCTGGCAATGCTTGGGGCTAGGATAGAGGGTGGCGATGGACGGTGGTCAGTTCTCCAGACAAGGTTGGCGAGGCTAGTGCTTCCTCTAGCTCGCTAACGACATGGGGGTTGCAAGTTTGCTCTCGGCATGGTCACCATTGATGGCCATGCTTACTCATAGTGGTGCTAAGGATTGCTAATTGGGCTAGATCATCTACTGAGAGTGTAGAGCTATAGACGGAACAAGTTAGGCCAAATTTACTGCTGCAAATAGTGTTTCATGTTTTGTTGTTTGCTGATCACAAGGTGTTTGATGAAATGACCGAAAGAAATTCAAATTTGAATTTTTATTCAAACTTGGTGGGTTTGCTAGGCACATACTAGGGAGTATTGGGTTAGTTGGATTGGTCAAGGGGCACTGGTTTGGTTGGGTTTTGAAAAGGTGTGATCTTCACATATGTTAAAGATTCAATTTTCAATTGTCATTTGAATGGGGTTACCAAATGTTTCTGCAAGTTTGAAAGGTGGGCTTTGATTCACTTTACTTGGTCTTGCAAGGGGTGAAAAGAAATGGAAAAGTTTCTGTTTGAAATCTTGGACTAGAAACACTCAAAGTGACCTAGTGAGCAAGATTGGCAAAAATGACCATTTGCCTTATTTGATTTGTTTTTGATTTTCTCTTGATTTTTTTCCGCTTGGAATTGTTTTAGATAATGTTATTTTTATCCTTAAACCATTCCTTGATATTTAGGTTAATCACACAAGTCCATTCATGCATTCATCAAATCATCACATACACACATGCATTCATTTGGTTTTTATTTAATCAAAGTTTTTTGTTAACCCTAATTTTAGTGATTAGAAATTGATGATCATGATCAATAGTTTTGGGATGTTACAACGCCTCTGGATCCCCCTTCGTCATCGGGCAGGCTGGCGTGCCGTCACGACCAGCGCTACCCGACGAAGATAAAGCAAAGTGGTCGGCTAACTGGCAAAATCAGTCCGGGTGACCGTTGAAGCAAGGGTGATGCCCCAAAGGAAGCCCGGGTGACCGCTAAAGAAGAGGGTGACGCTAAAAGAAGGGCGGACTGGGTCCTAGCCCACCGGCTGGGCCCTGCAGCCGGCCCTGCCTTGTAAACCCGTATCCAAACAGTAAACCCTAGAGCCCAATTTGTAATCTGCCCCCCAAGACCAATATATAAGGGTGGGCAGAGCTGGGGTTCTAGGTAAGCAATGGTAGAAGGATAAAAGTGTTAGCCCCTAGCTTTCATCTTCCTCTAGATCTCGATAGTAGCTAAGGAAATAGCTCCAGGAGCACCTGTATTGGGTATTCGCCCCCTCATATAGTTCATCTTGCAGGAGTAGGGGTGTTACCTCGCCGAGAGGGCCCCGAACCTGGGTACGTCAGTGTGTTTGCAGTTTACCGTGCCCAACCCGTTGCGTGAGCCACCGATTGCATCCGAGTGTCCCTCTTTAGCCATCTCCGATGGCACTGCCGTGTTCCACACCACGACAGTCTTGATGCTAGATGTAGGGCATCATGCTTAGTGAGTAATCAATTCTTTTTTGTTAGGGACATCATGTGCTCTAGATTCTCAACTTTAGGATTGTTTGGAGCTATAACTCCTAGTATGTTCTTCACTACCGTAGGACAAATTGCTCGATAGGTCTCGAGATCTGTGTAATTTCACTGCTACATCTTGCGAGCCTGAAAAACTAGTCCCGACTCGAGCGTTGTATCCATGCACAGGGATCCTTCTCTGTTCTTGTTCGTCCTAAACAGGCTTTGTGAGTTTGACAGAAATGGGATTAGGCGCGACAACGGCTTCAAAGAGATCCACCTGCAAGCGTGTTTGTGCAATGATGTTCTTGACTTCACTAGAAAGATTGTCACCGCATCTTAGATTTACAACTACCCGAGGAAGTGGAAGAAGCGTGTGCAATGATGTTCTTGAACTACATTTTAGGCTTAATTGTGTGTTGATGCCAAAATGTTCACTTCTTATACGGTTGTATAGGCTTGTCGATATTTCTCAGACTAGTAGTTATCTGTCCTTTTCACCTATTGAAGATCCTGACTTGATTTTTTCTCAAAATTTGTAAGCTGTGAGTAATACTACAAGATCTCTAGATGTGGAAGTGTCCTCTTTTCATTTTGCTTGCATGTTATCTTGAGGGTATCCAGCCCGTTACATCCTTGTCAACCTTTTCCTCCCTCGCATTTTTGGTCCTCACAATCCCTTTAAACCAAATCCTTGTAATCCAACTTGCCGATAACAGATGGGGACATAATAGGCCATGCGATTACCTGTCCTGCGTGGAAATCCAGCCGGCCACTTGTATACCAAGCTTGGTAGTACTGTCGGTGTCGGACCATTTCGCAAGCCTCTCAGTCGCACGGCAACCTCTCCTAATCCGGCAAACGTAAAATCAGCAGCCGTCCAATGGAAACGCTTTTACCTGATGCGTGACAGCAAGCAGTGAGGTAAAACATGTCATAGTGTCTACTGAGTATGAGCATCGGAAAATAGTGACGGGGCGTACAGCGGTGAGGCGAGAAGTTAGAGACCTCTGTATTAATACAACGTGGAGAAAGACTGTTTTAACGAGGTTTTCTTTTCACATCACTTTGGACTATCACAATTTTAAGGGCACTATGATGACTGTTGGTCTATCTTTTTTAATGTTTGGTGGAATAATATATTTTATTCTAAATGTACTACTTCTTCCGTCTCAAAATAGATGTCTTAGATTTGTCAAAATTTAGATAAATCTATATATTATATGGACTCATTCAAATTTTGAAAAAATAAATCAACTATTTTAAGACGGAGGGAGTTCTAAAATACGATTAGATACATTCGAATCTAGCCAAACCCAAATCAGTTATTTCTAGATAAAAAAAGTATATAAATTAAACAAAAAATATATCTCAATATTTCGATCCTGCTACTATCATGGATGAGCATGTGCTCTTAGCTTAGAGAAGCAAAGAGTGATCAGCTCAATTAAGAAGACAAAAAATGGAAAGAAGATCAATTAACAAGTGTGCTCCTCCAGTACCTGCTCCGCTAGTTTAATCAAGGAGTTCTCCTTTTGTGGAAACAGCGAGGTGCGAGGAGCAGTTCCTGCTACTGTGAAACAGACCTGTCTCCTCCCATGGCTACTGCTGCTGCTCTTGTCTCAGTTCATGAAGCTTCTCCTGCTGCTGCTGCCTCCTACCGGCGCTACTCTGTTTGTTGTTGTGCATCCACACCTTGAGCGCCTGTCTCCGGACTCCGGCCTGCGCGCAGAACTGCTCCACCGTCGCCTCGTCCTGCCGCTGCATCCTCCACCCGACGCGCTCCGCGAACGCCATCATCTGCTCCTTCTGCTCCCGCGTGAACGTCGTCCGAGAACGCTTCCGCGGCGCCGGCGCCGGCCCACGCAGCTCCTCGCTCGAGGACTCGGTCGTCGTGCCGGTCCCGCCGCTTGGCGCGGGGCCGTAGGCGAACGGCAGACGCTGGTGCGGGTGCGGGTGCGGGTGCTTGCTTGACGACGGCGGGAGCAACGACAGTGGTGCGCGCGCGCTGGCGGCCAGCAGAGGCAGGTACGCGCGGCCCGGGGAGGGGTCGCGGCGGTGGAAGCTGCGGTGGCAGCCGCAGGCAGCGCAGGCTAGCGGGTCCTCGGTGGAGGCCGGCATGAACTCGCAGCATCCGTCCACGACGTGCCCGCCCGCGGCCGCCGCGTGGTTGCGGAGGCACTCGTGGTACTGCCGCCTCACCGTCTCGGCGTGCATATCGTTCGCGGTGGCGCTGCGGTGGATTGCCGCGGGCGGGACGCCGGCGCCCTCGCCCTCGCCCTCGTCGCCGCCGTCCCACTCTCCGTCCTCCTGTCCCCTGGTTTCCATGATTACGCGTATATAGAAATAGAGCGCGCGCGTGTGCTTGTCAACCTGAAGCACGCCACGGCTGACGCGTATTTCCTTGGTAGGAATAGTGCGTGGACGTGGTGCTCGCGGAGGGGGTCGTATCGTGTCCGGGATATTTTTTTTGGGGAAAAAAGTCCAAAATAAACCCTGAATTCGTAGACCAAAGCTAAATCGAATCTTAAACTTGTAATCCCTGAAATTGACACTCTGAAGTTATGAATCCCGGTCTATTTTGGACCCTGGAACTGTTTAGCACACCGAAAAAAGAAGATCCCGGCCAGGAATACATTGTTTCACCGACTACGTGGGCCCACATGTCATATTCATCTATGTCCCCAATCCATCTACCTCAGATCGATCCCCATCCTTTGACTTGAGCTGATCTCGTGCTTGCTTGCGGTGGCAGAGGAGCACCGGAGCTGGCAGCAGGAGGGGGCGACTAGTGCTCGCGTGCGATGACAGAGGAGGAACGACGTCTTGGGGCGCTGCGCTTGGCGAGGTTGTGCTGTCGGTGATATACGACGCAGGAGGAAGGAGTAGCTGGGGGTGGCGACGTGCAGTCCGACAAGGACGGCGAGAAGGCGCGGAGGCAGGCGCAGGGAGAGAGAGCTCGACCACAACGTCGGGAACGGGCGGTCGTGCGCGTATGGAGACAAGTTGCTGCCGGTGATGTACTAGTGTATGTGATGGACTGCACGGATGGCATCGGTGACGTTCGCTGGCACAAGAAGCTGAAGGCCGCAACGCACAAGGCTCGCGAACTTGGCGGCTGCCATCGCTCGAGCGGGTGGAGGCAGAGGCGTGTGGCTTCAGTTGGGAGATATCGGAGGAGGAAGATGTATATGTCATGTGGGCCCACTTAGTCAGTGAGAGCCAACAAATATTTAATTGACGATTTTTTTTATTTCTTTACCTGCCAAACAGTTTCAGGGTCTAAAATAGAGCGGAATTTATAACTTCAGAGTGTCAATTTTAGAAATTGTAAGTTGGGGGTTTGATTTAGCTTTTGTCTACGAATTCAGGGTTTATTTTGGACTTCTTCCTATTTTTGGGTACCGTCACGCTGTCAAGGCCTCAGAGGGATCAGCCTGATTTCTATGTTGCGACTTTTCGCGTCTGCCTTGTATTTCTTTAACGCGCAAGTTTTCGCCTTTTATATTTTAAAAAGTACAAATGCACTCGTGTGTTGTTATGAAACACGATTATATTAGATATACTCCCTTCATTCACAATAAGTGTACATCTAATTTTTGTCTAAGTCAAACGTAACTAAATTTAACTAATTTTATAGAGAAATATAAGAACATATATTACATGGAATTGACATATTATAAAACTAGATTTAAAAGTAAATCTAATGGTAACAATTTAAAGTCATAAATATTGGTACGTTGTCCTAAATAGTTAGTCAAACATAGTAAAGTTTGACTTAGGACAAGACTAGAAGTATACTTATTTGCGAACGAAGAGAGTACCACCGCAACCAACCTGGCTATCCATACGAAGCACAAAATGTACAAAGAGACACCTCGAGGTTGCCACGAAGTGTCATCGTCATCACTTCTCAGCGAGCCAGCAACTCCGGTTTCATGAACGACTTCCCAAACAGAACCTCATAGACGGTGCCAAACTCCACGCCGGTCTATACCAACAGTTGGCCACATGTGCCGAGAACAGACATACTCAACTCTAACGATAAGCTTCACAAGGGAATTATGCTGGACTTGTGCCGACTAAGTACTATGCGTGAGCCACCCCTACTGTCTCAAATATCTCAGTTGCGACATATATGTATTAGAAAAATATCGGTTACAACCCACTTGCAACTCGAAAAATATCAGTTGCGACCCACATGTAACTAGAAAAATCTCCGTTATAACCTACTTGCAACTCGAAAATGTCGGTTGCGACCCACATGTAACTAGAAAAATCTTAGTTACAACCTACTTGCAAATCGAAAAAATATCAGTTGCGACCCACATATAACCTAATTACAACTCGAAAAATATCAGTTGCGACCCACATGTAACTAGAAAAATCTTAATTATAACCTATTTGCAACTCAAAAAAATTAGTTGCAATCCACGTGCAACTGGACAAAATCTAAGCTATAGTGCGTCTCGAAATATCTCAGTTGCAAAACACATGCAACTAAAGAAAATCTTAATTGCAACCTCACGTGTGATATGAAAAATCTTAGTTGCCACCTATGTGTAACTAAAGAAAATCTTAATTGCAACCATATGTATGACTTGAAAAATCTCAATTGCGACCCAGGTGCAACTAGAGAAAATCTTAGTTGCAACACACGTACAACTCGAAAAATTTTAGTTGTGATCCATGTGCAACTAGAAAAATCTCAGTTACAACACACATGTAACTAGAAAAATCTCAATTTAACTTGTGGGCAACTGTGAAAATCCTAGTTGCAATCCACATTCAACCGTACAAATATACCATGATCTAACTTAATGTCAGTTATACCCGTGAAATATTAGTTATACAAAAATCAACAAAAAACTGTACCCTTTTCTTATCCAAAAGTTCATTCAAAGACTTGTGACAAAACGAACGAGTTTACAATATAAAGACTCAACCTTTAAGCCTCAACAATACTCAACCTTGGACACCCAAAAAATTATGTTTTAGTTACACACTTCATCATCATGCACGCCAAACAATAAGAAAATGCAAACGACATCCGTAAACAAAAAGGCTATGTACCTTAAAGCCCATCTTTGTTAGGCAAACCAACGGCCAGCAGCCCATGAGTATATGCCAGCGAAAACGAAGTCGCGACTCTGTTAGACATAGTGCAGAAGAAGCGAACGAGTCGCATACATCTTGATGCAAGGGATCCGATGGCTTATAAAGTGACTGGGATTTAATAAATTCTCAGGCGTTTGAGAACTAGCAAATCCGTTTTTAATGAAATTGCTAGTTCTTAGGCGTTTGAAAATTAGTTAAGTCTTAGTCACCTATTTAACCGTTGGATAAGATGCTTTGTGATTTGTGCAAACATGAGTTCCGTCGCGCCTCGTGTGTTCCAGTCGTATGCGTTCCCCTAGCTCGCGTGTGTGTCGCCGTGTGTTTTGTGGGCTATGCTCGCGTGCCTGTTGCTGTATGCGCTGTTGTGGACTTTCTGTGGGCTGTACCTTGGCCTGTTTTTTTGGTTTTTTTTCTATGGGCTGTTTCTTAGCAATGCGGGATAAGAGCAAGAGAACACGATATTTATGTTTTTTCCGTGGAATGTTTCTTAGCAATGGGCCGTTTTCTAGCAATGTGCATGTCGTTGTGTGCTTTTTTGTGTGTGTTTTTCTGTGGGCTGTTTATTCTATGGGACGAGGGAGCTAGTTGCAACTTTGTCGTCGCAACTGAGCCCCGTATGTGTGGAGGGGGTGCAGTCGCAACTTTGCTGGGCCCCAGTAGTAACCGAACTCATGACGGGACCCAATTGAAACTTCATTGTAACTGAGCACCCCCCAACTTTCGGTTCCGCCGTAATCAAGAGCAGACAAGCATGAGTAGGGTTTTCCCTTCGGGGCCCTGAACCTGGGTAAATCTCGCGTCCCTGTGTTGCTTGTCTGTTAACCGTTCCGCGACTTCCAGCATCCTAATCTTCTCGAAACCCAAGTACATAACAATGTGCATTGACAAGATCGAACCTCATCAATTGGCGCCGTCTGTGGGAAGCAGGGACGCTGATCGTGCGGTCGTGACGGTTCCATAAGGAGCGATATACAACTCATCGACAACGGAGAGTCACCTCCTCTTCGGCGCCTTCGACTTCACCGCCCACTCGCCGGCCACCATGAAGGATTTCGAGTCCGTCGGCGATGGGCTCGAGATGCTGTTCGGGAGCTTCTGCTTCCAGGTGGGGCAGACCGACACCCTCCGCCTCCCCGAGCGGGTGCCACCACCATCCATCAGGCCCGCTTCATGGGTCCCACCCATCGGCGCGTTGCACGCGTCGATGCTGACAGATGATTCAGATGACAGCAACACCTGCAACTCTGATCTATGCGGCCCCCTTCGGATGAAGGAACCTACGGTTTCGGATCTGAAAGTTGCGACAGCAGCAGCCCGTGCCGCGAACGCTACCTATGCGCCATCATCAACAATGGAGCAGACCCACCGCTGGGTTCGAGTGCGCAGCCACCACCCAATCCCCCTCCCAACTCGCAAACTGGGAACAAAGGAAACGGGGGAAATCCGCCCAACACAGCCAATGAAGGCGACGGTCACGCCTACAACCAGATCAACCTCAATGAGGAAGGCTGGCGCGTAGTACGCGAAGCCGTGGCTGGCATCAAAATCCTACCTATGGATGCCTCCCGAGATCTACTGATGTCCTACCACCTCCTCCTAATCGACGAGCACAACCGGCATGTGAAGCTGATGGAGGAGCTCGAAAAGTGTTAGAAGGCAGCTGCGGAGTCTAGCGCGCAACAAGCCGCGCTCTCCACCGCTGGCAGCTCCACTTAACATGGCAACAACGCCAACAAGCATCGCTCCCGCATGGAGCACATGGAATCCGCCGCGCGACATGAGGTCACCCGGGCTCTCATCGCGTCCTTCATGATGATGGACTCGCATGGCAACGTCATGTCGAAGACGCTGCAGGCTGTGATCATGGCGGCCACCACCTATCTCGCGTCCAACCCACCTCCAGTGGGTGACCCAAAAAACGCAATGCATAAGTCTGCATTACCAGTCCTCGGACTCGTCGGAGATGCGCTCCACGACGAAGCTCCTGCGGAGTCGAAGAAAAAAGCTGCGGTCAAGTTCACTCGAGACCGCACACCCTCATCTGAGGAGGAGGAGGAGAACGACCTGCCCCGGCGCCGTCGGAGCCCATGGCTCTGCATCAGCAACTACGACGCTCACAACGAGCTCACCCAACACAAGATCGACAAGTCACGTGCTAAACGAGCATGCTCAACTGAGTCTGAAGACGAGAACGACGGAGAGCTGAGAGGACCCAGATGCTTCAGCAGATCCATTTGGCAAACACGGATGCCAAAAAAATTCAAGCTCCCTTCGGACAACCCGAAGTTCGACGGTACGCAGGAGCCAAAGGCTTGGCTCGACGATCATCTATCATCGGTCAAGCTCCACGGCGGAAACAAGAACACCGCCTTACAGTGCCTTCAACTGCAGTTGACAGGCGCGACCAGGGTCTGGCTCAACAGCCTATCCTCCGGCTCCATCCGAAGCTAGTAAGAACTGGCGTATAGCTTCATCCGCAACTTCAAGGGAACCAGCAAGAGGCCAACCTCAATCGAAGATCTGCGGTCCTGCACCCAACGGGCAAGCGAGTCCATCCCCTCGTACATATTATGATGGTCCCACATCAAGAACTCCGCCGCGCACATCTCCGAGGAAAGAGCAATCGGTGCCTTCAAGGATGGTGCCAGGCGCCCAGATTTCAAGGAGGAGCTTGGGCGCGTCAAGCCCAAGACATTCGACCACCTCATGGACATCGCCAATCGATGGGAAGATGGCGATGATTCCGTCAACCGAGCACATTCGGATGATGAAGACGACTATGGCCGTAGGCGGGAATGCCGCAGCAAGAGAAGATCATGTGTCTACGACGATCGCGATGTTGTCGACATGGTTGCAGCTGGATACGCCGATCGACGCGACGACGGCAAACGCAACAGCAAATACCGCAGTAGAAACTACCGTGACGGTGGATGACCCACGCAAATGTGGCAACGTCGCAACCGCGACAACAAGCCTTCGGCATATGACAAGCTGCCTGGTCCCTGCACCATCCACTTCTACATCGACAAGCAATATGGTAAGAAGAAAGCCAGCCACATGCTCAAGGACTGCCGAGAGTTCCAGAAGCTCTGCGAGGGCCTCACCCAAATGTTGGAGATATGCCCTAGAGGCAATAATAAATATAGTTATTATTATATCTTTGTGTTTATGATAAATTTTTACATTCATGCTATAATAGTATTAACAAGGAAACATTAATACTTGTGTGATTTGTAGACTAAAATAAGAGTCCCTAGTAAAGCCTCTATATAATACTAGCTTGTTGGTTAATAGATGATTGTGGTTTCCCTATCATGAACATTGAGATGTTATTAACAACAAGATCATATCGTTAGGAGAATGATATGGTGGACATACTCCTATAGATAAGCGTAGCATAAAGATCAAGTCATTTTAATAGTTCAATTGCTATATGCTTTATGATACATAGTAACCTAATTCCTTTGACCATGAGATCATGCATATCACCTTTACCAGATGGATGCTTTGATGACATCAAACACCACACCGTAACTGGGTGGCTATAAAGGTGGCATTGAGTGTTCAGAAAGTATTGGTTGAAACACATGGATCAAGAGTGGGATTTGTCCATCCATATGACAGATAGATATACTCTGGGCCCTCTTGGTGAAATGTCATCCAATTAGCTTGCAAGCATGTGACTGGCTCACAAGGGATCACATATCACGGGAACGAGAAAAGAGTACTTATCGGTAACGAGGTTGAACTAGGTATGCAGAGATACCGACGATCATAACCTCGGATAAGTAAACTATCGTGAGACAAAGGGAAATTGGTATCGTATGTAAGTGGTTCATTCGATCGCAAAGTAATCGTAGAAATATGTGGGAGCCATATGAATTTCTAGATTCCTCTATTGGTTATTGATCGGAGAAGTGTCTCGATCATGTCCGCATAATTCACGAACCGTAGGGAGACACACTTAAGGATTCGACGTTGTTTAAGTAGTTATGAAATGATGAGAAAGAGTCCGAATGTTGTTCGGAGTCTCGAATGGGATTCGGGATATCACGAGGAGATCCGAAATGGTCCGGAGAATAAGATTCATATAAGGAAAGTCCCGTTTCGGAGTTGGAGAATGATTCCGGTGTTTTCATCGGGAATGTTCTAGAAGGTTCCGGAATGTCCGGCACTCCGAAGGGGAAGGGTACATGAATGTGTTATATCAAGTTGGTATGATTGCATCATGTACTAAGTGTCATCGCTGAACAAAATAGAGGATTAAATCAAATCCTAGTTTGAAAAGTCAAACGGCTAGTTTGAAAGTCAAACGGCTATTTTTGGGAAGTGGAAAAGGAGGAGGAAACCGAGTTGGGGAGGAGTCCCTCCTCCCCACCGCCGGTGCACCACCAAGCCAAGTAGGGGAGGGACTCCCCTCCCCTTGGCCGGCCCCTCCACCTATAAAAGGAGGGGCAGGGCTCCCCTCCTAGAGACACAAGATCCTCTCCTCCAAACCCTAGTACCAAGCCGCCGCCGCCTCCATAGCCGCCGCCGGCCCTAGGGCAAACCGCCGCCGCCGCCTAGCTAAACCCTAGCCGCCGGCTTGCCCCTCCTTGGCGTGTCTAAACTCTAGATCGTCGAGGGACTCTCTCATACACCACCATACTCGCTCTGGCTTAAGGCGAAGCCCTGCGAGATCTCCCCTCTACTTCCGGTACCATGCCGTTGTGCTGCCGGAATCGCGAGGAGAGTGCTACAACCTCCGCTGCCTGCTGGAACAAGGGAGAGGAAGGTCTTCGTCGAGTACCGAACGTGTGACCGACTACGGGAGCGCTGCCGGAACGCAGCGCCGGAAGGATCGTCTACGCGATCTTGAGATCGGGAAGAGTACGACTACATCACCCACGAGAATCCGCTCTCGTTAAACACTTTGGAGTCTTCGAGGGTGAGTTATTCCATCGACTCATTGCTACAATCTAGTAGATAGATCTTGGCTTGTTTGTTTGTATGCGATAGAAAATTTTTGTTTTCCATGCTACGAAACCCTACAGTGGTATTAGAGCCGTGTTTATATGTAGATCTGTTGCACGAGTAGAACACAATGGTCATTGTGGGCGTTGATGCTTTTATTGTCGATTGCTTCTTGTGTACTTTGCATCTTGCGGTATGTTGGGATGAAGCGGCCCGGGCTAACCTTACATGACATTGTTCATGAGACTTGCTCCACGCTTGACATGCAACTTGTATTGCATAAGTGGCTTTGCGGGTGCCTGTTTCTCCTAGCATAGTTAAGATTCAATTTACAATGGGTGATTAACAATGCTAGTATCAATGTTGTGGTTCTTGTTCGTAAGTTAGAACGACACTTATTGAAAGCCCCAAACCACGTAAAATATGCAAAGAAAGTAGAGGCGTCTAACTTTGTTTTGCAGGGGTGTGCAGTGATGTGATATCGCCATGATTGTGATTATATTTGATGTATGCAATGTTCCTTATTGTAAGTTGGCAACCGGCAGGAGCCATATGGTTGTCTTTAATTTATGTTAAGACCCGCGTGTCTATTCAAAGTAGTTGTAATAGTTGAAGCCGGTGGACGACAACCATGGAGAAGCGTCATTGACCTTGATGCAATGCTGGTGATGATGGAGATCATGTTCGTGCTAGAAGATGGAGATCGGAAGCACAAAGAAGAAAGGCCATATCATATCACATATTATGAATTGCATGTGATGTTAATCCTTTATGCATCTTGTATTGCTTAGTAGATGACGGTAGAATTATAAGATGATCCCTCATGCACATGAATTTCAAGTAATAAAGTGTTCACCCTTAGTTAGCACCGTTGCTAAAGCTTGTTGTTTCGAAGCACCACGTGATGATCGGGTGTGTTAGATTCCGCAAGTGTATACAACGTGAGCAAGCCAGATTTTCTCATGCGGAAACTAAGGTTTGATCTTGACGAGCCTAGCATGTACATACATGGTCTCGGAACACGGATCACCAAAAGGTAAAGCATGAATCATATAGTAGATATGATGAACATATCGATTGTTCGCCATTGAAACTATATCAACTCTCGTGATGATCGGTGTTGATGTGGTGGATTTGGTTCGTGTGATCACTAAAACAATGTGAGGGATATTGTTTTGAGTGGGAGATCACCTAGTTTAATTTTATTATTAATATGAACTCAATTTGTCATAAACTTAGTCTAAACTATTGCAAATATGTTGTAGATCAATGGCAGCCCCTACCATCAATTTTAATGCATTCCTAGAGAAAGAAAAGTTGAAAAACAATGGAAGCAACTTCGCGGATTGGTTCCGCAATTTGAGGATTGTCCTCACAGCTGGTAATTTGACCTATGTGCTGGATGCACCGCTAGGTGACCCACCTGCAGCTGATGCTACCGATGAAGTAAAGAATGTTTACCTCACTCGGAAGACTCAGTACTCCACAGTTTAGTGTGCTATCTTGTATGGTTTAGAATCGGAGCTTCATAAAAGGTTTGAGAATTCAGACCCATATGATATTGTCGAGGATCTCAAATTGATCTTTGAGACTCATGCGGCAATTGAAAGCTATGAGGCTTCTGAAAAGTTCTTTAACTGCAAGATGGAAGTGGGCAGCTCTGTCAGTGAGCATGTGCTTAAGATGTCTGGGCACGCAAACAAACTTCAAAGCTTGGGTATAGTGATTCCTAATGCTTTGGGGATTTACCGTGTCCTCCAATCACTACCACCAAGTTACAAGAACTTTGTGATGAACTACAACATGCAGAACATGAACAAGACGTTGCCAGAACTCTTTGCCATGTTGAAGTCTGCAGAAGTGGAGATCAAGAAAGAGCACCAAGTGTTGTTGGTCAATAAGACCACCAAATTCAAGAAAGGCAAGTCTAAGCAGAAGGGACACTTCAAGAAGGGTGGTAAGAAAGTTACCATGCCGACGAAGAAGACCAAGGCTGGACCTAAGCCTGATACTGAGTGCTTTTACTGCAAGGGAGAAGGTCACTGGAAGCGGAATTGCTCAAAGTACTTGGCGGATTTGAAGAACGGCAACATCAAGAAGAAAGGTATATCTGATATACATGTTATTGATGTGTATCTCACTAGTACTCGTAGTAGTGCCTGGGTATTTGATACTGGTTCGGTTGCTCATATCTGTAACTCAAAACAGGTGCTGCAGAATAAACGGAAGCTAGCGAAGAACGAGGTGACGATGCGCGTGGGAAACAGATCAAAGGTTGATGTGATCGCGGTCGGCACGCTACCTCTTCATCTACCGTCGGGATTATTTTTATACTTAAATAATTGTTATTTGGTGCCTGCGTTGAGCATGAACATTATATCGGGATCTTGTTTATTGCGAGACGGTTACTTGTTTAAGTCCGAGAATAATGGTTGTTCGATTTATATGAGTAATATGTTTTATGCACATGCACCTTTGATAGATGGTCTATTCTTATTGAATCTCGATAGTGGAAATACACATATTAATAACATTGAGGCTAAACGTTTGAAATCAAGCGATAACTCGACCTATATGTGGCACTGTCGTCTTGGTCACATTGGAGTGAAGCGTATAAAGAAACTCCATTCCGATGGACTTCTTGAATCACTTGATTTCGAATCACTTGAAAGATGCGAAGCATGTCTGATGGGTAAAATGACTAAGACTCCATTTTCTGGTATGATGGAGCGAGCTACGGACTTATTGGAAATCATACATACCGATGTGTGTGGTCCAATGAGTGTAGCATCGCGCGGTGGTTATCGTTATGTTCTTACCTTCACGGATGACTTGAGTAGATATGGGTATATCTATTTCATGAAACATAAGTCCGAAACTTTCGAGAAGTTTAAGGAATTTCAAAGTGAGGTTGAGAATCAACGTAACAAGAAGATTAAATTTCTACGTTCTGATCGTGGAGGTGAATATCTAAGTTACGAGTTTGGCGAGCATTTGAAGAAATGCGGAATACTTTCACAGTTGACACCGCCGGGAACACCACAGCGTAATGGTGTGTCCGAACGTCGTAATCGAACTCTCTTAGATATGGTTCGTTCTATGATGTCACTTACAGATTTACCGCTATCGTTTTGGGGTTATGCATTAGAAACAGCCGCATTCACTTTAAATAGGGCTCCATCTAAATCCGTTGAAACGACACCGTATGAATTATGGTTTGGGAAGAAACCTAGATTGTCGTTTCTTAAAGTTTGGGGTTGCGAAGCCTATGTAAAGAAGTTACAGCCGGACAAGCTTGAACCCAAAGCGGAAAAATGCGTCTTCATAGGATACCCGAAGGAAACTATTGGGTATACCTTCTATCATAGATCCGAAGGCAAAATCTTCGTTGCCAAGAATGGATCCTTTCTAGAGAAGGAATTTCTCTCGAAAGAAGTGACTGGAAGGAAAGTAGAACTCGACGAGGTTGTCGAACCTTCTCTCGAAATTGCGAGTAGCGCAGCACCGGAAGAAGTTCCTGTGGTGCCTGCACCAGTTAGAGAGGAAGCTAATGATGATGATCATGAAACTTCGGTTGAAGTTGCTACAGAACCTCGCAGGTCAACTAGAACTCGTACCACTCCATATTGGTATGATCCCGTTATGAGTGTCATGTTGGTGGACAACACCGATGACCCTGAGACATATGAGGAAGCAATGATGAGCCCAGATTCCAATAAATGGCAAGAAGCCATGAAATCCGAGATTGGATCCATGTACGAAAACCAAGTATGGACTTTGGTGGACTTACCGGATGGCCGGAAGGCTATCGAGAACAAATGGATTTTCAAGAAGAAAACAGATGCTGATGGTAATGTTACTGTCTATAAAGCTCGACTTGTCGCAAAGGGGTTTCGACAAATTCAAGGAGTTGACTACGATGAGACTTTCTCACCAGTAGCGAAGCTAAAGTATGTGAGGATTATGTTAGCAATCGCTGCATATTATGATTATGAGATATGGCAGATGGATGTCAAAACAACATTCCTCAATGGAGACATTGATGAAGAGTTGTATATGATGCAACCCAAAGGTTTGGTCGATCCTAAAGATGCTAACAAGGTATGCAAACTTCAACGGTCCATCTATGGATTGAAGCAAGCATCCCGAAGTTGGAATCAACGTTTTGATAAGGTGATCAAAAGTTTTGGTTTTATACAAACTTATGGAGAAGCTTGTATTTACAAGAAAGTGAGTGGGAGCTCTGTAGCATTCTTAATACTATATGTAGATGACATATTGTTGATTGGGAATGATGTAGACCTTCTTAATAGTGTCAAGGAATATTTGAATAATAGTTTTTCAATGAAGGATCTTGGCGAAGCAGCTTACATATTAGGCATAAAGATTTATAGAGATAGATCAAGACGCCAAATATCATTGTCACAAAGTACATATTTGGAAAAATTTCTAAAGAGGTTTGGAATGGAAGATAGCAAGAAAGGGTTCTTGCCCATGTTGCCCAATACGACCTTGAGTAAAACTCAAAGTCCGACATCGGCAGAAGATAGAGAAAGGATGAGTAAGACTCCCTATGCCTCAGCCATAGGATCTCTAATGTATGCCATGCTATGTACTAGACCCGACATTGCATATGCTGTTAGTTTAACTAGCAGATATCAAAGTGATCCAGGAGTGGATCATTGGACAGCGGTCAAAAACATCCTTAAGTACTTGAGAAGAACTAAGGATATGGTTCTTTCTTATGGAGGTGATGAACAACTCGTTGTTAATGGTTACACCGATGCTAGTTGGAACACCGATCCGGATGATTCTAAATCACAATCTGGATACGTATTTATTTTGAATGGTGCAGCAGTTAGCTGGAGGAGTGCAAAGCAAAGCGTTGTGGCGAGATCTTCAACAGAATCGGAATACATGGCTGCTTCGGAGGCTTCACAAGAAGCGATATGGATGAAAGAGTTCATTACAGAGCTGGGTGTGGTTCCTAGTGCGCTGGACCCAATGTCTATCTACTGTGATAACATGGGCGCCATAGCCAATGCGCAAGAACCAAGGTCACACAAGAAGCTGAAGCACATCAAGATGCGTTTTTCACGCTATTCGAGAACATATCCAAGATGGGGATATAAAGATTTGCAAAGTACACACATATCTGAATGTGGCGGATCCGTTGACTAAACCTCTCCCGAGGGAAAAACATGACCAGCACCAAACTGCCATGGGTGTTCGGTGTATTACCATGTAATCTAGATTAGATGACTCTAGTGCAAGTGGGAGACTGTTGGAGATATGCCCTAGAGGCAATAAAATATAGTTATTATTATATCTTTGTGTTTATGATAAATGTTTACATTCATGCTATAATAGTATTAACAAGGAAACATTAATACTTGTGTGATTTGTAGACTAAAATAAGAGTCCCTAGTAAAGCCTCTATATAATACTAGCTTGTTGGTTAATAGATGATTGTGGTTTCCCTATCATGAACATTGAGATGTTATTAACAACAAGATCATATCGTTAGGAGAATGATATGGTGGACATACTCCTATAGATAAGCGTAGCATAAAGATCAAGTCATTTTAATAGTTCAATTGCTATATGCTTTCTGATACATAGTAACCTAATTCCTTTGACCATGAGATCATGCATATCACCTTTACCGGATGGATGCTTTGATGACATCAAACACCACACCGTAACTGGGTGGCTATAAAGGTGGCATTGAGTGTTCGGAAAGTATTGGTTGAAACACATGGATCAAGAGTGGGATTTGTCCATCCATATGACAGATAGATATACTCTGGGCCCTCTCGGTGAAATGTCATCCAATTAGCTTGCAAGCATGTGACTGGCTCACAAGGGATCACATATCACGGGAACGAGAAAAGAGTACTTATCGGTAACGAGGTTGAACTAGGTATGCAGAGATACCGACGATCATAACCTCGGATAAGTAAACTATCGTGAGACAAAGGGAAATTGGTATCGTATGTAAGTGGTTCATTCGATCGCAAAGTAATCGTAGAAATATGTGGGAGCCATATGAATTTCTAGATTCCTCTATTGGTTATTGATCGGAGAAGTGTCTCGATCATGTCCGCATAATTCACGAACCGTAGGGAGACACACTTAAGGATTCGACGTTGTTTGAGTAGTTATGGAATGATGAGAAAGAGTCCGAATGTTGTTCGGAGTCTCGAATGGGATTCAGGATATCACGAGGAGATCCGGAATGGTCCGGAGAATAAGATTCATATAAGGAAAGTCCCGTTTCGGAGTTGGAGAATGATTCCAGTGTTTTCATCGGGAATGTTCTAGAAGGTTCCGGAATGTCCGGCACTCCGGAGGGGAAGGGTACATGAATGTGTTATATCAAGTTGGTATGATTGCATCATGTACTAAGTGTCATCGCTGAACAAAATAGAGGATTAAATCAAATCCTAGTTTGAAAAGTCAAACGGCTAGTTTGAAAGTCAAACGGCTATTTTTGGGAAGTGGAAAAGGAGGAGGAAACCGAGTTGGGGAGGAGTCCCTCCTCCCCACCGCCGGTGCACCACCAAGCCGAGTAGGGGAGGGACTCCCCTCCCCTTGGCCGGCCCCTCCACCTATAAAAGGAGGGGCAGGGCTCCCCTCCTAGAGACACAAGATCCTCTCCTCCAAACCCTAGTACCAAGCCGCCGCCGCCTCCATAGCCGCCGCCGGCCCTAGGGCAAACCGCCGCCGCCGCCTAGCTAAACCCTAGACGCCGGCTTGCCCCTCCTTGGCATGTCTAAACTCTAGATCGTCGAGGGACTCTCTCATACACCACCATACTCGCTCCGGCTTAAGGCGAAGCCCTGCGAGATCTCCCCTCTACTTTCGGTACCATGCCGTTGTGCTACCGGAATCGCGAGGAGAGTGCTACAACCTCCACTGCCTGCTGGAACAAGGGAGAGGAAGGTCTTCGTCGAGTATCGAACGTGTGACCGACTACGGGAGCGCTGCCGGAACGCAGCGCCGGAAGGATCGTCTACGCGATCTTGAGATCTGGAAGAGTACGACTACATCACCCACGAGAATCCGCTCTCGTTAAACACTTTGGAATCTTCGAGGGTGAGTTATTCCATCGACTCGTTGCTACAATCTAGTAGATAGATCTTGGCTTGTTTGTTTGTATGCGATAGAAATTTTTTGTTTTCCATGCTACGAAACCCTACACCAAATGCGGCGCCAAACCGTGAACCCTAGATTCGGACCCGCGCCAGGTACCGTCGCACACGGAGCTCCTCCACCACCACCTGGCGGACCGTCACAACCGCCGGTTGCACCAGCTCCAAACAACGGCGCAGATGGGTACCCCCCGCCGAAAGAGTCCCTGATGTTCCAGAAGGGACGCCCAACCAACAGGGTGCAGAAGAAAATCACCCTCCAAGTCAGCCTGGCCATAACATCTCCCCCAGCCATACCTGAGTACCTCAGCGGCTCGGAGTCCTGCATCACGTTCGATCGTTCGGATCACCCATGCTAGATACCTCGCCCAGGTCATGCTGCCCTGGTGCTCGAGGCCCAGATCGGGGGATTCGAGATGAGCCGCGTCTTCGTGGACGGCGGCAACGGCATCAACCTGATATTCTCCAGCACACTCACAGCTATGCAGATCCTGCTATGCAGCCTGGAGCAATCAGACACGACGTTCCATGGCATAGTCCCAGGGAAGGGCATATACACCCCTGGGCAAGATATGGCTCGACGTCATCTTCGGCCAGCCTGAAAACTTCAGGCGCGAGCGGCTAGAGTTCGAAGTGGTGGACTGGCCATCACAGTACCACGCCATCCTCGGGCGCGTGGCATTCGCAAGATTCTTGGCAGTACCGCACTATGTATACCTACTACCGAAGATGCCAGGACCTAGGGGCATCATCATCGTCCAAGGAAGCTTCACCAGGTCCGACCACTGCGACAGAGACTTTAACAGAATATCCCAATCGTTCGATATGAAGGAGGAGCTCACGAGGCTCAGAGAGGTGACAGACAATGGGGCACCCCCAATCACTAGACAAAACGCACCTGATATGTCGTTCGACTCTACGATCAACACGAAGAAGGTGCAGGTCCACCCAACGGACGCCTCCAAAATGGCGTTGATTGCCAACGACCTCAGTCCTGCATAGGAAAGCGCGCTTGTCGAATTCTTCCGTGAGCACTGGGAAATTTTCGCCCGGTGTCCTGCAAACATGCCAGGGGTTCCTAGGGAATTCGTCGAGCATGCACTCAACGTGTTTCCAGATGCGAAGCCGGTCAAGCAGTCGATCCGCCGATTGTCAAAACCAAGAGACAAAGCCATTGGAATCAAAGTCAACAGACTGCTCGATGCTAACTTCATCAGGGAAATCAAGGAGTGCGACTGGCTGTCCAACACCGTGCTGGTCCCTAAAAAGGACACAGACATCCTACGGATGTGCATGGACTTCACATCGCTCAAAAAGCACTATCCCAAGGACCACTTCCCTATACCATGGATCGATCAAATCATAGATTCGACTGCAGGATGCGAGAAACTCTCCTTCCTCGACCCCTACTCAGGATACAATCAGATTCAGCTGAAGGTTGAAGACCAGGAGAAAACGACGTTCATCACACCGTTCGGAGTATTCTGCTACAACACCATGCCTTTCGGGCTGAAGAATGCAGGTGCCACATACCAGAGGTACATGCAAGCATGTCTGAAGGACCAGATCGGTCGCAACATCTAGCTCTATGTCGACGACATAGTAATCAAGACCAGGGAGGCCAAGACGCTCATTGACGATCTCCGCGAGATGTTCGATAACCTTGATCGCTACAAGATCAAGCTAAACCCAGAAAAGTGCACCTTTGGCGTCCCGTATGGCCAGTTACTCGGCTACTTCATCTCCCAACGGGGGATCGAGGCGAATCCGAAAAAAATCAAGGCCATACTGGACATGGAGAAGCCGAAGAACCTAAAAGGCGTCCAGCAGCTAGCTGGACGAATCGCAGCACTGATCAGGTTCATCAGCCGAATGGGTGAGAAGCCCTCCCCTTCTATCAGCTGTTGCGCAAGACGAACAAGTTCGAGTGGACACCCGAAGCGGACGACGCGTTCGAGGACCTCAAACGGCTGCTCTCCACATCACATGTCCTGGTCACGCCGAAGGAACGAGAGCCCTTGATGCTATACATCGCAGCCACACATCAGGTGGTAAGCACCATACTCGTGGTCGAGCGACCCGAAGATGGCAAGACCCACGGGGTCCAACGCCCAATCTACTACCTCAGTGAGGTACTGACTCCGACAAAGCAGAGGTACCCTCACTACCAGAAGCTCGGCTACGGCGTATTCATGACGGCGCGTTGGCTGAGCCACTACTTCCAGGAGCATCAGATCATGGTCGTCAACGACGCCCCACTGTTGAACATCCTGAATAACCCCGAAGCCACGGGGTGCGTAGCCTTATGGGGCATCGAATTTTCCCCTCTAGACATAGCCTACGAGCGGCGCACCGCCATCAAGTCTCAGGTACTCCCTGACTTCCCCATCCACTGGATGGAACTCCATCCGCCGGATACTTCGTACATGTTGCAGTCTTGGATGATGCACTTCGATGGCTCCAAGTGTGAGACTGGAGCAGGGGCCGGCGTCATACTGACGTCCCCTCAAGGCGACATGATGAAGTACATCCTGCGGATGAAATTTCGCGCCTCCAACAACGAGGCAGAATACAAGGCCCTCATCCACGGCATGAGGATGTCCAAGGTCTGCGGCGCAACATGCCTCTTCATCTACGGCGATTCAAACCTTGTCGTCCAGCAGACGATGAACGAGTGCGACCCTCACAACGCCAACATGATCACGTACCGTGCTCTATACAAATCACTCGATGGCTGCGAGGTTCGGCACGTCGGCAGGGAAAGCAACGAATAAGCTGACAGGCTCGCCAACATTGGCTCCACCTGCACGCGGATTTCTTTCGGCAAGCTACGCTTGAATCCAGTATAGCCGGCGCGTTTTCTATGACATCCTTTATCAACCTTTGGGTTAAGCCGGTGGAAGTAGCGGTGGCGTACAAGAGTCATCCAAAAAGATGTGCATGGGTCATGCGATTGGAGTAATTAAGCTGGAAGAATTTGATCAAGTGTCGTTAATGTCATGATGGCAACTGCCAGATCGATGCCTCACGTGAAGCTAGATGGTTCAAGTCAAATCGGACCAGGTTTCAAAGTAGACAAATCAAGTCCATGAAATAAAAGATCCATGACTCATTGGTTGTGAAAAGATATTCAGCAAAAAAAGTATTAGTTGGTCGCAAAGAGCTATTCAGCAATAAGAAAAGAAGCAATTAGCTACTAGCATATTGATTCATGCGGTTGAATCGCGTGTATACCAAATCAAGGTCACCGGCCAAGTCCACTCGTGACGTTAGCGTTTGTTGAATACTCCGCGGTAGACTGTTTCAACTCTCCCATGGACACTGACGCAGACTACATTTATTTTAACACAAACATTTATTTTAACACAACTTCACATGATTGGCTTCGACATTGTTGAATTTGCGTAGCTATCGTCTACTTCATCACTGCTGCACCGACTATCCTGACTTCGCTGCACGACCTGCTACGATCTTCGGTTGCGGAAAACTGTTGCCGCCATCGGCTTCGGCGACCCGCTACCGCGTTGACTCTGGTCCGCCGCATCGGCTCTCGAACATCGCCTCAACTACATCGACTATGTCTGCCACGCTACTCCATCGACATGGAGCACACGGCAATTACTTCCGACCGCATTGAATCTACACCCAGGGGCTACGCCGACTCTGTCGTGCGGCCCGCTGAGACCTCCGGCTCCGGCGACTTGGGGAATTTTCGACTCCGGTGACTCGGGGGCTCCCTCGGCTTCAGCACCCCGTGGCCGCATCTACTTCGCCCACTGCCGCGTCAACTATCTCCGCAACCACATCTACCCTCGTCGACAACCGATAAAGCTAAGCTCCCCTCTACTTAGAGTTGATTATTTTGTTTACTTTAACTCGCACTCGAAACACTTGGGGGCTGCGCCCTCTTCGAGTAACCTAATGTGCCATCGGATCCACGCACTCGAGCACCTCATACGCGACAGCCTGAGTAGCTGAGTCTGCCTGATCGTCGAATCCTTGAACTCCAAGCACCTCGGAAAGGTACTGAGACTAAGGGTAATCGGGCTAATGAAAAGATCTAGCAAATAGTGCAAAAGTGTCACCTCGATCGACACCAGAATCTTACTATACAAGCTTATAGACAAATATTTCTTACAAGGTACAAGTACTTCACAATTATTTATATTTTCTGCAGCTTACAAGGTCGTCGACTCCCTCAATCTATTCTATCGGGTCCTCCAACAGGAGTCGACAAAACAACTGGCTACGCCAAAAGCTCAAGACCCGAGTCGAGTCATTCCTCGGGTAATTGCATCTCTTTATGATACAAAGACGCGATGCTTCCGACAGATGCGACGCTGGTCGCGCACCCGACAGAAGCAACGGCGTCGACTTCATCCGGAACATTGAGTCCTTCCGGCTAAACGGCACGCGACTCCGCTACGTCGACCCTTGGATCCTTATGCATGAGACACTAACTCGAAGCACTTCCGGATCAGTGGTTTCTCCTCACATGAGTCTCCACTCGAGTCTGCGACTCGACTAGACACTCGGGGGCTACTCCTATCAGGAGCGCTGGTCGCGCACCCGATGTACTTCCGGGTGAGCGGTACGCCCACGTGATTGCCGACTACAACTGCACGATACAAGGCTCGAGTCTCTGCCCAAGTCTACGACTCCGTCAGACACTCGGGGGCTACTCCAAACTGGAGCGCTGGTCACGCACACAAAAGATCTTTGAGTGGCACGCTTCGATTCCTCAGTCGAATCGACTGAGGACTCGGGGGCTACTCCCATAGGGAGCGTTGTTCGCGCATCCGAAAAAATGTGTCCTTTGGACTAACTAAAGTCTCTGCTCGAGTCTACGACTCGAACAGACAGTTGGGGGCTACTCCCATAGGGAGCGCTGGTCGCGCACCCTGTGAATTATTCGACCGCGATCCTTCGGATCAAATAAGACAAAAGCCTTTTGGCAACTTTGCCCAACTAACGCTAAGTGTGAGAAACAGTCTCCTTGGCCACCCGAAACACCTCCGCGGTGATAAAATTTCGGATATTGTGTCTACGATGCAAATATAATACCTACAGATACCGTCTGATGGCCTGGCAACGCACCCGACTGCGCTCTGCTAGTAAGTTTCTGTGTCAACATGCACGATGAAAATCCCGACGGACGCGTTGGGTACATCACTTGAAAAAAACACTGGGATTCGATCCTATAAGACCACAACATCCTGAGTCGAATCACACCAGCTATCATTCCGAATTCGAGTCCGGGGACTCAAACTTGATAAAGATCGTGTTGTTTTGTCCTATGACAGTAAACTGGCCCCGATCCATCGGGTGAGATAGGCACACGCATCAACAATCCCTATGAACTAAACATTTCTCCTTGTAAAACATGCTCAACTACAAAGCACCCGAAAGATTGAAGAGTCTCCAGCCGAATCTACGATTCGACTGAACACTCGAGGGATAATAACATGGATATACCCTACGGGTGCACAACATTGGTATACCCGGTCCAGTCCAAGGAAGACCCACGTGAGGACACACATCACATGAAGATTTCGGGTGGCCCAAGCCCGTGGCAATTTCGACTCCTTGGAGGAGAAGTTTAGACTAGATAGAATTTCAAAGGGTATCAATCCTAATTTGTAACCGACTCGACCTATCCCCGAGACCTGGCCTATCTATATAAAGGTCAGGAGGGTACAACGAGAAGGATCTCTCAACTCACCGCATACAAACCTCCACACTGATTGCATCTGCGCACCTCTGTAACTTTTGGTTCCGCCGTAATCAAGAGAAGAAAAGTAGGAGTAGGGTTTTCCCTCCGGAGGCCTGAACCCGGGTAAATCTCGTGTCCCTATGTTTCTTGTCTATTAACCATTCCGCAACTTCCAGCATCCTCATCTTCTGGAAACCCAAGTCCATAAAAATGGGCATTGACGAGATCGAACCTCGTCAGTAACTGAGCACCCGTCATTGTGGATGGGGGTAGGGCAGTTGCAACCTTCTTGTAATTGGGATTTTCAAGGTCTCAGTTGTAACCGAGCTCCCGACGGGGACCAATTGCAACTTCATTGTAACTGGGACCCCGCCTAGGGGGCCATTTTTGCAACTTGATTGTAACCAGGGGGGGGGGGGGTCATCGACTAGACCGAGTAAATAAGCTCTGCTGGGTCCCAGTTGCAACTTGCTTGTAATTGAGTACCCATCTATGTGGAGGGGATGGGGCAGTTGCAACTTGCTTGTAACTGAGCTCTGGCGGGGTCCCAGTTTCAAGTTGCTTGTTAATGGGGTCCCGTCGAGGGTGGTCCAGTTGCATCTTGATTGCAAACGGGGGAGGGGACCCCGTCAGAGGGCCAGTCGCATCTTGACTACAAACAAGGGGGACCATGTCCAAGGGCCAGTCACAACTTGCTTGTAACTAAGCACCCGTCGTTGTGGAGGGGGTGGGGTAGTTGCAACTTGCTTGTAACTAAGGTTTTTGGCAGGTTCTAGTTGCAAGTTGCTTGTTACTAGGGCCCCGTCGAGCGGGGGGTGGGGGGGGGGGGGGGCGCAGTTGCATCTTGATTGCAACCGGGGGAGTGGGACCCCGTCGGAAGGGCCAGTTGCATCTTTATTTCAACCGGGGGAATGGGACTCCACCGGAGGGCCAGTCACAACTTGCTTGTAACTGAGCACCCGTCGGTGTGGATTGGGGGCGACACTTGCAACTTGCTGTAACTTAGCACCCATCAAATGTGGAGGGGGTGGGGAAGTTGCATCTTGCTTGTAATTGGGCTTTGTCAGGTCCCATTTTTAACCGAGCTCCCAACGGGGCCCAATTGCAACTTCATTGTAACTTGGGCCCCAGGGGCCATTTGCAACTTCATTGTAACCAGGGGGACCCCGTCGGTGGGACCGAGTAAATAAGCTCTAGTGGGTCCCGGGTTGCAACTTGCTTCTAATTGAGCACCCTGTCGATGTGGAGGGGTGATGTCTACGCATACTTCTATTCTTGTAGACAGTGTTGGGCCTCCAAGTTCAGAGGTTTGTAGAACAGCATCAAGTTTCCCTTAAGTGGATCACCCAAGGTTTATTGAACTCAGGGAGGAAGAGGTCAAAGATATCCCTCTCAATCAACCCTGCAATTAAGATACAAGAAGTCTCTTGTGTCCCCAACACACTCAATACACTTGTCAGGTGTATAGGTGCACTAGTTCGGCGAAGATATAGTGAAATACAAGTAATATGGATGATTATAAGTGGTAATTGCAATCTGAAGTAAAAATTGCAGCAAGCAAACATGTAGCAGGACTGGTTGTAAACAGTTTTTTAATGCTTAGAAACAAGGCCTAGGGATCATACTTTCACTAGTGGACACTCTCAACAATGATAACATAATTGAACACATAAATATCTTCTCTTCATTATGCTACCCTGAACTACTCTCCGGTTGGATAACTAACACCAATTCACCGTGTAGGTAAAAGCACACCTTAAAGTTCACATTCCCCATCTAGGTAACCCCACACTGTCACCTTGAGCGCTAGATGGTTCCATACAAACATCACAATTTCATAGATACATCCAACTCAAATTATAACTCATGATAAGTATTTCTGTAATCTTTAGCCTAAGAGCCACACACGGTGTGTACACTGTCACCTTCACACACATGGGACAAGGTGTCTCCAAAGATCACAATAATAAAAGAACTTGAGTAGCATAATAGACAAAGAGTAGCATCTACTTATTCAACTAGATTACAAAGCTCATGATCACAATAAGATCACACCATGGAGAATAGATGAACACATAGCAATCGGTAGAGCCCTTAGCCTCGGGGAAGAACTACTTCCTCCTCATCATGGGAGTCAGCAACAGCAATGGAGATGGCTCTGGGGGGAATTCCCCGTCCTGGCAGGGTGCCGAAACAAAGACTTCTGTCCCACGAATCTCATCTTCGGTGGTGGCGGCGCTGTGGCACTTTTCGTGGATTTCTGATCTGGTCTTTAGGGTTTTTGTCTCGGGGGGATTATATAGGCGAAGGGGCAAGGTCGGTGGAGGCTCGAGGGGGCCACACCCTAGGGCTGTGCGCCCCTGGCCATGCCTGGACCAGGTGTGGACGCCCTGGGTGCGCCTTCCCCTCTCCTCCGGACTCCGTGTCGTGTTGGAAAAAATAGGAACTTCGGCTTTTGTTTCATCCAATTCCGAGAATATTACTTTACTAGTTTTTCTGAAACCAAAAACAGTAGAAACCAGGAAACTGGCTCTATGGCATCTTGTTAATAGGTTAGTTCCATAAAATGCATAAAAATGCCTCAAAGTGTAAGAAAAACATAAAACAATTGGTGTAAAAAAAGCATGGAGCATAAAAAATTATAGATACGTTTGCAACGTATCAGCATCCCCAAGCTTAACTCCTGCTCGTCCTCGAGTAGGTAAGTGATAAAAAGAATAATTTTTGAGGTGACATGCACCATCAAAATCTTGATCAAGGTATTGTAAAGCATTGATAGATAGAATCAAAGTACTCTAAACATAAGCATGAAAAATATATTTCTAACAATAAGACATAGCAACTATGTTGCAACATAAAAGGCTACACAAATAAAAGATCATGAATAATGCTTTGAAAGACATTTGTTTGTTTCACATATAGAAAACATAGCAAGAGTGGTAATCATCTTGTCCTTCATGGAATAGCAAAACATAAATGCATAGGACACCTTCAAGGTTCATAAGGGTGACTAGATACAAATAATTTAAGAACAAGCAATACCATAATTATGAATCAATGAACAAGTTTTGGGAAATGCATATTGAACTCAGAATGACAACTATGCTCTCTTAGCTGGTGCATAAAGATAGAAGATGGAGACTCAACAAAAAGTAAAAAGAAAGGCCTTTCGCAGAGGGAAGTAGGGATTAAATGGTTTTATAAAGCTTCCAAAAATTATGGTACTTATTAGCTTTGATCTCTCATTACCCCTATCATAAGCATCTTGAAGTGATTAAGGTTAGAGTGAGGGTAAATATGAGTTATATGCTTGACAAATAACAAATTGAAAATCTCATGCCCCTTGAGTATGAGTACCGAGACCTCATGCTACTCAACTTTGGTCCCAGGCAAGTTCTTGTCATTGTAAGTATATGTGTATCATAGAGAACCACCAATGGGGTACGCCTTGCCCCATGACATAGGAGCTATCCCATATCAAAATTACAAGGCAATAGACACTGAGCATCTTCATGTCTACGCAATTATATTCTTGTAGACAGTTGTTGGGCCTCCAAGTGCAGAGGTTTGTATAACAGCAGCAAGTTTCCCTTAAGTGGATTACCGAAGGTTTATCGAACTCAGGGAGGAAGTGGTCAAAGGTATCCCTTGATGACCCACAAGTATAGGGGGTGTATCGTAGTACTTCATATAAATAGGAGTGTCGATCCCAACAAGGAGCAGAAGGTGCTAAATAGTGGTATGGAGCAGGAAATCCCTGTGAATACTTAGCAAACAGATTTTTAGTTGTTTTCTGACAAGGTAACAAAACAAGGAGCAAGTAACAAAGGTAACGAACAAAAGGAGCAAGTGGCCCAATCCTTTCTTAGCAAATGACAAGTCGGTGGAAATACTTATAAAGACCAAACGTTCTCGAGGACACATGGGAATTCTATCAAGTGCTTTTGCTTCAAATAGCTGAGTACTCTTCTCTGGTGTTGTAAGTGTTGTGCGGGTGAACCTGTGCTAACATACCGCCCTTCCTAGGACTAATACATACTTTTGATTAAACCCCCTGCAAACATCCGTAACTACAGGAAAGTAATTAAGATATAAATCTAACCATAGCCTTAAACTCTGAGATCCTACGCTCCCTTGTGCAAAGGTGTCCTAACGGGGGTTCAGGTTTCTGTCACTCTGGCAACCCCACAATTAGTAGCCAAATACACAATGCATTCCCCTAGGCCCATAAATGGTGAAGTGTCATGTAGTCGACATTCACATGACACCACTAGAAGAATAGCACCACAACTTAAATACTAAACCATTGAATAATAACTCAACATAGATCCACTAATAACAACATGACTTCTCCCATGTCCTCAAGAACTAGACGAACTACTCACAAGACATCATATGGATCAAGATCAAAAATGATATGATAATGGATAACAATCTGAACATAAGCAATAATCCAATGGTTCCACTCACAAGCATCAACTACAATAGTAATCAACACCAGAAAAGTTTCCCCTAAGAACTAAAGCAATATCCAACACAATTGTTATAGCAGGACGGAGTGGTGATGATGGTGCTGGTGGAGATGATGGTGTGGATGATGATAATGATGATGGTGCAGGACTCAGGTTTCCGTAGGGAATATATAGGCGAAGGGGAGGAGTCGGAGGCCGGGCAGGTGGGCCACACCTGCCCTAGGCACGGGGTCAGGTGGGCCCGCGCCTAGGGGGGTGTGGGCTCCCTGAGGCCCCACTTCGTCCCTCCTTATGGCTTCCTTCATCTTCTGTTAAAATAATATGGTTCCATATTTTTCTGATCTTTGCGAAATTGCACCGAAACGCCTTCTTTTCCATCAGAATCCAGACTCCGGCAGTCCATCCTCCAATAATCATCCAACATGCATAAACAGATGAAAAAGCCATAAGTATTACCTCATAATAAGACAAATATCAATGAATAGAGGTAAATTATGATATAGAAAGGTGATGCAAATTGGGCGTATCAACTCCCCCAAGCTTAGACTTCGCTTGTCCCCAAGAAAATACTGAGCTCAGTAAACATGTCCATAGGTTTATGGAGTGAAGTGTCGATAAAAGAATACGAACAAGAAGCATCACACTTACCATTGCACAACTCATGAAGAAAGCAACTCACCATTATATAACTTAGCTTGCAACCTAGTACAACAGTCACAATAGAGATGCATAAAGATGAATCATAATTGGAATTGGTAATCTTGTTCTTGGTCAGAGAACACCTGGCAAACAGTTTCACAAAAGCTTTTTGTAGAAGTTTCAAAACAGGAGCACTCTTTGCTCAAAAAGGTTTTTTCACAAGTGAAGGCTTTCAAAGTAATACTCAATACATAAGAGTTTTGTGCAAACAAGGAAGATAAAGAACATGATTGAATAAATCACCATATGAATGCTTGAAACACAACAACTCAAATGCTTGCTGGAGATAGAGAGCAAGTAAGTTTACTGACTCAACTGGTAACTAGGAGAGAGGTCCCTTTATAGAGGGTAGCAGGGATTACAAGTCATAAAGAGCTTCCAAAATATTATGGTACTTACTAGCTTTGAGCCCTCATTGCCCCTATCATAAGCATCTCGAGATGATTAAGGTTAAAGTGAACAAGGACGGAGTATAGGCTTGACGAAATATAAGTTGGCAATCTCATGTCCCTTGAATATGAGGGCCACTCCTCATGCATACTCAACTTTGGGCCCAGGTAAGTTCTTCTCATTGTAAGTATTTGCATATCATTGAGAACCGCCAACGGGGTACCCCTTGCACATGGTACATGAGCTTTCCCATAACCAAAATGACAAGGCAAGAAGACAATGAGCATCTCGGCAATCTTTTTATTTACCATATGCATAGATTTTTATTGAGGATGCTTCATAGATATCTCACTATGGTGATGCTGGAAATTTCAACCATGATTAAGCATGGCTTAGGCTAGCGGCCTAGGCGTTTCTCTAACATAGGATACAAACTCCATGGACTTACAAGTTCCCTCTTTATTTCACACCGTTGACATCCATAGACAAAAGAACACGATATCAACTGTGTACAGAGTACAAGTGCAATGTTGAAAACGTTCCCCGTGATAGCACGGTTCTGCTAATTCCAACGTATAGATGCAAGCATATACAACTTCGATGTTCACGATGGTTCAAGTCTATTAAGGGCAAAGAAATAAAGTGTGCCATCAAGTTCGTGAGAGCTTTACTAACTAGTTTTCGCATAACAAAATACTTTTTAATTCGAAAGGTAGATGAAGCTTGAGGATTTGCTTGGAATAGAAAAAGCTACTAGGTAGATATGGTGGACACAAATGGAAAAAAGTTTTTGGTTCAAAGGATTTTTGAAACATAAGAAGTATGCCTGTAAGGTTCCCAACCCTTAATAAGGTAGAGATCCCTGTGTTTACAATGCTAGTCCCTGGATCAATAGCTAGCATCCACAGTTAAGATGTAATATCAAGAAACAAAGGTCATAATACAACTTTATAACCAGGAATGAAATAATTCATTACATCTTACATATCTCATTTGGCTATCTCATTACAATGCAGCAGAATATAACAATAGCATGGGGTCCTTCATCTTCAAAGTGCCACAGGCAGACATGTTGGTTGTAGACTTGTAATCCTAATCAATAAACTTCACTAACATCAAACAAACCTGCAACATAATAAGTTACAACCCCAAGGGTCAATACATTTGAATTGTATTGGCAAGTGATACTATGGTAGTATGGTGGAGTCTATCATCTATATGCATTTGGCTAAGTGGAGCTTAGGCTTGCATTGCTCAAAATATATTTTCCTTATCATTTGAAAACACTAAGTTTTTGCTTGACAAAATCACCCAAGGCATCTCCCAATAGAAATTGGTGATCCTTCAACCCTTGTTCATCCACAAGTTTTACTTAGAAATTGGGATGAGGAGATTCTTGATAGCTTCCATGTCTTGATGCTCAAATTGTCCTTTACCAGGGACATGGCTAAGTACTTAGATTTTACACTCTGCAGAGGTGGTGCACTTTCCCCACAAGACTTGGTTTCACCAAGACAAGATCTTTCAGAAGCCTTCCCTTAGACCAGAATGGACGCGCTCCAACCTATCAATCCCCTACCACCAACTATCCATTTGGCTAAGTTATTGCAACCTATATGATCCAGGCAGAGCCCATAATGCCAAGTGGCTGCACTTGAAGCTTCTCAACATTTGACATCTCAAATCTCTTTGTTCCTGGGTGGCCATCCACAAGTGAGATACACAAGGTAAACCATAGAAATGGGCCTTATGAACTACTCAACATAAACCATTCCTTCCATTCCACCCAGGTGATTCATTCACTTAGTTGTTTTATTAAACAAAACACAAGTCCTTGACTTAGAAATATTCCATAGTATGAATATATATTCCACCCTTGTTTTCTACTAGCTAAGCTAAGCATGATAGTAGTAGGAATATTAACTTAGGAAATTTCTACTAAGGTTTCATCTACTAGGATTTCCCATGGCATAGTTTATACCTAGCAAAAATTCCATGCAAGTCCTACTTAGAAATATCACTAATGCATAGTGAAAATAATGGGAAAAAAGTATGAAGCATCACTTGCCTTTTTGGTAGAGAATATGAGTTCACTCCTTGTCTTTGCAATGATCACACTCCTCAAATCGCTACAATTCAATCAAGCAAGGCACAATTTCAATCTACCATTCAAGCAACATTACATAAAATAATAGAAACAAAACAATGCATGCAAGCATGCCAAACTTTGTTTTATTTAAAAAAGTGGTTTATAATAGGTTATAAACATTCTAAAACACCTATTGGTCATTTTATATAAATGGCAAAATCATTTGTAAAAGATTTTACTTATAAATCATTTTTAAACCAAATCAATATTTTATGTGATTGAAAATGCTTTTAGCAAAGTAATAATCTTTATAGAGTTCACCAAATACATTTTTCAAATCATAAAACTTGGTGTTTAGGGTCAGAGAATTTAAATCAAAACATTTCCCAAAGGCTTTCTTCCAAATTCATTTTTAACAATTAAACCATATTTTTATTTGACTAGAAATGCTTTAATTCCAGGTTTTATTATTTTGCTTCACAAAATATGTTTTTGAAACCACAAATTGATTTCTATGGTCAGTAGATTTAAAACAAACAATTTGCCAAATATTTAATCTCAAAAATCATTTTAGAACAATTTTTATATTCCAAATATGCCTACACAAGTTTCTGCAAAAACATTCAATTTAACAGAAACATTTTACTAAACAAAGTGCATGGTCAGAAAGTACTTGTTCTGCTGAATCTATTTATATAAAGTTTGCAAAATTTGGACGTGTGGTTTGAAAGTTATGAATTTTTCAAATTGGCACATCAAATAGAACATTTCTGTTTTTATTCAAACAGACAGGGCCACACGTCACGGTTCTATTCGCCCATACCGTTTCGTTCGGATCAGCTTCTCTGGTGCGTTGGATCTAAACAGATCGTGTGGCTCAGAAGCAAGCGTACCCCTTCGCTTAGTCAATCTATCATGGCCACGCGATCCAGATCGGACGGTGCACAGCGTGCTTGCCATCGAGTGGCGGCGCTGGCGACGGCGACTGGTAGCGCTGGATCTGGCTACGGCATCGCGGTGACTACAGGAAGCAAGGGAGGGAGGGGAATGGCTCACCAGGTTCGCGTGGTCGTGGTGATGCTCAAGGTGCTCGTGAGAAGGCAAGGGGCGCACGGTGGTGACGACAATCGCTCGCCGGAGTCGAGCTGCGCCTCGGGCTCGTCTGCTCGTCGATGGGGGCGAAGATTTATGGCATGCTGAGACGAATGGAGGGCACCGTTAGGTTCGCATGAGAGTCACGAACATGTGAGCATCCAAGAGAGGGAAAGGGGCGGTCTATTCTTACCAGGAGGACTCGCCGGAGTTGGAGACAGACGGTGGCGCGGTCAGTCGAGGTGGTTGCCGACGAAAGGGAACATGCGCGAGTGAGCTGAGGCCACTGGGAGATGCGCATGGGAGAGGGGAGCAGGCTCGCGTGGTCGAGGAGGCAAGGGGCGGCGAGGTACGGCCGGAATCGTCGCCGGAAGACGTCGGAGACAGCGGCAATGCGAAGCAAATTAGGGGCAGCCTGGTGGCTCTCTGGCAGCGGGGTTTGAGGGGAAAGGAAGAGGAGAGGGAGAGGATTTATCTGGCGTGATCGCGAGGATTAAACATCGAGCCTTTACCAGGAATGTACTCCGAGGAGTTAACGGCAGGAAACGGCCGGGAGGGCGCGGTCTTCGCGTGGGTGGAGAAGATGGTGAGGTGGCAGTGGGGCCTGGCGTCAGCGAGTGAGAGAGAGAAGAGGTGGGTCCTGGCAGTCATCCACTATGTGGGTCGATTCGCAGGTGAAAAACGGTTCACTCTAAGGGGGGTGGAGAGATGGGCTGCTGGGCTTTAGTGGGCTAGATGGGTTGGGCTGCTCCTTTATATTTTTTTTGTTCTGATTGTTTTTTCTTTTTTCCATTTCTAATTTCTGTTTTGATTTTTTTTTATTATTTCAACATCAATTTGATTTCAAACTTCAACCAAAATTTTTGTAGATTCATATACTGATTAATAGCACATTCCAAAGTCAAATTTAGAATAATATATTTATCCTTTTTAGTGTCTTTTAATTATTTAAAATAGGCTCTAGTATTAATTAAATAAGATTTAATAATATCTTTCAATCTCCATTTGAATTCAAATCATCACCAAACTTTTGGGTGTATTTTAATTCTGTTTATCAACATATTTCAAAGTCCAAAATAAAATAATTCTTTTATTCTTTTAAGATCTATTATTAATTAAATAAATAGACCATAGTTTTTAATTCAAATAGGTTTTAATTTATTTTAAAACTCTTTTTGAAATCTAAATAATATCAAAATCTTTTCAGTAGGTTTCTTTTGAAAAACTAAAACACTTGGAATCTTATTTAAAATAAATTAACAAGTTTTAGTGTTTATTTAAAATGGAAAAACCTTTACTTTAATAAAAATGGATATTAATAAATCCTCATTATTTTATTTAAATAGACCTTTATTCTTTTTATCAAATAGAAATATTTTATTTCAAAAGCTTGGCCAAGATTTAATTTGGCTCTATAAAATAATCCTTATTTATAATTCTACCTTTTCTTTTGAAAACAAAATCTTTTTATTAAAAGATCCAAAAATAGTGATTCCAACTTTTATAATTTTATTTATTATTTGTTTACCTTTGTAGATCCCTTTAGGATTTTTATTTGACCAAAATAGGTTTTGATGTTTGCAATTGGAATCAAAAAAAGTTTCTTCTCACCCTAAATTTCAACAAAATTTTATTTTGTTTATTTATTTTTTCACATTTCAAAATTTGGAAAATTTTGGGATGTGACAATGCCTTCTCAGAAACAGGTTTTTGGCTAGCAAGGCTGGATAGCAAGCAAAATATTTGAAAGAAACAAGCAAACATACAAGTAATAAAGCCAAACATGCAATCTTCCTTGAAGACACAAAAGGGTCTTAAATAAATAATACTAAGCTTATGAACCAACAAGAAAGAAAACAATTGATACAAAATACCTGTAAGCTTTTTCTTTCTTTTTCTCTTTCATAGTAATGCTACTGACTAGAACTCGGTTTGCCAAAACCAATTTAGATCCACTTGATGATCCCAAAGTGGTGCCAATATTGATCAACAATATCCATCATATAATAGAGATTGCAAAACTAAAATAAGAAGTGCAAAAAGTAAAAGATGAGACTTCTCATTAATATTCCAATAAAGGCACTCACACCAAGGGATACATAGATAATCAACTAAAGGAGAGATACTTCCACAAGCAAACCAAACTATAAGATAACCCCTCTACCACAGATATGAATCCACTAAAAAGGTAAAAGATAAAAGATAATGGTGGTGATACCGCAGCACTCCCCCAAGCTTGGAACAAGCCAAGGGGATGCCAAACCTGATGATGAATTACTCCCTTGGTGGTGGTGGTGTTCTCTTGATAAGCTCCTCAATAAGTTTCCTCAAATCCTCCATATCGAAGGTCAGAGTACGAATTAACTCCGAATTATGCTCAATGCAGCCCATGATCAACTCGGACCGAGGATCCCAGTCCTTCTTATTCCTTCTCCATTCTTCCAAATTAGAGTGTTTCTCCCATGCACGGTTAGAACAAGGGGTACTGGGAGGAAGTGTGCGTGGAGCAAGGATATGACACGAAGTTATCCCTCCCGTAGACATCCGTGCTGTCCTCTTAAGCTAGGTAGGTCGTGCTACCAAACCAGTGCTTGCGACGGTATCACGAGTGTCCGGTTGCCTGTCCTCCTCCATGTCACCTTCTTACCCTACCGAAATCTCCTCCTCCTTGGGGACTTGAGGTTCTTCTTCCTCGGGCTTCTTGCCTTTGTCGTTGGCGGAGGCCATGGTGCTCTAAACTTGAGAAGATTTCCTGACAGAAACAGATCGAAAGGAAAACACGACGAGAACACGATGCAAGAACCTCGGGGAATCCATGGGGTTATATATTATGAACTTTAAATGCATAAGGAAGGTTTTGATACGAAAACGAAGCAGAGACGGAGTTCGAGGGTGGAACACCCCTCCAGGCGCGGCCAGGCTGGGCCCGCGCCTGGGGTGGGTCTGTCCTCCCCGGGCTCTGTTTCCTCTTCATTATTGTCTCGCAACTTCCCTTATGTATTAAAAACATCAAAAATATAAAAAGATCGGGGTTTCACGAACCTTCTGTTTTCACCACTTTTACCTATTCAAAGACGAACTCTGCAGATTCCTTTTCTCTTTTTTCCTGAAAATTTCCTTCTTACAAAAACCCTTGCACAAACTCCATGAAAACATTAGTGTAATAAAAAACAATAAACCTTTGGTAAACACTTCAACTGAAAACCCACCAAAACAAAAGCTTATGTAAGAGGCAAATGCAAATGATGATAGAAATCTGTCAAAACAGACCAGCAGATAAAGATTGATTTTTTCGAAGACCTTATGTTTCTCAAATCAAAAAGTGATGAACTGATGAAAGTTGGGTAACAACTTGGAGAACAATATCAGAAAAATTCAGCTCCATACGACATACTAAGCTTCATCACGAAATTTTACAATACATCACAAAAATCTGTCCCAGGACAGCCACTTTTCACAACACCTCTACTTCACAAAAGTAGTTGAACTTGACACCAAAACCAAAACAAAAGGATAAGGAGCGGTTATTACAGAGGTAATAACTTCCAAGACTCGACAATACTCTTGGGTTATCTCCCAACAAGTACTTTCATTTAATGCCTTTAAGTTAGGCTTGAAACTTCCAAAGATGCTCACAAAGGAGATATATATTTGAAGTGAAAGAGAGCATCAAGAAGCAAATAACCAACACACTTGAGTCTAACCCACTTCCTATGCATGGGGGTACCATGGGAAAACAAATTGTTGAAACAAAAAGCCACTAGCATAGGAAGACAAAACAGATGCAACTTCAAAGATTTCAACATAAAACGGGGAAACTTAACATTATTGAGATGCATAAAACCATGTTTCCCTCTCTCAAAATAACTTTCAGTAGCACTTTGAATAAAGTTTACAATATAACTGTCACTGGAAACAACTTTATCATCAGAATAAGCATACTTACAGTCATCAAAAAGAGGTCCAAGGTCATAAACTGGATCAATAGAAGCAAGCTCCTGAAATATTTATTAGGCAAGCTATTTTCACAAGGAGCTTTAGAAAATTTGGAAAAGTTAAACTCATATGAATCTCCATCAAACTTAGTTAAAACTTTTTCCTTCTTACAATCAATAATATCTCCATAAGTGTTCAAGAAAGGTCTACCAAAAATGATAGGACAAGTTTTGCTAGCTGCTGAATTAAGCACTAGAAATCAACAAGATACTTAATCTTACCACAGAGAACCTCCACATCTCTCACAATGCCAATGGGGCAAATGGTTTCCTTATTAGCAAGGTGTATAACCACATCAATGTCCTCAAGCTCACAAGGACCAATCTCATGCATAATTTCCCTATAAAGCTCATAAGGAATAGCACTATAACTAGCACCAATATCACATAAACCATAGTAGCAATGATCACCAATTTTAACAGAAAGCACATGAATACTATATTTTCTAGTTTTACTAGGATGAGAAACAATATTAGTAGCGTCTTCACAGAAGACAATGTGCTCATCCTCTATATTTCTAGTGACAGGGTCTTTCACAATAGCTACGACAGGTTCAACATTCAATTGCTTACCAGGCTCCACAGTTTTCATGGTACCTTTTTTATTTGCACTAATAATCATAGAATACTCCTTTACCTTAGCTGGAAAAGGCATTTTCTCAACATGAGGTTCGGGCAAAATATGATTAGTAGTACAAACTTGAGTACTTCTAACTGTAACATGGCTAACAACATCTTTATAAGGAGCATGGTACTTATTCCACTTCTTCTTGGGAATTTGTATGTAAGAGGTAAAGGCCTTAAAACAGTTGGCAATACTTTGGGAATCAAGACCAAACTCATTGCTAATATCACAGAAGTTATCAGTTCCCATAAAAGATTTAATACATTCATAATCATAGTTTATAACTGTCTTTCTTCCTTTGTCATTCTACCAAGCCTCAGTGTTATCTTGAATACGGTCTAAGATATCCCATTTAGCTTCTTCCTTCATAAGTGTGAATGATCCAGCACAAGAAGCATCTAGTAAATCTTTATCATGAAGAGGAAGCCTAGCATGAAAGTTATTGAGAATAATATTGTTAGGGAGTTCATGAATAGGAGATTTAAGCATTAGTAACTTCAATCTCCCCCAAGCTTGAGATGTAATCTCTCCATCAAGAGGCCAAAAGTTATATATATAAGATTTCTATCCTTATGAATCTTACTGGGAGGATAAAATTTAGAGTAAAAGAGAGATGCCATCTCCTCCCATTCCATGGATTGTCCATTCTTCATCAGCTTATACCATTCTTCAGCTCTTCCTTTCAAGGATACGGAGAGTAACTTCTTCTTCACCTGTTCAGTTGTGATACCTGCACACTTAAACAACCTGCATAATTCATGGATAAAAAGCAAATGATCACCAGGATGGATAGTTCCATCCCCAAAATAATAATTATCCATAACACGATTAACAATACTTGTAGGTATCTTAAAAGGATCTATCTCAACAGGTGGTGGTTCATCTACTACCCTAGCAGTGGTAGTAGTTTTCCCAAATAGAAAACCAAGTGGGTTATCCATATTGGAAACAAAGTAACAAGCAGTAACAAAAGCAATACTCACAGTAAAAGTTTCCCTTACTAGTTCCACTCTTTAATACTGCTTCACTCCCCGGCAATGGCGCCAGAAAATAGTCTTGATGACCCAAAAGTATAGGGGGTGTATCGTATTACTTTTGATAAATAGGAGTGTCGATCCCAATGAGGAGCAGAAGGTGTTTAACAGTGGTATGGAGCAGGAAATCCCTGTGAATACTTAACAAACGAATTTTTAGTGGTTTTCTGACAAGGTAACAAAATAAGGAGCAAGTAACAAAGTTAACAAACAAACAGAGCAAGTGGCCCAATCCTTTCTTAGCAAAGGACAAGCTGGTGGAAATACTTATAAAGACCCAACGTTCTCGAGGACACATGGGAATTCTGTCATGTGCTTTCGCTTCAAATAGCTGAGTACTATTCTCTGGTGTTGTAAGTGTTGCGTGGGTGAACCTGTGATAACATACCGCCCTTCCTAGGACTAATACATACTTGTGATTAAACCCCCTACAAACATCCGTAACTACAGGAAAGTAATTAAGATATAAATCTAACCACAGCCTTAAACTCTGAGATCCTACGCTCCCTTGTGCAAAGGTGTCCTAACGGGGGTTCAGGTTTCTGTCACTCCGTCAACCCCACAATTAGTAGCCAAATACACAATGCATTCCCCTAGGCCCATAAATGGTGAAGTGTCATGTAGTCGACGTTCACATGACACCACTAGAAGAATAGCACCGCAACTTAAATAATAAACCATTGAATAATAACTCAACACATATCCACTAATAACAACATGACTTCTCCCATGTCCTCAAGAACTAGACGAACTACTCAGAAGACATCATATGGATCAAGATCAAAGATGATATGATAATGGATAACAATCTGAACATAAGCAATAATCCAATGGTTCCACTCACAAGCATCAACTACAATAGTAATCAACACCGGGAAAGTTTCCCCTAAGAACTAAAGAAATATCCAACACAATTGTTACAGCGGGACGGAGTGGTGATGTAACATCCCTAAAATCATGTTTCAAACTCATGCATATCATCCATGCATCCATGATCATATAAGTTTCATTTCAAACAAAACATTTCAAAACAGAAGCATATATGCTTATTATTTCATGTAAGTTTGCCCTAGCCTTAGTGCTATCTTCCAATGAGAAGAGTACTTGTTTGATTCAGTAAGGTTTGAAATTCAAACTTAGGCACCATCAAAAGTTTGAAACAAAGTTTCAAAACAAAACAAGCAAATAAAACCAATATTATGCCTATTGTATAAAGGCTTGGTTTTATTTTTATTTTCATTTGATCAAAGTGTTTTGATTGAGCAGTAGTGTTTGACACACATTTGAGTGCAAGGTTTGCAGTATAAAAACCTAGAGAAGATTTGAATTCAAACTCATTTGATTTGGATTTGAAAATCATTTCAGAAAATCAAAACAGAAAAAGAAAAAGAGAAAAGAAATAGAAAAAGGCCAGCGCCACCTATCTGGCCCAGCTACGGATACAGCCCAGTAAGCCCAGCCGGGTTCCCCCTCTCTCTCTCTCACTCTCAGACAAACCCATTGAGCGACTGACGCCAGGTGTGGCGCCCCACAATTACCACTACTAGAAAATCGCATGTCAAAAATACTTGTGCATCATCATGACATCAGCATGCATCTAATTGATTAAAACTATTTTGCTAAAAGACCTACTTTGTTTTCTATATTAATATCATCCCCTCGTTGTTCAAACCAAAACCGTCGGTCCAGCCGGATCTTTTATTTAGCTAAAACTATTTACAAAAATTTATTTTAAAATAAAAGAAATAACAAAAACTATTATTTTGGGGAGGCAGTCCAGCCAGCCGGCCCAAAAGCCCAACCGGACAGACCACCTACTACCCGGCCCAAAAGAAAACCCTAGTCAAAAATATCTAATCCTAAAACTACCCAATCCTAATCTACCCACCCTGCCTCCACCTCACCCCATCCAATAGCCAACCGCCACCTCACCACTCCCTTCCCCCTATCCAATCCCAGCCCGCCACCTCAGCCTCGGCCCCACCTCCCACCTCGCTCCTGACCCACCCCGAGACCACCTGCCCACTCCCGTCGCCCGGACCCACCACCTGGGGGAACCCCGAGACCGCCCCACCTCCTCGATGCCCCGGGCCATGCGACCCCCGCCCCGCATCTCCCTCCTCCCGCCGCCGCCTCCTCGCTCTGCATCCCGCCGCCGGCCTTCTCTCCGCCTCGCCAGGAGCCCCGCCGCCAAGGACGCCCTCGCCAGTCCTGCTTCCTGGACCGCCTCCGCTCGGCTTCCCCCGGCTCGGTGGCGCTGCTGCAACGCCCGGCCTCGCCTCGACCAGCACCGGCCGCCTCTGCGCGCGCCTTCCCGTCCTCGATCTGCGGCCGCCGTCGAGCTCTCCGTGGCCCCGAGTGCCTCCCCCGTCCGCGAGCCTCGCCGCCCCAACCTCCTCGAGCCCCGCCGCCACCGAGCTCCGTTTCCGCTCGCCCCGGCCCATCCTCGACCTCCGGCCGGATCCCCCGCGTCGCCTCGCCCCGAGCGCCGTGCAGCCCCGCTGCCGTGGGCAGGCCCGCGAGCCCCGCCTCTGCAGCCAGCGACGGGTGCCCCTGCGAGGTCAACGCGTCGACGTCCTGTCCCCGTCGCTACCCTCTGCGCTCCGCCGTCCGCGGGCCGCTCGAGCTCGCCGTCGTGCGCTTCCTCGCCGGTCCTCCACCCCTCCGACGAACCTTCCGCTGGTCAGGCCCATCGCTTCTGCAGCGCCATGGTCGCGACGACCCCGTACCCTGCAGTCCATGTTTTGTCGTGTGCTGGGCCGTTCGTCCCTGTGAAGCTGCCATGATGAAACACTGATGATTGGTGGCTAGCTGTTGGTAAGCAATGTTGTGATGATGGTGTTGCACATGTGGGGTATACGTGTGGATGGATGCTTCGAGACTGATAAGATGGTGGAGTCGTGGCCACTTCCTCGGTTCAACCTCTCTGCAAGATCTTCCGGTGCCAAACCTAAAGACCGATCCCGGAGTTCGAAGACCGACCCTGCCGAAGACTGAACCCTGGCGCGCCAAGTTCTTCGACCCCGAGGACCGATCCATAGATGCGTGAAGTACTTCCTCGAGGACGCCAGGTACTTCACCCCGGACACCGAGACCCTGAACGACAAGTTCTCCTTCCCGGAAGCATTGACGCCCGTGCGACAAGATCTACTTCCCAGATCCGAAGACCCCGGTACCCGATCTACTCAAGTTCGCCATCGCGAGTCCGAACTTCATCGTTTCCCCGTCGAACCCTGAGACCGAACCCCGGAACCCCTCCGAACCCCCAAGACCTTCGACCCCAGATGTGTGAACCTTTTCCCGAGCCCCTATTTTATAAATGCTATATATAAAACCTGTTGCATAATAATTGTTCATCTCGCATGCATATTGGTGTGGTTTGGGGGCATTATGCCGATTCACCTCATAATTAAATAGGGGGTCCATATGCGGACTTTTCTAGTCTTATATTGACCCCATTTAAATTTGTGTAGCGAACCGGTGATATATTTTGCCATGTTAAGACAACATTTTAATTGTGGGGTATCTAAACAACATGAACCTTCTAAATAAATGTCGGGACCCCGGTTCCGCTTAATATGGCCTAAATGCATCGCACCTTCGCCATGTCATACATCATACATGCATCATGCTCGATCTTCTGTCATAGTATTAAATAGTGCATCCGGTGTTTGTGCTAGTGTTTTGCTTCTTCACGGACTAGGCCGATGAGTTGATGTGAGTGTCGATCCGATCTTCGGATAAACCTTCGACAATGTTTTCAGGCGAGCATCTCCCCCTTTCTACCTATCTTACTTTTATAGTATTTATTCCCTCCTGTTGATCTATTGCTACCTATGTTGCGATGCTCTAGTTTTCGGGCCCGTGATATCCCTTGCAGCCTTATATTGCCTTGGACACATCCTATTACCTGTTGTTTGGTAGATAGTTGGACTTGCGCGTCGTAGTCGCTTGCTCAAGTGCTGTTGCGTGTCGTCCAGTACCACAGTTGTTGGAGTATTGCCGCATGTTTAATGTTGGAGATGATCATGGCTTTAATTACTGTTTAATAACTAAAATTGAAGTAGGTAAATGCAGAGGAACCGGTGGGTAATAGACACTATTTGGTTTTTAACCGCTCACTGGTGTCCCGTAGGACCCCGAGTTCTTGACACCTGTTCCGAGATCGAGCGCGCTAACCACAGGTGGGGTGTATGGGCACCCCCATCGATTTAGTACCTGATTCCAAGTACTGTACTGGGGGCCACAAAGTAGTTTGGAGCTTTATTACTATCCTGTACTTATGCCATGCTTTACTGCTTAAATTTAAAATTGTGCGAGGAATGCACCTGTACTGTTTAGGGAAGCGGAGTGTTTTCGCGGTATCGACAAGCCCAGTCACACTTTCGGGTTCCCAGTCGTTTACAGCCACTGACGCAAACCCTGCGTCCGTTTCGGAGCCGGCCAACTTCGTTGCGGGTAGCTTAGTGGGGTGGCCCCCCGTGCTTGCTTTGGGTCTGGGAAACGTCGTGTCCGAAACCCCGTCGACATACCGTTGGGTGTATGTTTTGTGATCTTGTACCTACCTGATCCGACAACAAGGGTGTAGGTGCGTGTGGAAACTTTGGTGCACCCCTGCAGGGTTAAATCTTTTCGAGAAGCCGTGTCCGCGGTTATGGACGACTTGGAGCACAGTTCTTGATCATAGACAACCATAACTAAAGTTTACTGTTATAAATTTGACTGGTATCCGATATGACTAGTAATCAGCTCCACTACCACGGAATGGCTAAATAAAAGTACCAACAACTGCTGGGTTTGGGATATCTCATGCTAATTGTATCTGACTAGTAAGTGTTGCAACTACAACAAAATGGTTAACTAAAAGTGCCCACTGCTTATTATATCAGAATGACTATCTATACCTGACTAGTAATTGCTGCAACGATAACTGAATAAATAAAACTGCCAACTGTGTGAGTTCCTCGGTTGACTTCCTCGTTTGGTCTCGAGGGGGAAATACCAGGATGGGTATGTTTGGTGGTAGTATCAGGATGGTTCCAAATAGGTCTTTCTTATCCCTCTCTGATAGCCGGCAGTTATCTCGAGTCTCTATAGGTTGTTTAGTGCATGCCGCGCTGCCGCTCAGTCCACCAAACCTATGTAGGCGAGGACCGCCGAATTCTAGCCTCGCCGTGTACTGGCCTCAGTACTGACCGCTCTCTCTTTTTCCTTTTCCCTTTGTCGGCACCCCTTTTTGTTTAAGCAGGTTTTGAGATCGACGAAGTTAGCAGGGTTACCCTTCCGGCTTGGCCTGGGCAGGGTTAGGGACGCCATTGGTTATTCTTCAGGGCTCTTAGCCCAATTTGCATCTTGTCCGTACTCGGACGTTGTATCGTTTTCAAGGTGATTTGGATCTTTGTATTGTATATCTGTATTCTTGACTCTTTGAGTCGTTGTTGTATATATCTGTTCTGTGGGTTCCATCGTGGACTATTGTGTAATGGTATTACTTCGTTTTCCACCCGCACGAAAGTGCCTGGTCGGCACCTTTGAATCGTTTCTATGTGGGTTTGGCGGGAATCGCTAAAACTTGCATAGGTCCGATTCCGAGGGTGTTACAGAGTGGTATCAGAGCTCAGCAGTTGCGATACCCCACAAGTCCAGCCTGTAGGATAACCTAGCTAACGGCCGAAGTAGAGTGTCAAAACTATTTTTGCAAAATCGGTTGGATAGTTCTGATTAGGTCTGATTTTACTCCTTACCCCTCTGCTGCTCTCCTCTCACCTCTGCGTGTTTTGAATCCGCTCTCTTCTCTCTCTTCGAGTCCAGGATTTCTCGTGGTTGGGTTCCATCGTACCTTCAGGGTTTCGCTTCCTCCTTTGGTAACGGTGTTGCTACATCTGGTCTTCATGCTATCCGAGGAATCCTTCGTCTGGTGGACTTCTCTTTGTTCCTTCTTGTGCCTTCTGGTGTTTTCTGACGCGACGACATCATCTACGCCAGATCCGATGCAGAGTCTGGATCACTCCTTTGTTTCTGGACCTCGATTGTCGAGATCTTCAGTCTGATTCCGAGAATGGTTGCACGCTTTTCTACTGATTGTGCAGAGTAATAGTTTGGGTGCGTGATGGATTGGCCCCCATGCCGACTACCCCTTCTATTCGCTTTTGTACATTGAAGTGGATGATAATGCATCGGTTCTCTCTTTCTATCGAAGCTAGAGGTGGCTTTATTTGTTGATACTTCTGCCTTCGCCTTTTGTTTCCGGAGTGTTCTCTCGACGATCACGGACAACGACCTCTTGTTAGTGGTGTCGCGAGGATCTACATGATGCGAGAAGATTCAGATCGCCGCCCTTCTTTCCGGTACCATGAGGCGGATCTCGAGGGAGAGATCCATTGTTAGTGGTGTCGAATTGTGGCGCCCCGCAATTACCACTACTAGAAAATCGCGTGTCAAAAATACTTGTGCATCATCATGACATCAGCATGCATCTAATTGATTAAAACTATTTTGCTAAAAGACCTACTTTGTTTTCTATATTAATATCCTCCCCTCGTTGTTCAAACCAAAACCGTCGGTCCAGCCGGATCTTTTATTTATCTAAACTATTTACAAAAATTTATTTTAAAATAAAAGAAATAACAAAAACTATTATTTTGGGGAGGCAGTCCAGCCGGCCGGCCCAAAAGCCCAACCGGACAGACCACCTACTACCCGGCCCAAAAGAAAACCCTAGTCAAAAATATCTAATCCTAAAACTACCCAATCCTAATCTACCCACCCTGCCTCCACCTCACCCCACCCAATAGCCAACCGCCACCTCACCACTCCCTTCCCCCTATCCAATCCCAGCCCGCCACCTCAGCCTCGGCCCCACCTCCGACCTCGCTCCTGACCCACCCCGAGACCACCTGCCCACTCCCGTCGCCCGGACCCACCACCTGGGGAAACCCCGAGACCACCCCACCTCCTCGATGCCCCGGGCCACGCGACCCCCGCCCCGCATCTCCCTCCTCCCGCCGCCGCCTCCTCGCTCTGCATCCCACCGCCGGCCTTCTCTCCGCCTCGCCAGGAGCCCCGCCGCCAAGGACGCCCTCGCCAGTCCTGCTTCCTGGCCCACCTCCGCTCGGCTTCCCCCGGCTCGGTGGCGCTGCTGCAACGCCCGGCCTCGCCTCGACCAGCACCGGCCGCCTCTGCGCGCGCCTTCCTGTCCTCGATCTGCGGCCGCCGTCGAGCTCTCCGTGGCCCCGAGCGCCTCCCCCGTCCGCGAGCCTCGCCGCCCCAACCTCCTCGAGCCCCGCCGCCGGCGTCCCCGCCGCCACCGAGCTCCGTTTCCGCTCGCCCCGGCCCATCCTCGACCTCCGGCCGGATCCCCCGTGTCGCCCCGCCCCGAGCTCCGTGCAGCCCCGCTGCCGTGGGCAGGCCCGCGAGCCCCGCCTTTGCAGCCAGCGACGGGTGCCCCTGCGAGGTCAACGCGTCGACGTCCTGTCCCCGCCGCTACCCTCTGCGCTCCGCCGTCCGCCGTCCGCGGGCCGCTCGAGCTCGCCGTCGTGCCCTTCCTCGCCGGTCCTCCACCCCTCCGACGAACCCTCCGCTGGTCAGGCCCGTCGCTTCTGCAGCGCCATGGTCGCGACGACCCCGTACCCTGCAGTCCATGTTTTGTCGTGTGCTGGGCCGTTCGTCCCTGTGAAGCTGGCATGATGAAACACTGATGATTGGTGGCTAGCTGTTGGTAAGCAATGTTGTGATGATGGTGTTGCACATGTGGGGTATACGTGTGGATGGATGCTTCGAGACTGATAAGATGGTGGAGTCGTGGCCACTTCCTCGGTTCAACCTCTCTGCAAGATCTTCCGGTGCCAAACCCGAAGACCGATCCCGGAGTTCGAAGACCGACCCTGCCGAAGACTGAACCCTGGCGCGCCAAGTTCTTTGACCCCGAGGACCGATCCATAGATGCATGAAGTACTTCCTCGAGGACGCCAAGTACTTCACCCCGGACACCGAGACCCTGAACGACAAGTTCTCCTTCCCGGAAGCATTGACGCCCGTGCGACAAGATCTACTTCCCAGATCCGAAGACCCCGGTACCCGATCTACTCAAGTTCGCCATCGCGAGTCCGAACTTCATCGTTTCCCCGTCGAACCCTGAGACCGAACCCCGGAACCCCTCCGAACCCCCAAGACCTTCGACCCCAGATGTGTGAACCTTTTCCCGAGCCCCTATTTTATAAATGCTATATATAAAACCTGTTGCATAATAATTGTTCATCTCGCATGCATATTGGTGTGGTTTGGGGGCATTATGCCGATTCACCTCAAAATTAAATAGGGGGTCCATATGCGGACTTTTCTAGTCTTATATTGACCCCATTTAAATTTGTGTAGCGAACCGGTGATATATTTTGCCATGTTAAGACAACATTTTAATTGTGGGGTATCTAAACAACATGAACCTTCTAAATAAATGTCGGGACCCCGGTTCCGCTTAATATGGCCTAAATGCATCGCACCTTCGCCATGTCATACATCATACATGCATCATGCTCGATCTTCTGTCATAGTATTAAATAGTGCATCCGGTGTTTGTGCTAGTGTTTTGCTTCTTCACGGACTAGGCCGATGAGTTGATGCGAGTGTCGATCCGATCTTTGGATAAACCTTCGGCAATGTTTTCAGGCGAGCATCTCCCCCTTTCTACCTATCTTACTTTTATAGTATTTATTCCCTCCTGTTGATCTATTGCTACCTATGTTGCGATGCTCTAGTTTTCGGGCCCGTGATATCCCTTGCAGCCTTATATTGCCTTGGACACATCCTATTACCTGTTGTTTGGTAGATAGTTGGACTTGCGCGTCGTAGTCGCTTGCTCAAGTGCTGTTGCGTGTCGTCCAGTACCACAGTTGTTGGAGTATTGCCGCATGTTTAATGTTGGAGATGATCATGGATTTAATTACTGTTTAATAACTAAAATTGAAGTAGGTAAATGCAGAGGAACCGGTGGGTAATAGACACTATTTGGTTTTTAACCGCTCACTGGTGTCCCGTAGGACCCCGAGTTCTTGACACCTGTTCCGAGATCGAGCGCGCTAACCACATGTGGGGTGTATGGGCACCCCCATCGATTTAGTACCTGATTCCAAGTACTGTACTGGGGGCCACAAAGTAGTTTGGAGCTTTATTACTATCCTGTACTTATGCCATGCTTTACTGCTTAAATTTAAAATTGTGCGAGGAATGCACCTGTACTGTTTAGGGAAGCGGAGTGTTTTCGCGGTATCGACAAGCCCAGTCACACTTTCGGGTTCCCAGTCGTTTACAGCCACTGACACAAACCCTGGGTCCGTTTCGGAGCCGGCCAACTTCGTTGCGGGTAGCTTAGTGGGGTGGCCCCCCGTGCTTGCTTTGGGTCTGGGAAACGTCGTGTCCGAAACCCCGTCGACATACCGTTGGGTGTATGTTTTGTGATCTTGTACCTACCTGATCCGACAACAAGGGTGTAGGTGCGTGTGGAAACTTTGGTGCACCCCTGCAGGGTTAAATCTTTTCGAGAAGCCGTGTCCGCGGTTATGGACGACTTGGAGCACAGTTCTTGATCATAGACAACCATAACTAAAGTTTACTGTTATAAATTTGACTGGTATCCGATATGACTAGTAATCAGCTCCACTACCACGGAATGGCTAAATAAAAGTACCAACAACTGCTGGGTTTGGGATATCTCATGCTAATTGTATCTGACTAGTAAGTGTTGCAACTACAACAGAATGGTTAACTAAAAGTGCCCACTGCTTATTATATCAGAATGACTATCTATACCTGACTAGTAATTGCTGCAACGATAACTGAATAAATAAAACTGCCAACTGTGTGAGTTCCTCGGTTGACTTCCTCGTTTGGTCTCGAGGGGGAAATACCAGGATGGGTATGTTTGGTGGTAGTATCAGGATGGTTCCAAATAGGTCTTTCTTATCCCTCTCTGATAGCCGGCAGTTATCTCGAGTCTCTATAGGTTGTTTAGTGCATGCCGCGCTGCCGCTCAGTCCACCAAACCTATGTAGGCGAGGACCGCCGAATTCTAGCCTCGCCGTGTACTGGCCTCAGTACTGACCGCTCTCTCTTTTTCCTTTTCCCTTTGTCGGCACCCCTTTTTGTTTAAGCAGGTTTTGAGATCGACGAAGTTAGCAGGGTTACCCTTCCGGCTTGGCCTGGGCAGGGTTAGGGACGCCATTGGTTATTCTTCAGGGCTCTTAGCCCAATTTGCATCTTGTCCGTACTCGGACGTTGTATCGTTTTCAAGGTGATTTGGATCTTTGTATTGTATATCTGTATTCTTGACTCTTTGAGTCGTTGTTGTATATATCTGTTCTGTGGGTTCCATCGTGGACTATTGTGTAATGGTATTACTTCGTTTTCCACCCGCACGAAAGGGCCTGGTGGGCACCTTTGAATCGTTTCTATGCGGGTTTGGCGGGAATCGCTAAAACTTGCATAGGTCCGATTCCGAGGGTGTTACACCAGGACCCCACCTCCCCTCTGTTTAACTCGCTGACGAGTGGACCCTGCGACCACGTCGTCTTCGTCGTCAATCATGCGCGGCCGCGACGCTCGCTCCGCCGTTACCTCACCGCAATCAGTACGCGCTTAATTTCCATTGATACGCCGCGTGATCCTTGCCCCCGCTCTGGATATAAGACCCCCTCTGCACTGCGGCCATTTCCCCTCACCTAGCGCCACCTCTACGCCCCCAGGCTGCTCGCAATTGCCTTTGCGCCGCCGCAGACAGACGCACTCCAGCGACGAATCTCGGTAAGCACAGACCGCCCCTCTGCCTCTAATTCAAACCACAGTGTCCAGCATGACCTTGCGCATTCGCTAATGCCCTCCGTTTGCTTTCTCATGACCCAGAGCGACGTCCTTGTTCTCACCCGCGAGCACTTGAGCCGCCGCTCGACTCCGACGTGCGATTCAGGTAAGATGAGACCGCCCCTTGCCTCCCCTTTGGTACTGTCTTGATTGCCAGGACCTTGCGCATCTCCTAAACCATCTGGCTTGTGCTAGGTCGACGCCAAACCTCGGCAACGTCTTCGACAGCAAGCAACAGACGCCGCCCGCAACTCCGAAGAGCTCCAGCGACCATCTCCGTGCGCCCCTTGCCAAACCACCGCCACCTTGAGCATCAGCAGCACACGACAGGTCTGGTAAGCCTCTTCCCCCTCTCCCGCGCGACCTAGACCCTGGTAGCATCTCTGACAGAGGCGCCGCCGCCAGCGCCGCCACTGGATGGTCAAAGTGCTGAGCGCCGTTAGATCTAGATCCTGCGGATACGATAGAACATAATCGAAGCGGTAAGATTGGATCTGAGCGGTGCGATTAAGTTAGATCCAGCGGCTCAGAAGCGTGATCCAACGCGAACCGGTACGCGCCAATCAGATTAAGACGCGTGGCAGCTGTTTAGGTTTAAAATCAGGATTTAAATCTATTAGATGTTTGAATTTGTTTTGGCTATAACTTTTGATCCCCACGTTAGAATTTGACAAATTTTATATCAATGGAATCAGGAGAGCAAGCCCATTCTAAATATGCAATGTGTTTAGTGTTTAGCTTCTATTAAAATGGTTTTATTTGCAGAAACTTGTGTAGGGATAATTTGAGTATATGAATTGTTTAGGAAATGATTTAAGGTTTAAATAATTGTTGTTTGGCAAGTTTTAAACTTGTTTATGAACCAGTACTGTACACTTGCTTTGTTGTGTTTTGAAAATCATCACATATCATATTGCATGCATTCATATACTTTTGTTTGTATATGTTTTGTATGTGATTTGTGGCTATGATTCTTTGTGTAGATTTTGGTGCTAGAGATTGTGATTGTGAGGAGTGTAGCTACTCTCCAAACTACCAAGGCAAGTGGTGCTTCATGAATATTTTTATCCCTATGTTTTCTACTAAGCATTAGAAATATTTTGCTAGTCTTGCATGCTATATTTTGCTTATATGCCATGTTGGGAAATCCTAGTAGTTGTAGAATTGCTAGGAAATTTCTAAGTTAAGATGCTTATCTATGCCATGCTTAGCCTAGCTAGTAGCAACCAAGGGTTGGTGAAATATACATGCTATGATGAAAATATTTCTAAGTCTTTGGACTTATGTTTTGCCTAATAAAACAACTAAGTAAATGAAACACCTGGGTGGAATGGAAGGAATGGTTTGTGTTGAGTGGTTACATAAGGCCAGGGGACTGGTGAACCTAGTGTATCTCACTTGTGGAAAGCCACCCAGGAACAAAGAGATTTTAGAGGCCAAGTGTTGAGAAGATTCTAGTGCAGCCACTTGGCAATATGGGCTCTGCCTGGATCACATAGGTTGCTAGAACTTAGCCATTTGGACTGTTGGTGGTAGTGGGAATGATAGGTTGGAGCGCGTCCATTTGGTCTAAGGGAAGGCTTCTGAAAGGTCCTGTCTTGGTGAATATCAAGTCTGGTGGGGAAAGTGCACAACCTCTGCAGATGGAAGAATCTAAGTACTTAGCCATGTCCCTGGAAAAGCACAACTTGAGCATCAAGACATGGAAGCTATCAAGAATCTCCTCATCCCAATTTCTAAGTAAAAACTTGTGGGTGAACAAGGGTGAAGGACCTCAATGTCTATTGGTGGTTCCTTGGGAAAAGTTTTGACAAAGAAAACTTAGTGATTTCAACTAATAGGAAAAACCTATTTTGAGCAAAGCAAGCCAAGCTACACTTAGCCAAATTGCATATAGTATCTAGTCCACCTCAATTATACTAAGGTATCACTTGCCAATACTATTCCAATGTATTGACCCACTGTGGCTGTAACTTGTGATGTTGCAGGTTAATCTGATGAGGATTAGGAGTCATGAGTCTACACTCAACATGTTTGCCTGTGGCACATGAAGATGAAGACTTTTATTTATTTACTTATTCAAACTCTTGTACTAGGCTTGTGGCCTTGGAGTTGTAAAGACTATGTTTGTCTCTAGAATGACTGTAATAATGACCTTTGTTTCTATGTACTTCATCTTAAACTGTGGATGCTAGCAATGATCCAGGGACTAGCATTGCAATCACAGGGATCCTTTTCCTTTATAAAGGAGGGATCTTACAGGTGATGATGGTGCTGGTGGAGATGATGGTGTGGATGATGATGATGATCCCGATGAAGCCTAGCTTGATGAAGATGTTGATGGTGATGGTCTCCCTTCTTCGGGAAGGAATTCCCCCTGCAGAAATCTGTCTGCTAGAGAGATCTTTCTCTCTCGGTGTTTTCCGCCCCCCATAGGCGGCGGAAATCTATCTGTGGTCGCTCCCCGAGACTTAGGGTTCCGTAGGGAAGATATAGGCGAAGGGCCGGAGTCGGAGGCCGGGCAGGTGGGCCACACCTTCCCTAGGCGCGGGGTCAGGTGGGCCCGCGCGTAGGGGGGTGTGTGTGGCCCCCCTAAGGCCCCACTTCGTCCCTCCTTATGGCTTCATTCGTCTTATGTTAAAATAATATGTTTCCATATTTTTCTGGTATTTTTCTGATCTTTGCGAAATTGCACCGAAACGCCTTCTTTTCCATCAGAATCCAGACTGCGGCAGTCCATCCTCCAAGAATCACCCAACATGCATAAACATATGAAAAATCCATAAGTAATACCTCATAATAAGACAAATATCAATGAATAGAGGTAAATTATGATATAGAAAGGTGATGCAAATTGGGAATATCATCCCTCTCAAGCAACCCTGTAATCAAGATACAAGAAGTCTCTTGTGTCCCCAACACACCCAATACACTTTTCAGGTGTATAGGTGCACTAGTTCGGCGAAGAGATAGTGAAATACAAGTGGTAACGGTGCCAGAAAATAGCTTGACGGTGAGGTAAAGACTAAAGATAAAAAGATGGAAGCAAGCAAACATGCAACCGATCTAATTGTGAATAGTGTTTTAATGTTTAGAAACAAGGCCTAGGGATCATACTTTCACTAGTGAACACTCTCAATAAATATATTCTCTTCATGATACTACCCTGAACTACTCTCCGGTTGGACACTCTAATCCATGGTAGGGCTATAACAACACTCCTCAAAGTCCGTCTTCCCCAATCTAGATAACCCCACACTGTCACCTTGAGCGCTAGATGGTTCCAACAAACACCACAATTTCATAGAGACATCCAACTCCAAATATAACTCATAACAAATATATATGTAGTCTAGCTTAAGTGCCACACACGGCGTGCACGCTGTCACTTTCACACACGTGGGGAAAAACATAGATCTATTAAAGCATGATGAGTATTTATGTAGACTCTAGCCTAAGTGCCACCATAGTATGCACGCTGTCACTTTCATACACGTGGGGAGAGCAGAGATCTATTAAAGCACTTGAGTAGCAAGGTAGATCTACTTGGTTACAAAGCTCATGATCACAACAAGATCATGCATAGAGAGAGAGATGAACACATAGCTACAGGTAGAGCCCTTAGCCTCGAGGAAGAACTACTCCCTCATCATCATGGGAATCAGAAACGGTGATGGAGATGGTGATGGAGATCGATGGAGATGGCTCCGGGGCACTTCCCTGTCATGGAAGGGTGCCGTAACAGAGATTTATGTCCCCCGAATCTCCCCTTTGGTGGCGGCGGCGCTGCGGAGGTTTTCGTGGCTTTTTGTTTGATCTTTTAGGGTTTCTGAGTCGGGGGCTTCTTATAGGTGAAGGTGGGAAGGTCAATGGAGGGCCAGGGGCCCCGCGCCCACCTAGGGTGTGGCCACCTTGGTGTCCTCCTCCATCTCGTCTTTGATTTTCGGTATCGTTCAGGAAAAAATATGAACTTTGGCTTTTGTCCCGTCCAATTCCAAGATTATTCATTTTTTAGCTTTCTGAAACCAAAAACAGCAGAAAATAAGCAACTGGCACTGTGGCATCTTATCAATAGGTTAGTTCCAGAATGTGCATAAAAATATCTCAAAGTGTAGACAAAACATAAGACAAATGATATAAAACAAGCATGGAGCATCAAAAATTATAGATACGTTTTCAACGTATCAAGCATCCCCAAGCTTAACTCCTACTCGTCCTCGAGTAGGTAAGTTATAAGACAAATAATTTTTGAGGTGACATGCACCATCAAAATCAAGATCAAACCATTTGCAAGCATTGAAAGCTGGGATCAAAGTACTCTAACATGAGCATGACAGAAGAAGTTCTAACAGTAAGATAAAGTAACTATGCATGCAACATGAAAGGTTACAAACAAAGATTCATGAATAACAATGCATTGAAAAACATTTGTTTGTTTCACATATAGAAAACATAGCATAGAGGCATTGAGCTTGTCCCTCATGGAGTAACAAATAAATGCATATGAAACCTTCAAAGTTCATAAGAGTGACTAGATACAAGTAGTTCAAGAACAAGCAATATCAACAATATGAATCAATCAGTAAGTTTTGGGAAAATGCACATAGAACTAAGAATGGCAACTATGCTCTCTTAACGGGTGCCTAAAGGTGGAAGGTGGAGACTCAATATAATGGTGGAAGAAAGGCCCTTCATAAGGGAAGCAGGGATTTCAAGTTTCAAAAAGAGATTCCAAAAATTATGGTACTTGTTAGCTTTTTAGCTCTCATTGCCCCTATCATAAGCATCTTGAAGTGATTAAGGTTAAAGTGAACAAACTATGGAGTATATGCTTGACAAAGTATAAGTTGGAAATCTCATGTCCCTTGAATACGAGGGCCGCTCCTCATGCTACTCAACTTTAGTCACCTGTAAGTTCTTGTCATAGTAAGTACATGTGTATCATAGAGAACCGCCAACGGGGTACCCCTTGCACATGATACAGGAGCTATCCCATAATCAAAATGACAAGGAAAGCAGACAATGAGCATCTCAGCAATCTTCTTATTTATCATGGGAAAATGGTACTTTTTTCTCTCTTTCCTCTTTTCAATATGTCTGTCTTTTTTTATAAGAAGAAAGCTTCATAGATTTCTCAATATGGTGATGCTGCAAGTTTCCACTATTATTAGGCATGGCTTAGGCTAGCGGCCCAGGAGTTTCTATAAAACACATACATAACTCCATGGACTTACAAGCTCCACTTTTATTTCACACCGGTGACATCCATAGACAAAAGAGCATGATATCAACTGTGAACAAAGTACAAGTGCAATATTGAAAGTGTTCCCCGTGACAGCATGGTTCTGCTAATTTCAACGTATAAGTGCAAGCATATACAACATAGATGAAACAATGGTTCAAGTTTATTAGGGGCAAGAAATATAAAGTGTTCCTTCAAGTTTTTGAGAGATTTAATCACTAAGTTTTCACATAACAAAATACTTTTTAATTGGAAGATAGATGAAAACAAGAATATACTTGGAATTGTGTAATACACCATGCATATGAATTTATAGTGGACACTTTGGAATAACTTGGTTTCTTGGGAGTTGGATGCATGAGTAGAGCTTACTCATACAATTGGAGGCTAGCAAAAGACTAGGAGCGACCAACTAAGAGAGCAATAATGGACATAATCATGCAGAGCGACAAAACATCACTAATCAAAGCATAAAGTGGTACTGCAAGTCAAGGACTAAATGATCATAGAGGCTATGGTGACTTGTTCATAGTCATAACATGGTGTGAGCATGTGCCAAGTCAACCCAAACAAAGCATCAAAGGAGAATACCACAATACTATGCTTTTGTATGCTAAAACAACACATGATTCTTTCAAGGCACATTAAGCAATCCTAATTGTTTGGAACAAGTCATGCTACAACAATAATCACTAAGCATAAGGTCAAATAAACATCTAGCATGACATGATAAAGTCTAAGCCACAGTCAAAGCAAGCTCCTTTTGTACTACTATAAGCAATAAACTTTCTACTCCTTTCCAACACCAATCAACTTATTTGAAACAACTCATAGAGTTAATAATAAATAGGGATCAGTGAGAATGTCTCACAAATCCACAAAGAAGAACTAAAAAATTCTAAGATGAAAGCACAAGAAAACTAAGGCTAAACACAGTGCTAACAAAAGTGAACACTCATGGAACAATAAGAGTGAAAACTAGAGTGTTCTAGGCAATGAAAACATAGTGTGACTCTCTCCAAAAGGAGTGTGCTGGGATCCAACCAACTTATTGCAGCAAGCAAACCAAAATAAAACTAAAACTCTCCAAGAACAACACAACTTTGCATGAAACAATAAAAACGAAGTGTCTAGAAAGACCTGAGATTTTTATTGATGAAGAAGGGGATGCCTTGGGCATCCCCAAGCTTTGGCGTTTGTACCTATTGAATATTTCTTGGGGTGACACGGGATGGCATCCCCAAGCTTGAGCTTTTGTCCATTCTTCATTTCATTACATCATTCTTTCTCTACACCTGAAAATTTTCCTTCATACAAAACTTCACACAATCTTCATTAGCAACATTAGTGTATTCAAAAGATAATAGACCTTTGGGTTTAGCTTTAGAACATCAAAACTTTCACTTAAAACACTAGCTACTATAGAAATTCCCTCAAAAAGCTCAATTTCCCAAAAAGAACCCAAAAAGGAATCAATAAGAAGCAAATGCAAATAATGACAGAAATCTGTCAAAACAGACCAGCAATTAGAAACCGATTTATTCGAAGACCTTCTGTTGCCTTCAAATCAAAAAGTGTTGAACTAACGAAAGTTATCTAACATACTGCGGGATTTATTCACAAAATATCAGCTCAATCCTACTTACAGAGATTCCTCACGAATGTTTACGGTGGAGCACAAAAATCTGTTTCAGGACAGCAACTCCCCAAATCTTACTTCCCTCTCATTAGAGGTCATTCTTGGCACAAAAAGCAAACAAAAAGGATAAGGAGAGGTCATTACTAAAGTAATAACTCCCAAGAGTCAAGAAAATTCTTGGGTTATATCCCAACAAGTACTTTTCTTTAACGCCTTTAAGTTAGCCTTGATAGTTTGAGAAGATGCTCATATAAGGAATATGAATTGAAGTAAAACAGAGAATCAAGAAGCAAATTCAAAACACATTTAAGTCTAACCCACTTCCTATGCATAGGAATATTGTAAAGAAACAAGTCATGAAAGCACAAAGCACAAGCATAGGAAAGCAAAACAAGTGCAACTTCAAAATTTTCAACATAAAGAGGGGAAACTTAATATTGTTGAGATTCATAAGACCATGTTTCCCTCTCTCATAATAACTTTCAGTACCATCATGAATAAAATTAATAATATAACTATCACATAAAATATTCTTATCATGAGCCACATGCTTAAAATGATTATTACTCTCCACATAAGCATAGTCATTCTTATTAATTGTAGTGTGAGAAAATTCAACAAAATAGCTATCATTATTATTCTCATCACCATAATCATCAAATATAGGAGGCATATTGTAATCATAATTAATTTTCTCCTCAATAGTAGGTGGACTTAAAATATCATAGTCATCATTGTAATCATATTATATTGGAGGTTTGTTATCATCATAAGCAATAGAATAGCTATCTTCCAAAGATGGAGAACTAAAAAGATCATTTTAATAAAAACTAGCTTCCCCAAGCTTAGACGTTTCCATAGCATTAGCAATAATGGTGTCCAAAGAATTCATACTAATAACATTGCTATTAGCATGCAAATAAAGCTCCATAGATTTTTTAATTTTCTCTTCAAACACTTCATGTCCTAACTCAAGATAAATACTATAAATCTCTCTAATTTTTGTTGTTGTTTTCCATTAATCCTAACTAGTGAAAACAAGAAACAAAAAGACAAAATTGAAGAATCTAAAGGAAATAACTTCGAGCACTCACATCGGAGGATGTGAGTACCTTTTACCTTACCTCCCCGGCAACGGCAATACAAAATAACTTGATCTCTACACACTTCTATTCTTGTAGATAGTTGTTGGGCCTCCAAGTGCAGAGGTTTGTAGAATAGCAGCAAGTTTCCCTTAAGTGGATTACCCAAGGTTTATCGAACTCAGGGAGGAAGTGTTCAAAGGTATCCCTCTCAAGCAGCCCTGTAATCAAGATACAAGAAGTCTCTTGTGTCCCCAACAAACCCAATACACTTGTCAGGTGTATAGGTGCGCTAGGTCGGCGAAGAGATGGTGAAATACAAGTGGTAATGGTGCCAGAAAATAGCTTGGCGGTGAGGTAAAGACTAAAGACAAAAATATGGAAGCAAGCAAACATGCAACATATCTAATTGTGAATGGTGTTTCAATGTTTAGAAACATTGATTAGTGATCATACTTTCACTAGTGAACACTCTCAATAAATATATTCTCTTCATGATACTACCCTGAACTACTCTTCGGTTGGACACTCTAATCCATGGTAGGGCTATAACAACACTCCTCAAAGTCGGCCTTCCCCTATCTAGATAACCCCACACTGTCACCTTGAGCGCTAGATGGTTCCAACAAACACCACAATTTCATAGAGACATCCAACTCCAAATATAACTCATAACAAATATATATGTAGTCTAGCTTAAGTGCCACACACGGCGCGCACGCTGTCACTTTCACACACGTGGGGAATAGCATAGATCTATTAAAGCACGATGAGTATTTATGTAGACTCCTAAGTGCCACCACGGTATGCACGCTGTCACTTTCATACACATGGGGAGAGCAGAGATCTATTAAAGCACTTGAGTAGCAAGGTAGATCTACTTGATTACAAAGCTCATGACCACAACAAGATCACGCATAGAGAGAGATGAACACATAGCTACCGATAGAGCCCTTAGCCTCGAGGAAGAACTACTCCCTCCTCATCATGGGAATCAGCAATGGTGATGGAGATCGATGGAGATGGATCTAGGGGCACTTCCCTGTCCCGGCAGGGTGCCGAAACAGATACTTTCTGTCCCCCGAATCTCCCCTTCGATGGCGGCGGTGCCGCGGAGGTTTTTGTGGCTTTTTGGTCGATCATTTAGGGTTTCTAAGTCGGTGGCTTCTTATAGGCGAAGGCGACAAGGTCGGTGGAGGGCCAGGGGGCCCACACCCCTTGTGGGCAAGGCCAGGGTGGGACCCATGCCCACCTAGGGTGTGGCCACCCTGGTGTCCTCCTCCGTCTCGTCTTCGATTTTCCGTATCGTTCAGGAAAAAATATGAACTTTGGCTTTTGTCCCGTCCAATTCCGAGAATATTCCTTTTTTAGCTTTCTGAAACCAAAAACAGCAAAAAACAGGCAACTCGCACTGTGGCATCTTGTCAATAGGTTAGTTCCATAAAGTGCATAAAAATATCTCAAAGTGTAGACAAAACATAAGACAAATGATATAAAACAAGCATGTAGCATCAAAAATTATAGATACGTTTTCAACGTATCACATCTCAGCGATCTTTTTATTTGCTATTTGCATAGTTTTTTTATTGAGGATGCTTCATAGAATTCCACTATGGTTTTGCTGCAAGTTTCCACCATGATTCGACATGGCTTAGGCTAGTCGCCCAGGCGTTTCTCTAACACATATACAAACTCCATGGACCTGCAAGCTCCCATCTTATTTCACACCGACAACATCCATAAACAAAAGAACATGATATCAACTGAATAAAGAAGTGCAATATTGAAAGTGTTCCCCATGAAAGCATGGTTTTGATAATTCCTAACTTACAATTTGCAAGCATATAAGCATCATAAGATAGTCACAATGGTTCAGGTTTATTAAGTGCAAGAAATAAAATGTGCCTTCAAGTTCGTGAGAGCTTTAATCACCAATTTTCACATAACAAAATTTTAATTTGGAAGATATATAAAAACATGAATATACTTGGAATGGTGTAACACACCATGCATAGGAGTTTATAGTGGACTCTTCGGAATAACTTGGTTTCTTGGGAGTTGGATGCACGAGTAGGGCTCATACTCAGTACAGGTGGAGGCTAGCAGAAGACTGGGAGCGACAAACTAAGAGAGCAATAATGGCCATAATCATGCAGAGTAACAAAACATTATTAATCAAAGCATAAAGTGATATAACAAGTCAAAAACTCAATTATCATAGAGGCTAAGGTGACTGTTTCATAGTCATAACATGGTGTAAGCATGTGCCAAGTCAGCCCAAATAAATCATCAAAGGAGAATACCACAATATTATGCTTTTGTATGCTAAAACAACGCATGATTCTTTCATGGCACATTAAGCAATCTCAATTGTTTGAAACAAGTCATGCTACAACAATAATCACTAAGCATATGGTCAAAGCAACATCTAACATGACATGATAAAGTCTAATACATAGTCAAAACAAGCTTCTTTTTGTTTCACCATAAGCATGAAACATTCTACTCTTTTCCAATACCGATCAACTTATTTGAAGCAACTCACAAAGATAACAATCAATAAAGACCAGAGAGCTTGTATCACCCAACTACAAAGAAGAACTAAAAATTTCTAAGCAAAAATAAGAAGAAAACTAAAGCTAAACACAGTGCTAGCAAAGGAGAACACTCACAGAACAATAAAAGTGAAAACTAGAGTGTTCTAAGCAATGAAGAACGGGGTGTTACTTCTCCAAAAGAAGTGTGCTAGGATCCAACCAACTTATTTCAGCAAAAAAAATAAAAGAAAACTAAAGACAAAAACAAAGACTCTCCAAAAACAACACATAGTGCATGAATCAAAAAATACAGTATCTTGAAAGAAGAGCCGAGATTTTTGTTGATGAAGAAGGGGATGCCTTGGGCATCCCCAAGCTTTGGCGCTTGTACCTCTTGAATATTTCTTGGGTGACACAGGTGATATCCCCAAGCTTGAGCTTTTGTCCATACTTCATCTCATCATATCATTCTCTCCCTACACTTGAAAGCTTCCTTCATACAAAACTTCACATAATCTTCATTAGCAACATTAGTGTATGCAAGAAAATAACCCTTTGGGTTCAGTTTCAACTCAAGTAAATCATCCATTAAAACATTATCTACTGTAGCAACTTCTTTTAAAAGCTCTTCCGATTAAAAGAACTCAAAAGAAATTGATTTAAGAGGCAAATGCAAATAATGGCAAAAATCTGTCAAAACAGACCTACAGGTAAAGACCGATTTTTTAGAAAATCTTTTGTTGCTCAAATCAAAAAGTTCAAACTAACAAAAATTGGATAATAACCTGGGCATGCACACAAAAAATTACAGATCAATACGACGTTCTGGATTTTTTCACGATTTTTTATAGCGAAGCATAGAAATCTGTTTCGGGACAACAACTTCCCCAAATCTTACCTTCTTTCTATTAGAGGCTACTCTTGGAACAAAAACGAAATAAAAATGATAAGGAGAGGTTGATACAGAGGTAACAACTTTCAAGACTCAAATAAACAAAAATAAATTGAAAGCAATAATATAGTGAGTTGTCTCCCAAAAGGTCTTTCTTTATAGCCATTAAGATAGGCATGCTAATTTCGATGATGCTCGCATAAGAAATATGAATTAAATTAAAAAAGAGCATCAAGAAGAAAATATAAAACAAATTTAAGTCTAACCCACTTCCTATGAAAAATAATCTTGTAAAGAAACAAGTCATGAAAGCACAAAGCAACAAGCATAGGAAAGCAAAACAAGTTCAACTTCAAAATTTTCAACATAAAGAGGGGAAACTTAATATTGTTGAGATACATAAAACCATGTTTCCCTCTCTCTAATAACTTTTAGTAGCATCATGAATAAAATTAACAATATAACTATCACATAAAACATTCTTATCATGAGCCACATGCATATAATAATTATTACTCTCCACATAAGCATAGTCATTCTTATTAATTGTAGCGGGAGAAAATTCAACAAAATAGCTATAATTATTATTCTCATCACCATAATCATCAAATATAGGAGGCATATTGTAATCATAATTATTTTTCTCATCAATAGGTGGACTAAAAATATCATATTCTTCATTGTAAGCATCGTATATTGGAGGTATAGTATCATCATAGCAAATTTTCTCCTCTAAAGATGGGGAACTAAAAAGATCATTTTCATAAAAACTAGCTTCCCCAAGCTTAGACGTTTCCATAGCATTAGCAATAATGGTGTTACAAGAATTCGTACTAATAACATTGCTATTAGCATGCAAATAAAGTTCCATAGGTTTTTTTAATTTTGTCTTCAAACACTTCATGTCCCAAGTCAAGATAAATACTATAAAGCTCTCTAAATTTGTTGTTGTTTTCCATTAAGCCTAACTAGTGAAAATAATAAAAAATATATATAATTGTAGAATCTAAAGGAAATAACTTCGAGCACTCACACACCAGCAACAATACTAGAAGATAGCTTAGTAGCCAGAGGATGTGAGTACCTTTTACCTTACCTCCCCGGCAATGGTGCCAGAAAAGATCTTGATGTCTACGCACACTTCTATTCTTGTAGACAGTGTTGGGCCTCCAAGTCCAGATGTTTGTAGAATAACAAGTTTCCCTTAAGTGGATCACCCAAGGTTTATCGAACTCAGGGAGGAAGAGGTCAAAGATATCCCTCTCAAGCAACCCTCAATTAATATACAAGAAGTCTCTTGTGTCCCCAACACACCCAATACACTTGTCAGGTGTATATGTGCACTAGTTCGGCTAAGAGATAGTGAAATACAAGTAATATGGATGATTATAAGTGGTAATTGCAATATGAAATAAAAATGGCAGCAAGCAAATATGTAGAAGGACTGGTTGTAAATGGTGTTTTAATGCTTAGAAACAAGGCCTAGGGATCATACTTTCACTAGTGGACACTCTCAGCAATGATAACTTAATTGAACACATAAATATCTTCTCTTTACTATGCTACCCTGAACTACTCTTCGATTGGATAATGAACACCAATTCACCGTGTAGGGCTATAAAAGCACACCTTAAAGTTCGCATTCCCCATCTAAGTAACCCCTTATTGTCACCTTGAGCGTTAGATGGTTCCAGACAAACACCACAATTTTATAGAGACATCCAACTCAAATTATAACTCATGATAAGTTATTATGTAATCTTTAGCCTAAGAGCCACACACGGTGCGCACACTGTCACCTTCACACACGTGGGACAAGGTGTCTCCGGAGATCACATTAATAAAAGCACTTGAGTAGCATAATAGATGAACAATAACATATACTTATTCAACTAGATTACAAAGCTCATGATGACATAAAGATCACACCATGGAGAGAGAGATGAACATATAGCTACCGATAGAGCCCTTAGCCTCGAGGGAGAACTACTCCCTCCTCATCATGGGAGTTAACAAAGGCGATGGAGATGGTGGTGGAGTTTATGAAGATGGCTCCGAGGGCAATTCCCTGCCCCGTCAGGGTGCCAGAACAGAGACTTCTATCCCCCGAATCTCGTCTTCGGTGGTGGCGGCGCTATGAAACTTTTCGTGGAATTTTGATCTGGTATCTAGGATTTTTTGTCTTGGGGGGTTTATATAGGCGAATGGGCGAGGTCGATGGAGGCTCGAGGGGGCCACACCCTAGGGCAGCGCGCCTCCTAGCCATTCCTGGACTAGGTGTGGCCGCCCTGGGGTGCGCCTCCCCCTCCCCTCCGGACTTCGTGTCGTGTCACGAAAAATAGGCACTTCATCTTTTGTTTTGTCCAATTCCGAGAATATTTCTTTTCTAGTTTTTCTGAAACCAAAAACAGCAGAAAACTGGAAACTGGCTCTATGACACTTGTTAATATGTTAGTTCCAGAAAATTCATAAAAATGCCACAAAGTGTAGACAAAACATAAGATAGTTGGTGCAAAACAAGCATGGAGCATCAAAAATTATAGATACGTTTGTAACATATCAGACCCCATCGGAGGGCTAGTCGCAACTTGCTTGTAACCGAGCACCCGTCGGTATGGAGTGGGTGGGACAGTTGCAACTTGCTTGTAACTGGGCTTTTTGGCAGGTCCCAGTTGCAAGTTGCTTGTTACTAGGGTCCCATCGAGGGGGGGGGGGGGGAGTTGCATCTTGATTGCAACCGGGGGGAGGAGGACTCCACCGGAGGGCCAGTCACAGCTTGCTTGTAACTGAGCACTCGTTAGTGTGGAGTGGGGGCAACACTTGAAACTTTCTGTAACTAAGCACCCGTCAAATCTGGAGGGGTGGGGCATTTGCATCTTGCTTGTAATTAGGCTTTGTCGGGTCCCAGTTGTAATCCATCTCCCAATGGGTCCCAGTTGTAACCGAGCTCCCAGTGGGGCCCAATTGCAACTTCATTGTAACTTGGGCCCCGCCTAGGGGGGCCACTTGCAACGTGATTGGAACCAGTGGGACACCGTCGGTGGGACCGAATAAATAAGCTCTAGCGGGTCCCAGTTGCAACTTGCCTGTAACTGAGCACCAGTCGGTGTGGAGCCGGGTGGTAAAGTTGTAACTTACTTGTAACTTGAGATCTAGCTGGTCCTAGTTGCAAGTTTCTTGTTATTAGGGCCCCGTTTAGGGGGGAGGGGGGGGAGTTGCATCTTGATTGCAACCGGGGGGAGGGGGACGCCGTCGGAGGGCCAGTCGCAACTTGCTTGCAACTGAGCACCGTCGGTGTGGAGGGGGTGGTGAAGTTGCGACTTGCTTGTAACTGAGCTCTAACGGGCCCCAGTTGCAAGTTGCTTGTTACTGTGGCACCATCGAGGGGGGGGGCAGTTGCATCTTGATTGCAATCGGGGGGAGGGGGACGCCGTCGGAGGGCCTGTCGCAACTTGCTTGCAACTAAGAACTATCGGTGTGGAGGGGGAAGTTGCAACTTGCTTGTAACTGAGCACCCATCGGTGTGGAGGGGGTGGGGAAGTTGCAACTTGCTTGTAACTGAGCTCTAACGGGTCCCAGTTGCAAGTTTCTTGTTACTATAGCACCGTCAAGGAGGGGCTAGCTGCATCTTGATTGCAACCGGGTGGACCCCGTCGGTTGGATCGAGTAACCGAGCTCTGCTGGGTCCCAGTTGCAACTTGCTTATAACTGAGCACACCATCGGTGTGGAGGGGATGGGGAAGTTGCAACTAGGTTGTAACTAAGCTCTGGCAGGTCCCAGTTGCAAGTTGCTTGTTAATGGGGTCCCGTAGAGGAAGGGTGAGTTGCAACTTGCTTGTAACTGAGCACCCGTTAGTGTGGAGGGGGGCAACACTTGCAACTTGCTGTAACTGAGCACTCGTTGCTGTGGAGGGGGTGGGGCCAGTTGCAACTTGCTAGTAACTGAGCTCTTCTCCTAGTTACAGCTTGCTTGCAACTGAGCACCCGTCGGTGTGGAGGGGGGGGGAGTTGCATCTTGATTGCAACTAGGGGGAGGGGGACCCCGTCGGAGATCCAGTTGCATATTGACTGCAATCGGGGGGAGCAGGACCCCATCAGAGGGCCAGTCGCAACTTGCTTGTAACTGAGCACCCACCGGTGTGGAGGGGGTGGGTCAGTTGCAAATTTCTTGTAACTTAGATTTTTGGCAGGTCCCAGTTGGAAGTTGCTTGTTACTGGGGTCCCGTCGAGGGGGAGGGGGCAGTTGCATCTTGATTGCAACCGGGAGGGGGGAGGTCCTCGTCGGAGGGGCTATTCGCATCTTGATTGTAACCGAGGGGAGGGGGACTCCACCGGAGGGCTAGTCACAACTTGCTTGTAGCTGATCACCCGTCAGTGTGGAGTGGGGGTGGCACTTGCAACTTTCTTTAACTGAGGACCCGTCAAAAGTGGAGGGGGTGGAGCAGTTGCAAGTTGCTTGTAATTGGGCTTTGTCGGGTCCCAGTTGTAACTGAGCTCCCAACGAGTCCCAGTTGTAACCGAGCTCCCAACATGGCCCAATTGCAACTTCATTGTAACTTGGGCCTCGCCTAGGGGGGCATTTGTAACTTGATTTTAACCAGGGGGACCCCGTCGGTGGGACCGAGTAAATAATCTCTGGCGGGTTCCAGTTACAACTTGCTTGTAACTGAGCATCCGTCGGTGTGGAGGGGGTCGGGCAGTTGCAACCTTCTTGTAACTTGATCTCTAACGGGTCCTAGTTGCAAGTTGCTTGTTATTAGGGCCCCGTCGAGTGGGAGGGGGACAGTTGCATCTTGATTGCAACCGGGGGTAGGGGAGACCGTTAGAGGGCCATTCGCAAGTTTGTTGCAACTGAGAACCATCAGTGTGGATGGGGGGTGGGGGAGTTGCAACTTGCTTGTAACTGAGCACTCGCCGGTGTGGAGGGGGTGGGGAAGTCGCAACTTGCTTGTAACTGAGCTCTAACGGGTCCCGGTTGCAAGTTGCTTGTTACCGCGTCCCCGTCAAGGGGGGAGGGGGGTAGTTGCATCTTGATTGCAACCGGGGGAAGGGGGACGCCATCGGAGGGCCAGTCGCAACTTGCTTGGAACCGAGGAGACGGGGACCAATTGCAACTTCATTGTAAACTAGGCACTTGCCCAGGGGAGGCCAATTCCAACTTGAATATACCCGGGGGACCTTGTTGGCGGACAGTTTGCACATGTCGGCAGGAGGAGGCCAGTCGCAACTTGCTTGTAAAACTAGATGAATTTTTTTGTTTGCAACTACCAGTATTTTTTCTTTTTCTTTTTTTATTTGTTTTGTTATTTGCTAAGTAAAGTATTTTTAAATTGTTTTTCCATTTATGTTGTTAGACTTCAGTAATACAAATTGTCGAAATAGGAGTTGTGTATATTATGTTTATTTTTGACAAGAAAGAGGTGAACAAGGAAAGTGTCCTAAGGATACAATAATAGTTGCATAAAAGGAAAAAAATCATATTTCAATTTTATACGATGATATCTACGGTATAAACATTCATGATCTTTTTTTGGAAAATGTTTTTGTTTCATATTTTTATCATATTTAATAAGACAATATTCACCATAGAACTTTTTTATGCATATATCATGTGTGAGACCAAAATGTCAGTGGCCTTTTTACGACCGCGGAGGGTGGCTGGGAAGCGAGCTCGGTGGATGTCCTGATGGTGACAACGACCGGCATGCAGGAGGTGTCCGAGACAGGCGCGCGGGCGGAGGGTGTGCAGGCGGAGCGCGACCTTTTCATCTCTTTCTGTATTTTATTCTTTTGTTTACCTCAATTCTTTTCTGAAAATGAAGTGATATGCAATTTTGCTTTCAAGTGAGCTCCATAGAAACATTATGTGCATCTTTTACCATTTTTTTGGAAATAATCATGCTAAATATGATGTTTAAAAAGGAATTTCCCATGTATTTTGAAAAAAATTGTACTCTCTCCAATTCAAATTAATTGGCAGAAGTTTATTTAGATTTGAATGTATCTAGCACTAAAATATGGCTAAATTCATCCAAATCTAGACAAATTTAAGTCAATTAATTTAGATCAAAGAGAGTGGTATGTTTTTCACCTATAAATGGAGGCAAGTTTTAGGTGTGGGACCATATATATTGCTAGTCCTGTTTTTTAGGCTGTGTGTCCAATGTGTATACTATTTCAAAAGTGAAGTGGGAGAGCAGATAGCTACGGAGACAGAGGAGAAAGAAGGATGGACACGGAAGCGAGACGAGGAAGAGGACGCGATGGGACACTAGTGGAAACGAGGCCTTTGGCTGAGCCTGGAAATGGGCTTTAACACCGGTTCTTCTACGAACCGGTGTTAAAGGTGGTGCCCGTACCAGCGTGGCTCGTGCAGCAAAAAGGATCCCCCCTTTAACACTGGTTCGTGGCACAAACCGGTGTTAAAGGCCCTGCACCAGTGGCCCGCGCAGCCCCCCTTTAACACCGGTTTGTGGCTTGAACCGGTGTTAAAGGGGGGGGGGGCTATATAACATACCGCAGCCCACACCCATCTCTTCCATTTTTTCACTCTCTCATTTTGGAGCCTAGCAAGAGGGTGAGAGGTGTGCTAGTTTGTGTTTTTTTCCTATGCACAAGAGGTGTTCGGTGAAATGCTCGAGAGCTCAAAATAAGTTTTCTCGTTGCTCTTTCCTTCTCGGTCGAGGTCAGCAACTATCCTTTCATGTGTCATTGATGTACTATATATAAATGGTCATCTCCCTATTAATTTTTGATATATACTATATATTAATGCAGATGAAACGGCAATGGATGTACGGTGATCGACGCACTTCTGAGTACATTACGGGCCTCCAAAATTTCATCGTTGTGGCTAATACAAACCATGGTCACAATGGTTTTATGTGTTGTCCGTGTGTTCACTGTTAGAACAAGAAAGACTACTCAAATACTAGAACCATTCACGCCCACCTGCTTCGATCCGGTTTCATGCCCAGCTATAATTGTTGCACCAAGAACGGAGAAAAAGGGGTTGTGATGGAAGACAACAAAGAAGAAGAGGATGATGACAACTATCATAATATGTATCCTAAATATGATGATACTGCAACGGGGGTAGATAATGAAGATCAAGAGGCAGCGGATGGGCCCGCTGATGACGATCTTGGTCGGGCCATTACTGATGCAAAGGAAGAATGTGAAACTAAAAAGGAGAAGGAGAAGCTGGAGCAGATGTTAAAGGATCACAAAACATTGTTGTACCCAACTTGCGAAGATGGCCACAAAAAGCTAGGTACCACACTGGATTTGCTGCAATGGAAGGCAGAGAACGGTGTGACTGACAGCGCATTTTCAAAGTTGTTGGTAAAAATGAAGAATCTTCTTCCAAGAAATAATGAGTTGCCCGATAGTACATACCAAGCAAAGAAGGTTGTCTACCCTCTAGGATTAGACGTGCAGAAGATACATGCCTGCATTAATGACTGCATCCTCTACCGCGGTGAGAAGTACGAGAATTTGTATGCATGCCCGATATGCACTACACTACGGTATAAGATCAGACGAGACGATCCTGGCGATGTTGAGGGCGAGGACCCTAGGAAGAAGGTTCCTGCTAAGGTTATGTGGTATGCTCCTATAATACCACGGTTAAAACGTCTCTTCAGAAATAAAGAGCATGCCAAGTTGTTGCGATGGCACATGGAATACCGTAAGAAAGACGCGATGTTGAGACACCCCGCTGATGGGTCATAGTGGAGAAAAGTCGAGCGAGAGTACCCGAACTTCACACGTGACGCAAGGAACTTAAGGTTTGGTCTAAGTACAGATGGCATGAATCCTTTTGGTGAGCAGAGCTGCAGTCACAGCACCTGGCCTGTGACCCTATGTATATATAACCTTCCTCATTGGTTGTGCATGAAGAGGAAGTTCATTATGATGCCAGTGCTCATCCAAGGCCCGAGGAAACCCGGCAACAACATTGATGTGTACCTAAGGCCATTAGTTGAAGAACTTTTACAGCTGTGGGCCAAACCAGGTGTACGTATGTGGGATGAGCACAAAGGGGAGCCATTTGACCTATGAGCATTGCTTTTCGTAACCATCAATGATTGGCCTGCTCTTAGTAACATTTCACGACAGACAAACAAGGGATACAATGCATGCACACACTGTTTAGATGAGACTGAAAGTGTATATTTGGAGAAATGTAAGAAGGTTGTGTACCTAGGGTATCGTCGATTTCTTCCGAACCTGCATCCAGTAAGAAAGAAAGGCAAGCATTTCAAACGTCTGGTAGAACCCCGGAGGAAGCCTGTCCTCCGTATCGGTGAGGAGGTATTTGGTATGGTCAAGGACCTAGAAGTAATCTTTGGAAAAGGTCCTGGCAGTCTATCTGTTCCGAATGACGATGCCGGACACGCGCCCATGTGGAAGAAGCAATCTATATTTTGGGACCTACCCTATTGGAAAGTCTTAGAGGTCCGCTCTTCAATCTACGTGATGGACGTGATGAAGAATGTTTGCGTGAACCTGCTAGGCTTCCTAGGAGTGTATGTGAAGACAAAAGATACACCGGAAGCACGGCAGGACCAACAACGTCTGAAACACCCTGAAGAGCCTATGCATCCTGAGAACGAGAAGGGTAAACGATGCCACTTAACTCCTGCCAGCTACGCTCTTACCAAAGCAGAGAAGGAAATCTTTTTTGAATGCCTGAGCAGTATCAAGGTCCCGTCTGGCTTCTCGTCGAATATAAAGGGAATAATAAATATGGCAGATAAAAAATTCCAAAACCTGAAGTCTCATGACTGCCACGTGATTATGACACAATTGCTTCCGATTGCATTGAGGGGGCTTCTACCTGAAAATGTTCGAGTACCATTGTGAAGCTATGTGCATTCCTCAATGCAATATCTCAGAAGGTAATCGATCCAGAAAGCCTACCAGGGTTATAGACAGATGTGGCCCAATGTCTTGTCAGCTTTGAGTTGGTGTTCCCACCATCCTTCTTCAATATTATGACGCATCTCCTGGTTCACCTAGTAGAAGAGATTGCCATTCTCAGTCCTGTATTTCTACACAATATGTTCCCCTTTGAGAGGTACATGGGAGTCTTAAAGAAATATGTTCATAACTGTGCTAGGACAGAAGGAAGCATCTCCAAGGTCTATGTAACAGAGGAGGTCATTGAGTTCTGTGTTGATTTTATTCCTGACCTTAAGGAGATTGGTTTTCCAGAATCACGACACGAGGGGAGACTGCGTGGAAAAGGCACCCTAGGATGTAAAGCAATGATATGTAGGGACGGGCATTCTCTCAATCAAGCACACTACACGGTTTTACAAAGATCTATCTTGGTTACCCCGTATATCAATGAACACAAGAATTTAATACGCCTCAAACACCCGGGGTAGTCTGATGAATGGATTATAAGTGAACACATGGCGAGTTTTGGCGGCTGGCTGCAAAGACTTCTCACGAATAACACCATTGTTGGGGATCAGTTGTACTTGTTGGCCAGGACACCATCTTCGACTGTATGTACTTTCCAAGGGTACGAGATAAATGGGAATACATTTTACACGATAGGCGAACATAAAAATAGCACCAACCAAAACAGTGGTGTCCGCTTCGATGCAGCAAAAGACAATGGGCAAAAGACCATGTATTATGGGTTCATAGAGGAGATATGGGAACTTGACTATGGACCTAATTTTAAGGTCCCCTGGTTTCGATGCAAATGGGTCAAGCTAACAGGAAGAGGGGTTGAGGTAGACAAGAAGTACGGAATGACAACAGTGGATCTCAACAATCTTATGAAGGTAGACAAGAACTTAGACGAACCATTCGTCTTAGCCAATGATGCGACTCAGGTTTTCTATGTGAAGGAGATGTCTACCAAACCGAGAAAAAAAGAAAAAATAAGCAAACAGATACATCACACGATGAGCCAAAGCGTCACATAGTTCTTTCAGGGAAAGAAACATCATGGGAGTGGAGGACAAGACATACATGTCAGAAGATTATAATAAGTTTGATGAAATTCTGCCCTTCAAAGTGAATACTGACCCAACCATCATGTTAAACGGTGCTGATACTCCATGGTTACGACCGACGCGATCATAAGATTGACTATATGTATTAATTGAGCCATTTTTGGCACACATATGTATCTCAACATGGAAATCAATGTCATATTTCTTCTGTTAACAGTATATGTATTAAATGAGCCATTTTTCTTCCCGCCATTTCTTCCCGCCATTTTTATTCCCGCCATTTTTCTTCCCGCCATTTTTCCCGCCAGTTCTTCCCGCCATTTCTTCCCGCCAGTTTTTCCCGCCAGTTCTTCCCTCCAGCCATTTCTCACTATATATATATGTAGGGTTGGCCTCCATTGTCATTGCACATCTCTAGACTCATATCTGCAACCTGATCACTCTTTCCCATGGCTTCCACCGTAGCACTAACCCCCAGGGAGGCAGAGGCGCTTTGCGCCTCGAACTACCCCTGCCCGCCGGGCTACTGTGTCCCCGTCGGCTGGATGCTGAGCATCGGAGGCATGCCGGTTCCTCCTGTCCCTCTAGGTGTGGCGCACTGGATGGCCATCACGAACCACTACTACTTCGAGCTCACACCGGAGCAGCGGAGGAATCCCAGATGGCATCCCGACTATTTCCCTACTTGGGAAGCCTTCTTCGGGGATCGGCGTGAGAGGGCGCTCGCCAGGCATGAGGAGGACGGCCCACCTCCTCCGAACTTCAACGAGGCCGTCCGTCGGCTATGGTGGCGCGTTCGGACTCTCCAGAGCGTCATGGCCTACGATACTGCCGCCGACTCTAACCCCCGTCTGCGCTACCCTCAAGTCCAGCCCACGCGTACTCAGCCTTCAAGGTTCAATTACGGTGACCCCGACGACGACAGCGACGACGGCGGCGGCGAGTACGATGACTGCAGTGGCGAGTATTATAGGTGTAGGCAGGAGCATGACTGAATCACTCCAACATTCCGAAACAAGTTCGGCCGACTGTGACTTAATCTGGCCATGTATCTTAATTTTCAATTCTTTTATGTATCTTAATTTTCAGTCGTGCTTTATGTAACTTACTGTTAGTTGCATTATATACTTTAATTCCAGTTCTATCATAATAAAAATATCAAACTTGGGATGGAAAACAATGTTGCAAGAGGAAGTCTTCCTTTTTGTCACACCAAAAAGGCAGTTTCCATTTTCCGAGCATAAAAAATGGACGGTTTTGGGAAGCAACCACCAAATGGTTAATTCAAAAAACTACCACCACATTTTACAAAAATACTAGACCACCTAATATGGACAATGTACCAACAGGGGGATCTGAAACTTTTCCGTCCACCTCTGGTGAAAAACACAAATTCCTGCCGAATCGGCAGGAAGTGGGTCAGATATGAACTACACGTACATGATACGATGGTCATGATTTTTTTACAAAAATCATTTTTAGGTTCACAATATGCTATTTTATCAAAAATCCAATGCAAGTTGAGCGAGGCTTGGCCCCGAGCTAAGAATCTTCATGCCCATTGTTCGACAAAGTTTGACGATAGTTTAAAACGGGGATAAAAAAATTAAAAAACGATCGAAATAGTGCGAAACCTTCACGTGGTGTTATATTATGTGACATAGTTAGAAGGAAAAATATCAAACTTGGTATATTGATTATGTCTCAAAAAAACCTTCACAAAATGACCTATCTCATTCGAGGTTTCTTGGCTTTCGGGTCAAATGACCAATTTTATGGCTAGAATCAAGGCATACTTTGTGATAATGTGTCCATATTGTGCATACATGTGCATCATGGCATGGAAAACAATATTGCAAGAGGAAGTTTTCCTTTTTGTCGCACCAAAAAGGCATTTTCCATTTTCTGAGCATAAAAAACGGACGGTTTTGTGAAGCAACCACAAAATGGCTAATTCAAAAAACTACCACCACATTTTACAAAAATACTAGACCACCTTATATGGATAATGTACCAACAGGGGGATCTGAAATCTTTCCTTCCACCTCTGGTGAAAAAGACAAATTCCTACCGAATCGGTAGGAAGTGGGTCAAATATGAACTACAGGTACATGATACGATGCTCATGATTTTTTACAAAAAATATTTTTAGGTTCACAATATGCTATTTTATCAAAAATCCAATGCAAGTTGAGCGAGATTTTGTCAGATTCCAAAGTATACAAAAGATGCGGCATTTAAATATCCAAACAATTATAAAATGTTAATACAAAATAAAATATGATTTGCTCTAATAAAATAGGGTTAGATTTCTTTTTAGATGCTTAATATTTATTATGTTCAAAGTTTTAGGGTTTAACTATTTTATTTTTGTTTGAATTGAATAATCAAAATTTATATGTAAGTGTTTTAATCATTTTGAAAATTTTCATCTAAAGTAAATATAAAATGTTTTTATATGAATGGATAGATATTATTTTTCTGAAAATTATGATATATTATTCATATTTTTCTGAGTTGAAATGAAAAATATATGAATTTTCTAAATTCTATCCTATTTTTTGAATTAAAAATGCCCCCACCCCTTTAATGCATGAAGTAAATGCCCCCTTTTAACACCGGTTCCAACCGGTGTTAAAGGGGGGACGCATTTATTTTGTTTCACGCACGCACACCCCCCCCTTTAACACCGGTTCGTGGCTGGAACCAGTGTACAAGGAGGGATGCGGGCGCGAAACGAATTCCCCCCCTTTAACACCGGTTCGTGCCACGAACCGGTGTTAAAGGGGAGGGGGGGGGGGGTTTAACGCGCACCTTCCTCTTCCTTCTTCCCCCCCAGCCAGATCGAAAGCATGCACGCAGAGGAAAGCAGAGGAGAGCCGTCGCCGTCCAGCCCTCGCCGTCGCCATCCCGCGGGAGCGCCGTCGCCCCCCTCGTCGCGCGCGAGCCGTCGCCGTACGTCCAGCCGTCGCCGTCCACGTACGCCCTCGCCGTCCAGCCGTACGTCGTCGTCCACGTACGCCCTCACCGTCGCCTTCGCCCTCACCGTATGTCCACTTCCTATCCGCCCCCTCCCCCCTTGCTCTCGTATACCGCGCGCCTCCGAGGCCGAGGCCGTCCGCCCGCCCGCCCGCCCTCACTGTCGCCCGCCCGCCTCTAAGGCCGAGGCCTTGTCCTAGCCGCCGTCTGCCCTCACCATCACTGTCGCCCGCCATGGCCGAGAGCTTGGCCAGGCAAGGCTATGTTACATGGTACGGGGATACGGATACGGGGATACGAATACGGCGATACGGGAAAACGACATTTTCTCAAAGTAGACTAACGGGGATACGGTGAGTATATGTATAAATGGATACGAATCAGCACCAATTCATAATATTATAATATGAAAAAATTGATGTGAATAAAGTTAAGCTAGAATGGTATTTTCAAGTCCGGCTGACAGATACTCGGCAAGAGGAGTCTCCGTGCGGGCGGCGCTCCATCACGAGGTCGGCGGGCCGACATCGGGCAGCCGGTGGCGTAGGGGCGCGGGCGGTGCGTGGTTGTGGGGTCGCGGGCGGACGGCAGAGAGGCGCTCTGTCGCGGGGTCTTATGTTTCCAAACCGAAGGGGTACCGGCGAATCGCAAATAAAATACCTCTGGGCCAAAATTTGCAAATAAAATACCATTGAATTTAGTAGAACAAGGGGCATATGTGTATGTATATTTGTATGTGTATTTATATATGTATATTGTATTGTATGTGTATTGTATATGCATGTGTATATTTTATGCCACGCCTACGACCACCGCCACCATTATGCCGTTGACCCTGACCTCCTCTGTCCTTGCTGAGCCTACACACGCGTCGAGGGTGAGTCGCCCATTTTAGGTAGCCCACGTCGTGCTGGTTCGAATGCACACCCCCACGCATCCCGGCCCCGCTCTCGCCCTAGCGCCGCCACCTCTCGTTGTCAATATAGCATTATAATAACCATGCTATGTTAATCAACTTTCATGACAAGTTAATTAGAAGAAGTAAATGTACCCTCTCATATGAATCCGGGGTTTCTCCGAATTAGGGTTTGAAATGACCAAGCATGTATTAGGGTTACATTTCAATACTTTTAACCTGTCATATCATCATCCTTGCTTGAGCATTTCAATAGATGTATTACTGATATTTGTGTGTTAATATTATTGTTTTAGAAACTATGGATCCACTCAGTAGAAACCTTGAAGAGGAAGAAATAATGGAGAACATGATCCATGAGGACACCTCACAATATCTGAACTTGGAGGGACATGATGACAGCTCAAGTAGTCATGGAGAAGATGACGACTCCGGTGAACGCACTTTAGTGATTACAAAGTCCGTCGAGGTATATGCATGGATTAAGCCTCTGTTGACTTGCACCGATTGATTTTTATATATGTACATGTATTAATTAACGCTTCCTTCTTCTTTTAGCCCTCTGGATCGACCAGCCAGCAACAATCTTCTTCTATGAAAAAGAGCAAGCGAAGCGCGAGCCATAGGTTGAAAGATCGTGCAAAGTTCACGATCGAAGCAGTCCGTGTTGATGGCAGGCCGATGGAGCCCAAGAAGGCCGCAGACAAATTTGTACGTCAGGCTGGAGTTCTTATTAGGGACCAAATCCCAATCATAATTGAATATTGGAATAAGCCAAAGAAGGGCGACGGTACCTTTGTCGATGAAAGATCCAAAGAAATGCTTTGGAATTCACTGTTGGTAAATTTCACCCTTCCACCAGAGGAGGATGAAAACAAACTGGTTATAAAGGAAAAGGTCAAAGAGTGGACTCTAAAGAAGATGGCTGACGCTTCCACAACTGGAAGACAAAATTGAACAAATTTGTCAAAGCTCGCGAGACTCCAGATTTCGAAGATGCATATTATGCGAAGATAAGACCTGACTGGCCCGAATTGGTGGCATACAAGGAAGGTTCTATAGCTACAAAGAGGTCAGAAACCAATACGCTAAATGCCCAGAAGAAGGAATATCACCAGAGGATGGGGTCAGGTGGCTACATATCTTAGAGGCCTAAGTGGGAGGAAGCTGAGAAGGCCATGCGTGATAGAGGGATCACACCCTAGACACATGGGTGGGACCTACGTGCAAAGACTTGGTTCTACGGAGTCGGGGCAAGGTTGGACCCAGAAACGGGATTGTGTATCTTCCCAATCCTCCTTGCCAAACCAGTCACTGAACTCATCATGACATACGAGGAAACAGCCGCCAGGACCTTCCATCCCGACAGAGAGAATGACCAGCTCACACGCGCCATCGGTAAAAAAGAACACCCTGGACTTGCACGAGGGACAGGGGGTATGACGTGGAAGGATGGGTTTGCCGAGTGGGGCGACTCTTACAGATGGCGCAGCAGAAAAGAAAAAGAGCATACAGAGCGGATGACACAGATAGAACATGCACTTGTGGCGCTGCAGGCGCAAGTCAATGCACAAAAGAGCCAACAAGCTACCGGCCCATCTCAGCGGCACGAAGAGCCTGCATTGGAAGCTGCTGGCGGCCCAGACTCTGCGCGGAAAAGCAGCGTGGCTTCCACGGAGAACGTGCAGCCCACGCTTGAAATGGCGGGTCCTCGATACCCCGTGGATGAGATCACGGAGAGCGAACACGCCAAGATGCATGTGATATTAATGGGCTTATCCATTAAGGTGGCGGTCGGCTATGCCTTACCTCCTATAGCTGGTGGAACTTACCACTGCCGACCGATTCCATATGGCTATGCTATTGTCGGGGTGGATGAGGTTGTGAAGGAATATGCGGAAGCACAGCTTGACCATGCTACAGGTGAAGGGGAAACTCAACTCAAATTTGCAGTGAAAACAACCATTCTTTGGAAGAAGGAACACATCGTGCTTCCAAATTGGAGGCCACTGGCGCCCCCGCCGTCTCCGCAGCATCAGCAGTCTGAGCCGCCTTAGCCGTCTCCAAGTCATCAGAATACTCCCCTGTCGTCTCCGGCGCACCAGCCATCTCCGGCGCGTCAGACATCTCCGGCGCGCCAGCCATCTCCTACGCGCCAGCCATCTCCGACGCGCCAGCCATCTCCTGTGCGTCAGCCATCTCCGGCGCTTCAGCCATATCCTCAATGTAAGCGGAAGAGAACTGCCACGAAGAGCATCACTAGCACTGCCACGAAGAAATCCGCAGGAAACCGTACGCCAAAGAGTTCAAGAAACTACGTCCCGCAGCCTTCCGCCAAGCCATTGCCGGTTTTACCGTGGAATCGCAGCAACGAGGAGACCAATAGGGTCCGAAGATGAGAAAGGAAGAATGGATCACGGCGCATATAAGAGATCAGATTTTCTTGTGCGGAGACGACGAGATCGAATTCAACATTCAAGACTTGCATTTTCTATTCAATCAGAAGGAACTCGACAAAGCTGCCATCAGCCTTTATTGTGTGTAAGTACTATTTCTGTAATTTCTATCTCATCTCATTCAATTCATTAATTGCATGTATATATATATGCTCACCATATATGTATATACTATTATGCAGGAAAAAGGTTATGGAATGCATGAAAGGAGGCCCTTTTAACATTGGGTTCGTTGACCCAAATAGAGTTCATGAAGAAGTGGTAAGACACAAACCCGGGCAAACAGAAGATTTCTTGCTAAGGTCTTTACTGAGACAACAAACCAAAAGGGAAATACTATTGCCTTACAACTTCTCGTGAGTACTGTTACCCTCTCTTGTACACATTCTGTTTCGGCTTACTTGATGTTAAGTGTAACTGATGATGAGTTATGCGTGCGTAGGTTCCACTTTATTCTGCTAGTCATTCAACCTGACTCAGGAAAAGTCCTTGTCATGGACTCGTTACGAAAATAAAAAGAGCTATGGGCAGACTTTAGAGAGATGCTCCAGAGGTAATTTCAATCATATTATCGCACTAGATCGACAACTTTCATGACAACAAGTAATTAATTATTCCTTTATCCATTTTCTTTGCCGGACAGGGTTTGGAAAAGGTTCACGGGCAGGGCCGTGGATGAATGGTCACAAGAACTAAAATTTTAGACCAAAATGCAAGTAATACTAGCTAGATAGGTCTGCGTATCTCTTTCATTCTGCTTCTAATTCCATTATATCATGCTTTATTGATTATTATTTTGATTGAACTCTCTATTCTCGTAAAGTGCACGCATTAGGGACCCGGCAATAAATTATGTGGATACTATGTTTGCGAGTTCATTCGCAACACGATATGTGCGACGGGCCAAGCCGCACTGTCAACACCCGGATTTTTAATCCTAGATGCCTGTTATGCCATACATCGCAATCCCAGGATTACCATTTTTGCGAGACATAACAGAATTGGATACCACAGTACATCATCCATTATAAACCATACATAAGGTCTTACACAAATAAGGATCTCATGATCCAGTTCTTAATACAACTCAAGCAGCGGAATACGTAATAATAACGGTAGCGTAGGCGAAGATCCATCTTCGGGGTCACAGACAATGTTGACGATGGGAGATGATCCTAGTTGTCGTAACCTTCCTGGGGTCCTTCGTCCTGGTACTCCTCTTCGTAGTCTGGCCACAGGAATAGCCAGGGACAAAGCCATGAGTAATCTTCAAGTACTCGCAAACTAATACTCCCTCCGTTTCAGGGCTTAAGGAATCCTCGTTTTGCGTGTTTTTTCTTTGACCAATAATTACTCCAAATACTTAAAGAGTTTTGGTATAAAACTAGTATCACTGAAAAGTATTTTTCAATACGAATCCAACGGTACTAATTATGTACAATATAATCAAGATTTTGTTGCTCAATTCTTTTGGTCAAATTTTGCTTTGAAAAGCGTGTGCGCCTTAAGCCTTGAAACGGGGGTAGTACTAACAAGTGAAGGGGGGTTTTGTAGTAGGACACTAAGCTCTAGGGTTATTTTGCAAAAAGCCAGATTTACCTCTACTAAGTTCAAAAACAAGAAAAGCTAGTTGAAATTTTATAACACCTAAGTGGGAACTTGTATTTCATATCACAACTCTGTTGTGGTCAAGTCAAATTCTCAAATCATTTCACAAGTCATTTTGAAAACATCTAACGGTGGAACAGTATGGCCACTCCAACTGTCCATAACCGCGGACGCGGCTATTTGAATAGTTTGACACTCTGCAGAGATTGTACACTTTCACCACAACATTCGATACATCCGTCAGGAACAAATCCTGAATTAACCATACTCAGTATGCAGATAATCAATCCTAACCTTTCAATTACACGCCCTAGTATAAGCACCTCTCCTGTGAGTTTGGCCTCCCAACCATGACCAACTGTCATCTTGGGTACTGCACAGGTGGACAATCTTCACAAGGTAGCCTCAGCTCAGACCTTGGCCGTGAGGGAACCCATACTAAGGTATATAAGTTTCCAGTCAAGCCCTTCCCAATTCTCGGGTATTGTGGTTGTACGGTAAAATTGGAATGGTATCGCATCCAGACAACCATCAGTTTTATAAAGGGATAAGGCTCATGCCTCAACATTTTCATCATCAAAATCATTTGGTGTTCGGAAACACATGTCAAAACATCTCAGTAGAATGATCCATCATTCCAAGGTTTTCATAACCATTTTTCCACCAAGTATTCCCACCTAAAGTTGATCAAGTTTTATGCTTAGCACTAGCATCTACAAGTGGGGCAAGTACTAGTGAGGGGTGGTAAACTAGTGGAGTTTAACTAAGTTCAATCTCATGCCTTAGGATGACATAAAGATTATCTACCTTAGGACAATTTTTTTGCTCTTTATGCAACCTTCAATTATCTTTCTAGTATCTTCAATTTACTCAAGTTAACTCTAAGTAAGAGCTTTGATAAAGAAATAAAGTAGAAAGCTTGCAAGTAAAACTAGGATTGGGTATCATCAAATGTGTCTAACCAAGCATGCTTAGTGCATTTCCTAGGTTATATAACTTTCATAATTGCAATTGTTAGCTTGCAAGGTTAATAGCTTGCAAGTATTGGCTTGCTAAAGTAGAGTATCTTGCAAGTGTTAGCTTGCCTTGTGCAGAGCAGTGGTTGAAGTTCTCCTCGGCTTCTTCTTCGTAGTATCCTCCTTCCTCCTCGTATCCTTGGTCGGTACTAGCGTCTATGAATAAATACGAGGTACACAATCACCAAACAATACTTAACTATTTTCAATCATCACACACAAGGGTTCTATAGATGATCTAGCATCATCACTGATATTACAAGATTAAAGCATTTCTCTTATTGATTTTATTTTTAGAAAAGTAATTTCTACTAATTTAAAAGCTACTAAAGATTTAATATTCTCTAAACCAAACATGGGATCATGTTGACACATGTCATCACCACATATTTTAGTACATGGGAATGTGATTTAAAGTGGTGTCACAATTTAATAATATTTAACCTTTTATTTTAAATAAAAATAAATGACTAGAAATGCCTATGTGGCATTCTTTTATTACTTGAACATTATTTCTGTAAGTAAACCCATATGTTTTTATATATTCTGAAAGGTATGATCAAATGTGATTTTTGAGAGTTGGAATCAACTCAAAAGCTATTATGGTTTAAATTTGGAAAATGTTTGAATGCAGAAAAGCTTCTGCCTTGTTATTTTTACCAAGGTTGATCTATAGATTCAAATAATTTGAATCCAACGGGCTGGGATTAAGCATTTCAATATATTTCTAACAAAATTGGATTCATTCAATTTGGTTCACTGAATCGAGCTGGGTTGATTTTTGAAACTAGGTACAGAAGTGAGTTTGAATATAAATAGAAAAAGCTAAATTCAAACGAGTGGGCCGTGCGGGAAGGGGTAATGGGCCGGCCCAGTGTCACTCCGCAGCGCGAGGTGCAACTAATAGGGGGGGTCTACTGGTCAGTGGCTCTTTAAACGCGAAGCGGTACGGGGCGATGTGGTGCGTTGGATTAGAATGAAGATCGATGGCCGAGGGTCGTCGTCGACGATGAACAAGTCACCGACGAGCTCGAACCCTAGCGGATCAGTGGGGGTCGTGGGAGGCTCACCGGGGCTCAGGCGAGGGTCGGCGATGCGGGCGAACGACGAAGTCGACGACGGCGATTCTCCTGGCACTGACAGCTCCTCCTGGGGCGGCTCCAATCGCTGGCTTCCTTCTTCTCTAGCAGCGGCGGGCTCCGGTGAAATTCCGGCGATGCGTTGCTCGCCTTGCTCCGGGAATAAGGTGGGGTGGTTCTGGGTGAGAGGGGAGTAGAATGGTGTGAAGAATTCGAGCGGGGGATGCCTCTATTTATAGTGGAGAGAGGGGACCGACGGGCGCAAGCTGAGCTCATCGTGGTCAACGACACAGAGGGCTATCAGCGTGGGCGACGGTAGGGGGCGGTGCTGTGCTCCCTGGTGAAGCTCAAAGGCGTGGTGGCGAGGCGTGGGGCGGTGCTGATCGGTCGGAACACTGCGGTGCTCTGCGCTGGTCCGACGGAAGTTTTGATGGCGCACAACGCGCGTGGTCCGCGCGGCGGCGAACGTGTGTGTCTGCGGGGTTGCTGGGGTGTTGGTGATCACGCGTGCACGCGGCAAGGGCGGCGCGCGGTCTGTGGGTGCTGGTCGAGCTTGGTGCATGGGGCGCGCTCTCGGCATGGTCGCAGAGAAGGTTGGCATGGCCTGGGCGTGTGGTCCAGTGGCTGGCATTGCTCGCGGCTGGGACAGGGAGTGGCGGTGGGGTGCTATCTTGCTCCCAGTCAAGGTTGGCGAGGCTAGTGTTGCTCGTAGCTTGCTGTCGACCATGGGGTGGCAATGGTGCTCTCGGCCTACTCACCATTGATGACAATGGCCAGCTTATAGTGGTGCTAGTGATTAGTTATGGTTGTTAGATGATCTACTAAGGCTAGTGGTGTGCAGAGAGGGAACAAGTTAGGCCCAAAACACTGCTCAACATAGTGTTTTGATTTTGTTTGATTTGCATCTGCAACCTGTTTGATGAAATGACCGCATGAACTTAAGTTTTGAATTTTGAAAAGATTTTTAGTGGGTGTGCTAGGCATGTGTTGAGGATTCTGTGGATGCTTGGGTTTTGAAAATTGAGCTTGTTTGAGTGGTTTTTGAAATAGTGGGATCTTCCCATATGAAATAGATTCAATTTTAAACTGTCATTTAAACTAATCATTTGAATGCTTCTGGATGATCACAAAGTGGGCCTTGGTACCTTGTTATGAGTACTATCAAGGGGTGCAAAGATCCATACATGTGTTTGTTAAGTTCTGAAAGTTAGGGATAGCCAAAGTAGGCATGGGAGTTAAATTGGCCAAAGTGACCATTCACTTAATTTGTTTGTCTTTGGGAAAAGTTTGGTGATTGTTTAGATGATGTTTATTTCACCTAAGAATCATTTTACAAGCAAAGAAACACATAATCATGGCAATTCAAAAGAATCCAAATTTTAATGCACACTCATATGAATGCTTTCATATTTTTGGTGATTAGAGTTTGATGATTCTAGTTTAATATTTTTGGGACGTTACAAACCTTCCCCCCTTAACCAAAATCTCGTCCCGGGATTTGAAAAAGGACGAAAAGATTACCTAGGATTCGAAGAGATCGGTAAACTCCGTCCTGGTGTGATTGTCACGCTCCCAGGTAGCTTCCTCTTCTGTTTGGTTGCTCCACTGAATATAGAGAAACTTGATGCTTCGGGTTCTGGTAGTTCTGAAAGCTTCTTCCAAAATACGGATGGGTACTTCGGGGTAGGTCAGGTCATCATTGATTTCTATGGTCTGGTGATCAATATTCTTGAACACTTCAGTCTTCTCCGGGACTTCGAGGCACTTGCGAAGTAATGATATATGGAACACATTGTGCACGGCTGACATCTCTTCGGGTAGTTCCAATTGATACGACACTTCTCCTCGACGGTTCAGAATCTTGAAGGGGCCGATATATCTGGGGGCTAACTTTCCTTTGAGTTGGAAGTGTTGCATTCCCTTCAATGGCGACACTTTCAGATACACAAAATCTCCTATGTTGAAGGCAAGGTCTCGACGTCTCTTGTCGGTGTAACTCTTCTATCTGGACTGGGCTATCTTGAGGTGCTCACGAATCTTGTGAACCTTCTCTTCTGCTTCTCGTAGGATATCGGGTCTGAAAATCTGACTCTCTCCTACTGCCGACCAGTTCAAAGGGGTGCGACACTTTCTTCCATACATGAATTCAAATGGGACCATTTGCAAACTAGCTTGATAACTATTGTTGTATGAAAATTCTGCAAATGGCAGACAGTCTTCCCACTTAGATCCATATTCTAACACACAGGCTCTTAGCATATCTTCGAGTATTTGATTTACTCGCTTCGTTTGTCCATCGGTCTGAGGGTGATAAGCTGTGCTGAAATCTAGTCGGGTTCCTAAACCTTCTTGGACTTTCTTCCAGAATCTCGAGGTAAACTGAGTTCCTCGATCCGATACGATGTTCTTGGGGACTCCATGCAAACTGACGATTCTAGCGATGTATAACTCCGCTAGCTTCGAACTCTGATATGTGGTCTTGACTGGTAAGAAATGGGCGACTTTGGACAATCTGTCCACTATGACCCAGATAGAGTCATTTCCCCTACTATAAGTAGGCAATCCGGTGATAAAGTCCATTCCAACAGAATCCCATTTCCATTACGGAATCTGCAATGGTTGCAACAATCCTGCGGGTCTTTGATGTCCCGCCTTGACTCGCTGACATATATCACACTTGGCGATATAGCTTCCGATTTCTCTCTTCATCTTATGCCACCAAAATTGCTCTTTCAAATCTTGATACATCTTTGTTCCTCCGGGGTGGATAGAATAAAGAGTATCATGGGATTCCTTCAGAATAACTTCTTTAAACTCAGAATCTGCTGGTACACAAAGGCGTCCTTTGTACCACAGAACTCCTTCTTCGTATTCGGTGAATCCGGGTAATTTGTCTGTACCGATACGACGCTTGATTCTGTCGATACTAGCATTTCCTTTCTGCGCCTCTTTGATCTGGCCGATCAAAGTGGGTTGAAGTTCTATGGTAGAAAAAAATACTTCACTCACTAATTCCATTCGAAAATCTTCCATCTCTTTGTGCAAGCTTGGTTGCTCCTTTAAAATCATGGAGTTCAAGCGGCACGGCAATTTGCTAAGGGCATCTGCTACCACGTTGGCTTTTCCAGGGTGATAGTGAATGTCCAGATCGTAATCCTTGATTAGCTCAATCCACCTTCTCTGTCTCATATTCAGCTCCTTCTGAGTGAAGATATACTTCAGACTCTTTTGATCCGAATATATTTCACAACGATTTCCCATTAGGTAATGCCTCCATGTCTTCAGGGCTAGAACTACGGCTGCGAGTTCGAGGTAATGGGTTGGGTAATTCTGCTCATGTTGTTTCATTTGTCGAGATAGATAAGATATAACTTTTCCTTCTTGCATTAGCACACATCCGAGACCGATCTTGGATGCGTCACAATACACGTCGAAGGGCTTCGTGATATCTGGCATGATTAAGATTGGGGCTGAAATCAATCTTCTCTTGAGTTCTTGAAAACTCGCTTCACATTTGTCTGTCCATTCAAACTTCTTGTCCTTCTTCAGAAATTGGGTCATGGGTCTGGCGATACTCGAGAATCCTTCTACGAACTTGTGGTAGTATCCCGCCAATCCGAGAAATGCACGAACTTGGGTTTGAGTGGTTGGGGCTTGCCAATCTTGGACATCTTTCACCTTTGCAGGGCCAACGGCAATTCCTCTGGCTGATACAATGTGGCTGAGGAATCCTACCTCCTGTAACCAGAATTCACATTTGCTAAACTTGGCATAGAACTGATGCTCTCTAAGGGTTCCAAGAATGGTCCTTAGGTGTAGCTCATATTCTTCTTCCGATTTGGAATAAATCAGAATGTCATCGATCAAAACAACGACAAACTTATCCAGGAAGTCCATAAAAAAATTATTCATGAGATTCATGAAATAAGCGGGGGCATTGGTTAATCCAAAAGACATGACGGTATACTCGTATAATCCATATCTGGTGGTAAAGGCAGTCTTGGGAATATCCTCTGCACGAATCTTGAGTTGATGATAGCCTGTTCTAAGATCAATCTTAGAAAACACTTTGGCACCGGTCAACTGATCAAACAGATCTTCTATCTTGGGAAATGGGTATTTGTTCTTGATAGTGACATCATTCAACTTCCAATAATCCGTACACAAATGGTTACCTCCATCTTTCTTGTCCACGAACAAGACAGGTGATCTTCCTGGTGACGCACTTGGTTGAATCAATCCAATTTCTAACATGGAATCCAGTTGCTTCTTCAGTTCTGCTAGTTCAGACGGGTTCATACTATATGGTATCTAGGCTATGGGTCCTATTCCGGGGATTAGTTCAATGATAAACTCAATATCCCGATCTGGGGGCATACCGGGCAAAACATCTGGAAATACATCAGGGTATTCACAGACTATCCGGACTTGGTCAATGGTAGGTTGGGCTATACGCTTGTTGCACTTGAATTGACGAGGTAAGGTTTCAGATATATGCTCGACTGATATTCCGGCTGTACTGGTCATGGTTATGGCTTTCTTGGCACAGTCAATAAATCCTTTATGTTTGGACATCTAATCCATTCCTAGTACTACTTCCAAACCTTTAGTTCCGAGTACTATCAGATTAGCATAAAAATCTATGCCATGGATTCAGATAGGGACGGCTTTGCAAATTTGCCTAGCTTTGGTGGTTGAACCGGGGATTTGAACAATCATAACATGCTTTAGTTTGGTTGGTTGAATCTTACTAGTGCAGGCAAATTCTTCGGTGACAAATGAATGCGATGCACCCGAATCAAACAACACTCTAGCAAGTACTGAATTAACAGAAAACATACCCAGCACGACGTCTGGCGCTTCCTGAGCTTCTTCAACATGCATGAGAAAAAGACGGCCGTTGCGGTTGAGTGAATTCCCTGGGGCAAACCTTCTTCCGGGCTGAACACGATGCTGCTGCTAAGCTGGGGCATCTGCATTGGGGGCTGCAGCATTCTTCTTATTGGGGCACTCGTTGGAGTAGTGACCCTTATTTCCACAGTCATAGCAAGTCACTTGCGACTTGTCCTTTGCTGCAACAGGCACAACATTGCTTCCAGTCCTCGGGGCAGTGTTGGTGTTGGCGGTAGCATTGTTGTTGTTGAACTTGGGTGGTGCACGGTTGAAATTATTAGAGTTGCCGGGGTTTTTGTGATTTCCTCCAAGCCTTGGGTTTCCACGGTTGGGATAGGTCGAACGGTTCATCGGGGGTCTGTTGGTTCTCGGGGCAAATCCTGGAGATGGGTTAGGGCGATACTTTGGGGTCTGATGGGTTCCTGGCTGATGCATCATGCGACGCTTGCAGTTCTCATTGGCTTGGTTGATCTTTCCTTCCATCTGGATGGCAGAGTCGACAAGGGCTTTAATATCTGCAAAGGGGATATTGACCAACACAGTATGCATCTCATCATGCAAACCATTCCAGAATCTCTCCTTCTTCTTGGCTTCAGTGTCGATCTCATCCCGGGCATACCTAGCTAATGACAAGAATTTGTCACGGTATTCTACTACGGTCATCCTTCCTTGCTTCAGTTCTCTGAACTCATCTCTCATCCTCTTGATCAAACCCGGTGGCACATGGGTTCTGCTGAACTTGACCTTGAATTCCTCCCAGGTCATCATCTGTCCTCCGGTCATTGCACGAACGCTGTTCCACCATGCCCTTGCATCTCTGGCTATATAGTGGGTGGCGAACAGAACTTTCTCGTTGGCTTCCACTCCGACGACTTCTAGGTTGTTTTCCATGGTTTGCAGCCAATCATCGGCATCTAGGGGCTCTTCCGACTTAGTGAAAATAGGTGGGTTGGTGTTCTGGAAATTCTTGAGCTTAGATCCATGGTTGTCCTGATTTCCCTGGCCTTGATTGTTGTGGGCTAGCTGAGCTATCTGCTAAAGGGTGGCTAGGTTGGCTTGACGTTCGGCTCTTTCGGCTTCGCGGTCAGAAACCAACATTTGCAGGATCTGCAACATCGGGTCCGGGGTTGAACCACTTCCTCCGCGTGGCATCTGAATATTGAGGTAGATCATGAGAAAAGAGGGAAATTTCTAAGGTTCAGGGACTTTGAAAAGTTTTTAAATTTTGACTCAGATTTTTTTGCAACTTGCTTTTCATTCATTCATTCATAGCACACGATACAAACGTACACCACAACAAAGGTAAACAGATGGTTTTAAGAACCATTCTAGAAACTACGATACAGTGGGACCGAATACAACTCACTACACTAGTGCTCAAGTGCTACTACTCCTCGGAGTCGGTGTAGTCGTCATCCTCATCATCCTCATCGTCATCGATGAAGGCGTAATTATCCTCATCGCTGAAGAAATCCGTATCCTAATCTTCCAGAAAGTCATCATCCTCGCTGAGATAGGAGTAGGGGTCTCCACGAAGATCTTCTCCGGCATTCTCCCTTTCCTCCAACTGCATGTCTCTCTCATGGATGGTCTCCTCCAAATCCGAGATACGGTGGCGAAGACGGGCAATGATGCGCTCCTTCTTATCAATCTGACGGCGGCGAGACTTGCTGTAACATCCCAAAAATACTAAACTTGAATCATCAAACTCTAATCATCAAAATTAGGGTTAACAAAAACTTTTCTAAATAAAATTATGGAAGCATGCATGTGAGTATGCATTGCATTTTGAATTCTTTTGGACCACCTTGTTTGTGTGTTTATTTGCTTGTAAAATGTTTCTTAGGTGAAATAAACATCATCTAAACATTTCCCAAAGACAAATGAATCAAAAAAAGCTAAATGAGTGAATGGTCATTTTGACCAATTTAACTCCCATGCCTACTTTGGCCGTCTCAAACTTTCAGAACCTAACAGATACTTTTCTGGATCTTTGCACCCCTTGATTGTACTCATAACAAAGTATCAATGCCCACTTTGTGATCATCCAGAAACTTTCAAATGCATAGTTTAAATGGAAATTCAAAATTGAATCTTTATCATATGAGAAGATCCCACTTTTTAAAAAACCACTCAAACAAGCTCAACTTTCAAAACCCAAGCATCTGCAGACTCACCAGCACCAACCTAGCACACCCACCAAAAATCTTTTCAAAATTCAAAACTTGAATTCTTGCGGCCATTTCATCAAACACATTGCAGACACAAATCAAACAAAATCCAAACACTATTGTGAGCAATGATTCTTGCCTAACTTGTTCCCTCTCTAGCTCACAACCATCTCAGTAGATCATCTAGCAAGTTAAACCAAGCACTAGCACCACTGTGAGCTTGCCAATATCATCAATGGTGAACAGCCGAGTGCACCCATACCACCCCAGTGTAGATAGCAAGCCAGGAGAGAAACTAGCCGTGCCAACCTTGTTTGGGAGATCACCCATGCCTCACCGCCACCTCTCGACCAGCCCTGCCTCGAAGACATCGACCAGAGCACCCAGGAACGCCGTGCCCGTGCCTCTGTCAACCATGCCGAGCATGCGCCAGAGCGCCACGCTCGACCGAAGCCCACAGACCATGCGCCGCCCTCGCCGCATGCATACACGATCACCACCGACCCAGGAGACCACCAGACATCCCCGTTCGCCGCCCCATGCCTCACAGCCACCGCTCGCCGTCGAAGACGCCGCCTCGGCCGCGCAGAGCATCGCATGTTCCAGACCATTTGCCACCGCCCCTACATGCGCATTAAAGCCGTAGAGCATCGCCAGGAGACCACCAAGCGATCGCCACCACCGGCCATGCCTCTAGCAGCCCGTAGCCATGTCGCCACCGTCACCTGCCCATGCAGTTCGGTATCGTCGTCGCGACTATAAATAGAGGCCACCCCCAGCCGAATTGAGCACACCATCTCACTCCCCTCTCCCCACTGATCGTTCCACCCCATTCCTGAAGCAAGGCGAGCAGCGCTTCGCTGGAATTTCACCGAAGCCCGCCGCTGCTGGAGAAGAAGGGAGCCAGCGATTGGAGCCACCCTAGGAGAAGCTGCCGATACCAGGAGGTTCGCCGTCGTCGACTTTGTCGTTCGCCCGCCTCGCCGACCCTCGCCTGAGCCCCGGTGAGCCCCCAACGACCCCCACTGGCCGCGCTAGGTTTCTGTCTTGCCGGCGTTGCCCAACGTCGACGATGACTCTCAGCCGTTGGATTAGAACCAGATCGAATGCACCACGTTGCCCCGTACCGCTTCGCACCCCCTGTCTAACTGACACGTGGGGACAGCCACTTAAATAGCCCGCGGAAGCGCTGCGCTTAGCAGGCCGGCCCAGTATCGTTTCCCGCGCAGCCCAGCTATTTGAATTTAACCTTTTCCATTTTATTTCAAACACACTTCTATACCCAGTTTCAAAAATCAACCCAGATCGATTTCGTGCACCAAATTGAATGAAACCAATTTTGTTTGAAAGGTCTGGGAATGCTGAATCCAAGCCCGTTGGATTCAAGTCATTTGGATCTATAGATCATCCATAGTAAAAATAATAAGGCAGAAGCTTTTCTGCCTTTAAACATTTTTCAAATTTAAACCATAATAGCTTTTGAGTTGATTCCAACTCTCAAAAATCACATTTAACCATACCTTCTAGAATATATAAAAATATATAGGTTTACTTACAGAAATCATGTTCAAGTAATAAAAGAATGCCCCATAGGCATTTCTAGTCACTTTATGTAATTAAAATAAAAGGGTAAAACCTTATTAAATTGTGACACCACTTTAAATCATATTCCCATGGACTAAAATATGTGGTGATGACATGTGTCAACATGATCCCATGTTTGGTTTGGAGAATATTAAATCTTAAGTAGTTTTTCAATGAGTAGAAATTACTTTTCTAAAAATAAAAGGAATTAAACCAAACTTTAATCTTGTAATGTTAGTGATGATGCTAGATCATCTATAGGACCCTTTTGTGTGATGATTGCAAGTAATTAAGTATTGGTTGGTGATTGTGTACATCGTATTTATTTATAGACGCTAGTACCGACCAAGGATACGAGGAGGAAGGAGGATACTATGAAGAAGAAGCCGAGGAGAACTTCAACCACTGCTCTGCACAAGGCAAGCCAATACTTGCAAGCTATTAACTTAGCAAGCTTATACTGATACTGATGCAAGCCTAATACTACTAGTGAATGTGCAAGCTAACACTTGCAAGATACTCTACTGATGCAACAAACCACTACTTGTTACTATGCCCACTATATGCCTTAAGCATATGTGATCATATCCACTTGATAAACCAATCCTAGTTTTACTTACAAGCTTTATTACTTTATTTCTTTATCAAATCTCTTACTTAGAGTTTACTGGAATAAATGGTAGATACTAGAAGGATACTTGAAGGTTGCATAAAGAGCATAAAATTTGGCCTAAGCTAGATAATCTTGATGTCATCCTAAGGCATGAGATTGAACTTAGCTGAAACCCCACTAGTGTACCACCCCTCATTTGTACTCATCCCCACTTGTAGATGCTAGTGCTAAGCATAAAACTTGACCAACTTTAGATGGGAATACTTGGTGAAAATGGTTATGAAAACCTTGGAATGATGGATCATTCTATTGAAATGTTTTGGACATGTGTTTCCGAACACTTGATGATTTTGGTGATGAAAATATTGAGGCAGGAGCCTTAGCCCTTTATAAAACTCATGGTTGTCTGGATGCGATACCATTCCAATTTTATCGTACAACCACCATACCCGAAGATTGGGTAGGGCTTGACTGGAAACTTATATACCTTAGTATGGGTTCCCTCACAGCCAAGGTCTGAGCTGAGGCTACCTTGTGAAGATTGTCCACCTGTGCAGTACCCAAGATGACAGTTGGTCATGGTTGGGAGGCCAAACTCACAGGAGAGGTGCTTATACTAGGGCATGTAATTGAAAGGTTAGGATTGATTATCCGCATACTGAGTATGGTGAATTCAGGATTTGTTCCTGACAGATGTATAGAATGTTGTGGTGAAAGTGTACAATCTCTGTAGAGTGTCAAACTATTCGAATAGCCGCGTCCGCGGTTATGGAAAGTTGGAGTGGCCATACTGTTCCCCCGTCAGACTTTTCAAAATGACTTGTGAAATGAACTGAGACTTTGACTTGACCACAACAGGGTTGTGGCATGAGATACAAGTTCCGACTTAGGTGTTATAAAACTTCAACTAGCATTTGTTGCTTCTAAACTTAGTAGAGATAAATCTGGATTTTGCAAAATAACCCTAGAGCCTAGTGCCCTATTACCAAAAACCCCTTTCACTTGTTAGTATTAGTTTGAGAGTACTTAAAGAGTACTCATGGCTTTGTCCCTGGCTATTACCGTGGCCAGACTATGAAGAGGAGTACCTAGAGGATGGAGCCTAGGAAGGTTACGACAACTAGGATCATCTCCCATCGTCAGCATTGCCTATGACCCCGAAGATGGAGCTTCGCCTATGATACCGTTATTATTACGTATTCCGCTGCTTGAAGTTGTATTAAGAACTGGATCACGAGATCCCTATTTGTGTAATACCTTATGTATGGTTTGTAATGGATGATGTACTGTGGTATCCAATTCTGTTATGTCTCGCAAAAATGGTAATCCTGGGATTGCGATGTATGGCATAACAAGCATCTGGGATTAAAAATCTAGGTGTTGACAAGTTGGTATCAGATCCATCTTGACTATAGGAGACCCTAGTTAGACTGTACATTGAATCAAAAACTTAGTTTCAAAACCAAAGAAAACAAATATTTACAAAAACCTATTCTCATTCTTATCCCTTTGATTCTTTCATGAAAATTCATGTTCCTCAAAAACTCTTGCAATATAAATAAAATATTGACACACTTAATCACTCTACTAACTTACTCATCCTATATTCTTATAGACAGACGTGAAGTATAGCAAGTTTTATCAGTTGGGGAATGGAGGAGACCTTATCTTTGAGAGGGATTTGGACCAGCTTTCGGAACTTCTGGAGCATCCGCACCCCGAGTTCTTCGGAGCTCAGCTCAATGCTCAAGGAGGAGAAGATCTGCAGTGGCTAATTGTTGCAAGTCTCCGACGAAAGATTGAACCTCCCACTGCGGAAGGAATTCAGTTTACCTTAAGAGAGAACAACTAGCTAGATGGACTTGCCAGGGCCATGCAGGAATCTCTTTCCCGTCTGTGTGGGCAGAGCATCAAGGGAACCCGCTTTGAGTTTTGCCCAAGGCGTGATGCTAATGGACAACCACTGGAAGCCCCATACCACCCCGAGCTGAAGACTCAATTGGACCACCTCAACTTCATGATGTACGATCGTCAGCAGGAGTTGGACAACTGCCGTGACTACTGCAACCACAAGTCTACCATCATCAAGACGAAGGATCAGACCATCGCCATGTTAGCAAAGGATCGCAAGTCTCGCCGTCATCAGCTCGACAAGAAGGAGCACATCATTGCCCGCCTTCGCCATCGTATCTCATCTTTGGAGGAGACCATCCACGAGAGAGACATGCAGTTGGAAGAAAGGGAGAATGCAGGAGAGGATCTTCGTGGAGACCCCTACTCCTATCTCAGCGATGACGATGATTTTCGGGAGGATCAGGCTATGGACTTCTTCACCGATGAGGATGATTTCTCCTTCATCGATGACGATGAAGATGATGAAGCCACAGATTCCGAGGAGTAGTAGCACTTAAGCACTAGCGTAGTGAGTAGTATTCGGTCCCACTGTATCGTAGTGATGGAGGGGTTAACCTCTTGGGTGCCCGATCTTCACGGATCTCGTGGTCAAATCGATGGGAAAGCGAGGGGAAAGGGAGAAGGTAGCGGAAGCGAACACACACCTCGCGAAGAACACGATGAACACACGCAAAACTCACACGATACAAGGCCGATTGCTCCCGAACGGCGGCCACCGGTCCGATAGAATCCTCGCAAGGAAAGATCGGTCAACGTGCTCCCTCAAATCCACATCGGAGAGGGAAGAACACCTTGAGGAGGGTCTTGACGACTTGGGGGCGAGAAACCGAGAACCCAAGGCCTTGTTCAACGATGGATGCGTGATGCAAAGTCCAATCGAGGTTGGTGACGATAGTCGGTCCCCTTGGTAAAGGGGATGAGGCAAAACTAGAGATTCCACAATGGGGGTTGTCTTTAGTCTATCATCTATGCCTAAGGGATACATGAGGGGTGGAGGCTCTGTTTATAGGCCAACCACTAAACAAGGGTAGTTTGGGGATAAAACTAGGGTTTGGTAAGTAAAAGGGGGATACATGGGCTGTGGCCCAACTAGTGCGCGCAGGCACTGCCAGGAGCGGTAGTACCGGACTTGGGACCGGTAGTACCGCTTGGTCCGGTAGTACCGCTCTGGGACCGGTAGTACCGCTTGCGGTCCTGGAGCTTCCGCTGGAGCCTTATGTTGGTGGCGGTAGCAGGGGGCAGTAGTGCCTGGCCCGGTAGTACCGGATCCGGGGCCGGTAGTACCGCCGGTGACAGAGAGCATTTGGCTTGCGCTGGTGTCGTCTGTTGCTGGCGGTAGCATAGGGCGGTAGTGCCGCCGGGCGGTAGTACCGGTCGCCAGGTCCGGTAGTACCGCTGGCGACAGAGAGCATTTGGCAGTCTGTCTTCTTCCGCCTCCTCTTCCAAGCCTCCGTCTTGTCGGGCTTGATGTTCCGGGCTTCCTCCCTTGCCTCCGTACTTGTCAATGTGAACCTATCATGCATATGTGACGGAGTATGAAGTAGCATACCATTCAATAGGGTAGGAAGGGGGCTCGCATAGAGGAATGGATTCACCTTTGGAGTCCATGACGACTTGGCGTAAGTTGGAGACCAAGATGTAGTAACGACCGTAGGTCGGGCTACATCAGCTCCCCCCCCCTTCAAAAAGAGTCGTCCTCGACTCTACATGCTCATCAGAAGGTAGAAACGGTCGAGAGACCTTCTTGATCCTGGGGTTCACCATATAGTCGTCCTCGGGAAGATTGACTTGACAATACTTCAATGTTCCTTCACCTTCCTTGAAGCCTACAAAGCTCACAACAAAAGCAAAGCAACACTCAAAGCGTAGCCAATTCACGAAGATTATAGCATGAGTCCTCAAGTAGAAGGAAGTCACCTTAGCTTGTAGAGATAGCTCGATGAAGGGTAGCCATAGGTAACCCTCTTCGGTTCTTCTTGTCAACATATAGTCCATAGAGGTTGACGTGTATGCATTTGCACCTTCATACAACAAAGACCAAGCAACATATGTTTGTGTGTGATAGAGGAGCATGTCATTTGTGGCATGTCCATTCTTGTTCACTACACGATTAGCACAACTCAAGTATAGCAAATGGGATGCATATGCATGGCCAATGTGCATGGAAATCGTTTGAACATCATCCAAATGTGGAAACTCAAAAACTCCATATAACATATAAGTGGGGCATTCAAAGCATTGGGTCAAAATTTCAAACAACATCCTTGATGCAAGAATAGGAGAATTTGGCAAAAACACACAAGGAAGCATATCCAAAACAAAAGTATTATGTTTGCAAACAAACCAAATGAAAGAGCAAGTGGTCCTTATGTTTGTTGCAACAACAAGACGAGATTCTTGGAAGCTCTCATGACAATACATGCTCTTAAAGGAATTGTGGTTGCACACAAAACATCGGAAAGAGAAAATGTTCAACATTTTTGTTGCAACACACAAAACATCATTATCTAGATGCGAAGAAACATGAATGTCACAAGGGGAGATAATACCATTAACATGCTTGCAATCAAACCATATGAAAGAGCAATTTGCCAACATGAAAGATGCAAAGCATGCAAAAGGTATCAGAGCTGTGTTCGATCTTGAACTCACTTGTGGGATGCTCTCTAGAGCTCTTTTTGTCAACTCGTGCTCAACCGAGGTTGACATTCTCGTGCGGGTACCTACACACATCATATGTAAAAGGAAGAATGTGTGTGCATGGTAGAGATACACATCATCCATCATGACGTATCTCTTTTTGTGCACATCACCATTAATGTCAATCAAGTATGAAATAGGTGCATGGTGAGTATGCAAGTGGGGAACATGCTTATCATGGCAATCATCAAGATCTCCAAAAATTGAGAAAGCTATGGGGGCCATCTCATTATAACGCATGTGGTCAACATTGTTGCAAGCATTCATCTTATGGCAAGCAACGGGAAAAATTGAATGACTAGCATGACAAAGCATGTACATAGCAATTGGAGGATACACACAAGATGCATAGCATGGCATGTTTATGGCAATGATATCGCAATCAAACAATTCCACATGATCAATATTATGCCAAGGCAAATCATCACATGGGAAAGTGGATGAAGCATATGTAATGTCACAATTATCATCCATAGCATGCATATCCTCACAACTCATCATGTCCACTAGTGGGATCATGGCATCATCAACACCCTTATTGTTACCTTGTTCATACCTCTCATATGAAGTGGGTGTTGTGGAAGTAGTGGCCTCCTTGTGGACGACTTCATCTTCTTGATGTATCCATGGCGTAGCATCTACCATGTACATCTTCTCCATTCGAGGCATCATTGCTTCATGGCTTGGCGCATCTTCATCCATGGAACCTAGCACAACACAAGAGAACACACTAGAGGTAGAGGGTAAGTTGTTAGAATTCGAAATGGTCTCACTTGACCTATCAACTACCACTCTCAACTCACTAGTAGTATCGCTCATGCCCTCCAAGTGGAAGCACTCAATCTCACATAAGGTGGAGTCACTCGTCTCACTCTTGTTCTCACTCAAATGGGCTAAGTGGCTCTCATACTCACATGGGATTGGTACCACATCATCACTCAAGCATATGGGGGTAGGCTCGGTTTCCTCAACTCCATGCGCCTCCTTTGGTGAAGGGAAAATCCCATGCTCACCATTCTTGACCTTGTCGCCTCCAAGGTTGGATGCCATAAGATGGGCATCATTGCTCGCCTCCATGGTCGAAGGGAAAATCCCATGCTCGACCGTGTTGTGGCCATCTCGTAGTAGTGTTGGAGGTAGGCTCATGCTATCCAACTTGGCGAAGTAGAGGTCTACATTTTCCTCATTGGCGAGGTTGTGGAAGTCAAGCGTAGGCATTGAAGCTTGATGGCGTGGAGGAAGTCTTGCTCCTGGTGCCATTGTGGTGGTGGCACGAGTAGTTGAAGGTGCCCTATGATGGTGTCGACGGAGGTCATTAGCGTGCCTTGCCGATGGTTGATGTAGGTGGCGCACTTGGTCGTCCACATGACACTCGCGACGATGATCATTTGCCTTGGCACTCTTCTTGTGCTTGTGGTGCCTTCTTGAGCTTTCTTGAGCATTATGGTTGGTGCTCATCATGAATTCTTCGTCTTTATGGCGAAGATTCCTTTGACGATGTCTTGTATCCTCTTTATGGTGGCGATGCTCATGAGAGGATGTTTGTCGATGAAGAGTCTTGTTTCTTGGCGCCTCTTGATGCATATGATGTTTGGACGCCACTCTTGTTTGGATAGGAGTTGGAGCTTGGCGCCTTGGCGGTGATGAAGCTTGACGCCTTGGAGGTGATGGAGCTTGGTGCCTTGGAGATGGTGGCGCTTGACGCCATCTAGGTGGTGGCACATGTCGCCTTGGAGGTGAATCATCGAAGTAGGTGGTGCCCTTTGGTGTGGCACGCTTGGCCTTAAAGGTCATGGAATCTTGATGATGCGCCTCCTCTTGCTTGGCGTAGTAGGCTTCCATCTCCACACGGTGGAGGAATTCTTCATGGCTCATGGAGGAGCCATCAAAGTCGATGAAGTTCTCCGTGTCCTCCATGCTTGGCGAGGCGTCATCGATGTCGCACTCGAAGTCGTCCATGCTTGGGGAGTAGTTGTTGGTGTAGTACTCCATATCACCCAAGCATGTGGAGCCATTGTCGGTGTTGTGCTCCGTCATGTCCTCTATACTTGTGGAGTCGTAGTCATGGTGGCTCATCATGGATTCTTCATAGATATCATCCTCGGTTCCGGAGTCCCTAGACATGATGCACAAGACCAAGTGGTGTATATGGAAGTGGTAGTGGGAGTTAGGGATACAACGTCAAACCTTACTTTACCTTGGAAGATCGTATCGTACAAGTGGCCACACTTGAGAGCAATAAACCAAGCAAAGTGAAGTTCACGCGGAACACCAAAACCAACTACGAACCAAAAAACACACACACACACAAGGCCTATGGTGGATAGGTATGAAAAGTGGCATGTCAAGAACAAATCCGAAATCAAGATGTTGTATTGGCAAGTAAAGAACCACAATGATCACAAAGCAAACAAGTCAATCCACAAGATAGGAAATATGTACAAGGAAACACACACGGTGGGATAAATGGGACTTGTGCGACGGAGAAAGTGAGCTAAGAACCAAATGATTACCTAGCGAAGGTTATAAGCTCGTGTCACACAAGTACAAGGAGAGACGCTAGTTCGATTGCACAAAATTGGTGGACTACAAGATATGCACAATAAGTACCACCTATATGATGTTCATCGAGCTTGCGCTTCCTATTCTATAAGGCACATGTATATCTCTTTATTTTCTATTTCTTTTTCTTTTTATTTTCTATTTTTTTTCTCTTTTTCTTTTTCTTTATTTTTCTTTTCACTTGCCTCTTCCTTGTGCCAACAACTATACAAGATAACTATATGAGATAGCGCTCACAATGTTTGCTCGGAATTCTACAAGGTATCAAATGTGCATAGCCCAAGCAATCATAAGAGGAACTAGTATCAATAGGTGTTTGTTGCTCGCAAAGATAGTGGGGTTCACAAAGGAATGCAAGTGGGGAGAAGTCGCGGAATGTTTATACCTTTCGTCGACGATCTTCACCCTTTATTGTTGGATTCCGCCTTGATCACGGAATTTGGATGGAGTAGATAGCATGAACAACATGGATGATGATGTAGAGCTCCTTCTCCTCTTCGAAACGAGCTAAAGAACACCAAAATCCGAGTTCGGATGCAAAAGTTATGCTCAAAACGGTGAGAGGCTGAAATCTAGAATCTGCTGTTTTCTTTCTGTCTTGGGCGGTAGTACCGGATTTTGGGCCCGGTAGTACCGGTGGGCGGTAGTACCGTATTTTTGCAGTGGTAGTACCGCTCGAGACAGAGAAATCCAGATCTGACGCGATTTCGCGGGTTTGGGGCGATTTGGGCGGAAAATCTTCAAGAAAAACACCAAATCGACGGGGGAAATCAAGGAATTAGGCTATGGGAACGCAAAGGAAGGTAGATCAACAAGTTTAGCAAGTAATCCACGGATCAAAACCTACCAAAACGCACTCAAATCACAGATCGATCCAAAACACGAATTGGGGCTATTTTTGGTGAAATTTTCGAATTTATGGGGAAAAGACCAAATCGATGAGAAATCCGTGGCAACCAAAAGCTGCTGATACCAGATGATGGAGGGGTTAACCTCTTGGGTGCCCGATCTTCACGGATCTCGTGGTCAAATCGATGGGAAAGCGAGGGGAAAGGGAGAAGGTAGCGGAAGCGAACACACACCTCGCGAAGAACACGATGAACACACGCAAAACTCACACGATACAAGGCCGATTGCTCCCGAACGGCGGCCACCGGTCCGATAGAATCCTCGCAAGGAAAGATCGGTCAACGTGCTCCCTCAAATCCACATCGGAGAGGGAAGAACACCTTGAGGAGGGTCTTGACGACTTGGGGGCGAGAAACCGAGAACCCAAGGCCTTGTTCAACGATGGATGCGTGATGCAAAGTCCAATCGAGGTTGGTGACGATAGTCGGTCCCCTTGGTAAAGGGGATGAGGCAAAACTAGAGATTCCACAATGGGGGTTGTCTTTAGTCTATCATCTATGCCTAAGGGATACATGAGGGGTGGAGGCTCTGTTTATAGGCCAACCACTAAACAAGGGTAGTTTGGGGATAAAACTAGGGTTTGGTAAGTAAAAGGGGGATACATGGGCTGTGGCCCAACTAGTGCGCGCAGGCACTGCCAGGAGCGGTAGTACCGGACTTGGGACCGGTAGTACCGCTTGGTCCGGTAGTACCGCTCTGGGACCGGTAGTACCGCTTGCGGTCCTGGAGCTTCCGCTGGAGCCTTATGTTGGTGGCGGTAGCAGGGGGCAGTAGTGCCTGGCCCGGTAGTACCGGATCCGGGGCCGGTAGTACCGCCGGTGACAGAGAGCATTTGGCTTGCGCTGGTGTCGTCTGTTGCTGGCGGTAGCATAGGGCGGTAGTGCCGCCGGGCGGTAGTACCGGTCGCCAGGTCCGGTAGTACCGCTGGCGACAGAGAGCATTTGGCAGTCTGTCTTCTTCCGCCTCCTCTTCCAAGCCTCCGTCTTGTCGGGCTTGATGTTCCGGGCTTCCTCCCTTGCCTCCGTACTTGTCAATGTGAACCTATCATGCATATGTGACGGAGTATGAAGTAGCATACCATTCAATAGGGTAGGAAGGGGGCTCGCATAGAGGAATGGATTCACCTTTGGAGTCCATGACGACTTGGCGTAAGTTGGAGACCAAGATGTAGTAACGACCGTAGGTCGGGCTACATCAGCTCCCCCCCCTTCAAAAAGAGTCGTCCTCGACTCTACATGCTCATCAGAAGGTAGAAACGGTCGAGAGACCTTCTTGATCCTGGGGTTCACCATATAGTCGTCCTCGGGAAGATTGACTTGACAATACTTCAATGTTCCTTCACCTTCCTTGAAGCCTACAAAGCTCACAACAAAAGCAAAGCAACACTCAAAGCGTAGCCAATTCACGAAGATTATAGCATGAGTCCTCAAGTAGAAGGAAGTCACCTTAGCTTGTAGAGATAGCTCGATGAAGGGTAGCCATAGGTAACCCTCTTCGGTTCTTCTTGTCAACATATAGTCCATAGAGGTTGACGTGTATGCATTTGCACCTTCATACAACAAAGACCAAGCAACATATGTTTGTGTGTGATAGAGGAGCATGTCATTTGTGGCATGTCCATTCTTGTTCACTACACGATTAGCACAACTCAAGTATAGCAAATGGGATGCATATGCATGGCCAATGTGCATGGAAATCGTTTGAACATCATCCAAATGTGGAAACTCAAAAACTCCATATAACATATAAGTGGGGCATTCAAAGCATTGGGTCAAAATTTCAAACAACATCCTTGATGCAAGAATAGGAGAATTTGGCAAAAACACACAAGGAAGCATATCCAAAACAAAAGTATTATGTTTGCAAACAAACCAAATGAAAGAGCAAGTGGTCCTTATGTTTGTTGCAACAACAAGACGAGATTCTTGGAAGCTCTCATGACAATACATGCTCTTAAAGGAATTGTGGTTGCACACAAAACATCGGAAAGAGAAAATGTTCAACATTTTTGTTGCAACACACAAAACATCATTATCTAGATGCGAAGAAACATGAATGTCACAAGGGGAGATAATACCATTAACATGCTTGCAATCAAACCATATGAAAGAGCAATTTGCCAACATGAAAGATGCAAAGCATGCAAAAGGTATCAGAGTTGTGTTCGATCTTGAACTCACTTGTGGGATGCTCTCTAGAGCTCTTTTTGTCAACTCGTGCTCAACCGAGGTTGACATTCTCGTGCGGGTACCTACACACATCATATGTAAAAGGAAGAATGTGTGTGCATGGTAGAGATACACATCATCCATCATGACGTATCTCTTTTTGTGCACATCACCATTAATGTCAATCAAGTATGAAATAGGTGCATGGTGAGTATGCAAGTGGGGAACATGCTTATCATGGCAATCATCAAGATCTCCAAAAATTGAGAAAGCTATGGGGGCCATCTCATTATAACGCATGTGGTCAACATTGTTGCAAGCATTCATCTTATGGCAAGCAACGGGAAAAATTGAATGACTAGCATGACAAAGCATGTACATAGCAATTGGAGGATACACACAAGATGCATAGCATGGCATGTTTATGGCAATGATATCGCAATCAAACAATTCCACATGATCAATATTATGCCAAGGCAAATCATCACATGGGAAAGTGGATGAAGCATATGTAATGTCACAATTATCATCCATAGCATGCATATCCTCACAACTCATCATGTCCACTAGTGGGATCATGGCATCATCAACACCCTTATTGTTACCTTGTTCATACCTCTCATATGAAGTGGGTGTTGTGGAAGTAGTGGCCTCCTTGTGGACGACTTCATCTTCTTGATGTATCCATGGCGTAGCATCTACCATGTACATCTTCTCCATTCGAGGCATCATTGCTTCATGGCTTGGCGCATCTTCATCCATGGAACCTAGCACAACACAAGAGAACACACTAGAGGTAGAGGGTAAGTTGTTAGAATTCGAAATGGTCTCACTTGACCTATCAACTACCACTCTCAACTCACTAGTAGTATCGCTCATGCCCTCCAAGTGGAAGCACTCAATCTCACATAAGGTGGAGTCACTCGTCTCACTCTTGTTCTCACTCAAATGGGCTAAGTGGCTCTCATACTCACATGGGATTGGTACCACATCATCACTCAAGCATATGGGGGTAGGCTCGGTTTCCTCAACTCCATGCGCCTCCTTTGGTGAAGGGAAAATCCCATGCTCACCATTCTTGACCTTGTCGCCTCCAAGGTTGGATGCCATAAGATGGGCATCATTGCTCGCCTCCATGGTCGAAGGGAAAATCCCATGCTCGACCGTGTTGTGGCCATCTCGTAGTAGTGTTGGAGGTAGGCTCATGCTATCCAACTTGGCGAAGTAGAGGTCTACATTTTCCTCATTGGCGAGGTTGTGGAAGTCAAGCGTAGGCATTGAAGCTTGATGGCGTGGAGGAAGTCTTGCTCCTGGTGCCATTGTGGTGGTGGCACGAGTAGTTGAAGGTGCCCTATGATGGTGTCGACGGAGGTCATTAGCGTGCCTTGCCGATGGTTGATGTAGGTGGCGCACTTGGTCGTCCACATGACACTCGCGACGATGATCATTTGCCTTGGCACTCTTCTTGTGCTTGTGGTGCCTTCTTGAGCTTTCTTGAGCATTATGGTTGGTGCTCATCATGAATTCTTCGTCTTTATGGCGAAGATTCCTTTGACGATGTCTTGTATCCTCTTTATGGTGGCGATGCTCATGAGAGGATGTTTGTCGATGAAGAGTCTTGTTTCTTGGCGCCTCTTGATGCATATGATGTTTGGACGCCACTCTTGTTTGGATAGGAGTTGGAGCTTGGCGCCTTGGCGGTGATGAAGCTTGACGCCTTGGAGGTGATGGAGCTTGGTGCCTTGGAGATGGTGGCGCTTGACGCCATCTAGGTGGTGGCACATGTCGCCTTGGAGGTGAATCATCGAAGTAGGTGGTGCCCTTTGGTGTGGCACGCTTGGCCTTAAAGGTCATGGAATCTTGATGATGCGCCTCCTCTTGCTTGGCGTAGTAGGCTTCCATCTCCACACGGTGGAGGAATTCTTCATGGCTCATGGAGGAGCCATCAAAGTCGATGAAGTTCTCCGTGTCCTCCATGCTTGGCGAGGCGTCATCGATGTCGCACTCGAAGTCGTCCATGCTTGGGGAGTAGTTGTTGGTGTAGTACTCCATATCACCCAAGCATGTGGAGCCATTGTCGGTGTTGTGCTCCGTCATGTCCTCTATACTTGTGGAGTCGTAGTCATGGTGGCTCATCATGGATTCTTCATAGATATCATCCTCGGTTCCGGAGTCCCTAGACATGATGCACAAGACCAAGTGGTGTATATGGAAGTGGTAGTGGGAGTTAGGGATACAACGTCAAACCTTACTTTACCTTGGAAGATCGTATCGTACAAGTGGCCACACTTGAGAGCAATAAACCAAGCAAAGTGAAGTTCACGCGGAACACCAAAACCAACTACGAACCAAAAAACACACACACACAAGGCCTATGGTGGATAGGTATGAAAAGTGGCATGTCAAGAACAAATCCGAAATCAAGATGTTGTATTGGCAAGTAAAGAACCACAATGATCACAAAGCAAACAAGTCAATCCACAAGATAGGAAATATGTACAAGGAAACACACACGGTGGGATAAATGGGACTTGTGCGACGGAGAAAGTGAGCTAAGAACCAAATGATTACCTAGCGAAGGTTATAAGCTCGTGTCACACAAGTACAAGGAGAGACGCTAGTTCGATTGCACAAAATTGGTGGACTACAAGATATGCACAATAAGTACCACCTATATGATGTTCATCGAGCTTGCGCTTCCTATTCTATAAGGCACATGTATATCTCTTTATTTTCTTTTTCTTTTTCTTTTTATTTTCTATTTTTTTTCTCTTTTTCTTTTTCTTTATTTTTCTTTTCACTTGCCTCTTCCTTGTGCCAACAACTATACAAGATAACTATATGAGATAGCGCTCACAATGTTTGCTCGGAATTCTACAAGGTATCAAATGTGCATAGCCCAAGCAATCATAAGAGGAACTAGTATCAATAGGTGTTTGTTGCTCGCAAAGATAGTAGGGTTCACAAAGGAATGCAAGTGGGGAGAAGTCGCGGAATGTTTATACCTTTCGTCGACGATCTTCACCCTTTATTGTTGGATTCCGCCTTGATCACGGAATTTGGATGGATTAGATAGCATGAACAACATGGATGATGATGTAGAGCTCCTTCTCCTCTTCGAAACGAGCTAAAGAACACCAAAATCCGAGTTCGGATGCAAAAGTTATGCTCAAAACGGTGAGAGGCTGAAATCTGGAATCTGCTGTTTTCTTTCTGTCTTGGGCGGTAGTACCGGATTTTGGGCCCGGTAGTACCGTATTTTTGCAGCGGTAGTACCGCTCGAGACAGAGAAATCCAGATCTGACGCGATTTCGCGGGTTTGGGGCGATTTGGGCGGAAAATCTTCAAGAAAAACACCAAATCGACGGGGGAAATCAAGGAATTAGGCTATGGGAACGCAAAGGAAGGTAGATCAACAAGTTTAGCAAGTAATCCACGGATCAAAACCTACCAAAACGCACTCAAATCACAGATCGATCCAAAACACGAATTGGGGCTATTTTTGGTGAAATTTTCGAATTTATGGGGAAAAGACCAAATCAATGAGAAATCCGTGGCAACCAAAAGCTGCTGATACCAGATGATGGAGGGGTTAACCTCTTGGGTGCCCGATCTTCACGGATCTCGTGGTCAAATCGATGGGAAAGCGAGGGGAAAGGGAGAAGGTAGCGGAAGCGAACACACACCTCGCGAAGAACACGATGAACACACGCAAAACTCACACGATACAAGGCCGATTGCTCCCGAACGGCGGCCACCGGTCCGATAGAATCCTCGCAAGGAAAGATCGGTCAACGTGCTCCCTCAAATCCACATCGGAGAGGGAAGAACACCTTGAGGAGGGTCTTGACGACTTGGGGGCGAGAAACCGAGAACCCAAGGCCTTGTTCAACGATGGATGCGTGATGCAAAGTCCAATCGAGGTTGGTGACGATAGTCGGTCCCCTTGGTAAAGGGGATGAGGCAAAACTAGAGATTCCACAATGGGGGTTGTCTTTAGTCTATCATCTATGCCTAAGGGATACATGAGGGGTGGAGGCTCTATTTATAGGCCAACCACTAAACAAGGGTAGTTTGGGGATAAAACTAGGGTTTGGTAAGTAAAAGGGGGATACATGGGCTGTGGCCCAACTAGTGCGCGCAGGCACTGCCAGGAGCGGTAGTACCGGACTTGGGACCGGTAGTACCGCTTGGTCCGGTAGTACCGCTCTGGGACCGGTAGTACCGCTTGCGGTCCTGGAGCTTCCGCTGGAGCCTTCTGTTGGTGGCGGTAGCAGGGGCGGTAGTGCCGTGGCCCGGTAGTACCGGATCCGGGGCCGGTAGTACCGCCGGTGACAGAGAGCATTTGGCTTGCGCTGGTGTCGTCTGTTGCTGGCGGTAGCATAGGGCGGTAGTGCCGCCGGGCGGTAGTACCGGTCGCCAGGTCCGGTAGTACCGCTGGCGACAGAGAGCATTTGGCAGTCTGTCTTCTTCCGCCTCCTCTTCCAAGCCTCCGTCTTGTCGGGCTTGATGTTCCGGACTTCCTCCCTTGCCTCCGTACTTGTCAATGTGAACCTATCATGCATATGTGACGGAGTATGAAGTAGCATACCATTCAATAGGGTAGGAAGGGGGCTCACATAGAGGAATGGATTCACCTTTGGAGTCCATGACGACTTGGCGTAAGTTGGAGACCAAGATGTAGTAACGACCGTAGGTCGGGCTACATCACGTAGTTTCCAGAATGGTTCTTAAAACCATCTGTTTTTCTTTGTTGTGGTGTGTGTTGTACTGTGTGCTATGAAAGATTGAATAAAAAGAAAGTTGCTAGAAAATCTGAGTCAAACTTTAAAAACTTTTCAAAGACCCAAGACCTTAGAAATTTCCCTCTTTTCTCACGATCTATCTCAATTTCAGATGCCACGTGGAGGAAGTGGTTCATCCCCGGACCCGATGTTGCAGATTTTGCAAATGTTGACTTCTGACCGCGAAGCTGAAAGAGCGGAACGTCAAGCCAACTTAGCCACCCTGCAGCAGATAGCTCAGCTTGCCCACAACAACCAAGGCCACGGAAATCAAGACACCCATGGATCTAAGCTCAAGAATTTCCAGAATACCAACCCACATGTTTTCACTAAGTCAGAAGAGCCCCTAGACGCCGATGATTGGTTGCAAACCATGGAAAATAACCTAGAAGTCGCCGGAGTGGAAGCCAACGAGAAAGTTTCGTTCGCCACCCACTATCCAGCCGGATATGCCAGAGCATGGTGGAACAGTGTTCGCGCAATGACCGGAGGCCAAATGATGACCTGGGAGGAATTCAAGGTCAAGTTCAGTAGAACCCATGTGCCACCGGGTTTGATCAAGAGAATGAGAGATGAATTCAGAGAACTGAAGCAAGGAAGGATGGCCGTAGTGGAATACCGTGACAAATTTTTGTCATTAGCTAGGTATGCCCCGAATGAGATCGACACTGAAGCCAAGAAGAAAGAAAGATTCCTGAATGGTCTGCATGATGAGATGCAGACTGTGTTGGTCAATATTCCCTTTACGATATTGAAGCCCTTGTTGACTCTGCCATCCAGATGGAAGGAAAGATCAACCAAGCCAATGAGAACCGCAAGCGTCGCATGATGCATCAACCAGGAACCCATCAGACCCCAAAGTATCGCCCTAACCCATCTCCCGGATTTGCCCCAAGAACCAATAGACCCCCGATGAACCGTCCGACCTATCCAAACCGTGGAAACCCTAGGCCAGGAGGAAATCACAACAAACCCGGCAACTCTAGCAAATTCAACCGTGCCCCACCCAAGTTCAACAACAACAATGTTACCGCCAACACCAACACTGCCCTGAGAATTGGAAGCAATGTTGTGCCTGTAGCAGCAAAGGACAAGTCGCAAGTGATTTGTTATGACTGTGGAAATAAAGGCCACTATTCCAACGAGTGCCCCAACAAGAAGAATGTCGCAGCACCCAATGCCAACGCCCCAGCTCAGCAAAAGCATCGTGTTCAGCCAGGAAGAAGGTTTGCCCCAGGGAATTCGCTCAACCGCAATGGCCGTCTTTTTCTCATGCATGCTGAAGAAGCTCAGGAAGCGCCAGACGTTGTGCTGGGTATGTTTTCTGTTAATTCAGTACTTGCACGAGTGTTGTTTGATTCTGGTGCATCGCACTCATTTGTCACTGAAGAATTTGCATGCACTAGTAAAATTCAACCAACCAAACTGAAGCATGTTATGATTGTTCAAATTCCCGGATCAACCACCAAGGCTAGGCAAATTTGCAAAGCCGTCCCTATCCGAATCCATGGCATAGATTTTTATGCAAATCTGATAGTACTCGGAACTAAAGGTTTGGAAGTAGTACTAGGAATGGATTGGATGTCCAAACATAAAGGATTAATTGACTGTGCCAAGAAAGCCATAACCATGACCAGTACAGCCGGAATATCAGTCGAGCATATATCTGAAACCTTACCTCGCCAATTCAAGTGTAACAAGAGTATAGCCCAACCTACCCTTGACCAAGTCCGGATAGTCTGTGAATACCCCGATGTATTTCCAGATGTTTTGCCCAGTATGCCCCCAGATCGGGATATCGAGTTTATCATCGAACTAATCCCCGGAACTGGACCCATAGCCCAGAGACCTTATAGTATGAACCCGTCTGAGCTAGCAAAACTGAAGAAGCAACTGGATGCCATGCTGGAAATTGGATTGATTCAACCAAGTGCATTACCTTGGAGGTCACCTGTCTTGTTTGTGGACAAGAAGGATGGAGGTAACCGTTTGTGTACGGATTATTGCTAATTGAATGATGTCACCATCAAGAACAAATACCCCTTGCCCAAGATCGAAGATTTGTTTGATCAGTTGACCGGTGCCAAAGTGTTTTCTAAGATTGATCTTAGGACTGGCTATCATCAACTCAAGATTCGTGCAGAGGATATTCCAAAGACTGCCTTTACCACCAGATATGGATTGTATGAGTATATAGTCATGTCTTTTGGATTAACCAATGCCCCCGCTTATTTCATGAATCTCATGAATAAGAATTTTATGGACTTCCTGGATAAGTTTGTCGTTGTTTTCATCGATGACATTCTGATTTATTCCAAATCAAAAGAAGAACATGAGCTACACCTAAGGACCATTTTTTGGAACCCTTAGAGAGCATCAGCTGTATGCAAAGTTTAGCAAATGTGCATTCTGGTTACAGGAGGTAGGATTCCTCGGTCACATTGTATCAGCCGGAGGAATTGCCGTTGACCCTGCCAAAGTGAAAGATGTAGAAGATTGGCAAGCCCCAACCACTCAAACCCAAGTTCGTGCATTTCTCGGATTGGCGGGATATTACCGCAAATTCGTAGAAGGATTCTCGAGTATCGCCAGACCCATGACCCAATTACTGAAGAAGGATAAGAAGTTTGAATGGACCGACAAATGTGAAGCGAGTTTTCAAGAACTCAAAAGGAGATTGATTTCAGCCCCAATCTTGATCATTCCAGATATCACGAAGCCCTTCGATGTGTATTGTGATGCATCCAAGATCGGTCTCGGATGTGTGCTAATGCAAGAAGGCAAAGTTATATCTTATCTATCCCGACAACTGAAGCAACATGAGCAAAATTACCCAACCCATGACCTCGAACTCACAGCCGTAGTTCTAGCCCTGAAGACATGGAGACATTACCTGATGGGAAACCGTTGTGAGATCTATACGGATCACAAGAGTCTGAAGTATATATTCACTCAGGAGGAGCTGAATATGAGACAGAGGAGATGGATTGAGCTAATCAAGGATTACAATCTGGACATTCACTATCACCCTGGTAAAGCCAATGTGGAGCAGATGCCCTTAGCAGATTGCCGTGCCGCTTGAACTCCATGATTTTGAAGGAGCAACCAAGCCTGCACAAGGAGATGGAAGATTTTCGAATAGAATTAGTAAGTGAAGGATTTTTGTCTAGCATAGAACTTCAACCCACTTTGATCAGTCAGATTAAAGAGGCGCAGAAAGGAAATGCCAGTATCGACGGAATCAAGCGTCGTATTGGTATAGGCAAAGTACCCGGATTCACCGAAGACGAAGGATTTCTGTGGTACAAAGGACGCCTTTGTGTACCCGCAGATTCTGAGTTGAAAGAAGTGATTCTGAAGGAGGCTCATGATACTCTTTATTCTATCCATCCCAGAGAAACTAAGACGTATCAAGATTGAAAGGAGCAATTTTTGTGGCATAAGATGAAGAGAGAAATCGGAAGCTATATCTCCAAGTGTGATATATGTCAGCGAGTCAAGGCGGGACATCAAAGACCCGCAGGATTGTTGCAACCATTGCAGATTCCAGAATGGAAATGGGATTCCGTTGGAATGGACTTTATCACCGGATTGCCTACTTATAGTAGGGGAAATGACTCTATCTGGGTCATAGTGGACAGATTGTCCAAAGTCGCCCATTTCTTACCAGTCAAGACCACATATCAGAGTTTGAAGCTAGCGGAGTTATACATCGCTAGAATCGTCAGTGTGCATGGAGTCCCCAAGAACATCGTATCGGATCGAGGAACTCAGTTTACCTCGAGATTCTGGAAGAAAGTCCAAGAAGGTTTAGGAACCCGACTAGATTTCAGCACAGCTTATCACCCTCAGACCGATGGACAAACGGAGCGAGCAAACCAAATACTCGAAGATATGCTGAGAGCATGTGTGTTAGAATATGGATCCAAGTGGGAAGACTGTCTGCCGTTTGCAGAATTTTCATACAACAATAGTTATCAAGCCAGTTTGCAAATGGCCCCATTTGAATTCATGTACGGAAGGAAGTGTCGCACCCCTTTGAACTGGTCGGAAGTAGGAGAGAGTCAGATTTTTGGACCCGATATCCTACGTGAAGCAGAAGAGAAGGCTCACAAGATTCGTGAGCACCTCAAGACCGCCCAGTCCAGACAGAAGAGTTATGCCGACAAGAGACGTAGAGACCTTGCCTTCAACATAGGAGATTTTGTTTATCTGAAAGTGTCGCCATTGAAGGAAATGCAGCGTTTCCAACTCAAAGGAAAGTTAGACCCCAGATATATCGGACCTTTCAAGATTTTGCACTGTCGAGGAGAAGTGTCGTATCAATTGGAACTGCCCGAAGAGATGTCAGCCGTGCACAATGTGTTCCATATCTCGTTACTTCGCAAGTGTCTCGAAGTCCCCGAGAAGACCGAAGTGTTCAAAATATCGATCACCGGACCATAGAGATCAACGATGACCTGACCTATCCCGAAGTACCCATCCGTATTTTGGAAGAAGATTTTCGAACTATCCGAACCCGAAGCATCAAGTTTCTCAAGATTCAGTGGAGCAACCACATAGAAGAGGAAGCTACCTGGGAGCGCGAAGATCACATCAGGACGGAGTTTTCCGATCTCTTCAAATCCTAGGTAATCTTTTTCGTCCTTTTTCAAATCTCGGGACGAGATTTTATTTAAGGGGGGAAGGTTTGTAACATCGCAAAAATACTAAACTTGAATCATCAAACTCTAATCATCAAAATTAGGGTTAACAAAAACTTTTCTAAATAAAATTATGGAAGCATGCATGTGAGTATGCATTTCATTTTGAATTCTTTTGGACCACCTTGTTTGTGTGTTTCTTTGCTTGTAAAATTTTTCTTAGGTGAAATAAACATCATCTAAACATTTCCTAAAATTTTCCCAAAGACAAATAAATCAAAACAAAGCTAAATGAGTGAATGGTCATTTTGACCAATTTAACTCCCATGCCTACTTTGGTTGTCTCAAACTTTCAGAACCTAACAGAAACTTTTCTGGATCTGTGCACCCCTTGATTATACTCATAACAAAGTATCAAGGCCCACTTTGTGATCATCCAGAAACTTTCAAATGCATAGTTTAAATGTCAATTCAAAATTGAATCTTTATCATATGAGAAGATCCCACTTTTTCAAAAACCACTCAAACAAGCTCAACTTTCAAAACCCAAGCATCTGCAGACTCACCAGCACCAACCTAGCACACCCACCAAAAATCTTTTCAAAATTCAAAACTTGAATTCTTGCGGACATTTCATCAAACACATTGCAGACACAAATCAAACAAAATCCAAACACTATTGTGAGCAGTGATTCTTGCCTAACTTGTTCCCACTCTAGCTCACAACCATCTCAGTAGATCATCTAGCAAGTTAAACCAAGCACTAGCACCACTGTGAGCTTGCCAATATCATCAACGGTGAACAGCCAAGTGCACCCATACCACCCCAGGGTAGACAGCAAGCTAGGAGAGAAACTAGCCATGCCAACCTTGTCTGGGAGATCACCCATGCCTCACCGCCCCCTCTCGACCAGCCCTGCCTCGAAGACACCGACCAGAGCACCCAGGAACGCCGCGCCCGTGCCTCTGTCAACCATGCCGAGCATGCGCCCGAGCGCCACGCTCGACCGAAGCCCACAGACCGCGCGCCGCCCTCGCCGCGTGCATACACGATCACCACCGACCCAAGAGACCACCAGACATCCCCGTTCGCCGCCCCATGCCTCACAGCCACCGCTCACCGTCGAAGACGCCGCCTCGGCCGCGCAGAGCATCGCATGTTCCAGACCATTTACCACCGCCCCTACATGCGCATTAAAGCCGTAGATCATCGCCAGGAGACCACCAAGCAATCGCCACCGCCGGCCATGCCTCTAGTAGCCCGTAGCCATGTCGCCACCGTCGCCTTCCCATGCTGTTTGGTCTCGTCGTCGCGACTATAAATAGAGGCCACCCCTAGCCTAATTGAGCACACCATCTCACTCCCCTCTCCTCGTTGATCGTTCCACCCTGTTCCCAAAGCAAGGCGAGCAGCGCTTCGCCGGAATTTCACCGGAGCCCGCCGCTGCTGGAGAAGAAGGGATCCAGCGATTGGAGCCGCCCCAGGAGAAGCTGCCGGTACCAGGAGGTTCGCCGTCGTCGAATTCGTCGTTCGCCCGCCTCGCCGACCCTCGCCTGAGCCCCGGTGAGCCCCCAACGACCCCCACTGGCCGCGCTAGGTTTCTGTCTCGCCGACGTTGCCCAACGTCGACGATGACTCTCAGCCGTTGGATTAGAACCAGATCGAACGCACCACGTTGCCCCGTACCGCTTCGCACCCCCCTGTCTCACTGACACGTGGGGACAGCCACTTAACAGCCCGCGGAAGCGCTGCTCTTAGCAGGCCGGCCCAGTATCGTTTCCCGCGCAGCCCAGCTATTTGAATTTATCCTTTTCCATTTTATTTCAACCACACTTCTGTACCCAGTTTCAAAAATCAACCTAGATCGATTCAGTGCACCAAATTGAATGAAACCAATTTTGTTAGAAAGGTCTAGGAATGCTGAATCCAAGCCCGTTGGATTCAAGTCATTTGGATCTATAGATCATCCATAGTAAAAATAAAAAGGCAGAAGCTTTTCTGCCTTCAAACATTTTTCAAATTTAAACCATAATAGCTTTTGAGTTGATTCCAACTCTCAAAAAATCACATTTAACCATACCTTTCAGAATATATAAAAATATATAGGTTTACTTACAGAAATCATGTTCAAGTAATAAAAGAATGCCCCATAGGCATTTCTAGTCACTTTATGTAATTAAAATAAAAGGGTAACACCTTATTAAATTGTGACACCACTTTAAATCATATTCCCATGGACTAAAATATGTGGCGATGACATGTGTCAACATGATCCCATGTTTGTTTTGGAGAATATTAAATCTTAAGTAGTTTTTCAATGAGTAGAAATTACTTTTCTAAAAATAAAAGGAATTAAACCAAACTTTAATCTTGTAATGTTAGTGATGATGCTAGATCATCTATAGGACCCTTTTGTGTGATGATTGCAAGTAGTTAAGTATTGGTTGGTGATTGTGTACATCGTATTTATTTATAGACGCTAGTACCGACCAAGGATACGAGGAGGAAGGAGGATACTATGAAGTAGAAGCCGAGGAGAACTTCAACCACTGCTCTGCACAAGGCAAGCCAATACTTGCAAGCTATTAACTTAGCAATCTTATACTGATACTGATGCAAGCCTAATACTACTAGTGAATGTGCAAGCTAACACTTGCAAGATACTCTACTGATGCAACAAACCACTACTTGTTACTATGCCCACTATATGCCTTAAGCATATGTGATCATATCCACTTGATAAACCAATCTTAGTTTTACTTACAAGCTTTATTACTTTATTTCTTTATCAAATCTCTTACTTAGAGTTTACTGGAATAAATGGTAGATACTAGAAGGATACTTGAAGGTTGCATAAAGAGCAAAAAATTTGGCCTAAGCTAGATAATCTTGATGTCATCCTAAGGCATGAGATTGAACTTAGTTGAAACCCCACTAGTGTACCACCCCTCATTTGTACTCACCCCCACTTGTAGATGCTAGTGCTAAGCATAAAACTTGACCAACTTTAGATGGGAATACTTGGTGAAAATGGTTATGAAAACCTTGGAATGATGGATCATTCTATTGAAATATTTTGGACATGTGTTTCCGAACACTTGATGATTTTGGTGATGAAAATATTGAGGCATGAGCCTTAGCCCTTTATAAAACTGATGGTTGTCTGGATGCGATACCATTCCAATTTTATCGTACAACCACCATACCCGAAGATTGGGTAGAGCTTGACTGGAAACTTATATACTTTAGTATTAGTTCCCTCACGGCCAAGGTCTGAGCTGAGGCTACCTTGTGAAGATTGTCCACCTGTGCAGTACCCAAGATGACAGTTGGTCATGGTTGGGAGGCCAAACTCACAGGAGAGGTGCTTATACTAGGGCGTGTAATTGAAAGGTTAGGATTGATTATCCGCATACCGAGTATGGTGAATTCAGGATTTGTTCCTGACGGTTGCATCAAATGTTGTGGTGAAAGTGTACAATCTCTGTAGAGTGTCAAACTATTTGAATAGCCGCGTCCGCGGTTATGGACAGTTGGAGTGGCCATACTGTTCCCCCGTCAGACTTTTCAAAATGACTTGTGAAATGAACTGAGACTTTGACTTGACCACAACAGGGTTGTGGCATGAGATACAAGTTCCCACTTAGGTGTTATAAAACTTCAACAAGCATTCGTTGCTTCTAAACTTAGTATAGATAAATCTGGCTTTTGCAAAATAACCCTAGAGCCTAGTTCCCTATTACCAAAAACCCCTTTCACTTGTTAGTATTAGTTTGCGAGTACTTAAAGAGTACTCATGGCTTTGTACCTGGCTATTCCCGTGACCAGACTATGAAGAGGAGTACCTGGAGGATGGACCCTAGGAAGGTTACGACAACTAGGATCATCTCCCATCGTCAGCATTGCCTGTGACCCCGAAGATGGAGCTTCGCCTACGCTACCGTTATTATTACGTATTCCGCTGCTTGAAGTTGTATTAAGAACTGGATCATGAGATCCCTATTTGTGTAAGACCTTATGTATGGTTTGTAATGGATGATGTACTGTGGTATCCAATTCTATTATGTCTCGCAAAAATGGTAATCCTAGGATTGCGATGTATGGCATAACAGGCATCTGGGATTAAAAATCCGGGTGTTGACACTTGCAATCCTTCGGTAGCATGGCGATGGTCCGATCCTTCGTCTTGATGATGGCGGAATTGTGGTTGGAGTAGTCACGGCAATTATCCAATTCCTGCTGACGATCATACATCATGAAGCTAAGGTGGTCCAACTGAGTCTTCAGCTCGTGGTGGTATGGGGCTTCCAGTGGCTGTCCCATAGCATCACGCCTTGGACAAAACTCAAAGCGGGTACCCTTGATCTCTTTGATACTCTGCCCACACAGACGGGTAAGAGCTTCCTGCATGGCCCTGGCAAGTCCATCGAGCCAGTTGTTCTCTCTTAAGGTAAACTGAATTCCCTCGGCAGTGGAAGGTTCAATCTTTCCTCAGAGACTTGCAACAATTAGCCACTGCAGACCTTCTCCTCCTTGATCATTGAGCTGAGCTCCGAAGAACTTCGGGTGCGGACGCTCCAGAAGTTCCGAAAGCTGGTCCAAATCCCTCTCAAAGATAAGGTCTCCTCCATTCCCCAATTGATAAAAATTGTTGTACTTCACGTCCATCTATAAGAATATAGGATGAGTAAGTTAGTAGAGTGATCAAGTGTGTCAAATTTTATGCATTTTGCAGGAGTTTTTGAGGAACATGAATTTTTATGAAAGAATCAAGGTGATAAGGATGGCAATAAGTTTTTGTAAATATTTGCTTCCTTTGGTTTTGAAACTAAGTTTTTGATTCAAACGTCCAGTCTAACTAGGGTCTCCTATGGTTAGGATGGCTCTGATACCAACTTGTCAACACCCTGATTTTTAATCATAGATGCCTATTATGCCATACATCGCAATCCCAGGATTACCATTTTTGCGAGACATAACAGAATAGGATACCACAGTACATCATCCATTACAAACCATACATAAGGTCTTACACAAATAGGGATCTCATGATCCAGTTCTTAATACAAATTCAAGCAGCGGAATACGTAATAATAACGGTAGCGTAGGCGAAGCTCCATCTTCGGGGTCACAGGCAATGCTGACGATGGGAGATGATCCTAGTTGTCGTAACCTTCCTAGGGCCCTTCGTCCTGGTGCTCCTCTTCATAGTCTGGCCACGGGAATAGCCAGGGACAAAGCCATGAGTAATCTTCAAGTACTCCCAAACTAATACTAACAAGTGAAGGGGGTTTTTGTAGTAGGACACTAAGCTCTAGGGTTGTTTTGCAAAAAGCCAGATTTACCTCTACTAAGTTCAGAAACAAGAAAAGCTAGTTGGAATTTTATAACACCTAAGTGGGAACTTGTATTTCATATCACAACTCTGTTGTGGTCAAGTCAAATTCTCAAATCATTTCACAAGTCATTTTGAAAACATCTGACGGGGGAACAGTATGGCCACTCCAACTGTCCATAACCACGGACGCGGCTATTCGAATAGTTTGACACTGTGCAGAGATTGTACACTTTCACCACAACATTCGATACATCCGTCAGGAATAAATCCTGAATTCACTATACTCAGTATGCGGATAATCAATCCTAACCTTTCAATTACACGCCCTAGTATAAGCACCTCTCCTGTGAGTTTGGCCTCCCAACCATGACCAACTGTCATCTTGGGTACTGCACAGGTGGACAATCTTCACAAGGTAGCCTCAGCTCCGACCTTGGCCGTGAGGGAACCCATACTAAGGTATATAAGTTTCCAGTCAAGCCCTACCCAATTCTCGGGTATTGTGGTTGTACGGTAAAATTGGAATGGTATCGCATCCAGACAACCATCAGTTTTATAAAGGGCTAAGGCTCATGCCTCAACATTTTCATCATCAAAATCATCTGGTGTTCGGAAACACATGTCAAAACATCTCAGTAGAATGATCCATCATTCCAAGGTTTTCGTAACCATTTTTCCACCAAGTATTCCCACCTAAAGTTGATCAAGTTTTATGCTCAGCACTAGCATCTACAAGTGGGGTAAGTACTAGTGAGGGGTGGTAAACTAGTGGAGTTTAACTAAGTTCAATCTCATGCCTTAGGATGACATAAAGATTATCTAGCTTAGGCCAAATTTTATGCTCTTTATGCAACCTTCAATTATCTTTCTAGTATCTACAATTTACTCAAGTAAACTCTAAGTAAGAGCTTTGATAAAGAAATAAAGTAGAATGCTTGCAAGTAAAACTAGGATTGGTTATCATCAAATGTGTCTAACCAAGCATGCTTAGTGCAATGCCTAGGTTATCTAACTTTCATAATTGCAAGTGTTAGCTTGCAAGGTTAATAGTTTGCAAGTATTGGCTTGCTAAAGTAGAGTATCTTGCAAGTGTTAGCTTGCCTTGTGCAGAGCAGTGGTTGAAGTTCTCATCGGCTTCTTCTTCGTAGTATCCTCCTTCCTCCTCGTATCCTTGGTCGGTACTAGCGTCTATGAATAAATACGAGGTACACAATCACCAAACAATACTTAACTATTTTCAATCATCACACACAAGGGTTCTATAGATGATCTAGCATCATCACTAATATTACAAGATTAAAGAATTTGTCTTATTGATTTTATTTTTAGAAAAGTAATTTCTACTCATTGAAAAGCTACTTAAAATTTAATATTATCCAAACAAAACATGGGATCATGTTGACACATGTCATCACCACATATTTCAGTACATGGGAATGTGATTTAAAGTGGTGTCACAATAATATTTAACCTTTTATTTTAAATAAAAATAAATGACTAGAAATGCCTATGTGGCATTCTTTTATTACTTGAACATTATTTCTGTAAGTAACCCCATATGTTTTTATATATTCTGAAAGGTATGATCAAATGTGATTTTTGAGAGTTGGAATCAACTCAAAAGCTATTATGGTTTAAATTTGAAGAATGTTTGAATGCAGAAAAGCTTCTGTCTTGTTATTTTTACCAAGGTTGATCTATAAATTCAAATGATTTGAATCCAACGGGCTAGGATTAAGCATTTCAATATATTTCTAACAAAATTGGTTTCATTCAATTTGGTTCACTGAATCGAGCTGGGTTGATTTTTGAAACTAGGTACAGAACTGAGTTTGAATATAAATAGAAAAAGCTAAATTCAAACGAGTGGGCCGTGCGGGAAGGGGTAATGGGCCGGCCCAGTGTCACTCCGCAGCGCGAGGTGCAACTAATAGGGGGGGGTCTACTGGTCAGTGGCTCTTTAAACGCGAAGCGGTACGGGGCGATGTGGTGCGTTGGATTAGAATGAAGATCGACGGCTGAAGGTCGTCATCGACGATGAACAAGTCACCGGCGAGCTCGAACCCTAGCAGCTCAGTGGGGGTCGTGGGAGGCTCACCGGGGCTCAGGCGAGGGTCGGCGATGTGGGCGAACGACGAAGTCGACGACGATGATTCTCCTGGCACCGGCAGCTCCTGCTGGGGCGGCTCCAATCGCTGGCTTCCTTCTTTTCCAGCAGCCGCGGGCTCCGGTGAAATTCCGGCGATGCGCTGTTCGCCTCGCTCCGGGAATGAGGTGTCGTGGTTCTGGGTGAGAGGGGAGTAGAATGGTGTGAAGAATTCGAGCGGGGGATGCCTCTATTTATAGTGGCAAGAGGGGACCGATGGGCGCAAGCTGAGCTTGTTGTGGTCGACGGCACAGAGTGCTATCGGCGTGGGCGACGGTAGGGGCAGTGCTGTGCTCCCTGGTGAAGCTCAACGGTGTGGTGACGAGGCGTGGGGCGGTGCTGATCGGTCGGAACCCTGCGGTGCTCTGCGCTGGTTCGATGGAAGTTTTGATGGCGCACAGCGCGCGTGGTCCGCGCGACGGCGACGGGCATGTCTGCGCGGTTGCTGGGGTGTTGGTGATCACGCGTGCACGCGGCGAGGGCGGCGCGCGGTCTCGGGGTGCTGGTCGAGCGTGGCGCACGGGGCGCGCTCTTGGCATGGTCCCAGAGAAGGTTGGCATGGCCTGGGAATGTGGTCCAGTGGCTGGCATTGCTCGCGGCTAGGACAGGGAGTGGCGGTGGGGTGCTAGTTTGCTCCCGGACAAGGTTGGCGAGGCTAGTGTTGCTCGTAGCTTGCTGTCGACCATGGGGTGGCAATGGTGCTCTCGGCCTACTCACCATTGATGACAATGGCCAGCTTATAGTGGTGCTAGTGATTAGTTAAGGTTGTTAGATGATCTACTAAGGCTAGTGGTGTGCAGAGAGGGAACAAGTTAGGCCCAAAACACTGCTCAACATAGTGTTTTGATTTTGTTTGATTTGCATCTGCAACCTGTTTGATGAAATGGCCGCATGAACTTAAGTTTTGAATTTTGAAAATATTTTTGGTGGGTGTACTAGGCATGTGTTGAGGATTCTGTGGATGCTTGGGTTTTGAAAATTGAGCTTGTTTGAGTGGTTTTTGAAATAGTGGGATCTTCCCATATGAAATAGATTCAATTTTAAACTGTCATTTAAACTAATCATTTGAATGCTTCTGGATGATCACAAAGTGGGCCTTGGTACCTTGTTATGAGTACTATCAAGGGGTGCAAAGATCCATACATGTTTCTGTTAAGTTCTGAAAGTTAGGGATAGCCAAAGTAGGCATGGGAGTTAAATTGGCCAAAGTGATCATTCACTTAATTTGTTTGTTTTGATTTGTTTGTCTTTGGGAAAAGTTTGGGGATTGTTTAGATGATGTTTATTTCACCTAAGAATCATTTCACAAGCAAAGAAACACATAATCATGGAAATTCAAAAGAATCCAAATTTTAATGCACACTCATATGAATGCTTTCATATTTTTAATTTGAAAAGTTTTTGTTAACCCTAAATTTGGTGATTAGAGTTTGATGATTCTAGTTTAATATTTTTGGGATGTTACACGCACTAGAACAACTTATTTTATTACCATCAATTGTGTTGAGTTTTATTCTTATATATATATATATTGACCCCATTCTTCATATATATTTAGATCGAACGGATGCGGGACCAACTCCTACCATTTGACCGCATACGAGCCATTCAAGAGGAATTAGCGGGGTTCATACTTGATGAGGTCGTCACGCCTGGCGGAGAACTCTTTAGATATCCAAAAAAAATAAACGTTGTATATATGCTTGAACGTTTTTGTCTTGTACTTAGCTTGATGCTTCAACGTTTACGAAGAATACGACACAATGACGATGTTTGTGTATAATAATAGTTGCTTAATTATTCATGTACTCGTATGTACCGACGATGATGTATGTGTATATACCGCTCCCGATCGATTCCCCCTCCCCCCTCCTCATCTCCGCCGCGCCGCAGAAATACGCCCAGAACGGGGCGGCGGCTGAACTCTGCCGCGGCAGAGATTTATGCCGTTTTCCTGCCGCGGCAGAGATTTATCTCTTTTTCCTGCCGCGGCACATAACCTTTAACACCGGTTCGTGGGGAGCGCTGCGGCAGCCCCACGTGCGCCACCCTTTAACCCCGATTCGCATAACAACCGGTGTTAAAGGGGGCCTCTAACACCGAACCCTCAATAGCGGTTCTACAACCGCTGTTAGAGGGTGTTCTGAACCGGTGTTAGAGGTAGTGTTCTGCACTAGTGGGCGCCGGAGCAGCGCCAGCGACAGGTGCGGCAGCATCGGTAGTGAGGAGCGAGGCTGTGCCAACCGCCATGGACGCGGCAAGGTCGACCCAAACGGGCGCATGTGTGGCGACCGCCAAGGACGCGGCGGCGACTTCCGCGACAGCGCTCTGCTCCGACCTCCTCCAGCCGCGGCCGGGTAGCTCTCAGTTACAAGGTATGTGCTAATTCAATCTCACACGTATCCCCCATTTTCCCCATTTTCAAGATTGGAATGCAGCGTATCCGATATTCGTTTATGTGACCAATTTGAAGATTGTTCATTTTTGTGTGGAGAGATTGGTATGTATACCAAATACCGAGTCAAATTAACTCGCGAATGGATCTTATCGTTCATGATTTTATCCAAAGGAGAGTGTAGTAAGGGCGGGTTCATGAATTCGTTCATGGATCTTATTGTTCTTCAGATTTGTAGAGTGCAGAAGCAGAACGGGTTCTATTTTCAGTTTCTGTACCTCTTGACTTGCATTCTGTTGCTGCACCTGCACCTGCATATGCAATGCACACTTTGACTTAGAGTATGAGAAGTAGAATTCAGTACCTCTGTTGACACTTGAAAAATTACATATAGTAACTTGATGGATTCAACAAGTTACTAGCAATTGTTGATGTAAATTCAGTACCTTTGTTGTTTGCAGCTGTGTTCCAATTAGATATTCACCATAGTTCTGCATTATTTCTGCATAGAATAACTACTTGAATTCAGTGATTTTGCTGACCTGAAATCAACATTTGCAGAGAAAACAAATTCTCACGTGAATGGTTTAAGACAGAAAAGGAGATGGATTTACTAACCTTGGTAAGTAATTGAACTTCCTATGTCCATAATTCTTGCAGAAATTAAAGAAGTTCGTTTAAATACCCCAATTATCTCCAGATCTCATCCAGCATTTCAGACTAACAAGCAGTATGAACAGATCTTGCGAAATATGGAGTTCAGACTAAGGAGTACAGGAGATTTAGTTGGCAGCGGGTCTTTCTTACCTGGGTACGTGCACGTTCCTCCATCAAACTGTCTTTCTCCCTCCTGCCTGGGATCCCCTTGACCGGACATGTTTTTCAAGTGATTCAATGGGTCCTTTTCATGGTGATTTTGTGTTTTGCTGCGAGGAGCCTGTAGTCAACGGTGTCGTGGAGAGACGAGGACGATGGAAACAAGGCAGAGTCGTTGGGGGTATAATTGTAATTTCGTATGCTTTTTCTGAATTCTCCCTTGAGATATAAGACAAAAGCCCACAGAAACAGATACAAAACAGAGACAGCCCGGCAACAACACGCTGCCAGTCGTTGGTCTCAGAGAGGAACAAACGCTGGGCTTATTTTTTCAACGACGTCACGCGACTAAGACTATCGTCTGAGACCTAGGCGCGCCCTTTTTTAAAGGACAAGTTGTTGCTTTTTATATTTTAAAAAGTACAAATACAGCTATGTTGTTATGAAACACGATCATATTAGACACACTACCACAATCAACCTAGCTACCACACGAAGCACAAAATGTACAAGGAGACACCTCGAGGTTGCCACAAAGTGTCATCGTCATCACTTCTTAGTGAGCCAACAACTCCGGCTTCACGAACGACTTCCCAAACAGAGCCTCACAGACGGCACTGAACTCTATATCGGTCTATGCCAACAGTTGGCCACATATGCCAAGGACAGAGACTCGACTCTAAATACACGCTTCACAAGGGAATTATGCTAGACTTGTGTCGACTCAGTACTCTGCAGAGCCACCGGCAGGGGTCATCGTCGTCGCCTAGACACACTCCACCGCAACTCCGACTACACAACAATACAAAAAAGAAGAAGAACCCATCGAAAGAAGAAGAACCCATCGGACACGCCGAGAAGAACCGACTACCGAAGCCCAGCCTCGACCCAACCTCAACTCGACACATCATCTATGCCCAACTGCAACATGAACATTGCATAGCTACCAGGCACAAGCCCCCTTCTTCGAACCCATGATCGAGGCGACTCTGAGACGATGCCCCGAAGAAGGAAAGAGACGCAGTAGCGTCTCAATCTCCCGATCCCGGATACGAGTTTTCCCTTCGAAGTCAAGGCCGCAGGAGGAGGAGTGAGCACACCTCGATGACGATGCTTCCAGAGAAGTCTGTGGCACCCTTAGGCACCACCATCGCTAGCTCCGTCCAAAACTGGAACAACGATTTCTCCCTGAGGTGCTTAACACCTGCAACTAGAAACAGCCGCCCACGAGCCACCACCAAGCACATCGAAGCACGCCGACCACACCCATGCCAAGGTCATCTCCACACCTTCAGGCCGAGCACACCAATGCAGGTACCGAAATCCTCACCGTTATCCACCATACTCACTGCCAACCGAAGCCGAAGGGCCAAATGCGGGTGTTGACCAGATCTGGTGCCTCCAACCACCACCAAGAGGACGGAGGCGGTAGCCGCCCAAACACCAGCCCACTGGAGCTCAAGGAAGCAGGAGGGGGCTTCCACACTTGACAATGCTGATACTTATTTTCCTTCGGAAAGCTTTACCTGTTGCAGATGACCATACTTTACATCCTCCTGTCTATGCACGAGCATGTTGCCTTTCCCAGCCTAACCCATCCACCCTCGGTAGAAACCCTAGATGTAGTGCCCCTTCTTACTCTCTCCCACCATTGTTTTCACATAGGAGTTGCGCTCCACTCCTACATCCTCTCCCTTGGCGATAAGGCTAAGGGGGCGACAAATACGAGCCCATTGGCTCAATGGAAGAATATAGGGATGTGTGCTACCACACGTGGATGCGTGGAAGAGGAACAAGGTGGCACTTGTTGAACGTAGGGTGTCCGTAGAGGTCCAAAGGTTACTGAATCCGATGCCTCCACCATGGTGGCCGTCCTACTTTTGATGTTGACAACAAGGCCGCCATGGATGGCATGCCTGCCATGTCCCGTGCTCCAGAGCAGTGGCTCCGTGTTGCCGCTATGGAGAACAAGGGCGTCGAGGGAGTGACTGCCTCATCTATGGCGCCTTCTCCCCCAATGGAGCCGTTCATGGTGATCTTTATATCTCCCTCAACCAGGTCACCCTCACCAACTTGGGTTTATAAATATTTTGCTTAACAGAGTGGATATAGGTTAACAAAGAAGCTTCCATATATTCAGAAATCATAGTGGAAACAATAAAGTAGAACAATAAACAATAATAATGGCTTTCAAGTTCCCTTACCAAACCAACCTACTAATAACACAACGCTCCCTGGCAACATCGTCAAAAAAGTATCTTGATGTCTCCCAAGTGCAGAAGATCTATTGTAGTACCTTTCAATATAGAAAAGGTTGTCAAACCCACGAGGATCTGAAGGTATTGGTTAGCAAGTTCAACAACTATAATAAAAGATACTAAGGTTTTTGTGTTTTTGAGGTTTAAAGTTTGCAGAAAAGTAAGTTGTTGTAATGTAAATTGCAAGTAAGTAAATTCTCTTTTCAGAGAAAGCCCAATCCTCTATGCAGTAAGAGGAGAAGCTCAAGTATGTGTTCTTATATGTAACTAATGTTCTTGCGACATGGATTTACTTAGCGTAAATATTTCTACAACAACATGATGAGCATTTTTTCAAGTTTAATTCTTGTTGGATAGAGCCTAAAATAGGCGCATCCATATACATGTGAAAATATGACTATAATGATTGGTCCTAAGGCCATTTACATGTGCAAACAAAGGATTCATTAAGACATAAAAGTTCAACCACTTCTTTACATTCTAAGATCCCTAATCAAGAACCCCCTAATGCAACTCAAAGTCTCGGGAAACGGTTTCTGTCATTCCGTCCCTCCCTACTCTCTTTATTACACTAAAGTGCAGCCCTATGAGCCCATAAAGGTGAAGTAATATGTAGTCGATATTCACATAGTACAATTATAGAACTACATACATGATTAAAACTTGACCAAATACTGATGCCATGAAATATAGAAATCATAGCCAATTCATCCTATGCCCTCAGGAACATGGGGAACTACTCACAACAATGAACCATGATATCGATAAGTGGCATATGGAATACAACACAATCTGAAAATATAACTTCACTACAAAATAATGACAAGTTGCCAAGCATAATCATGCACACATCACTAGAAAAATATCCAAGGTTCAATCTACCAAAAATTATGTGGGGAATTATGTCGATCTTGAGATGGAGATGGTGCTAATGTTGGGGATGATGAATATGGTGATGGAGAGTCTCCCCTATAAAAAGGAGTGGTGGTGACAATTGCATTGGTTTGCCCTCTCCGGAGGCCTCAGAGCAGCAGGATCTACCATCTCCCGGAGTAGGAGAAGACTTTTTCCTCCACCGCCGCCTCTATAAATCTTGGGAAAATTATGGCCTAGGTTTTCTGCCGAGACAAGAGAGTGCTAAAAAGAGGGAGACGAGATGACGCTCGAGGCCCAAATGGGCCTAGGTGGCACGACATAGTAAGGTGGCCGCACCACCTGGGATCATTTGGCCCTCGTGGCTCCCCTCCCATGGTTCTAGTGCCATAGGTCCTTCTCCCGATGAAAAACTTCCGTTATATTTTTCCCTGAATTAATTAGTGTCCAGAAGGGACTTTGTAGTAAAATCCTGTAAATCATCTAAAAATGCATAAACAATGGTGAATTGATGCAAATAACAATATAAACTAGATCTACATGTGGATATTATGATGATAAAAAATGCAAGTATCACTAAGGCGCACGAGCTTAGGAACCTTGACCAAAAAGGGTGGCGCAGGAGGTTGCACTGGTGGAGGAAAGGTGGATGGTGGCGGCGATCTAGAGGGTGGCTGGGCTTGGGGTGGAGAGGAGAACCAGGGGCTAGGGCAAAGCTCAACCCATGCACGCGAGGACGACAACAACGACATGAGATTGCAAGGGTGGGCGACGAGCGGAAGCACACGCAGGCTACTCAATAGAACGCAGCGGTGCTACAGTAAACAACGAGACCTTGTCTAGGAGGACACCATGGACCAAAGGAATTTCTTGCTCTTTTTTAGGATATTGGTGAGAGGCTTTGTGATATTTGAGAAGTTTTGGATGAACTGGCGGTAATAACTAGCCAAACCGAGGAAGCTCCAGACTTCTTTGCTTTTACAGTCTCTAGGTCGACAGCAATGCCTTTAGAATATAGGACATGGACAAGGTAGGTGACTTGAGGAAGCTAGAATTCACACTTGAAAAATTTAGCATAGAGGCGATGATAACGAAGTTTAGTGAAAACAAGACGTAGATGTTCAATATGCTCCTCTTTGATTTTGGAGTAGAGGAGGATATCTTCGAGATATACAAGGACAAACTTGTCGAGGTATTTCATGAAGACAGAGTTCATGAGACGAGAGAATGTTGGAGGAGCATTGGTTAGACTAAAGGACATTACCACAACGAGTAGTGAACACTGTTTTAGGAACATCTTCTTTGCAGAATTTGATTTAGTGATTACCTCTTATATATCAAGTCCAACTTTGAGAATACATCAGCATTGGATCTAGCTGATGAGTGCATATTTGAAGCATTTTTACTTAATATTTTTTGCATTTATAGCAGTATGATTTTGGTATTTTATCGCACTCACGCACACCTTTTATGCTTTTTAGCATGATCCTAAAATACTAAGTCAATAAAGAACATATCAATAAGAAATGTCATATTATGTGTTAATATGATATTTTGACATGATAAAAGTCAACTATATGAATTTCCATGCTACTGGGCAAAAGGAGGACGCAAGAAGAGACACTAGGGGCCATAACCATCATTAGTATGGGGGAAGCCCGCCATATTACGCACCCATACTGACCTCCAGCAGCTTCACCTTGTCGAATACTTTCACCTCGTGTAGATGGATCTGATATCCGACATTCACGGACATCGTAAACACCGAAACTCCACCATTGGAAGGGATTTATAGGAGGAACTTGCACAAATGCATCATCCCTACTACTACACGGATCATTGGAGGACAAGGCATGCATCCCCTTCATCATCAACTGCCGCATATCCATCACCAACATCATTCCCATCTCATTCACCTTCATTACTTATAACCCCAATTACTATTGTGGATATGTACTCGAATTCCTCCATATACTGTCATTCCATACATATGATTATGATGATGTTGTTAACTGTCTCCATGTGTGAGTAGTTTACCTTGTTCTCGGGGGGATGGAGAAACCCTAACAATATTAGAATATGAAATGAAGAAGATCTACAACTTTTTTCTATGGTTATATGTTAGTTTTCTCTCTAGATATTATGTGCCGTCGACCACATAATATCTGAGGGCTAGAGAGGAAACTACCCTTGGAAGTATGATATTGCATATGACGTGAAGTGACATACCATGCTTGGCGCTCTACCATATGGACAAGGGGGATAAGTAGAGATTCACTAAGCTCATATCAATATCCACGGGGCAACCTTTAATTGTAATGGATCAATAGGTGGTTGCCGAAGATCGTTTAAGTGGGTATTTAGAGATGTGAGGGAACATCTTATTATGGAGCTATAACCACACATGTCATAACAAAATACATAGATTTATCCTACTCATAATTAATATCGATGCTAGTGGTGGAACCTAAATCCTCGAGAACATTTCGCCTTACTAAATTTCTATTACAGTTCTCATTGCACTCATTTACTTCATTGCATTCTTTACTCTTTTGCAAACAAACAACTCTTTCAAAACACCATTACTTGTGATCAAGGGAAGCTACTAAGTATCCTTTTATAGATAGTGACGAGGGGCATTAAGACCCTAACCAAATAGCTCTTTGTGGTTCGGTACTCTTACTTTTAAAACTAGCTATAGTTGATATATGCACTTGCAGTCATCACTAGCCACAAGTTTTGAAATGGGACAAAGAAGTCAGTTATACCTTTTTACTTTCGTATGTCCTTGTATCCTAAGTCGGACTGAGATCCAAAGTGGAGATCAGTGGATGGGAGCCTGTGACATCCCTATCCCGTGTTCTAGGGTAGCGACTTAGCATATTAGAAGGGATGGTAATGGAGCGTAGGTCCTATGACCGAAACTCGTTACAACGGGTGGACTGCGGGGTCCTATCAAAGGCCAGTGATTGTCTTGAATCTTAAATGAGCCTCTAACCAAAGTAAGTTTGAATGGGACGGCATACCCTATTATGCACTCAAACTTAAGATCATTTGTGGGAAAGTAGTGCATCTCTCGACGGTTTATGAAACATGACATGCTACTCCCTATCATGGGAAAGGATTGCTAACACAACGGAAAAGGGATTCCGTGAAATCCTGTACAGTCGTGAAGGCTAACAAACACAGTTTTGAAAGACTAAAAAATACCTTTTCCAAAAACCTGATTTCGAAAACTAAGCATAGGCCCAGGATTATTATCCATGACTTTAGATTGAGAATGAGACAACCAAAATATAACTTGTTGAGTACACTCATACTCAGTCTATACTTCTTGAACCCTTGCTTAGGTACCATGAAGACAGAAGACACAACTACTGCAGAAGACATCACCAAAGAGGAGGTTTATTACGATGGACCTAACCTCTTGGGAGGAATTGAAGGCATAGATTACAGAATAGAATTTGGAACATAGGAAAAAAGCGTAGAATTAGAAGAATAGTTTTGCACGTATAAGATAGCCGGTCTGGGGAACCTATACAAATAAAGTTCCAACGCTCGAATGGTGCTTATCTTACAAGTTCCATTATATCTCAAGCTAGCATTTTTAAATTGGGATTTCTATTTTTGTGCCCTTGGTTCCTTAGTTGTACTCACTTTTCCCCATCTGCTTAACTTTTCCTCACTTTTGACCATCTCCTATGAAACTCTCACACGGTCTGAAACTTGGTGTCTGTCAGCCTTGCTGTTACATGCTTACAAGTGGGGCCGTATTCAGTCGGGTCCCATAGTGGACCCTCGCCATTACGGGCTGATAAGTGGGGTCGCATTTCCTCGGGTCCCATAGTGGACCCTTGCCGTTACATGCTAACTGTCAACACCCGGATTTTTAATCCCAGATGCCTGTTATGCCATACATCGCAATCCCAGGATTACCATTTTTGCGAGACATAACATATTGATACCATAGTTCATCATCCATTACAATCCGTAATAAAGGTCTTACAAATAAAGGATCTCATGATCCAGTCTTAATACAATCAACGCGGCGGAATAATATAATAACGGTAGCGTGGGCGAAGCTCCATCTTCATGGTCACAGGAAATGCTGACGATGGGAGATGATCCTAGTTGTCATAGACTTCCCATTGTCCATAATCCTGGTAGTCCTCCTCATAGTCTGGCCACGGGAATTGCCAGAGACAAATCCATGAGTACTCTTTAAGTACTCGCAAACTATCACTAACAAGTAAAGAGGTTTCAAATATGAATCCTAAGCTCTAGATTGTTTTGCAAAAATCCAGGTTTTCCTTAACTGAGTTCAGAAGCAAAGAAAATTAATCTAAGGTTTTATAACACCTAAGTGGGAACTTAGTTTTCATGTTCACAACCCAGTTGTGGTCAAGTCAAAGTCATGATTCATTTTACAAGTCATTTTGAAAACATGTGACGACGGAACAATATGGCCACTCCAACTGTCCATAATCACGGACACGAGTATTCGAATAGTTTGACGCTCTGCAGAGGTGGTACACTTTCACCACAACATTCGATACATCCGTCAGGAACAATCCTAAATCACCATACTCAGTATGCGGATAATCAATCCTAACCTTTCAATTACACACCCTAGTATAGGCACCTCTCCTATGAGTTTGGCCTCCCAACCATGACCATCTGTCATCTTGGGAAATGCACAGGTGGTCAATCATCATGAGGTAGCCTCAGCTCAAACCTCGGCTGCAAGGGAACCCATACTAAGGTATATAAACTTCCAGTCAAGCCCTACCCAAATTCAGGTATTGTGGTTGTACGGTAAAATTGGAATGGTGTCACATCCAAACACAACCATCAATTTTATAAAAGGGCTAAGGCTCATGCCTCAACATTTTCATCATCAAAAATAATCTGGTCCTCATAGCACAAGTCAAAACATCTCATTAGAATGACTCATCATTCTAAGGTTTTCATAATCCTTTTCACCAAGTATTCCCATCTAAAGTGATCAAGTTTTATGCTTAGCACTAGCCACTGGGGGTAAACACTAATGAGTGGTTATAATCAAGTGTGACTTATCTAAGTCCAATCTCAGGCCTCAGGATGACATCTAATTCTATCTATCTTAGGCCAAGTTTTATGCTCCTTATTCTACCTCTAAAATCTTTCCAAAATTCACAAGCACTAACGAGAAGTAAATAAAGAACTTTGATAAATAAATAAAATAATCAAGCTTGCAAGTAAAACTGGGATTTGGTATAATTAGGTGGTATAATCACATATGCTTAAGGCATCTAGTTTGCATAGTTATCATGCAAGTGTTAGCTTGCAAAGTTCTAGCTTGCTTTGTGCAGTGTAGTGGTCAAAGTTCTCCTCTGCTTCCTCTTTGTAGTAGTCTCCTTCCTCTTCGTATCCTTGGTCGGTACTAGCGTCTAGAAATAAATACGAAGTACACAATCACCAAACAATACTTAACTACTTCTATTTAGCACACAAAGGTTCACACTAGATGATCTAGCATCATCACAATCATCACAAGAATTAAGGCAATAGTCTTATTTCTTTTATTTTAGAAAAGTAATTTCTACTCATTGAAAAACTACTTAAGATTTAATATTCTCCAATTAAAACATGGATCCTGTTGACACATGTCATCACCACATATTTTAATACTTGAGAATGTGATTTAAAGTGGTTTCACAATTTAATAATGTTTAACCTTATTATTTTAATTAATTAAAGTGAATAGAAATTCCTATGGGCCATTGTTTTATTACTAGTCCATTATTACTGGAAGTAAACTTAGATATTTTTATATATTTAGAAAGGTCTTGTCAAATGTGATTTTTGAGAGTTGGAATCAACTCAAAATCATTTATGGTTGAGTTTTGAAAAATATTTGAATGAAGAAAAGTCTCTGCCTTGTTATTTTTACTATAGGTGATCCATAATTTCAAATGGTTTGAATCCAACGGGCTTGGATTAAGAATTTCCATACCTTTCTAACAAAATTGGTTTCATGGTATTTGGTTCAGTAAAACTCTCTGGATTGGTTTTTGAATTAACAGACAAAACTAGGTTTGAAACTAAATAGATAAATATAAATTCAAAGTACTAGGTCGCGCGGGAGAGCTAGTTGGGCCGGCCCACTGCGCATAGCACGCGCGGGCTGGTTAAGTGGTGTCCCAATGCGTTAGTGAGACGGGGGTTGGCGAAGGGGTACGGGGCGATTATGACCGTAGGATTAGACTAAGGATCAATGGCTCACGACCATCGTCCTCGTTGAACAGAACACGACAGGGGCTAACCCTAGCATGGCTAGTGGGGGTCTAGGGCGGTTCACCGGGGATCAGGCGATGGTCGGTGATGGGGGCGAATGAAGAAGTCGACGACGGTGGTTCTCCTGGTACTGGCGGCTCCTCCTGGGGTGGCTCCAATCGTGGTGCCCTTCTCCTCCAGCAGCGACTGGCTCCGGCGAAATTCCGGCGAGGGAGAGCTCGCCTTGCTCCGGGAAGAGGTGGGAAGGATCAGTGAGATGTGGAGAGTGAACTGGTGTGAAGAAAACGAGCGGGGGAGACATACTTTTATAGGCGAGCGAGAGAGGCCAAGCTACATGGGCAGTGCTCGTCGGGGTCGGGGTTACAGCGAGCTACGGGCATGGCTAAGGCTAGGGGACGGTGCACGGTCTCTTGGCGGTGCTCAATGGCTTAATGGCGCGACAAGGGGCGATGTGGTTTGGTCAGAACGCGTTGGTGCTCTGAGCGGCACCGACAACGTTTTTGACGACGCGCAGGCGCTCCTGGTCATGCGGCGGCGAACATGCATGTCTAGTGGTCTCCTGGGACGCTGGTGATCGCAGGAACGGGCGTCGAAGGCGAGGCGTGGTCTGTGCAAGCATTTCAAGCGCGGCGAGCTGGCGCGCTCTAGACATGGCAGAGACAAACTAGGCCCGTGTGTTCTTGGTGGTCCACTGCTTGTCAAGGCTCGAGGGCTAGACAGGGGGTGACGATGGACGGTGGCGTGCCTCCTGGACATGGTGGCTAGGCACGGCGATGGCTGGTTCTAGCTTGCCATGGTTGGCTGGCCAGGGTTGGCTCGGGCATACACGACATGGTGCATTTGTAGGGGTCTAGGCTGGTTTAATACACTGGTTGTCACTGGGAGAGACAAGGATGATCAATGGGGAACAAGGTTTGGAAAGATTACTGCTCAAAACAGTGAAGTTTGGCAGAATTTGGTTTGTGTCTCCTGGTGTTTGATAAAATGGGCGCAAGAATTTTATATTTGAATTTTTGGATGAAACTTGGTGGTTCCAATGGTCACATACTAGGTAGTATCTGGTTGATTAGATTTGTCGAGGTGAACTGGTTTGGTTGGGTTTTGAGAAATGGTGATCTTACCATATGAACTAGATTCAATTTTTAAATGTTATTTGAATAGGGTTGCCAAATGTTTCTGTGGGTTTGCAAGGTCATTTGAACTAGCACCAAAATCTACACATAAAATAATAGCACCAAATTCACATTAAATAATCAAGCAAAAATATATATGAATGCATGCAAATGCAATGGAATGAATTTTCTACACTAAACTATTCAAACCAAATAGTACTGAACACAAAACCAACTATTTATAGTCTAAATAAACTTAAATTTGCTTTAAAATCATTTTCTAAATAATTTATATAGCCAAAATAAGCTTATATTTGATTGTGTAAATAAACCTAATTTTACAGAAGCAAACTACAAATTCAAGCCCACAGTAGTGTAGGATTTATTTTTCTGAATCCAATGATATATTATTTGCATTTTTTTGGATAAGCAGAACAAAAGTTATGATTTTTACAAGTTTAAATCTCTAATAGATTCAAAAATAGATTTTAAATAAAAATCTCAGACACGTGGCTGTAACTGATTGGCCCTTACCGCTTTGCGCGATGGGCCAACATGGGCCGTAGGATTTAAGTTAGATCCTGTGTCTCAGATCTAAGCGTACCCCTTCGTTAAGTGATCTAATCAGATCCACTAGATTTAGATCTAACTGCGCTGGTTGCTTTGACCAAAGACTAGCGGCACACGTGGCTACAACACTGTGGGAGCGACTGGCGGCGGTGTTCCAGCGATTGCAGAGGGGGATAGGGGCTGCGCTGTGGCTTACCAGCGTCGCTAGGTCGCGAGGATGCTCAACGTGGCTTTGGCTTGGACGGGGGTGAGCTGCTATGATCGCTAGGGCTCGTTGGAGTTGCGAGCAGAGACGGTTTCATGCGGGCGGCGACGGAGAAGACGAACTGGGCCACCCTAGCACAAACCAGAAGCATCAACATGTGCACAAGGACCAGGCGAACATCATTGTTTGAACTAGAGGTCAGGGGGTGGTCGCATATTACCAGAACTGCTCGCCGGAGACGAGGGTGGCATCGGGTGTTCACGGCGCTTGATAGAGCCGACATTCTGGGGCAGTACAAGGCGAACCAAAGGCACAGTAAGCTTTGCAAGGACAAGGTAAGCACGATAGTATGAACGAGAGGGGGCGGGGTAGACGGTGCTCACCAGAATACCTCGTCGAAGTTCGTCGGACAGCGGTGTTTTGAGCTCAAATGCGCGCAGCCTGGTGGGGTTTTGGCGAGGAAGTTGGGGGAAATGACCGCAGTGTGGAGGGGTTTAAGTAGCCAGCGGGGCGAGGGAATCATGTAGAGGATCAATGGAAATTAATCCCGAAATCAACACGACATTGATGGGGGAGGAAATGGGCGGCGACGGCATCTGCGCGCGCGGGGTGGGAAAGACGACGCTGAGCTGGCACGGGGCCACTGGCAGTGTCAGCAGGGTAAGGCGAGCGCGGGTGAGAGAGAGGGGAGAGGGGAAAATGGACCGGGTGGGATGCTGGGCCGCTTCTGGCTCTGGGCTATATAGCTGGCGCATGTTTTTATTTTTTCTTTTTGTTTTTATTTTTCTATTTGATTTTTCAGGAATGGTTTTGAAGCCTTTTTCAAACTTGTTGGAATTCAAATCTTTTTTGGATTTTTGTCGTGTGAACCTTACACTCAAATGTGTGTCAAACACTTTTGTTTAATCAAATGCACTTTTATCATTTGAAAATAAAATAAAACCATGCCTTAATGATATATAAATAATAGGCATAAAGTTGGTTTTATTTGGAGTTTTGATTTGAAATTTTTTTTGCAGGTCATGAATGCTATGAATACATGAATGCAATGCATGCCTTTCTAATTCATGAATTTTGGGATGTTATACAATAGCTTCATGGCGTGGCAAGGGGCGGTGCGGTTTGGTCGGAACACGCTGGTGCTCTGAGCGGCACCGACGATGCTTTTGACGATGCACATGTGCTCCTGGTCGCGCGGCGGCGAACGGGCATGTCTAGTGGTCTCCTGGGACGGTGGTGATCGTAGGCATGAGCGGCGAAGGCGAGGCGCGGTCTGTGCGAGCATGCCAAGCGCGGCGAGCTGGTGCTCTCTGGACATGGCAGAGACAAACTGGGCGCGTCTGTTATTGGTGGTCCATTGCTTGTCAAGGCTCGAGGGCTGGACATGGGGTGGTGGTGGACGGTGGCGTGCCTCCTGGACATGGTGGCTAGGTGCGGCGATGGTTGGTTCTAGCTTGCCATGGTCGGCTGGCCAGGGTTGGCTCGGGCATGCACGACATGGTGCATTGGTAGGGGTCTAGGCTGGTTTAATACACTGGTTGTCACTGGGGGAGACAAGGATGATCAGTGGGGAACAAGGTTTGGAAAGATTACTAATCAAAACAATTAAGTTTGCATAATTTGGTTTGTGTCTCCAGGTGTTTGATGAAATGGCCGCAAGAAATTTATATTTGAATTTTTGGATAAAACTTGGTGGTTGGAATGGTCACATACTAGGGAGTATCTGGTTGATTGGATTTGTCAAGGTGAACTAGTTTGGTTAGGTTTTGAGAAATGGTGATCTTACCATATGAACTAGATTCAATTTTAAATTGTCATTTGAATAGGGTTGCCAAATGTTTCTGTGGGTTTGCAAGGTGGGCTTGGGTTCACTTTTACTTGGTCTTGCAAGGGGTGAAAAGAATTGGATTTGTTTCTGTTAGAAATCTTGGACTAGAAACACTCAAAGTGGTCTAGTGAACAAGATTGGCAAAAATGACCATTTGCTTACATATCTTATTCTTGAATTTCTCTTCAATCGATTCTGCTTGGAAATGATTTAGATGATGTTGTTTTCATCTTTAAACCAATCCTTGCCATTCATAACAATCACATGTCCATACAAGCATTCATGCATTTCATATTAATAAAAGTTTTTGTTAACCCTAAATTTGAGTGATTGGAAATGAAGTAGATGAATTTTCTGTGAAAGAAAGGGATATGAGTTGCGACAGCTGAGGGACATGAATGATGTGGTACATTAAGTGTCATAAATCTCAAGAATGTTACTGGAAGCATGAAGCAGTCGAAGTTAGAGTTCTAAGAAAAGTCATCTTGGAAGATTACGCCTTGTCTAGAGTTGCAAGAATGATATGAATGCAGAGGTTAGTTTACATTTGTATAGATTCTAGAAGGTCTGATGCCACTGCCTAAACTTGGGTCTCCTTAGAATCGAAGACCTTGATTAATATTTTTGGGATGTTAGAAACCTTCCCTCCTTACACAAAATCTCGTCCCGAGATTTGAGAAAAAGAAAACTAGGATTTAAAGAGATCTATAAACTCCGTCCTAATGTAGTCTTCTCGCTCCCAGGTAGCTTCTTCTTCGGTATGGTTACTCCATTGGATCCTGAGAAACTTGATACTCTGGGTCTTGGTGGTTCTGAAAGCTTCCTCCAAAATACGGATGGGTATTTTGGGATAGGTCAGGTCATCATTTATCTCTATGGTCCTATGATCAATATTCTTGAAAACTTCGATCTTCTCCAGGACTTCTAGGCATTTGTAAAGTAACGAGATATGAAACACATTATGCACAGCTGACATCTCCTCTGGCAGTTCCAGTTGATACGATACTTCTCCTCGACGATTCAGAACCTTGAAGGGTCCGATATATCTGGGGGCTAACTTTCCATTGAGCTGGAAACGTTGCATTCCTTTCAAGGGTGATACTTTGAGATACACAAAATCTCCAATATTGAAGGCTATGTCTCGACGTCTCTTGTCGGCATAAATCTTCTGTCTGGATTGGCGGTCTTGAGGTGCTCACGGATCTTGTGAACTTTCTCTTTGACTTCTCGTAGGATGTCGGGTCCGAAAATCTAACTCTCTCCTACTTCCGACCAATTCAAAGGGGTACGACACTTCCATCCATACATGAATTCAAATGGGGCCATTTGCAAACTGGCTTGGTAACTGTTGTTGTATGAACATTCTGCGAAAGGCAGACAGTCTTCCCATTTAGATCCATATTCTAACACACAGGCTCTCAACATATCTTCGAGTATTTGGTTTACTCGGTCAGTTTGTCCATCAGTCTGAGGGTGATAAGCTGTACCAAAATCCAGTCGAGTTCCTAATCCTTCTTGGACTTTCTTCCAAAACCTCGAGATAAACTGAGTTCCTCGATCCGACACAATGTTCTTGGGGACTCCATGCAAACTGACTATTCTAGCAATGTACAACTCTGCTAGTTTCGAACTCTGGTAAGTGGTCTTGACTGGTAAGGAATGGGCTACTTTGGACAGTCTATCTACTATGACCCAAATAGAGTCATTTCCCCTACTAGATGTAGGCAAACCGGTGATCAAATCCATTCCAACTGAATCCCATTTCCATTCCGGAATCTGCAATGGTTGTAACAGTCCTGCGGGTCTCTGATGTCCCACCTTGACTCTCTGACAAATATCACACTTGGCTATGTAGCTTCCAATTTCTCTCTTCATCATATGCCACCAAAATTGCTCCTTCAAATCCTGATACATCTTCGTTCCTCCGGGGTGGATAGAATAAAGAGTATCATGGGCTTCTTTCAAAATAGCTTGTTTCAATTCTGAATCTGCTGGCACACAGATACGTCCTTTGTACCACAAAACTCCTTCGCCATCTTCGGAGAATTCGGGTACCTTTCCTGTACCGATACGACGTTTTATTCCGTCGATACTAGCATTTCCTTTCTGCGCCTCCTTGATCTGACTGATCAAAGTGGGTTGAAGTTCTATGCTAGCCAAAATCCTTCGCTTACTAGCTCTATTCTGAAATCTTCCAACTCCTTATGCAAACTTGGTTGCTCCTTCAGAATCATGGAGTTCAAGCGACATGGCAATCTGCTAAGGGCATCTGCTACCACATTGGCTTTATCGGGGTGATAGTGAATGTCAAGATCATAGTCCTTGATTAGATCTATCCATCTCCTTTGCCTCATATTCAGCTCCTTCTGGGTGAAAATATATTTCAGGATCTTGTGATCCGAATAAATTTCACAACGATTTCCCATGAGGTAATGCCGCCATGTTTTCAAGGCTAAAACCCCGGCTGCTAGTTCGAGGTCATGGGTAGGATAATTCTGCTCATGTTGCTTCAGTTGTCGGGATAGATATGATATTAATTTGCCTTCTTGCATTAGCACACATCTGAGACCGATATTGGATGCGTCACAAAACACATCAAAAGGCTTCGTAATATCCAGCATAATCAAGATTGGGGCTGAGATCAATCTCTTCTTAAGTTCTTGAAAACTCGCTTCACATTTGTCCGTCCATTCAAACTTATTATCTTTCTTTAACAATTGGGTCATGGGTCTTGCGATGCTCGAGAATCCTTCTACGAACTTGCGGTAGTATCCCGCTAATCCGAGAAATGCACGAACTTGGGTTTGGGTTGTTGGGGCTTGCCATTCTACAACATCCTTAACCTTGGCGGGGTCAACAATAATTCCTCTGACCGACACGATATGTCCAAGGAATCCTACTTCCTGTAACCAAAAATCACATTTGCTAAACTTGGCATACAACTGATGCTCCCTAAGGGTTCCAAGGATGGTCCTCAGGTGTAGCTCATGTTCTTCTTCTGATTTGGAATAGATCAGAATGTAATCAATGAAAACAATGAAAAACTTATCCAGGAAGTCCATAAAAATCTTATTCATGAGGTTCATGAAATAAGCGAGGGCATTGGTTAATCCAAAAGACATGACAGTGTACTCATACAATCCATATTTGGTAGTAAAGGCAGTCTTTGGAATATCCTCTGCGCGAATCTTGAGTTGATGATAACCAGTTCTAAGATCAATCTTAGAAAACAATTTGGCACCGGTCAACTGGTCGAACAAATCTTCTATCTTCGGCAGTGGGTACTTATTCCTAATGGTGACATCATTCAGCTTCCGATAATCCATACACGAATGGTTACCTCCATCTTTCTTATCCACAAACAAGACAGGTGATCTCCATGGCGACGCACTTGGTTGAATCAGACCTATCTCTAGCATAGCATCCATTTGCTTCTTCAGCTCTACTAATTCAGATGGTTCATACTATAAGGTCTCTGGGATATGGGTTTGGTTCCAGGGATTAGTTCAGTGATAAACTCGATATCCTGATCTAGGGGCATACCGGGCAATACATCTGGGAATATGTCGGGGTATTCACAGACTACTCTGACTTGGTCAATGGTTGGTTGGGATAGACTATTGTTGCACTTGAATTGACGGGGCAAGGTTTGAGATACATGCTCTACTGATATTCTGGCTGTACTAGTCATGATTATGGCTTTCTTGGCACAGTCGATTAATCCTTTATGTTTCGACATTCAATACATTCCTAGTACTACTTCCAAAACTTTTGTTCCAAGTACTATTAGATTAGCATAAAAATCTATGCCATGGATTCTAATAGGTATGGCCTTGCAAATTTCTCTAGCTTTGGTGGTTGAACTAGGTATTTGAAATATCATAACATGCTTCAATTTTGTTGGTTGAATCTTACTAGTGCATGCAAATTCTTCTGTAAGAAACAAGTGCGATGCTCCAGAATCAAACAACACTCTTGCAAGTACTGAGTTAATAGAAAACATACCCAGCACGACATCTGGCGCTTCTTCGGCTTCTTCAGCATTCATGAGAAACAGACGGCCATTGCGGTTGAGCGAATTCCCTGGGGAAAATATTCTTCCAGGCTAAACACGACGCTGCTGCTGAGCTAGAGCATTCACATTTGGGGCAGATACAAGCTTCTTGGGGAACTCATTGGAGTAGTGACTTGGTTCCGCATTCATAACAAGTCACCTGAGACTTGTCTTTTCCTGCAACAGGCACGACATTTCTTCTAGTCATTGGGGCAGTATTGGTGTTGGTGGCAACATTGTTGTTTTTGAACTTGGGCGGTGCATGGTTGAAATTGTTGGAGTTGTCGGGGTTGTTGTTGTGGTTTCCTCCGGGCCTTGGGTTTCCTCCTCCATGGTTGGGATAGGTCGGATGGTTCATCGGGGGTCTATTGTTTCTTGGGGCAAATCCTGCAGACGGGTTGGGGCGATACTTTGGGGTATGGTGGGTTCCTGGTTGATGCATCATTCGACGCTTGCGGCTTTCATTGGCTTGGTTGATTTTGCCTTCCATCTGAATTGCAGAATCCACTAAGACTTCAATGTAAGCAAACGGAATATTGACTAACACTGTCTGCATCTCATCATGCAGACCATTCAAGAATCTCTCCTTCTTCTTGGCTTCAGTGTCAATCTCATCGGGTGCATACCTAGCTAAGGACATAAATTTGTCACGATACTCAACTACTATCATCCTTCCTTGTTTCAACTCTCTGAATTCATCTCTCATCCTCTTGATTAAACCCGGTGGCACATGGGTTCGGCTGAACTTGAGTTTGAATTCATCCCAAGTCATCATTTGACCTCCATTCATGGCTTGAACGCTATTCCAGCAAGATCTTGCATCTCCTGCCAGATAGTGGGTGGCAAGCAGTACTTTCTCATTAGCCTCCACTCCTGCGACTTCTAAGTTGTTCTCCATGGTCTGCAGCCAATCATCCGCATATAAGGGCTCTTTAGACTTACAAAAAATGGGTGGATTGGTGTTCTGAAAGTTCTTGAGCTTGCATCCAGGGTTGTACTAGATTCCATGGACTTGATTGTTGTTGGCCATCTGAGCTATGTGTTGAAGGGTGGCTAATTTGGCTTGACGTTCGGCTCTTTCAGCTTCGCGGTCCAAAACCAACATTTGCAAGATTTGCAACATTGGGTTCGGGGATGAACTGCTTCCTCCGTGAGGCATCTGAAGATTGATATAGATCATGAGACAAGAGGGAATTCTAAGGTTCGGGGATTTGTTTTTGCAAAAGCTTTTGAATTTTGACTCAGGTTTTGCCACTGACAACTTTCTTTTCATTCATTCGTTCATAGCACACAATACAAACACACACCACAACAAGGAAACATATGGTTTTAAGAACCATTATGTGAAAATAAGATACAATGGGACCGGATACAACTCACTAACGCTAGTGCTCAAGTGCTACTACTCATCGGAATCGGTATCTTCCTCATCATCATCAATGAAGGCGGAGTCATCGTCATCAGTGTGGAAGTCCATGGCTTGATCCTCCAGGAAGTCATCATCGTCATTGAGATAGGAGTAAGGGTCTCCACGGATATCTTCCCCTACATTCTCTCTCTCCTCAAGCTACATGTCCCGCTCATGGATGGTCTCCTCCAAGTCCGTCACCTTGTGACGAAGGCGAGCAATAATGCGATCCTTCTTGTCGAGCTGACGGCGACGAGACTGGAGATCCTTCACAAGCATGGTGATGGTCTGGTCCTTCTTGATTGCGATCGCATAGTTGTGGTTGGCGTAGGAGCAGGCATTGTCCAACTCCTTCTGCCTGTCATACATCATGAAGCTGAAATGGTCCACCTGATGCTTCAGCTCCGGGTGACATGGTACCTCCAATGGCTATCCCATAGCATCACGCCTTGGGTAATACTCAAAGTGCGTGACCTTGACTTGATTGATGCTTTGCCCACACAGACGGGCAAGAGCTTCCTGCATGGCCCTGGCGAGTCGATCTAGCCAGTTGTTCTCTCTTAAGGTGAACTAGATTCCCTTTGAGGTGGGGGCTTCAATCTTCCCTCGGAGACTTGCAAAAATCAGCCATTGCAATTCTCCTCCTTGCTGATCGTTGAGCTGGGCTCCGAAGAACTTGGGGTGCGGGCGCTCCAGAAGTTCCGAGAGTTGGTCCAAATCACGCTCTAAGATGAGATCTCCTCCATTTCCCAACTGACAGAACTTGCTATACTTCACATCCATCTATAAGAATATAAGATGAGTAAGTTAGTAGAGTGATCAAGTGTGTCAAGTTTTATGTAAGTTTGCAAGAATTTTTGAAGGACATGAATTTTTATGAAAGAATCTAAGTGAGAAGAATGAGAATAAGTTTTCATAAATACTCACTTCTTTTGGTTTGGAAACTAATTTTTTGATTCAAGCGTCCATTCTAACTAGGGTCTCCTATGGTCAGGATGGCTCTGATACCAACTTGTCAACACCAGGATTTTTAATCCCAGATGCCTGTTATGCCATACATTGCAATCCTAGGATAACCATTTTTGTGAGACATAACAGATTGGTACCATAGTTCATCATCCATTACAATCCATAATAAAGGTCTTACAAATAAAGGATCTCACGATCCAGTCTTAATACAATCAACACAGCGGAATAATATAATAACGGTAGCGTGGGCAAAGCTCCATGTTGATGGTCATAGGAAATGCCGACGATGGGAGATGATCCTAGTTGTCGTAGACTTCCTGCTGTCCATCATCCTGGTAGTCCTCCTCATAGTATGGCCACGGGAATAGCCAGGGACAAATACATGAGTACTCTTTAAGTACTCGCAAACTATCACTAACAAGTAAAGAGCTCTCAAGTAGGAATCCTAAGCTCTAGGTTGTTTTGCAAAAAGCCATGTTTACCTTAACTGAGTTCAGAAGCAAAGAAAACTAATCTAAGGTTTTATAACACCTAAGTGGAAACTTAGTGTTAGACTAGACAATGTTGAGTCGGTTTTGATTTGTTAGAGTTTGTTTTAGAGTCGGTTTAAGTAATCTTGGTCGACAAGTTTTGTACCCTCATATATACTCTGTACCCCTCAAGCAATATTATTATGTAAGTCAATCAAATTTATATGGTATCAGACAATTAGATCCTAGGGCATGGTCCGTCACCGACGCTGCCCCTCCTTCCCCTCTCGACTACTTCACCAAAAAGGCCACCGCCGTCGCTTCCCTGGGTGACGCCGGCCAAACCTCCAACACCTCCCTTGCTCTAACCTCTCCTACCCTCCCAACTATCCACTATGCCGATACAATCTCAGATGTTAGCCCCTTTATTCCAATCACTTTTGATCTACCAAAGCATAACTACTACCATTGGCGTCATCTCTTCGAGGTTCATCTCAGTCGGTGCAATCGCCGTTCCCCGGCCTACCGATCCTCGCTGGGCCAAGGACAACCTCGCCATCATCCAATGGATCTACCAGCGGGTGTCCATTGAGATCTTCAATCTCGTGTTTCGCAATGCCACCAGCGTAGTCGCCCTCTGGGTGGCCCTTCGACAGCTTTTCCAAGACAATGTCGACGCCCGCGTCAACACCCTCCACACCGAGCTCTGCAACACCGTCCAAGGTGACTCTCCCGTCGGCGTCTACTGTCAAAAGCTCAAGACGATCGCCGATGAACTCCAGGAGCTCGGCGACCCCGTCGACGACCGACAACTGATCAACATACTCCTCGTCGGGCTCGATGACCGCTTCGAAAAGCAGGCCTCCTTTATTCCCATGATGGGGCCCCGTCCTACCTTCGCCGAGGTCCGATCTATGCTGCAGGGGGCCGACCGTGCCCTCTCAAATAAAGAGGCGCGCCATCAAGTTTTCGCCGCGATCCAGCGACCTCCTGCTACTCTTGCGCCTCCTCCTCCATCACCGGTGCAGCCACCTCCAGGGTGGCGCCCTAGTCCGAACTACAGGGGCAAAAACCCTATCTTCCGGCCGCCTCGATCACCCATGGCTCCTCCTAGTGGCCCGACGCCTCCAGCCCCGTCACCTCCTGCATCTCCTAGCTGGCGCCCGATGCACGACCCGTGGACAGGGCTTGTCCAGGCCTATCCCATGCCCTGTACCGCGTCCTCTTTGATTGGTGCTCCCCCGGCGTACTCCGGCGCCTGGACGCCGGGCATACGCCCCCATGCCGGCTCTCTGGGCCTCCTCGACCCTCGACCTTCGCACCAAACCTACATGAATGCACAAACCTACATGCCTGGTCCGACACACTACCAGCAGTACAACGCTCTAGCCCCTCCTTCGCTGTTTGCTGGTGCCTACATGCCAATCTACGCGCCATCACCACCTGCTCCGTTGCCTGCACCATCGCTGTCCTCTTCCTCGTCCCCAAGCTAGGACCAAGCGGTGTTTATCCAGGCCATGAACCACTTTGCTGCTCAAGGAAACTCAGGTACCGATTGGATTTTCGATTATGGTGCTTCTAGTCACATGTCTTCTTCGAATAATATGCTATCAAAATTTTCCTCATCACCTTTTTCCTCTATAACTCTTGGCAATGGTTCTACTATCCCTATCTCCGGTGTTGGTAATGCAAAACTTCTCTCACCCACAAAACCTCTCCTCCTTCGTAATATTCTTGTTGCACCTGATCTCATTAAAAAATTATATCTCCGTTCGACAATTCACTCGTGACAATCCTGTTTCTCTCGAATTTGACTCCTTTGGTGTTTCTGTGAAGGACTTTCTAACCAAGGCGGAGATCGCTCGCTTCAATAGTGATGGAGATCTCTACTCCCTCCATGGTGTTCCCACGGCCGCTCAACCCTCATCCATGGTTGCCTCGGTCGATCTTTGGCATCAACGTCTAGGCCACCGCAATAAAATCGTCTTAGATTCTCTCCTTAGTGATTTCTCTATTCCTTGTAATCGTGATAGTCCTAATTCAATAGTTTGTGAATCTTGTCAACAAGGAAAACATGTGCGTCTTCCGTTCAATTCTTCTACTTCTTCTAGTACTTTTCCCTTCGAGTTATTACATTGTGATTTATGGACGTTACCTATTGAGAGTATTTCTGGTTTTAAGTACTATCTTGTGATCTTAGATGATTACACTCATTATGCATGTACTTTTCCTTTACGCAAAAAATCCGATGTGCACACAATCTTTGTCAATTTTCAACGCTATGTTGCAACTCACTTCTTTCTCCCCATTCGGTTCATCCAATGTGATAATGGCAAAGAATTTGACAACTACCAAAATCATAATTTCTTTCTCCACCATGGCATTATCCTCCGTTTTTCATGCCCCTACACTTCCCCTAAAAACGTCAAAGCTGAGAGATCTCTCTGCACTATAAACGATATTATTAGATCTTATCCAAGCTTCTATGCCCCCACATTTTTGGGCCGAAGCTCTCCGCACAGCCACATATCTCCTCAACATTCGTCCTTGCCAACTAAACCCACAAACCACGCCATACTACTCTATCTTTCTATGTCATCCCAATTATCCTGAACTTCGAGTTTTCGGTTGTCTCTGTTTTCCAAATACCTATGTCACTTCACCTCATAAACTAGCCCCTAGATCTCTACCCTGCGTTTTTCTAGGTTATTCCGATGAGAACAAAGGTTATAGATGTTTCGACCCAGTTTCTGGTCATATTCATATCTCTCGTCACGTTACTTTCGTTGAAAACTCTTTTCCTTTTTCCACACATACATCTCCCCATGATTCTGTCTCCACCGATCCTTCTCCCTCGACTCGTTCAGCTACACCACCTAATCCCCTACACATCCCAATATTCCCTACACAACCCCCTACGCCCGAACCTACATCCGCTACGCCGGGCGTTTCGCTCACGGCAGTCTGCCGCCGTACCACCCTCTCCACACATGGCACATTCTCCCGCCGCTTCGCAAACCTCATCCGATGCATCACCCAACCCCACTATCACACCACCCTCTTCGGCACCCACTTCTAAGCATGATTCGTCTCCTTCCCCACAATTACCCTCCTATGTTATTCCTATTCCAGCACCCACCAATGATCATACTATGCATACCCGCGACAAATCTGGTTTTCGACTACCCTCCAAACGTCTTAATTTTTTAGCTCAACCCAGCCTTTCTCCCATCCCAAAATCCTACAAATCCGTTCTTCTCGATCCTAACTGGTCCGCTACTATGAAAGAAGAATACCACGCTTTAGTTACCAATGATACATGGCAGCTAGTTCCTCGTCCTTCTAATTCAAACATTGTTTCTGGTAAATGGGTCTTTCGTCAAAAATTTCACTCTGATGGTATGGTACTCTCTCTCGCTACAAAGCCCGCTGGGTATGCCGTGGCTATTCTCAACAACAAGGAATTGACTATGATGAAACCTTTTCTCCTGTTGTCAAACCAAGCACAATTCGCACCGTTCTTAGCATTGTCGTTTCCTCTTCTTGGCCTATTCATCAACTCGATGTCAAAAACGCCTTTCTTCATGGTTCTCTTCAAGAAACTGTCTACTGTCAACAACCTTTGGGTTTCAAAGATTCTACTTCACCCAATCATGTATGTCTTCTCATAAATTCTCTCTATGGCCTGAAGCAAGCACCTCGTGCGTGGTTTCAGCGCTTTTCTACATTCATCCAAACTATAAGGTTTCTTCCCTCTCTCTCCGACACATCTCTCTTTGTCTATCAATCAAATAATAACATTCCCTATCTCCTCCTTTACGTTGATGACATTATTCTCACAGCCTCCACCCAAACTTTTCTCAACTCTATCATCTCTAGGCTTCAACATGAATTCTCTATGCCTGATCTCGGTGTGCTTCATCATTTTCTAGGCATTGCTGTAACTCATGATTCTTCTGGCCTTTTTCTTTCTCAACAGCAATACACTCTCGATCTTCTCTCTCGTGCCGGCATGTCGGACTCCCAACCATCCCGCACCCCCATCGACACCACTTCTACCGGCGAATCATTCTCCGATCCCACTCTCTATCGAAGTCTCGCAGGAGCACTTCAATATCTCACTCTTACACATCTTGAAATTTCCTATGTTGTTCAACAAGCATACCTTTTCATGCATGATCCTCGACTTCCTCATTATAATCTAGTCAAAAGAATTCTTCGATATCTCAAAGGAACTCTTGATCATTGTCTTCATATTAATTCTTCTTCCCCAACAACTTTGACAGCATATTCCGATGCAGACTGGGCTGGATGTCCTGAGACTCGTCGGTCCACATCTGGGTACTGTGTTTTTCTTGGCAATAATTTGATTTCTTGTTCTTCTAAGCGTTAGTTAATGGTTTCTCGTTCGTCTTCTAAGGCTGAGTACCGCGCAGTTGCACATGCGGTTGCAGAAACGGTATGGTTGCGTCAACTTCTTGCCGAGCTTCATCGCCCAATTCAGCAGGCTACCATTCTGTATTGTGATAATATCTCTGCAGTTTATATGGCGGGCAACCCAGTTTAGCATTGGAGGACAAAACATATTGAAATCGACATACATTTTGTTCGCGAGAAGGTTTCTCTTGGACAAGTTCGTGTTCTTCATGTTCCAACCACGGCGCAATTTGCTCACATCTTCACCAAGGGGCTTGCTATTGCACCATTCATTGACATACGATCCAGTCTCAACGTCGTTGAGCTCGCCGATGAGACTGTGGGGGGATGTTAGACTAGACAATGTTGAGTCGGTATTGTTTTGTTAGAATTTGTTTTAGAGTCGGTTTAAGTAATCTTGGCCGACAAGTTTTGTACCCTCATATATACTATGTACCCCTCAAGCAATATTATTATGTAAGTCAATCAAATTTATACTTAGTTTTCATGTTCACAACCCTGTTGTGGTCAAGTCAAAGTCATGATTCATTTCACAAGTCATTTTGAAAACATCTGACGACGGAACAATATGGCCACTCCAACTGTCCATAACCGTGGACGCGACTATTCGAATAGTTTGACGCTCTGCAGAGGTGGTACACTTTCACCACAACATTCGATACATCCGTCAGGAACAATCCTAAATCACCATACTCAGTATGCGGATAATCAATCCTAACCTTTCAATTAAACACCCTAGTATATGCACCTCTCCTATGAGTTTAGCCTCCCAACCATGACCATCTGTCATCTTGGGAACTGCACAGGTGGTCAATCATCATAAGGTAGCCTCAGCTCAAACCTCGGCCGCAAGGGAACCCATACTAAGGTATATAAACTTCTACTCAAGCCCTACCAAAATTTGGGTATTGTGGTTGTACGGTAAAATTGGAATGTTGTCGCATGCCAACACAACCATCAGTTTTATAAAAGGGCTAAGGCTCATGCCTCAACATTTTCATCATCAAAAATCGTCTGGTGCTCATAGCACATGTCAAAACATCTCATTAGAATGACTCATCATTCTAAGGTTTTCATAATCCTTTTCACCAAGTATTCCCATCTAAAGTGATCAAGTTTAATGCTTAGCACTAGCCACTAAAGTTGGGGGTAAACACTAATGAGTGGTGATAATCAAGTGTGACTTATCTAAATACAATCTCATGCCTCAGGAAACATCTAATTCTATCTAACTCAGGCCAAGTTTTATGCTCCTTATGCTACCTCTAAAATCTTTCCAAAATTCACAAGCACTAACTAGAAGTAAATAAAGAACTTTGATAAAGAAATAAAATAATCAAGCTTGCAAGTAAAGCTAGGATTTGGTATAATCAGGTGGTATAATCACATGTGCTTAAGGCATCTAGTTTGCCTTGTGTAGTGTAGTGGTTGAAGTTCTCCTCTGCTTCCTATTCGTAGTAGTCTCCTTCCTCTTCGTATCCTTGGTCGGTACTAGCGTCTAGAAATAAATACGAAGTACACAATCACCAAACAATACTTAACTACTTATATTTAGCACACAAAGGTTCACACTAGATGATCTAGCATCATCACAGTCATCACAAGAAATAAGGCAATAGTCTTATTTCTTTTATTTTAGAAAAGTAATTTCTACTCATTGAAAAACTACTTAAGATTTAATATTCTCCAATTAAAACATGGGATCCTGTTGACACATGTCATCACCACATATTTTAATACTTGGGAATGTGATTTAAAGTGGTTTCACAATTTAATAATGTTTAACCTTATTATTTTAATTAATTAAAGTGAATAGAAATGCCTATGGGCCATTCTTTTATTACTAGTCCATTATTACTACAAGTAAACTTAGATATTTTTATATATTCAGAAAGGTCTTGTCAAATGTGATTTTTGAGGGTTGGAATCAACTGAAAAGCATTTATGGTTGATTTTTGAAAAATATTTGAATGCAGAAAAGTATGTGCCTTGTTATTTTTAATATAGGTGATCTATAAATTCAAATGGTTTGAATCCAACGGGCTTGGATTAAGAATTTCCATACCTTTCTAACAAAATTGGTTTCATGCTATTTGGTTCAGTAAAACTCTCTGGATTGATTTTTGAATTAACAGGTAGGACTTGGTTTGAAACTAAATAGATAAATCTAAATTCAAACTACTGGGTCGCGCGGGAGAGCTAGTTGGGCCGGCCCACTGCACACAGTGTGCACGCGGGCTGGTTAAGCGGTGTCCCCATGCATCAGTGAGACGGGGGTTGGCGAAGGGGTACCGGGGCGATTACGACCGTAGGATTAGACGAAGGATCAACGACTCATGACCATCGTCCTCGTCGAACAGAACATGACGAGGGATAACCCTAGCATGGACAGTGGGGGTCTAGGGCGGCTCACCGGGGCTCAGGCGATGGTCGGCGATGGGGGCGAAGGACAAAGTCGACGACGGCGGTTCTCCTGGTACTGGCGACTCCTCCTAGGTGGCTCCAATCGACGGCGCCCTTCTCCTCCAGTAGCGACAGGCTCCGGTGAAATTTCGGCAAGGGAGAGGTCGCCTTGCTCCGGGAAGAGGTGGGAAGGATCAGTGAGAGGTGGAGAATGAACTGGTGTGAATAAAACAAGCGGGGGATGCCTCCTTTTATAGTTGAGCGAGAGAGGTCGAGCGACATGGGTAGTGCTCGTCGGGGTCGGGGTTACAGCGAGCTACGATGTCAAAACCCAGATTTTTAATCCCAGATGCCTGTTATGCCATACATCGCAATCCCAAGATTACCATTTTTGCGAGACATAACAGAATTGGATACCACAGTACATCATCCATTACAAACCGTACATAAGTTCTTACACAAATAGGGATCTCATGATCCAGTTCTTAATACAACATCAAGACGCAGAATACGTAATAATAATGGTAGCGTGGGCTAAGCTCCATCTTCGGGGTCACAGGCAATGCTGACGATGGGATATGATCCTAGTTGTCGTAACCTTCCTGGGGTCCATCCTCCAGGTACTCCTCTTCATAGTCTGGCCACGGGAATAGCCAGGGACAAAGCCATGAGTACTCTTTAAGTACTCGCAAACTAATACTAACAAGTGAAAGGGGTTTTTTATAATAGGACACTAGGCTCTAGGGTTGTTTTGCAAAAGCCAGATTTATCTCTACTAAGTTTAGAAGCAACGAATGCTAGTTGAAGTTTTATAACACCTAAGTGGGAACTTGTATCTCATGCCACACCCTGTTGTGGTCAAGTCAAAGTCTCAATTCATTTCATAAGTCATTTTGAAAAGTCTGACGGGGGAACAGTATGGCCACTCCAACTGTCCATAACCGCGGACGCGGCTATTCGAATAGTTTGACACTCTGCAGAGATTGTACACTTTCACCACAACATTCGATACATCCGTCAGGAACAAATCCTGAATTCACCATACTCAATATGCGGATAATCAATCCTAACCTTTCAATTACACGCCCTAGTATAAGCACCTCTCCTGTGAGTTTGGCCTCCCAACCATGACCAACTGTCATCTTGGGTACTGCACAGGTGGACAATCTTCACAAGGTAGCCTCAGCTCAGACCTTGGTCGTGAGGGAACTAATACTAAGGTACATAAGTTTCCAGTCAAGCCCTACCCAATCTTCGGGTATTGTGGTTGTACGATAAAATTGGAATGGTATCGCATCCAGACAACCATCAGTTTTATAAAGGGCTAAGGCTCATGCCTCAATATTTTCATCACCAAAATCATCAGGTGTTCTGAAACACATGTACAAAACATTTCAATAGAATGATCCATTATTCCAAGGTTTTCATAACCATTTTTCCACCAAGTATTCCCATCTAAAGTTGATCAAGTTTTATGCTTAGCACTAGCATCTACAGGTGGGGGTAAGCACTAATGAGGTGTGGTAAACAAGGGGAGTTTAACTAAGTTTAATCTTATGCCTTAGGATGACATTAAGATTATCTAGCTTAGGCCAAATTTTATGCTCTTTATGCAACCTTCAATTATCTTTCTAATATCTACAATTTACTTAAGTAAGCTCTAAGTACTAGCTTTGATAAAGAAATAAAGTATAAAGCTTGCAATTAAAACTAGGATTGGTTTATCAAGTGGATATGATCACAAAGGCTTAAGGCATATAGTGGTCATGGTAACAAGCAAGTATTAGCTTGCATAAGTATCAGTATAAGCTTGCATTAGTAGGGTATCTTGCAAGTGTTAGCTTGCACATTCAATTGGCACTACTAGGAAAATGGCTATAGGTAATCAGCACATCCGTGGCTGACATGGTTGAAGTGCCCCACGTCTAAAATAGGCGTGGATCACCTATGGGCAGTGCCCTACTAGTAACTAGAACAACCGTGGTGCACATGACCATAGTGCGCCACATATATGTGTAGGCTAGGGCCCTGTTGGTCGCACGCCAAACATCTGTAGCGCACATAGGGTAGGTGCGCTACGGTTGTTTGTGTCAACCGTGGCGCACATGGAGGGGGTGCGCTACGCCTAAGCGCATGCCACCCTCTGCTGTGAAACGGACAGACACATCCGTGGCGCACTATGGCATGTGCTCCACGGATGTTACTCCTCCCTGTGGCGCACTAGGGCAGAGTGCGCCACGGATGTGTCATTTTTTTGACAGCACTTTATGTGCACATGTGTGACCACATCCACCACCCCACACTTCACTTTCCCCTTCTTCTTCCTCCTTAGATCATGTCGGGATATTCTCCTTCCCACCTCAATTTCTCCACCCATTCACCATTTTTAGGATGTAGAACTTTCCTTGGATGTTACATAAGTAATAGAGGAAGGTCTCCGGTCTCTCATCTCCTTCTTCGGTCTCGCGCGCGCACCTCTCCTTTCCATCTTTATCACGATCGGTCTCTCATCTCGGTAAGTTGTCCATGTAAGGATGTGTTCATGTGTATATGGATGATATGCTCATATGTGTGTAGATGATCGATGCTCATGATGTGTGTATGGAGAGGATCGATGGTCATATGTGTGTGTATATGGAGAGTATCGATGATGCTCATGCATGTGTGTATGCAGAGGATAATGATATGTTCATGTGTGTATGGATCGGTCTCTCTCTCTCTCTCTCTCTTGTGTTTGTATGTGAACAAGTTGCCATTTGTTTTGCCAAAATGTTGATTCATTTCCATTTTGGCAAGACTTTGGCATTTCGCAAAGGTCCTAATTTTAGGATAGGTCATGCCAAAATTTTCTATCGACCATTGCATGCATTCATTCATTATGTGGTTCTAATAGACTTCTAATTGTACCGTGTACACCGTGCAGGCAAAAATGGTCCGCATAATGAGCGAAGGCATTGTGGCTAGATTTTTGAAATGTGCGACGGCCGAAATGATAGGAAATAACAAGACGGATATAAGATGTCCGTGCAGAAGATGCAAACTCAACTGGGTGATCGACCCAGATTCCGGGAATCTGCAGGCGCACCTGCTCCGCCATGGTTTCATGGATGGATACACTCGTTGGATAAGCGATGACGAAGACGATGGAGACGGTGAAGGTGGCCAACATGACGATGATCATCATCACGGCGAGAACGGGCGAGATGATGAAGAGTCTCCTGGAGATGGTGAAGGTGCGGAAGCAGACCGGGATGATGATGATCTAGATGCCGGAGGAGCAGACGACGATGGAACAACGTCAGGCTGGGTGCGGGACCCTTATGTGCAAGAGTTGCTTCTCAAGCAGACGAGTAACGCCAGGGCTGCCGCTAGAGAGAAAGCCAAGCTTGCGCAACTTGAGGAAGACGCGGTTACTCCATTGTATGAAGGATGCAGGCCCGATGATACCCGGTTGGATGTAACTCTCAAGGCTATAGAGATGAAGGCAAAACACAAATTGAGCGACGCAAGCTTCGACGATATGATGGCATTCTGGCACGATCGTCTCCCGGAGGGGAACACATGTCCAACTAGTATCGAGGACTCCAAGAAAATCGTCTGTCCTCTCGATCTACCGCACGTTAGATATCACGTATGCATCAACGATTGCATCATTTATCGGGGCGAGGACGCGGAGAAAACCACATGTCCGATGTGCGGCGTGAGTCGATACAAGAAAGGGAAGAAAGCACCTCGAAAAGTGGTATGGTACTTTCCTATCACTCCTCGTCTGCAACGCTATTTCGTGGACCCTAAGGAAGCGAAGCTCATGCGATGGCATGCGGAAAGGAAGAAGCTGACACACCTTTCAGATGCTAGCCAGTGGAAAGAATTGGACCTCGAATTCCAAGAATTCGGTGGAGATTCGAGGAACATCAGGCTTGGTGCGAGCACCGATGGACTCAATCCGTTCGGTATCCAGAGCAGCACGCACAACACTTGGCCCGTGTTTGTATGGATGTACAACCTCGCTCCATAGTTGTGCATGAAGAAGAAGTACATACAAATGAGTATGATAATTCAAGGGCCGAAACAACCTGGTACCGACATCAATCTGTATCTCGGGCTGTTGAAAGAGGAGCTAGCCACGTTATGGGAATTTGGAGCCAATACTTACGACGCCGTCGCACAAGATTATTTCACTATGAGAGCCGCGTTGGTCACTACGGTGCAAGACTATCCAGGTTGCGGGTATATCTCGGGGCAGGTTATCCAAGGATTCTGCGCATGCGTTAGGTGCATGGATAACACAAGCTATCTCCAACTAGAGAAAGATCCAGGGTCATCGAAAACCGTGTTCATGGCGCACCGGAGGTGGCTCAGCAAGAATGATCCATGGAGAAAACGTGGAGACCTGTTCGATGGCAAATCCGAGACCCGAGGAATCCTAGAGCGTAGGAGCAGCGAAGAAGTGGAAGAGTTGCTGAAAAACTGGAAAGATTGTCCTAAGCCTGGAAAGAAGCGAAAGAGGCAGCAACAAGACAAGCCGCTGATGAAGGTATGGAAAACAAGGTCTGTTTTCTGGGAGTTGCCATACTGGAAGTTTCTCCGCACGCCTCATAGCCTCGACATCATGCATATCACGAAAAACGTGTGCGAGAGTCTGGTCTCCACGATAATCAACATGCCAGATAGGACGAAAGATGGTCCGAAAGCAAGGCACGACCTGATATGCTTGGGTATCCGGAAGGATCTTCACAGAGGACGCACTACTCCTGATGATCAGGAAGATGACGATGATCATGAGTCAGAGACGACACAAGGTCGTCGGAAGGGTAAAAAGTTCAAGAAGAACGAATATTACTGCCCTCCTTCTTGCTTCACTCTAAGCCAGGATGAGATCAAACAGTTTTTCAAGTGTGTTCTAGGAGTCAAATTTACTTACGGCTACGCGGGCAAGATAAGCAGATACCTAGACGAGGCGAAGCAGAGGTTCAGTGGCATGAAGTCTATAAAGCAGGCAAAAGTCTCGAGGAGATCCACAAGATCTATAAAGAAGGCAAAAGTCTCGAGGAGATCCAGAAGATCTATAAAGAAGGCAAAAGTCTCGAGGAGATCCAGAAGATTGACCCGCAGATCACCGAAGATCAGTTCCGGGAGTTCAAGGAGAGGTGTGAATCCGAAAGAGCCCTGGCCAATAGTAATCGGGGAAAGGTGTTGCAGGCGATGAATATAGGTCATCACCATCTCGGATCTGGTGGATACAGAACCGCGGAGGCCAAATGGAATAAGGAGGACGAAGAGTATAGATCCAAGGGGATAGAAAACCCCTTTGCTCAATTCGAACCCGGGCAGGTTCGAAACTTCATCAGGGCCCGTTACCATGTGGACCCAAAAACCAAACAACTCACCGCGGATCCTGCGGTTAAGGAATTCGAGGAAATTGTGGTAAGTATAATCTAATTACCGCGGATCAACTCGATTGCAATCTAATCGATGATCTAAACGATTCACTGTTACTTCTTCTGCAGGAGGAGGAAATTGTTGCTAGTCATGGATCCCAGGGTTCCTCATCCCAGGGGTCGACGGCGGCCACCCGGTGGGATAACCCTTTTAACAGGGCGATGAACCGGGCCAAGAAAATAGAGCCGGTTACGAAGAAGCCGTCGTCGGCTGGCCATCTGGCCGGCCTCGGGGGTAAGAATTGGGTCGATCATTTTGGTCCACCGCCGAGGACGCATGTGGCGCCGTCGGGAAGGAGCGAGGAGGAAAACCGCGAGGTTCAAGAACTTAAGGCACAAGTGGCGCGGATCCCGCAGATCGTCCAAGACAACCTGGCAATCACCCTCACGTCCTTCCTGCCTACCTTGGTGGAGTCAATAGCGAACTGGAGTGCGGGTGGTCGAGTAGGGCCGTGCCTGACTCCAAGCATGGTCAGCAGCCACTCGAACAACGCGGCGCCGACGGATCAGGCGAACTACGTGTTCGTGACTCCGCCCGCTAGCACCGCGGCGCCGCAAGTGTTGGTGACTCCCCCTGCCATCACCGCGGCGCCGGAGTACATGTTGGTGCCGCCCCTGCCATCGTCGCGGCGGCACCGGAGCTCCAAGCACCCGTCGGTAGGGAGAATACACCGACGGCCAGCACCGCGCCATCAAGCAGCCCTTCCGTCTCTTGAACGCCCGTCGCCGTATGCGGTGCGTCGACATTAGCCGATCTCGACGCCATCACGGTAAACAAATAGCTTTAATTACCGCCTTTCATGCCCTATTACTCTTATGGCATCTCTGATGACGCCGTACATGTTTTCCGCAGACAGATGTTCCTTGCACTCTCTTATGCTACGTGAACAACGAGCTGAGAGATGTTGCCAAGGGTACCATCGTTCAACCCTTGCAGTGCACGTTCCACTCAAGGCTGATGCCAGATAGCATGCACATGGTTAAAATTAGTCGGGTGCTAAGGGGCTGCGACGACCTAGAACCTCCCATTCAACCCCCAGGAGCGGATAAAGAAGAGCCGTCTGTCCTTAGAACTTGCTTCGGCTTATTCTTGCTATGGCCAAAGAGCATGATCCGTTTGGGGACAGCGGGGGCCATCACGCCACAGACAACAGCACCGCCTGTCGTGCCAGCGACAAGCGGTGGCAAGGCCCCCTTACCGCCCTCGCCGTCACCTCCACGCGGTGGGTCGGATGATCATGTTGATGATATGCACATGGCGCAGGATCCGGCCGAGGACGACGAAGACTGGAATGATCACTTTTTCAGCACTCAGTTTAGCAACGAAGACCTAGCTGGTGGCCCCACAGTGAAAGCCACTATCACCAAGCGTCTGTTTGGTTCTCAGGAGACGCCTCCAGCTTGCGCCTTTACAGAGCTAGCTGATACAACCAATCGGACCTTTATTCTAAGCCCTGACACACTACATAGGGCGGCCGGTGCTCAGATTGCGGTGCCTGCCCGCTCTCCAAAAGGAAAAAAAGGGCAGGAAAAGAAAATCTAGCAGATCGAGCCAGCCGGTGGCGTCAACAACTGCGAATCCGATCAGGTTTCGAGACGGGTCACCAAGACCCGAGGGTATTATGTGGAGGATTCATGTGGCGGGTGAGGCCATGCTACCTAAGAATTTGTGGAAGCTCGCCAGTTCGGAACTGTAGACATGACGGCGTGCTGACGATAGAGAGACGCCTTCTATCGGAGAAAGATCCCTCGCACCCGGTATTCGTGGTTAAGGTGCCACCAGGCTTGGGCTTCGTCGACAATGCCCCTGCGGATCTGTTCTTCCTGCGGTTCGACGACATCTTCAATATGTTCCACCTATACCCGCTGCACTATACCATGGTCCGTCTCTTTTCTCTCAACCTGGCCATGCAGATCATTAGAGAGAACACACCGGGCATCGCTATAGTGGACCCCTACTACATGCATGACGGCTGCTTGGGTTGCCCCGCCGAACGATGTATCGTGGCATCGTACCTAAAAGGAATCCTCGTGGCGAACAAGACAAAGGAATACATTCTCATGCCTTACTTTCCCGAGTAAGTCGTTATTCACTCGCCACCGTCGATTGGCTTTATTAGATCATCATCATTCTTTTTCCAACACATTCCATTTGATTTTTTTGCACAGAGATGAACACTGCACGCTTATCTCCTTATCGCCGAAGCATTCCCATGCCACGTATTTCGACTCGAGGAGTCTAGAAAAGAAGAAAAACTACGACAAGATCAAGGAAGTTCTGGATGATGCTCTCACTGGATTTGCCTCGACGGAAGGCACCACCTTCGTGCGTACGAAGGTCAAGTTCGGCAGGCACGTCTTCAACCACGTAACGGAGTTCCCCCGCGTGAAGCAGCCGGAAAACAGTAAGAAGGAAGCCTACTACACACTCCATCACATGAGGGCGTTCCTACTTGACCAGCAGAATTCTACGCTGCCAGATCATCTCAAACAGTGGGCCTAAGCAAAGGCCAAGATCAATGATTCAGATATTAGACAAGCGATGTATCGCATCCATCCAACAGTTTGGGGCAATCATCTTTCGTGATGTCATGACTTCGGGGGGGATCTTCTACGGAGGAAATATCCCGAATAACCGTGACATAGAAGATCGCCTAGAGATGCAGGGTGACTATAGGAAGTTCATGACGAGACAAGGCGTCCTCCCGTTCCCTAAGCCGAGCCAGAAGGCTTGATGTTGGCCTAGTTGTAGTTACAAACTATAGATGACCTTTGTGTGTGTGTGGACAAGTGTACATGCTACTATACTTATCTTATTAGGTTTATGAATCATCGCTTACTTATTTTGCTTATTATTATTATATATCAATCAATGCTTGGTTTTTTTGCTTACTCTTTGGTCCTTTGCTCACTTTGGTCCTTCTTTTTTTCCTTACTCTTTTTTCGAGAATAATGCCGATGATTGAAATGCCGTGGCACACTATATATGTGAATGTGCTACGATGGGATTGTGAGCCTTGTGATATGCATAAGTCCAGGTCTTGTGCATCCTACTTGGCTCACCGTTCCATCGTAGCATATTCCTGTGTCCAACGACCTATGTATATATATGAGGCATTCTTTTCGAGTTATTTTTGTCTTTTTTGAGAATAATGCCGATGATTGAAATGTCGTGGCAAAATATATATGTGAATGTGCTACGACGAGATAGTTAGCCTTGTGATATGCACAAGTCCAGGAATTGTGCATCCTACTTGGCTAACTGTTCCGTCGTAGCATATTCCTGTGTCCAACGACCTATGTATATATATGAGGCATTCTTTTCGAGTTATTTTTGTCTTTTTCGAGAATAATGCCGATGATTGAAATGTCGTGGCACACTATATATGTGAATGTGCTATGATGGGATTGTGAGCCTTGTGATATTGCACAAGTCCAGGTCTTATGCATCCTACTTGGCTCACGGTTCCATCATAGCATATTCCTGTGTCCAACGACCTATGTATATATATGAGGCATTCTTTTCGAGTTATTTTTGTCTTTTTCGAGAATATGCCGATGATTGAAATGTCGTGGCACAATATATATGTGAATGTGCTATGACGGGATAGTTAGCCTTGTGATATGCACAAGTCCAGGAATTGTGCATCCTACTTGGCTAACTGTTCCGTCATAGCATATTCCTGTGTCCAACGACCTAGCTAGTTATATATGAGGCATTCTTTTCGAGCTACTTTGGTCTCTTTTGAGAATAATGCCGATGATTGAAATGTCGTGGAACACTATATATGTGAATGTGCTACGATGGGATTGTTCTCCTTATGCTATGCACAAGTCCAGGTGTTGTGCATCCTACTTGGCGTACAGTTCCATCGTAGCATATTCCTGTGTCCAACAACCTAGTTATATATGAGGCATGCTTTTTGAGTTTGCTCTTTTTGATTTAGGAGTACTTTATATAAGTGTATCTTCATATGCGACTTTAATTATACATGTTTTTTCAATCACCGGTTAATTATTATTGTCAACTTGTAGATGACGTGGTACGTCGTGTACAAGGGACGGGTTCCCGGAGTCTACGATGATTGGGAAGACTGCCGGAGACAGGTGCACCGTTTCAGCGGCAATAGCTACAAAGGGTACAACACTATGGCGGAGGCGGAAGCTAGATACACGCGCTATCTAGCGGGAGTTAGGACAAGGAACCGGATGAATACCTACACCTTCGTCGCGGCGGTGATCATGCTTATCTTCTTTTGTTGTTTATCTCGCGTTTGTGTCTAGCTAGTTTAGATGTCTAGGCGAGCTTCCGAGCTCTAACTTGTTCGATCGACCCATGTATTCGCATGTCACCAACTACTACTTTGTAACTTGATCGAAATAATGTAACTTATACTATGTATTCATGTATGAGACTTATCTATATGTATTTGTTTCAATCTTGTTTTTCATATTGTGTATTTATATATATAATTGTATATCTTATATCTGTGTGTGTATATCTGCTGTAATGTTGTATATAATCTGTATTGTATATAATCTGGCTCGGAAATAAAAAAAAAAACAAAAAACACACCTGTGGCGCACATGATCTACCTTCTGTGGCGCACTACACCTAAAGCGCACTATAGAAGCTTAGTGGCGCACTGGAAGTGCGCCACAGAAGATCCTACGCGTAGCGCACCTGCCCACATAGCCGTGGCGCACTAGCAGGTGCGCTACGCCTATCTCGACACAACCGTGGCCCACTAGGCAGTGCGCCACGGCTGAGAGATAGCCGTAGCGCAAGGCAAGTGGCGCACTGCTAGTGCACCACAGATGATGTTTTCAGGTGCGCCACTAAATGATGTTTTCCTAGTAGTGTGGTAGTATTAGGCTTGCCTTGTGCAGAGCAGTGGTTGAAGTTCTCCTCGGCTTCTTCTTCGTAGTATCCTCCTTCCTCCTCGTATCCTTGGTCGGTACTAGCGTCTATAAATAAATACGATGTACACAATCACCAACCAATACTTAACTACTTGCAATCATCACACAAAAGGGTCCTATAGATGATCTAGCATCATCACTAACATTACAAGATTAAAGTTTGGTTTAATTCCTTTTATTTTTAGAAAAGTAATTTCTACTCATTGAAAAACTACTTAAGATTTAATATTCTCCAAACCAAACATGGGATCATGTTGACACATGTCATCACCACATATTTTAGTCCATGGGAATATGATTTAAAGTGGTGTCACAATTTAATAAGGTTTTACCCTTTTATTTTAATTACATAAAGTGACTAGAAATGCCTATGGGGCATTCTTTTATTACTTGAACATGATTTCTGTAAATAAACCTATATATTTTTATATATTCTGAAAGGTATGGTTAAATGTGATTTTTGAGAGTTGGAATCAACTCAAAAGCTATTATGGTTTAAATTTGAAAAATGTTTGAATGCAGAAAAGCTTCTGCCTTGTTATTTTTACTATGGATGATCTATAGATCCAAATGACTTGAATCCAACGGGCTTGGATTCAGCACTTCCAGACCTTTCTAACAAAATTGGTTTCATTCAATTTGGTGCATTGAATCGACCTGGTTGATTTTTGAAACTGGGTACAGAAGTGTGTTTCAAATAAAATAGAAAAGGTTAAATTCAAATAGCTGGGCTGCGCGGGAAACAATACTGGGCCGGCCAGCTAAGCGCAGCGCTTCCGCGGACTGTTTAAGTGGCTGTCCCCACGCGTCGGTGAGACAGGGGGTACGAAGCGGTATGGGGCGATGTGGTGCGTTCGATCTGGTTCTAATCCAACGGCTGAGAGTCATCGTCGACGTTGGGCAACGCCGGCGAGACAAAAACCTAGCGCTGCCAGTGGGGGTCGTTGGGGGCTCACCGGGGCTCAGGCGAGGGTCGGCGAGGCGGGCGAACGACAAAGTCGACGACAGCGAACTCAGGGGTGGTCGCGACAGCTCCTGGGGTGGTCAAAATCGACGGTGCCCTTCTCCTCCAGAGGCGGCCTGCTCCGACGCAATTCCGGCGATGCGCTGCTCGCCTTGCTCCGGGACTGAGGTGGGATGGTTCTGGGTGAGAGAGGAGTGGAATGGTGTGAATAATTCGAGCGGGGAAGGCCTCTATTTATAGTCGCAACGGTGAGACCGAACGACATGGGTAGGCGACGGTGGCGACATGGCTACGGGCTGCTAGAGGCATGGCCGGTGGTGGCGATCGCTTGGTGGTCTCCTGGCGATGCTCTACGGCTTTAATGCGCGGGTAGGGGCGGTGCGGTTTGGTCTAGAACACGCAACGCTCTGCACGGCAGAGGCAGCGTCTTCGACGGCGAGCGGTGGCTGTGAGGCATGGGGCGGTGAACGGGGATGTCTGGCGGTCTCCTGGGACGGTGGTGATCATGTATGCACGCGGCGAGGGCGGCGCGCGGTCTGTGGGCGTCGGTCGAGTGTGGCGCTCTGGCGCACGCTCGACATGGTTGCTGGCGAGCTGGGCGCGGTCCGTGCGTGTGGTCCAGTGGTTGGCAACGTTCGAGCGCTGGACAGGGAGTGGAGGTGGACGGTGGGCTGCCTCCCAGACATGCTGGCTAGGCTTGTTTCTCTTCCTAGCTTGCTGTCGACATGGGGGTGGCAAGAGTGCACTCGGCTGTTCACCATTGATGGCAATGCCAAGCTCACAGTGGTGCTAGTGATTAGTTAAGATTGTTAGATGATCTACTAAGGCTAGTGGTGCCCAGAGAGGGAACAAGTTAGGCTCAATTCACTGCTCAAAACAGTGTTTGGATTTGGTTTGATTTGTGTCTGCAATGTGTTTGATGAAATGGCCGCAAGAATTCAAGTTTTGAATTTTGAAAAGATTTTTGGTGGGTGTGCTAGGTTGGTGCTGGTGAGTCTGGAGATGCTTTGGTTTTGAAAGATGAGCTTGTTTGAGTGGTTTTTGAAAAAGTGGGATCTTCCCATATGATAAAGATTCAATTTTGAATTGTCATTTAAACTATGCATTTGAATGTTTCTGGATGATCACAAAGTGGGCCTTGATACTTTGTTATGAGTACAATCAAGGGGTGCAAAGATCCAGAAAAGTTTCTATTAGGTTCTGAAAGTTTGAGACAGCGAAAGTAGTCATGGGAGTTAAATTGGTCAAAATGACCATTCACTCATTTAGCTTTGTTTTGATTTATTTGTCTTTGGGAAAAGTTTGGGAAATGTTTAGATGATGTTTATTTCACCTAAGCAACATTTTACAAGCAAAGAAACACACAAACAAGGTGGTTCAAAAGAATTCAAAATGAAATGCATACTCACATGCATGCTTCCATAATTTTATTTAGAAAAGTTTTTGTTAACCCTAATTTTGATGATTAGAGTTTGATGATTCAAGTTTAGTATTTTTGGGATGTTACAAACCTTCCCCCCTTAAACAAAATCTCGTCCCGAGATTTGAAAAAGGACGAAAAAGATTACCTAGGATTTGAAGAGATCGGGAAACTCCGTCCTGATGTGATCTTCGCGATCACAGGTAGCTTCCTCTTCTGTGTGGTTGCTTCACTGAATCACCCGAAACTTGATGCTTCGGGTTCGGGTAGTTCGAAAAGCTTCTTCCAAAATACGGATGGGTACTTCAGGATAGGTCAGGTCATCGTTGATCTCTATGGTCCGGTGATCGATATTTTTGAACACTTCGGTCTTCTCGGGGACTTCGAGACACTTGCGAAGTAACGAGATATGGAACACATTGTGCACGGCTGACATCTCTTCAGGTAGTTCCAATTGGTATGACACTTCTCCTCGACGGTTCAAAATCTTGAAAGGTCCGATATATCTGGGGGCTAACTTTCCTTTGAGTTGGAAACGCTGCATTCCCTTCAATGGCGACACTTTCAGATAAACAAAATCTCCTACGTTGAAGGCAAGGTCTCTACGTCTCTTGTCGGCGTAACTCTTCTGTCTGGACTGGGTGGTCTTGAGGTGCTCACGAATCTTGTGAACCTTCTCTTCTGCTTCTCGTAGGATATCGGGTCCAAAAATATGACTCTCTCCTACTTCCGACCAGTTCAAAGGGGTGCGACACTTCCTTCCGTACATGAGTTCAAATGGGGCCATTTGCAAACTGGCTTGATAACTGTTGTTGTATGAAAATTCTGCAAACGGCAGACAGTCTTCCCACTTGGATCCATATTCTAACACACATGCTCTCAGCATATCTTCGAGTATTTGGTTTACTCGCTCCGTTTGTCCATCGGTCTGAGGGTGATACGCGGTGCTGAAATATAGGCGGGTTCCTAAACCTTCTTGGACTTTCTTCCAGAATCTCGAGGTAAACTGAGTTCCTTGATCCGATACAATGTTCTTGGGGACTGCGTGCAAACTAACTATCGTAGCGATGTACAACTCCGCTAGCTACGAACTCTGATATGTGGTCTTGACGGGCAAGAAATGGGTGACTTTGGACAATCTGTCCACTATGACCCAGATAGAGTCATTTCCCCTACTAGAGGTAGGCAGTCCAGTGATAAAGTCCATTCTAATGGAATCTCATTTCCATTCCGGAATCTGTAAGGGTTGCAACAATCCAGCGGGTCTTTGATGTCCGGCCTTGACTCACTAACATATATCACACTTGGCGATATAGCTTCCGATTTCTCTCTTCATCTTATGCCACCAAAACCTCTTTTTTAAATCTTGATACATCTTAGTTCCTCCGGGATGGATAGAATAAAGAGTATCATGAGCCTCCTTCAGAATAACTTCTTTCAACTCAGAATCTGCTGGTACACAAAGGCGTCCTTTGTACCACAGAACTCCTTCTTCGTCTTCGGTGAATCCGGGTACTTTGCCTGTACCGATACGACACTTGATTCCGTCGATACTAGCATTTCCCTTCTGCGCCTCTTTAATCTGACTGATCAAAGTGGGCTGGAGTTCTATGCTAGATAAAAATCCTTCACTCACTAATTCTATTTGAAAATCTTCCATCTCTTTGTGCAGGCTTGGTTGCTCCTTCAAAATCATGGAGTTCAAGCGGCACGGCAATCTGCTAAGGGCATCTGCTACCACATTGGCTTTACCAGGGTGATAGTGAATGTCCAGATCGTAATCCTTGATTAGCTCAATCCATCTCCTCTGTCTCATATTCAGCTCCTTCTGAGTGAATATATACTTTAGACTCTTGTGATCCGTATAGATCTCGGTTTCCCATTAGGTAATGCCTCCATGTCTTCAGGGATAGAACTACGGCTGCGAGTTCGAGGTCATGGGTTGGGTAATTTTACTCATGTTGCTTCAGTTGTCAAGATAGATAAGATATAACTTTGCCTTCTTGCATTAGCACACATCCGAGACCGATCTTGGATGCATCACAATACACATCGAAGGGCTTCGTGATATCTGGCATGATCAAGATTGGGGCTGAAATCAATCTCCTTTTGAGTTCTTGAAAACTCGCTTCACATTTGTCGGTCCATTCAAACTTCTTGTCCTTGTTCAGCAATTGGGTCATGGGTCGGGCGATACTCGAGAATCCTTCTACGAATTTGCGGTAATATCCCGCCAATCCGAGAAATGCACGAACTTGGGTTTGAGTGGTTGGGGCTTGCCAATCTTCTACATCTTTCACTTTGGCAGGGTCAATGGCAATTCCTCCGGCTGATACAATGTGACCGAGGAATCCTACCTCCTGTAACCAGAATTCACATTTGCTAAACTTTGCATACAGCTGATGCTCTCTAAGGGTTCCAAGAATGGTCCTTAGGTGTAGCTCATGTTCTTCTTCTGATTTGGAATAAATCAGAATGTCATCGATGAAAACAACGACAAACTTATCCAGGAAGTCCATAAAAATCTTATTCATGAGATTCATGAAATAAGCGGGGGCATTGGTTAATCCAAAGGACATGACTGTATACTCATACAATCCATATCTGGTGGTAAAGGCAGTCTTTGGAATATCCTCTGCACGAATCTTGAGTTGATGATAGCCAGTCCTAAGATCAATCTTAGAAAACACTTTGGCACCGGTCAACTGATCAAACAAATCTTCTATCTTGGGCAAGGGGTACTTGTTCTTGATGGAGACATCATTCAATTTCCGATAATCCGTACACAAACGGTTACCTCCATCCTTCTTGTCCACAAACAAGACAGGTGACCTCCAAGGTGACGCACTTGGTTGAATCAATCCAATTTCCAGCATGGCATCTAGTTGCTTCTTCAGTTCTGCTAGCTCAGACGGGTTCATACTATAAGGTCTCTGGGCTATGGGTCCAGTTCCGGGGATTAGTTCGATGATAAACTCTATATCCCGATCTGGGGGCATACCGGGCAAAACATCTGGAAATACATCGGGGTATTCACAGACTATTCGGACTTGGTCAATGGTAGGTTGGGCTATACTCTTGTTACACTTGAATTGGCGAGGTAAGGTTTCAGATATATGCTCGACTGATATTCCGGCTGTACTGGTCATGGTTATGGATTTCTTGGCACAGTCAATTAATCCTTTATGTTTGGACATCCAATCCATTCCTAGTACTACTTCCAAACCTTTAGTTCCGAGTACTATCAGATTTTCATCAAAATCTATGCCATGGATTCGAATAGGGACGGCTTTGCAAATTTTCCTAGCCTTGGTGGTTGATCCGGGAATTTGAACAATCATAACATGCTTCAGTTTGGTTGGTTGAATTTTACTAGTGCATGCAAATTCTTCAGTGACAAATGAGTGCGATGCACCAGAATCAAACAACACTCGTGCAAGTACTGAATTAATAGGAAACATACCCAGCACGACGTCTGGTGCTTCCCGAGCTTCTTCAGCATGCATGAGAAAAAGACGGCCATTGCGGTTGAGTGAATTCCCTAGGGCAAACCTTCTTCCTGGATGAACACGACGCTGTTGCTGAGCTAAGGCGTTGGCATTGAGTGCTGCGACATTCTTCTTGTTGGGGCACTCGTTGGAATAGTGGCCTTTATTTCCACAGTCATAACAAGTCACTTGCGACTTGTGCTTTGCTGCTACAGGCACAGCATTACTTCCAGTTCTCGGGGCAGTGTTGGTGTTGGCGGTAACATTGTTGTTGTTGGACTTGGGTGGGGCACGGTTGAAATTGCTAGAGTTGCCGAGATTGTGGTGATTTCCTCCGGGTCTAGGGTTTCCACGGTTGGGATAGGTCGGACGGTTCGTCGAGGGTCTGTTGGTTCTTGGGGCAAATCCGGGAGATGTGTTAGGGCGATACTTTGGGGTCTGATGGGTTCCTGGCTGATGCATCATACGACACTTGCGGTTCTCATTGGCTTGGTTGATCTTTCCTTCCATTTGGATGGCTGAGTCGACAAGGGCTTCAATATCAGCAAAGGGGATATTGACTAATACCGTCTGCATCTCATCATGCAGACCATTCAGGAATCTTTCTTTCTTCTTGGCTTCGGTGTCGATCTCATCAGGGGCATACCTAGCTAATGACAAGAATTTGTCACGGTATTCCACTACAGTCATCCGTCCTTGCTTCAGTTCTCTAAACTCGTCTCTCATCCTCTTGATCAAACCTGGTGGCACATGGGTTCTGCTAAACTTGACCTTGAATTCCTCCCAGGTCATCATCTGGCCTCCGGTCATTGCACGAACACTGTTCCACCATGCCCTGGCATCTCCGGCTAGATAGTGGGTGGCGAACAGAACTTTCTCGTTGGCTTCCACTCCGGTGACTTCTAGGTTATTTTCCATGGTTTGCAACCAATCATCAACGTCTAGGGGCTCTTCTGACTTAGTGAAAACAGGTGGGTTGGTATTCTGGAAATTCTTGAGCTTAGATCCATGGTTGTCCTGATTTCCGTGGCCTTGGTTGTTGTGGGCAAGCTGAGCTATCTATTGCAGGGTGCCTAGGTCGGCTTGACGTTCCGATCTTTCAGCTTCGCGGTCAGAAGTCAACATTTGCAGAATCTGCAACATCGGGTCCAGGGATGAACCACTTCCTCCACGTGGCATCTGAAGATTGAGATAGATCGTGAGAAAAGAGGGAAATTTCTAAGGTCGTCTTTGAAAAGTTTTTAAAGTTTGACTCAGATTTTCTAGAAACTTGCTTTTGATTCATTCATTCATAGCACACAGTACAACACACACCACAACAAAGAAAAACAGATGGTTTTAAGAACCATTCTGAAAACTACGATACAGTGGGACCGAATACTACTCACTACGCTAGTGCTCAAGTGCTACTACTCCTCGGAATCTGTGGCTTCATCATCCTCATCATCATCAATGAAGGCAAAATCGTCCTCATCGGTGAAGAAGTCCATAGCCTGATCCTCCAGAAAATCATCGTCATCGCTGAGATAGGAGTAGGGGTCTCCACGAAGATCCTCTCCTGCATTCTCCCTTTCTTCCAACTGCATGTCTCTCTCGTGGATGGTCTCCTCCAAAGATGAGATACGATGGTGAAGACGTGCAATGATGCGCTCCTTCTTGTCGAGCTGACGGCGGCGAGACTTGCGATCCTTTGCTAACATGGCGATGGTCTGATCCTTCGTCTTGATGATGGTAGACTTGTGGTTGGAGTAGTCACGGCAGTTGTCCAACTCCTGCTGACGATCGTACATCATGAAGCTAAGGTGGTCCAATTGAGTCTTCAGCTCGGGGTGGTATGGGGCTTCCAGTGGTTGTCCATTAGCATCACGCCTTGGGCAAAACTCAAAGAGGGTTCCCTTGATCTGATTCATGCTCTTCCCACACACACGGGAAAGAGCTTCCTGCATGGCCCTGGCAAGTCCATCAAGCCAGTTGTTCTCTCTTAAGGTAAACTGAATTCCTTCTGCAGTGGGAGGTTCAATCTTTCCTCGGAGACTTGCAACAATTAGCCACTACAGATCTTCTCCTCCTTGATCATTGAGCTGAGCTCCGAAGAACTCGGGGTGCGGATGCTCCAGAAGTTCCGAAAGCTGGTCCAAATCCCTCTCAAAGATAAGGTCTCCTCCATTCCCCAACTGATAAAACTTGCTGTACTTCACGTCCATCTATAAGAATATAGGATGAGTAAGTTAGTAGAGTGATTAAGTGTGTCAAAATTTTATGTATTTTGCAAGAGTTTTTAAGGAACATGAATTTTCATGAAAGAATCAAAGGGATAAGAATGAGAATAAGTTTTTGTAAATATTTGTTTTTCTTTGGTTTTGAAACTAAGTTTTTGATTCAAACGTCCAGTCTAACTAGGGTCTCCTATGGTCAGGATGGCTCTGATACCAACTTGTCAACACCCGGATTTTTAATCCCAGATGCCTGTTATGCCATACATCGCAATCCCAGGATTACTATTTTTGCGAGACATAACAGAATTGGATACCACAGTACATCATCCATTACAAACCGTACATAAGTTGTTACACAAGTAGGGATCTCATGATCCAGTTCTTAATACAACGTCAAGCAGCGGAATACATAATAATAACGGTAGCGTGGGCGAAGCTCCATCTTCGGGGTCACAGGCAATGCTGACGATGGGAGATGATCCTAGTTGTCGTAACCTTCCTGGGGTCTATCCTCCAGGTACTCCTCTTCATAGTCTGGCCACGGGAATAGCCAGGGACAAAGCCATGAGTACTCTTTAAGTACTCGCAAACTAATACTAACAAGTGAAAGGGGTTTTTGATAATAGGACACTAGGCTCTAGGGTTGTTTTGCAAAAGCCAGATTTATCTCTACTAAGTTTAGAAGCAACGAATGCTAGTTGAAGTTTTATAACACCTAAGTGGGAACTTGTATCTCATGCCACAACCCTGTTGTGGTCAAGTCAAAGTCTCAATTCATTTCATAAGTCATTTTGAAAAGTCTGACGGGGGAACAGTATGTCCACTCCAACTGTCCATAACCGCGGACGCGGCTATTCGAATAGTTTGACACTCTGCAGAGATTGTACACTTTCACCACAACATTCGATACATCCGTCAGGAACAAATCCGGAATTCACCATACTCAGTATGCGGATAATCAATCCTAACCTTTCAATTACATGCCCTAGTATAAGCACCCCTCCTGTGAGTTTGGCCTCCCAACCATGACCAACTGTCATCTTGGGTACTTCACAGGTGGACAATCTTCACAAGGTAGCCTCAGCTCAGACCTTGGCCGTGAGGGAACTAATACTAAGGTACATAAGTTTCCAGTCAAGCCCTACCCAATCTTCGGGTATTGTGGTTGTACGATAAAATTGGAATGGTATCGCATCCAGACAACCATCAGTTTTATAAAGGGCTAAGGCTCATGCCTCAATATTTTCATCACCAAAATCATCAGGTGTTCGGAAACACATGTCCAAAACATTACAATAGAATGATCCATCATTCCAAGGTTTTCATAACCATTTTTCCACCAAGTATTCTCATCTAAAGTTGATCAAGTTTTATGCTTAGCACTAGCATCAACAGGTGGGGGTAAGCACTAATGAGGTGTGGTAAACAAGGGGACTTTAACTAAGTTTAATCTTATGCCTTAGGATGACATCAAGATTATCTAGCTTAGGCCAAATTTTATGCTCTTTATGCAACCTTCTATTATCTTTCTAATATCTACAATTTACTTAAGTAAGCTCTAAGTACTAGCTTTGATAAAGAAATAAAGTATAAAGCTTGCAAGTAAAACTAGGATTGGTTTATCAAGTGGATATGATCACATAGGCTTAAGGCATATAGTGGTCATGGTAACAAGCAAGTATTAGCTTGCATAAGTATCAGTATAAGCTTTCATTAGTAGGGTATCTTGCAAGTGTTAGCTTGCACATTCGATGTAATATCCCTCCTTTGTAAAGGAAAGGATCCTTGTGATTGCAATGCTAGTCCCTGGATCAATGCTAACATCCATAGTTTAAGATGAAGTACACAGAAACAAAGGTCATTATTACATATCATTCCAGAGACAAACATAGTCTTTTACAACTCCATGGCCACAGGCCTAATACAATAGTTCAAATATATAATAAGGTAAATAAGTCTTCATCTTCATGTGCCATAGGCAAGCATGTTGAGTGTAGACTCATGACTCCTATTCATCATCAGAATATCCTGCAACATCACAAGTTACAGCCACAGTGGGTCAATACATTGGAATTGTATTGGCAAGTGATACCTTAGTAGAATATTTGTGGACTAAATACTATATGCATTTTGGATAAGTGTAGCTTAGGCTTGCTTTGCTCAAAATAGGTTTTACCTATCAGTTCAAACACTAAGTTTTTATTTGTCAAAAACTTTTCCCAAGGAACCACCAATAGACATTGGGGTCCTTCACCCTTGTTCAACCACAAGTTTTACTTAGAAATTGGGATGAGGAGATTCTTGATAGCTTCCATGTCTTGATGCTCAAGTTGTCCAATACCAGGGACATGGCTAAGTACTTAGATTCTTCCATCTGAAGAGGTTGTGCACTTTCCCCACAAGACTTGATTTTCACCAAGACAGGACCTTTCCGAAGCCTTCCCTTAGACCAAAAGGACGCGTTCCAACCTATCATCCCACTACCACCAACTGTCCAAATCGCTAAGTTATTGCAACCTATGTGATCCAGGCAGAGCCCATATTGCCAAGTGGCTGCACTAGAAGCTTCTTAACATTTGGCCTCTCAAATCCCTTTGTTCCTGGGTGGCTTTCCACAAGTGAGATACACAAGGTAAACCATAGAAATGGGCCTTGTGTAACCACTCAACATAACCCATTCCTTCCATTCCACCCAGGTGTTCCATTCACTTAGTTGTTTTATTAAACAAAAACATAGTCCAAAGACTTAGAAATATTTATTCATAGCATGAATATAACCACCCTTGGTTGCTACTAGCTAGGCTAAGCATGGCATTGATAAAACTTAGAAATATTTCTAGCAATTCTACAACTACTAGGATTTCCCAAACATAGCATATAGATCAAAAATATCCATGCAAGACTAGAAAAATGTTTCTAATGCATAGTTAAGAAGAACATAGGAATGAAATCATGAAGCACCACTTGCCTTGGTAGTTTGGAGAGTAGATACAATCCCCACATTCACAATCACTATTTGCACCAAAATCTACACATAAAATGATAGCACCAAATCACATACAAAATAAATACAAGCAAAAATATATGGATGCATGCAAAATGATATGTGATGATTTTCTATACTCAACAAGACAAGTGCACAGTACTGATTCATAAACAAGTTCAAAACTTGCCAAACAAACTTTATTTGAATATTAAATCATTTCTCAAATAATTATTATATCCAAATTATGCCTACACATGTTTCTGCAAAAACACCCATTTTAACAGAAGCAAAACATTAAACACATTGCATAAATGGAAAGGGCTTTTCTCTCCTGATTCCATTGATATAAAATTTATCATATTTGGACGTGGCATTCAAAAGTTATGATTAAAACAAAATCAAACATCTAATAGATCTAATTCAAAATTTTAAAACGAAACCTGTGCCATGCGGCGGCTTCTAACTGGTTGGTACCGCTTCGCGCCGGATCACGTTTCTGAGCCGTTAGATCTAATTTAAACGCGCAGCTTAGATCTGCCCGTACCTCTTCGCCTAGCATCTAATCTCACCCACTGGATCTAGATCCAGTGGATCACATCTCTCTGACCTAAAACCGGCGGCGCAGCTGGTTGCTGGCGGCGGTGGCGTTCCTACCGACGATGTTCCGGCGAAATGAGAGGGGCAGGGGGTCGTGTGTGTGCTTACCGAGACCGCGAGAACGTGGGGATGCTCAACGTGTGGACGGGCAGGGTTAGGGCGCACGGACACAGCAGCACGAGCTCGTCGGAGTTGCTAGCGGCATCGGATGCTCACTGACGGAGTCGAAGGCGACGTTCTGGGGAACGAGGATCCAAACAAAAGGTGTTAGCCGGTGCGCTAGATGCAGGCGAACATGCCCGTGTGATTCAGAAACAGAGGGGAACACGAGGCTCACCGAATTTAGTCGCCGGAGTCGAGGTGGGCTTCAGTCGCTTCCAGAGGTGGACGATGGCGACGGTCTAGGGCGAATCAGAAAGAAATAGAGGCATGAGAAGATGCGCAGGATGATCGCGAAGCAGCTCGCATGAACCAGAAATCAAGGGGCGCCTGCTACTCATCGCGATGGCTCGCCGGAGTCTCTCGGTACAGTGGTGGTGCAAGTCAAATTGCGGGCAGCCTAGTGGCGCTTCTGTCTTGCTTTTTTGGGGGAAAAGGTCACGACGGGGAGGGGTTTATGTAGCCAGAGCGGGGGCGGAAATCACTCGCCGAATCAATGCAATTAAGTGGGGCATTAGTGAGGGGGAAACGGCAGCGGCGAGGTGGTCGTCGGCGTTGATTGAGGATGAAGGGGTGACGCGGCAGTGAGGGCCCAGTCGTCAGCGAGTGGTTACACGCATGTGGGGTAGGAAACGAGGGGAGAGGGGAAAACCCGGGTGGGCTGGTTGTTGGGCTTACTTCGCTGTTGGGCCAAAAGCCTGACGCCAGCCTTTTTCCTTTTCCTTAATCTTTTTCTTTTTCTGATTGAATTTCCAGGAACCATTTTCAAATGATTTCAAAAGCTATTTGAATTCAAACCTTTTCAGGATTTTTGTAGAGTGCAACACTCACAAATCTGGACATAAAACCAAGTGGTCACTTTGCACTTGCCTGGTCACTTGGAATAAAACAAAATAAACAGTGACATAGCACTAGTTTTAAATAGGCTTTGAAAATGGTTTTCAAATCATATTTGTTTTGTAAATTTTGGTTTAAGTGTTAGCAATCAAGCAACACAAACTGAGAGTAACAAGATTTGGTTTTGAACAAATAACTTCTCATTGGAGAGTAGCTTTTGATTTAGTGTTGATCACATAAAATAATGAGCAATAGATGCTCCTGTTTTAAAATGGTTTTGAAATGAAACCCCAAGTGTTCATGGATGCATGGATGATATGCATGAGTTTTGAAACATGATTTTAGGGATGTGACAAATCTAACCCCCTTAAGGTGAATCTCGCCCTCGAGATTCGGATTGGCTAGCAAATAGGTGAGGGTGGTCTTTCCAAAGATCATCTTCTCTTTCCCATGTTGCTTCTTCTTCGGAATGATGGTTCCATTGAACTTTGCAGAACTTGATAGTCTTAGTTCGAGTAACTCTTTCTGCAGTCTCAAGAATCTTGATTGGTTTCTCCTCATAGGTGAGATCACTCTCCAATTGAACCTCTTCCAAAGGTATAGTATCCTTCAAAGAAGTCTCTTCCATTTCTGGATGACATTTCTTAAGCTGACTCACATGAAACACATTATGAACTGCTGAGAAAGACTCCGACAATTCAATCTCATAAGAAACTTCTCCTTTACGACTCAGAATCTTGAATGGTCCAACATATCTTGGGGCCAATTTACCTTTGACACCAAACCTCTTCACTCCACGAAGTGGTGACACTCTAAGATAAGCTCTATCACCTACTTCATAGGTGACTTCTCTACACTTAGGATCTGCGTAGCTCTTTTGTTGGGACTGTGCTATCTTCAACCTGTCCTTAACCAGCTTGACTTTCTCTTCAGCCTCTTTGATGAGTTCTGGTCCGAACAAACTTCTTTCTCCCACACCATTCCATAGCAATGGGGTGGTACACTTTCTCCCATAAAGAAACTAAAATGGTGCCATCTCAATACTGGCTTGATAGCTGTTATTATAAGAGAATGCCCTCAACTCAAATGGTGCCATCTCAATACTCAAATGGTGCGTAAGGCAGACTTTCATCCCAACTGGCTCCATAGTCTAGAGCACATGCCCTCAACATATCTTCGAGAATCTGATTAGTCCTTTCTGTCTGTCCATCAGTTTGAGGATGAAATGAAGTGCTGAATTCCAACCTCGTTCCCAATGACTTATGTAGCTGTCTCCAAAAATGGGAAGTGAATTGAGTTCCCCTATCAGACACAATACTCTTGGGTACCCCATGTAGACATACAATTCTGTTCATATAGATCTTGGATAATTTAGCACTTGTATAAGTTGTCTTCACGGGTATAAAATGAGCTACTTTAGTTAGGCGATCCACTACTACCCAAATAGAATCATATCCTGACCTGGTCCTTGGTAATCCGGTAATGAAATCCATACCAATCTTGTCCCACTTCCAATCAGGAATAGGTAGTGGTTGTAACAATCCTGCTAGTTTCTGATGTTCCGCTTTCACTCTACTACATACATCACACAAAGCAATATGTTCGGCGATGTCCTTCTTGAGATTATTCCACCAAAATCTTTCCTTCATATCCATGTACATTTTGGTGTTACCCGGATGAATGGAATATGGTGAGTTGTGTGCTTCTTCCAAAATCAGTTTCCGAAGTTCCGGATCTTGTGGAACACAGATACGTTTTCCATGCCATAAAGTACCCTGTTCGTCTTCATGGAATCCTTTGGCTTTTCCCTTGCCAATCTTTTCCTTAATCTCTTCAATTTCCTTATCAGTCTTATGGGCTTCTTTGATCTTGTCCAACAAAGTGGGTTGAACATCCAAAGACATGAGATGTCCTTTAGGCACAATCTCCAATCTGAGGTCTCTAAATTGGGCACACAGATCATCTGGCAATTCTCCCTTAGTAAGGCCATTCACAAAAACCTTACGGCTTAGAGCATCTGCTACAACATTTGCTTTACCGGGGTGGTATTGCAAACTCAAGTCATAGTCCTTGATGAGTTCTAGCCATCTTCTTTGTCTCATGTTAATTTCCTTCTGGGTGAAGATATACTTCAAACTTTTGTGATTTGTGAACACTTCACATCGCTTTCCCAAAAGATAATGTCTCCATGTTTTCAGTGCATGGACAACAGAGGCTAACTCTAAATCATGAGTAGGATAGTTTACCTCATGAGTTTTGAGTTGTCTTGAGGCATACGCCACAACTTTTCCTTCTTGCATAAGTACTGCACCTAATCCATGATGAGATGCATCACAATACACTTGGAAATCTTTCTCCAAATCTGGCAAACATAAGACTGGTGCTGTCACTAGTGTCTTCTTCAATTCTTGGAAACTGAGTTCACAGCCTTCAGACCAAGCAAATTTCTTGTCTTTCTTTATCAATTCTGTCATAGGCTTAGCTACCTTGGAGAAATTCTCAATGAACCTTCTGTAGTAACCTGCTAAGCCAAGGAAACTACGAACCTCTTTCACTGACTTGGGAGATTCCCATTCAGTTACAGCTGAAACTTTAGCAGGATCAACTGCTACACCATCTCCTGACACAACGTGTCCAAGAAATCCAACTTCATTTAACCAAAATTCACACTTGCTGAATTTGGCATACAGCTTATGCTCTCTAAGCTTCTCAAGTATCAATCGTAAATGTCCTTCATGCTCTTCCTTGCTCTTGGAGTAGATCAAAATGTCATCGATGAAAACGACCACAAACTTATCAAGAAATTCCATGAACACCTTGTTCATCATATTCATGAAGTATGCTGGTGCATTGGTCAAACCAAATGGCATCACGGTATACTCATACAATCCATACCTAGTGGTGAAAGCTGTCTTAGGTATGTCTTGTTCCCTTATCTTGAGCTGAAAATAACCTGACCAGAGATCAATCTTTAAGAACACACAAGTTCCTTCTAACTGATCAAACAAGTCATTTATTCTAGGTAAAGGGTATTTGTTCTTGATAGTCACCTCATTGAGTGAGCGGTAATCTATGCATAACCTTTGACTTCTATCTTTCTTTTCCACAAACAAAACTGGTTCTCCCCAAGATGAAGAACTTGGTTGGATAAAACCTTTCTGCAACTGTTCTCCAAGTTGCTTCTTGAGTTCTTTCAACTCATCGACTGACATCTTGTACGGTCTTTTTGCTATTGGTCCAGATCCTGGTAGCAAATCAATAAGAAATTCCACATCTCTATCTGGTGGCATTCCCGGCAATTCTTCCGGAAACACATCTGGATATTCACTCACAATTGGCACACTGTCTATGCTAACCCCCTTAAGAGAATTAAGCTTACTCCTTTTTGCTTCAAAGTTGGTCTTGAATCTAATCCTTTTGTTTTCTGGAGTTGTGAGTGAGACAGTATGGTTTGCACAATCTATCACTCCCTTGTGCTTAGTCATCCAGTCCATTCCCAAAATAACATCCAATCCTTGGGAATTTAGGATTATCAGGTTAACAGGAAACTTATACTTCCCAAACTCTATGACTAGATCATGACATCCTGATTTCACTATCATTTCTCCGCCAGGAGAACTTACTTTTATAGGACACCCAATAGTTTCTACCGGTAGTTCGTTTCTTTCAACAAATGCTCTTGATATGAATGAATGAGGTGCACCAGTATCAAAGAGAACAAATGCTGGAACAGAATTGAGTTTGAACTTACCAGCAACAGCATCAGGTTCCTCATAAATTTCCTCCACATTGATGTGGTTCACTTGTCCCTTTTGAAAAGGGTTGGGCTTGTTGGGTCCTTCAACTTTGTTTTCTGGGCATTCATTTGCATAATGTCCCATCTTCTTGCACTTGAAACACTCAACCTGACTAAGATCCTTCTTGACAGGCTGGCTCCCACTGCCACTTCCACTATGGTGGCTCTTATATACACCCTTGTGATTCTTATACTTGTCATTGTCATGACTACGGTGACTCTTGTTGTCATGATGACGGTTGTGGTTGTGGTGCTTGTTGAATTTCCCATGCTTGTGGGATCCTGAACTCCCACTATCATCATAATGGGAACACTTGTGAGATGATCCCGAGTTGTGCTTGTCAGAGTGCTTTCTCTTCCTACTTTCGACTTGCTTCATCTTGTTCTCCAAAATAGCAGCCTTGTCACAGAGAGACTGGTATGTGGGAACATAGGCCACAGCTAACTGCAGGTTCAGTTCATCATTCAACCCTTCAAGGAACTTTTCCTTCCTCTTAGCATCAATGTCAACTTAGTCCGGTGCATATCGCGCCAGATTGTTGAACTCCTCAATGTATTCAGCCACGCTGCGGTGGCGCTGCTTCAAGTTATGGAACTCTTTCTTCTTCAAACTCATCACTCCGGATGAGATGTGAGCAGTACGGAAACCATCTTCAAAGATAGCCGATGTCACATCTGTAATGGGAGTGGTGATCTGGAAGTTATCCCACCAAGTGGCTGCTGGTCCTTCCAACAAGTGAGCTGCAAATCTGACTTTATCTTCATCAGTACAGCCAACTGTTACCAAGTCCTTGTTCAAAGAGCGTAGCCAAACATTGGCCACCATAGGATCAGTAGTTCCTGAGAACTTTGTTGGCCTCAGTCTCAAGAACCTGGTAAGCATGTCAAAACCCGGTGGGTTGTTCTGATTGTTGTTGTTGTTATTGTTGTTATTGTTGTTGTTGTTGTTGTTGTTGTTCTGATTCTGGATGAACGTAGTCATCATTTGCATCAGCTGAGTCTGAGCTGTCATCATTTGCTGCATCTCAGGGGTGATGTTGTTGTTGTTGGGGTTAGGATTGGCACATCGGGGAGGCATCTGTGGTTTGTTCAATAGAGATAAGAATGAGATACCCATAGATGCTAACATGCACAATACATCACATAAACAATCACCAAACATGCATCATAATAATAATAGTTCAACAACATAAACGACAAGTTTGCAAAGTAAACACACCAATAGCAAGCCATCCACATGTTGGATGGTCATTGCGACTCAATAATCAAATACATGATAAATAAAGGTAAATGAGTAGTCATCACTACTCCTCAACATCAACCTCCTCCTCAACAAATGTAAGACCTGCATTCTCCATAGCGGTCTTGTATTCCTCGACATTGGTGGTCAAGGTCTCTACCTTGGCTTTGAGAGCCCTCTTCTATGAACGAAGCCTCTCAATCACAGTCTACTGATGCTCGATCTCGAAGTCCTTGGCCTCCAATTCTGCAGTCATGTCTCGAATCCTCTTGTTCCTATCTTGGACTCGCTTCTCTTGACTCTTGAACTTTCTATCCTGACTCTCGAACTTGGCCTCCATCTCCTTGACTATCTCATCTTGCTCCGCGAAGAGCTTGTCCTTCTCACGAAGCTGCACCTGGAGTTCGTCATTGCTGAGCATGACGTTGGTCCTATCGGTGTCTATGTGCCTAAGGAGAACCTCTAAGTCCTGGAGGTATAGACGAATCGGCTCTGCTGTCTCCCTCGAAGTATCCTCGAAGTCAATGGCCTCACCATCCTCATCACGTCTACCGAAGGTGTGGAAGTGAGTACCTCTAACCTGTCGAGAGTGTCTCCCTAACAGACATCCAATCAAGTCCTGCATGACTACCTCTAGGCCTCTCTCCTTGTCATCGTGCATGAGCTTGAAGATGATTGCCTCCATGGTAGGCTCAGTCTGGCGTCCGGGCTGATTAACCTTGAAGCCCCAAAGGTCTTTCCTCTCAAAGTTGGTGAGGGGAAGCACCATGATGGTAGGAAGAGGGAGATTGACCAAACTAGTGAGCTCAATAATACGAGGGCCAAAACGAGTTCCCTTGAACTCTTCAGCCGTGCTGATGGTAACATTAGGCATCTATTTATAAGATAGAAAAAGTTAGAGTCAACACAAAAAATAATTTTGCAAGACAAAGCATCACAAGCATAACATTGACAAACACACAAGTCATAGCATACATAAAATCCATTACAAGCATCCAAGGTTCACTTATTTTAAACAACATTTGGAAAATAAAATGATAAGTGTGGTGGTCCAACTAGCGAAGTACGCTTACAATCCCATCTCATTTGCCAAGTTGGCTAACAAGGCATCCCTAGAGGCAATCTGTTTGTCTAAATCACAAGACTCCATTGCTAAGTCTATGATGTCCTTCCTTAAGCTTTGGTTGGTAGCCTCTAACTCTTGGGTATGTTTCTTTTCTTCCTTAAGATCATTCTGAGTGTTAAGCATTATGCACTTGATTCTATCACCAAGTTCTTTGATGGCCCTCCAAGCTGCATCCCTTGCTGAATCAAAGAATGTGATGTGCATCATTGTGTTGGTGACCATGCAGAATCCTGAGTCCTTGAGGTTGTCTTCCTTTTTTTATACAAGTGAAGTTGAACCCACCAGTACTCAACTCCTTCATCCATCATAGGAAAACCTTTGTACACAGCTGCACCATGTATTCCAATGGCAACCATGAGGTCCTTAAGAGCCTTGGGGAACTCTGTCTCACATTCCAAAGTCATAGTCATGAGTGGTCCCTTCTTTACGGCTTCATTGATGGAGTTCATCTACAAATAGAGATGAGAGAGAATATTAGAAAAGTTTATGAGAAGAAAAGACAAGTGTGGAAGTTGTTGAAATTTTTTACTTAGTGGTTTCCAATCCTAGGGTCATAATCCTACAGGCAACACAGTGCTCTGATACCATCTGTAAGATCCCTCCTTTGTAAAGGAAAGGATCCCTGTGATTGCAATGCTAGTCCCTGGATCAATGCTAGCATCCACAGTTTAAGATGAAGTACACAGAAACAAAGGTCATTATTACATATCATTCCAGAGACAAACATAGTCTTTTACAACTCCATCGCCACAGGCCTAATACAAGAGTTCAAATATATAATAAGGTAAATAAGTCTTCATCTTCATGTGCCACAGGCAAGCATGTTGAGTGTAGACTCATGACTCCTATTCATCATCAGAATATCCTGCAACATCACAAGTTACAGCCACAGTGGGTCAATACATTGGAATAGTATTGGCAAGTGATACCTTAGTAGAATATTGGTGGACTAAATACTATATGCATTTTGGATAAGTGTAGCTTAGGCTTGCTTTCCTCAAAATAGGTTTTACCTATCAGTTGAAAACACTAAGTTTTTCTTTGTCAAAAACTTTTCCCAAGGAACCACCAATAGACATTGGGGTCCTTCACCCTTGTTCAACCACAAGTTTAACTTAGAAATTGGGATGAGGAGATTCTTGATAGCTTCCATGTCTTGATGCTCAAGTTGTCCAATACCAGGGACATGGCTAAGTACTTAGATTCTTCCATCTGAAGAGGTTGTGCACTTTCCCCACAAGACTTGATTTTCACCAAGACAGGACCTTTCAGAAGCCTTCCCTTAGACCAAAAGGATGCGTTCCAACCTATCATCCCACTACCACCAACTGTCCAAATGTCTAAGTTATTGCAACCTATGTGATCCAGGCAGAGCCCATATTGCCAAGTGGCTGCACTAGAAGCTTCTTAACATTTGGCCTCTCAAATCCCTTTGTTCCTGGGTGGCTTTCCACAAGTGAGATACACAAGGTAAACCATAGAAATGGGCCTTGTGTAACCACTCAACATAACCCATTCCTTCCATTCCACCCAGGTGTTTCATTCAATTAGTTGTTTTATTAAACAAAAACATAGTCCAAAGACTTAGAAATATTTATTCATAGCATGAATATAACCACCCTTGGTTGCTACTAGCTAGGCTAAGCATGGCATTGATAAAACTTAGAAATATTTCTAGCAATTCTACAACTACTAGGATTTCCCAAACATAGCATATAGATCAAAAATATCCATGCAAGACTAGAAAAATGTTTCTAATGCATAGTTAAAAAAAACATAGGAATGAAATCATGAAGCACCACTTGCCTTGGTAGTTTGGAGAGTAGCTACAATCCTCACAATCACAATCACTATTTGCACCAAAATCTACACATAAAATGATAGCACCAAATCACATACAAAATAAATACAAGCAAAAATATATGGATGCATGCAAAATTATATGTGATGATTTTCTATACTCAACAAGACAAGTGCACAGTACTGATTCATAAAAAAGTTCAAAACTTGCCAAACAAACTTTATTTGAACATTAAATCATTTCTCAAATAATTATTATATCCAAATTATGCCTACACATGTTTCTGCAAAAACACCCATTTTAAAAGAAGCAAAACATTAAACACATTGCATAAATGGAAAGGGCTTTCTCTCCTGATTCCATTGATATAAAATTTATCAAATTTGGACGTGGCATTCAAAAGTTATGATTAAAACAAAATCAAACATCTAATAGATCTAATTCAAAATTTTAAAACGAAACCTGTGCCACGCGGCAGCTTCTAACTGGCTGGTACCGCTTCGCGCCAGATCACACTTCTGAGCCGTTAGATCTAATTTAAATGCGCGGCTTAGATCTTCCCGTACCTCTTTGCCTAGCGTCTAATCTCAACCACTGGATCTAGATCCAGTGGATCACATCTCTCTGACCTAAAACCGGCGGCACAGCTGGTTGCTGGCGGTGGTGGCGTTGCTGCCAACGATGTTCCGGTGAAACGAGAGGGCAGGGGGGCCGTGTGTGTGCTTACCGAGACCGCGAGAACGCGGGGATGCTCAACGTGTGGACGGGCAGGGTCGGGGCGCACGGACACAGCAGCACGAGCTCGTCGGAGTTGCTGGCGGCGTCGGATGCTCACTGACGGAGTCAAAGGCGATGTTCTGGGGCACAAGGATCCAAACAAAAGGTGTTAGCAGGTGCGCTAGATGTAGGCGAAGATGCCCGTGTGATTCAGAAACAGAGGGAAACACGAGGCTCACCGAATTTAGTCGCCGGAGTCGAGGCGGGCTTCAGTCGCTTCCAGAGGTGGACGATGGCGACGGTCTAGGGCGATTCAGAAAGAAACAGAGGCATGAGAAGATGCGCAGGATGATTGCGAAGCAGCTCGCATGAACCAGAAATCAAGGGGCGCCTGCTACTCACCGCGATGGCTCGCCGGAGTCTCTCGGTACAGCGGTGGTGCAAGTCAAATTGCGGGCAGCCTGGTGGCGCTTATGGCTATCTTTGTTGGGGGAAAAGGTCACGAGGGGGAGGGGTTTATGTAGCCAGAGCGGGGGCGGAAATCACTCACTGAATCAATGCAATTAAGCACGGCATCAGTGAGGGGGAAACGGCAGCGGCGAGGTGGTCGTCGGCGTTGATTGAGGACGAAGGGGTGACGCGGCAGTGAGGGCCCAGTCATCAGCGAGTGGGTACACGCGTGCGGGGTAGGAAACAAGGGGAGAGGGGAAAACCTGGGTGGGCTGGTTGTTGGGCTTGCTTCGCTGTTGGGCCAAAAGCCTGACGCCAGCCTTTTTCCTTTTCCTTAATCTTTTTCTTTTTCTGATTGAATTTCCAGGAACCATTTTCAAATGATTTCAAAAGCTATTTGAATTCAAACCTTTTCAGGATTTTTGTAGAGTGCAACACTCACAAATCTGGACATAAAACCAAGTGGTCACGTTGCACTTGCCTGGTCACTTGGAATAAAACAAAATAAACAGTGACATAGCACTAGTTTTAAATAGGATTTGAAAAAGGTTTTCAAATCATATTTGTTTTGTAAATTTTGGTCTAAGTGTTAGCAATCAAGCAACACAAACTTAGAGTAACAAGATTTGGTTTTGAACAAATAACTTCTTATTGGAGAGTAGCTTTTGATTTAGTGTTGATCACATAAAATAATGAGCAATAGATGCTCCTGTTTTAAAATGGTTTTGAAATGAAACCCCAAGTGTTCATGGATGCATGGATAATATGCATGAGTTTTGAAACATGATTTTAGGGATGTTACATTCAACTGGTAGTATTAGGCTTGCCTTGTGCAGAGCAGTGGTTGAAGTTCTCCTCGGCTTCTTCTTCGTAGTATCCTCCTTCCTCCTCGTATCCTTGGTCGGTACTAGCGTCTATAAATAAATACGATGTACACAATCACCAACCAATACTTAACTACTTGCAATCATCACAAAAAAGGGTCCTATAGATGATCTAGCATCATCACTAACATTACAAGATTAAAGTTTGGTTTAATTCCTTTTATTTTTAGAAAAGTAATTTCTACTCATTGAAAAACTACTTAAGATTTAATATTCTCCAAACCAAACATGGGATCATGTTGACACATGTCATCGCCACATATTTTAGTCCATGGGTATATGATTTAAAGTGGTGTCACAATTTAATAAGGTTTTACCCTTTTATTTTAATTACATAAAGTGACTAGAAATGCCTATGGGGCATTCTTTTATTACTTGAACATGATTTCTGTAAGTAAACCTATATATTTTTATATATTCTGAAAGGTATGGTAAAATGTGATTTTTGAGAGTTGGAATCAACTCAAAACCTAATATGGTTTAAATTTGAAAAATGTTTGAATGCAGAAAAGCTTCTGCCTTGTTATTTTTACTATGGATGATCTTTAGATCCAAATTACTTGAATCCAACGGGCTTGGATTCAGCACTTCCAGACCTTTCTAACAAAATTGGTTTCATTCAATTTGGTGCACTGAATCGACGTCGGTTGATTTTTGAAACTGGGTACAGAAGTGTGTTTGAAATAAAATGGAAAAGGTTAAATTCAAATAGCTGGGCTGCGCGGGAAACGATACTGGGCCGGCCTGCTAAGCGCAGCGCTTCTGTGGGATGTTTAAGTGGTTGTCCCCATGCGTCAGTGAGACAGGGGGTGCGAAGCGGTATGGGGCGATGTGGTGCGTTCGATCTGGTTCTAATCCAACGGCTGATAGTCAACGTCGATGTTGGGCAACGCCAGCGAAACAGAAACCTAGCGCGGCCAGTAGGGGTCGTTGGGGGCTCACCGGGGCTCAGGCGAGGGTCGGCGAGGCGGGCGAACGACGAAGTCGACGACGGCGAACTCAGGGGTGGTCGCGGTAGCTCCTAGGGTGGACGAAATCGACGGCGCCCTTCTCCTCCAGAGGCGGCCTGCTCCGGCGCAATTCCGGCGATGCGCTGCTCTCCTTGCTCCGGGACTGAGGTGGGATGGTTCTGGGTGAGAGAGGAGTGGAATGGTGTGAAGAATTCGAGCGGGGAAGGCCTCTATTTATAGTCGCGACGGTGAGACCGAACGGCATGGGCAGGCAACGGTGGCGACATGGCTACGGGCTGCTAGAGGCATGGCCGATGGTGGCGATCGCTTGGTGGTCTCCTGGCGATGCTCTACGGCTTTAATGCGCGCGTAGGGGCGGTGCGGTTTGGTCTGGAACACGCGACGCTCTGCGCGGCAGAGGCGGCGTCTTCGACGGCGAGCGGTGGCTGTGAGGCATGGGGCGGTGAACAGGGATGTCTGGCGGTCTCCTGGGACGATGGTGATCGTGTATGCACGCGGCAAGGGCGGCGCGCGGTCTGTGGGCGTCGGTCGAGTGTGGCGCTCTGGCGAACGCTCGGCATGGTTGCTGGCGAGCTGGGCGCGGTCCGTGCGTGTGGTCCAGTGGCTGGCAACATTCGAGCGCTGGACAGGGAGTGGCAGTGGACGGTGGGCTGCCTCCGAGACATGATGGCTAGGCTTGTTTCTCTTCCTAGCTTGCTGTCGACATGGAGGTGGCAAGAGTGCACTCGGATGTTCACCATTGATGGCAATGCCAAGCTCACAGTGGTGCTAGTGATTAGTTAAGATTGTTATATGATCTACTAGGGCTAGTGGTGCCCAGAGAGGGAACAAGTTAGGCTCAATTCACTGCTCAAAACAGTGTTTGGATTTGGTTTGATTTGTGTCTACAATGTGTTTGATGAAATGGCCGCAAGAATTCAAGTTTTGAATTTTGAAAAGATTTTTGGTGGGTGTGCTAGGTTGGTGCTGGTGAGTCTGTAGATGCTTGGGTTTTGAAAGTTGAGCTTGTTTGAGTGGTTTTTGAAAAAGTGGGATCTTCCCATATGATAAAGATTCAATTTTGAATTGTCATTTAAACTATGCATTTGAAAGTTTCTGGATGATCACAAAGTGGTCCTTGATACTTTGTTATGAGTATAATCAAGGGGTGCAAAGATCCAGAAAAGTTTCTGTTAGGTTCTGAAAGTTTGAGATAGCCAAAGTATTCATGGGAGTTAAATTGGTCAAAATGACCATTCACTCATTTAGCTTTGTTTTGATTTATTTGTCTTTGGGAAAAGTTTGGGAAATGTTTAGATGATGTTTATTTCACCTAAGCAACATTTTACAAGCAAAGAAACACACAAACAAGGTGGTTCAAAAGAATTCAAAATGAAATGCATACTCACATGCATGCTTCCATAATTTTATTTAGAAAAGTTTTTGTTAACCCTAATTTTGATGATTAGAGTTTGATGATTCAAGTTTAGTATTTTTGGGATGTTACAAACGGGCATGGCTGAGGCTTGGGGATGGTGCGCGCTCTCCTAGCGGTGCTCAACGTGTAAGACCCCACCTTTATATGGTAAAGGTCTCTGTGATTGCAATGCTAGTCCCTGGATCAAATGCTAGCATCCACAGTTTAAGATGAAGTACACATATACAAAGGTCTTTATTACATCGTCATTCCAGAGATAAACATAGTCTTTACAACTCAATAGCCAAAGGCTAGTACAAGAGTTCAATCATAAGTAAATAAAGTAAATTCTTCATATTCATGTGCCACAGGCAACATGTTGAGTGTAGACTCATAACCCTAATCCTCATCGGAATAACCTGCAACATCATAAGTTACAGACATAGTGGGTCAATACATTTGTAATTGTATTGGCAAGTGATACCATAGTAGAATAGTAGTATCTAACATCTATATGAATTTGGCTAAGTGTAGCTTAGGCTTGCTTTTCTCAAAATAGGTTTTTCCTATCAGTTGAAAACACTAAGTTTTTCTTTGTCAAAAAGTCTCAAGGAACCACCAATAGACATTGGTGAACCTTAACCCTTGTTCAACCACAAGTTTTTAACTTAGAAATTGGGATGAGGAGATTCTTGATAGCTTCAATGTCTTGATTCTCAAATTGTCCGTTGCCGGGGACACGGCTAAGTACTTAAGTTTTACCCTCTCGAGAGATGGTGCACTTCCGCCACAAGACTCGACACGCATCGAGACGAGAACTTTTAGAAGCCTTCCCTTAGACCACCATGGACGCGTTCCATCCTATCACCCTACCACCAACGGTCCATCTGGCTAAGTTATTGCAACCTATATGATCAAGGAAGAGCCCATATGGCATGTGGTTGCACTAGAAGCTTCTAAACACTAAGTATATCAAATACCTTTGTTCCTTGGCAGCTTTTCACAAGTGTGATACACAAGGTAAACCATAGACATGGGCCTTGTGTAACCACTCAACACAAACCATCATACCATTCCACCAGGTGATTCATTCACTTAGTTGTTTTATTAATCAAAAACACAAGTCAAAAGACTTAGCAAAATTTCCATAGCATGAATATATTCCACCCTTGTTTGCTACTAGCTAGGCTAAGAATGAGAACATGGCAAGTATCTTAACTTAGAGAAAATTCTACTAAGACAACAACTACTAGGTTTTCCCAAGCATGGCATATTTATATACTTAGTAAAAACTCCATGCAAGCCCTATTCAAAATATCACTAGTACATAGTCAAAATAATAGGACAAATACATGAAGCACCACTTGCCTTGGTAGTTGGGGGAGTAGCAACAATCTTCACAATCACCACTAGCACCAAAATCTACACATAAAATAATAGCACCAAATTCACATTCAAATAATCAAGAAAAAATATATATGAATGCATGCAAATGCAACGGAATGAATTTTATACACTAAAATATTCAAACCAAACAGTATTGAACACAAAACCAACTATTTATAGTCTAGATAAACTTAAATTTGCTTTAAAATAATTTTCTAAATAATTTATATAGCCAAAATAAGCTTATATTTGGTTCTTCAAATAGACCTTATTTTACAGAAGCAAACTACAAATTCAAGCCCACAGTAGTGTAGGATTTATTTTTCTGAATCCAATGATATATTATTTGCATTTTTTGGACAAGCAGAACAAAAGTTATGATTTTTACAAGTTTAAATCTCTAATAGATTCAAAAACTTAAATCGCAATCTCAGACACGTGGCTGTGTCTGATTGGCCCGTACAGCTTCGCGCGGATTGGCCAACGTGGGTCTTAGGATTTAAGTTAGATTCTATGGCTCAGATCTAAGCGTACCCCTTTGTTAAGTGATCTAATCAGATCCACTAGATTTAGATCTAACGGCGCTGGTTGCTTTGACCAAAGATTGACGGCGCGCGTGGCTACAGCGGCGGCGTTCCGGTGATTGTAGAGGGGGATAGGGGCTGAGCTGTGGCTTACCAGCGTCTCTAGGTCGCGAGGAAGCTCAACATGGCTTCGTCTTGGACGGGAGTAAGCTGCTGTGGTCGCTGGGGCTCGTCAGAGTTGCGAGCAGAGACGGTTTCGTGCGGGCGGCGACGAATACGACGAACTAGTCCACCCTAGCACAAACCAAAAGCATCAGCGTGTGCACAAGGACAAGGCGAACATCATCGTTTGAACTAGAGGTCAGGGGGTGGTCGCATATTACCAGAATTGCTCGCCGGAGACGAGGGTGGCGTCGGGTGTTCACGGCGCTTGACAAAGCCGACGTCCTAGGGAAGTACAAGGCGAACCAAAGGAACAGTAATCTTCACAAGGACAAGGTAAGCACGATAGTATGAATGAGAGGGGGGGTAGACGGTGCTCACCGGAATACCTCGTCAGAGTTCGTCGGACAACGGGGTTTCAAGCTCAAATGCGCGCAGCCTGGTGGCATTCTGGTGAGGGAAGTTGGGGGTAATGACCGTGGTGTGGAGGGGTTTAAGTAGCCAGCGGGGGCGAGGGAATCACGCAGAGGATCAATGCAATTAATCCCGAAATCAACACGGCGTTTATGGGGGAGGAAATGGGCGGCGACAGCGTCTGCGTGCGCGTGGTGGGGAAGACGACGCTGAGCTGGAATAGGGCCACTGGCAGTGTCAGCGGGGTAAGGCGAGCACGGGCGAGAGAGAGGGGAGAGGGGAAAATGGCCTGGGTGGGCAGCTAGGCCGCTTCTGGCTCTGGGCTGAATAGCTGGCGCATGTTTTTCTTTTTTTCTTTTTCTTTTTGTTTTTGTTTTTCTATTTGATTTTTCAAGAATGGTTTTGAAGCCTTTTTCAAACTTGTTTGAATTCAAATCTTTTCTGGATTTTTGTGGTGTGAACCTTACACTCAAATGTGTGGCAAACACTTTTGTTTAATCAAATAGGTGAGGGTGATCTTTCCGAAGGTCATCTTCTCTTTCCCAAGTTGCTTCTTCTTTGGAATGGTGGTTCCACTGAAATTTGCAGAATTTGATAGTCTTAGTCCTAGTCACTCTTTCTCTAGTCTCAAGAATCTTGATAGGTTTCTATTCATAGGTGAGATCACTTTCTAACTGAACCTCTTCCAAAGGTATAGTATTCTTCAAAGAAGTTTCTTCCATCTCCGGATGGCATTTCTTCAACTGACTCACATGAAACACATTGTGAACTGCTGACAGTGATTCAGGTAATTCAATCTCATAAGCCACTTCTCCTTTGTGATTCAAAATCTTGAATGGTCCAACGTATCTTGGTGCCAATTTTCCTTTGACTCCAAATCTCTTCACACCACGAAGTGGTGAGACTCTAAGATACGCTCTATCGCTTACCTCATAGGTAAATTCCCTACACTTTGGTTCTACGTAGCTCTTCTATCGGGACTGTGTTATCTTCAATCTATCCTTTACCAATTTAACCTTCTCTTCAGCTTCTTTAATCAGTTCTGGTCCGAACAAATTTCTTTCTCCAACACCACTCCATAGCAATGGTGTGGTACATTTCCTTCCATAGAGAAATTCAAATGGTGCCATCTCAATGCTGGCTTGATAGCTGTTATTGTAAGAGAATTCTGCGTAAGGCAGACTTTCATCCCAACTAGCACCATAGTCTAGGGCACATGCCCTCAACATATCCTCCAGAATCTGATTGGTCCTTCCTGGCTATCCATCAGTCTCGGGGTGAAAAGTTGTGCTGAACTCTAACCTTGTTCCTAGTGACTCATGCAATTTTCGCCAAAAATGCGAGGTGAACTGAGTTCCTCTATCAGACACTATACTCTTGGGTACTCCATGCAGACACACAATCCTGTTCATGTAGATCTTGGCGAACTTAGCACTTGTATAGGTTGTATTCACGGGTATGAAATGAGCCACTTTAGTTAGGCGATCTACTACAGCCCAAATGGAATCATATCCAGATCTAGTCCTTGGCAGTCCGGTGATAAAATCCATACCAATCCTGTCCCACTTCCAATTAGGAATAGGTAGTGGTTGTAATAACCCTGCCGGTTTCTGATGTTCTGCCTTTACTCGACTACACACATCGCACAAGGCAATATGCTCCGCAATATCCTTCTTGAGGTTGTTCCACCAAAATCTTTCCTTCACATCCATGTACATTTTGGTGTTACCTGGATGAATGGAATATGGTGAGTTGTGTGCTTCTTGCAGAATCAGTTTCTGAAGCTCCGGATCTTGCGGAATGCAGATACATTTTCCATACCATAAAGTACCATGTTCGTCTTCATGGAATCCTTTAGCTTTCCTTTTGCTAATTTTTCCTTTAATCTCTTCAATTTCCTTGTCCAACTTTTGGGCTTCTTTGATATTGTCCAACAATGTGGGTTGAACATCCAATGACATGAGATGTCCTTTAGGTACTATTTTGAATCTGAGATCTTTGAATTGGGCACACAGATCATCTGGCAATTCTGCATTAGTAAGGCCATTCACATAAACTTTACGGCTTAAAGCATCCTCTACAACATTTGCTTTACTGGGATGGTATTGCAAACTCAAGTCATAGTCCTTGATGAGCTCAAGCCATGTTCTTTGTCTCATATTAATTTCTTTCTGTGTGAAGATATACTTCAAACTTTTGTGATCCGTGAACACTTCACAATGCTTTCCCAAAAGATAATGTCTCCATGTTTTGAGTGCATGGACAACAAAGGCTAACTCTAAGTCATGAGTAGGATAATTCACTTCATGAGTTTTGAGTTGTCTCGAGGCGTAAGTCACAACTTTCCCATCTTGCATCAAAACTCCACCCAATCCTTGGTGAGATGCATCAAAATATACTTGGAAATCCTTCTCCAAATCTGGCAGACATAAGACTGGTGCTGTCACTAGTCTCTTCTTTAATTCTTGGAAACTGAGTTCACATCCTTCAGTCTGGTCAAACTTCTTTTCTTTCTTGAATAACTCTGTCATTGGCTTAGCTACCTTAGATAAATTCTCAATGAATCTTCTATAGTACCATGCTAAGCCTAGGAAACTGCGAACTTCTTTCACTGACTTGGGAGATTCCCACTCAGTTACAGCTGACACCTTTGCAGGATCAACAGCTATACCATCTCCTGACATAATATGTCCGAGAAACCCAACTTCATTCAGCCAGAATTCACACTTACTGAACTTGGCATACAACTTGTGCTCCCTGATCTTCTCAAGTATCAAACATAAATGCTCTTCATGCTCTTCTTTGCTCTTGGAATAGATCAAAATGTCGTTGATCAATACGAAAACAAACTTGTCAAGAAACTCCATGAACGCCTTGTTCATCATATTCATGAAATAAGATGGTGCATTTGTCAAACCAAATGGCATCACGGTGTACTCATACAATCCATACCTAGTGGTGAAAGCAGTCTTAGGTATGTCTTGCTCTCTAATCTTTAGCTGAAAGTAGCCTGGTCGGAGATCAATCTTTGAGAACACACGGGCTCCTTCTAGCTGATCAAATAGATTGTTGATTCTAGGAAAAGGATACTTGTTTTTTATAGTCACCTCATTGAGTGAACGGTAATCTATGTATAACGTTTGACTTCTATCCTTCTTCTCAATAAACAGAACTAGTGCACCCCAAGATGAAGAAATTGGTTGAATAAATCCTTTCTGCAACTGTTCTCCAAGCTATTTCTTGAGTTCTTTCAACGTCAACTGACATCTTGTAAGGTCTCTTTGGTATTGGTCTTGATCCTGACAGTAAGTCAGTCAGAAACTCCACATCTCTATCTGGTGGAATTCCTAGAAATTCCTCCGGAAACACATCCGGATACTCTTTCACAATTAGCACACTGTCTATGCTAACCCCCTTAAGAGAATTTAGCTTACTCCCTTTTGATTCAAAGTTTGACTTGAATCTAATCCTCTTCTTATTCGGGGTTGTGAGTGTAACGGTACGATTGGCACAATATAGTACTCCTTCATACTTAGTCATCCAATCCATACCCAAAATTACATCCAATCCTTGGGAATCTAGGATTATCAGACTAACTGGAAACTTATACTTTCCAAATTCTATCACTAGATCATGACATCCAAAATTCACTATCATCTCTCCACCGGGAGAGCTTACTTTTATAGGACACCCAATAGTTTCAGTTGGAAGTCCATTTTTATCAACAAATGCTCTTGATATGAATGAATGTGATGTGCTGGTATAAAAAAGAACAAGTGCTGGAAAAGAATTAAGCTTGAACTTACCGGCCAAAGCATCAGACTCTTCATAAATTTCTTCCACATTTATGTGGTTCACTTGTCCCTTCTGGAAAGGGTTGGGCTTGTTGGCTCCTTCAACTTTGTTTTCTGGGCATTCATTTGCATAGTGCCCATTTTTCTTGCATTTGAAGCATGCAACCTGACTGATGTCTCTTTTTGCAGGCTGACTCCCATTACCATTTCCGCTGTGGTGGCTCTTGTGTCCACTCTTGTGGTTCTTGTACTTGTCATTGTCATGACTGCGATGATGCTTGTTGTCATGGTGACGGTTATGATTGTGGTGGTTGTTATACTTTCCATGCTTGAAATCAAGAACCTCCACTATCACCATTATGGGAACGCTTGTGAGATGATCCCGAGCTGTGCTTATCAAAGTTATGCTTCCTCTTGCCGCCCTCAACCTGTTTCATCTTGTTTTCTAAGATGGTGGCCTTGTCACAAAGTGATTGATATGTTGGGACATGGGCAACAGATAGCTGCAAGTTCAATTCATCATTCAATCCTTCGAGGAACTTCTCCTTCCTCTTGGCATCCGTATAAACCTCATCCGGTGCATAGCGCGCGAGATTGTTGAACTCCTCAATGTACTCAGCCACACTGTGGTGATGCTATTTCAGATTGTGGAACTCTTTGTTCTTCAAGTTCATCACTCCTGATGAGTTGTGGGCAGTGCGGAAACCATCCTCAAAGATTGCCCATGTCACATCCTCAAGGGGAGTGGTGATCTGAAAGTTGTCCCACCATGTTGCTACTGGTCCTTCGAGCAGATGTGCTACGAACCTGACCTTTTCTTCATCGGTGTAGCCAACAATGACTAGGTATTTGTTCATGGAACGTACCCAGTTATTGTCTACCATTGGATCAGTTGTTCCCGAGAACTTGGCTGGCCTCAACCTCAAAAATCTGGTAAGCATGTCAAATGTTGTTGTTGTTGTTGTTGTTGTTGTTGTTGTTGCTATTGCTGCTGCTGCTGCTGCTGTTGTTGTTGCTGCTGTTGTTGTTGTTGTTGTTGTTGTTTGTTGTTATTCTGATTCTGGTTTTGATTGGTCATGAACTGGGTCATCATCTGCATCAGTTGAGTTTGATCTGTCATCAACTATATTGTTGTTGTTGGTTGGGTTGGGATTGGCACGACGAGGAGGCATATGTGGTTTTAATAAGGATAAGTAATGAGATATAACCCATAGATGCTATGCACAATACAATCACAAAGCAACAAACACAATAAACAATCACAAGATAATGTAGAGTTTTAACAACAAGTTTGGAAAAGTAAACATAATAGCAAGCCATCCACATGTTGGATGATCATTGCGACTCAATAATCAAAGGATGATACATAAATAGGTAGCCAAATAATCAACTACTCCTCCATGTCGACCTCCACGTCTACAAGAGTAAGTCCGGCTGTCTCCATAGATGATTTGTACTCCTCCACGCTGGTGGTCAAGGCCTCAACCTTCGCACGAAGTGGTCTCTTCTGTGAGCGAAGCATCTCTATCACTCCCTGATGTGTCTCTAACTCAAAGTCCTTGGCCTCTATCTCGGCCTTCATGTCCTTAATCTTCTTGTTTCTGTCCTGAACCCTCTTCTCCTGATTCTTGAACTTTTTGTCCTGGCTCTCAAATCTGGCCTCCATCTCCTTGACAATCTCGTCTTGCTCCGTGAAGAGCTTGTCCTTCTCCTTCAACTGAACCTGGAGCTCATCATTGCTAAGCATGACGTTGGTCCTATCTATATCAAGGTGTCTAATAAGGCCCTCTAGGTCCTGGAGGTACAGACGAACTGGGTCAATCGTCTCTCTAGCAGCTCCCTCATACACTAATGCCTCTCCCTCCTCGTCACGTCTCCCGAACGGGTGGAAGTAGAGGCATCTAAGCTCGGTGGAGTGGAAACCGCAAAGGCGTCCGAGTAGCTCCTGCATGACTACATCTAGACCCTTCTCTTTGTTATTGTGCATCAGCTTGAAAGAAATCTCCTCCATGAGTGGCCCCATCTGTCTTCCTGGCTACTATACTCTAAATCCCCAAAGGTCCTTCCTCTTAAACTTGGTGAACTGAATTGCCTTGATACTAGGAAGTGGGAGGTTGAGCACACTAGTAAACTGCACGATGTGTGAACCAAATCGAGGTCCATTGAACTCCTCGGCAGTGTTGATCACAAAGCTAGGCATCTAATGTAAGATAGATAAATATTAGAACAACACAAGTAAAATAAAAACAAGACAGTAAAATGAAAGAAAAAAAGCATACAATCATCCATAAAACATACAAGTCATGGCATACAAAGTCTACCACAAACACTAAGGTTCAAACATAACTTAGAATTTTTTTTGCGAGAATACGATAAGTGTGGTGGTCCAACTAGCGGAGTACGTTACAATTCTCACTCATATGCTAAGTATATGATATCTTCCCTTAGACGTTTTATGGCGGTCTCTAGATCTTGGGTATACTTCTTCTCTTCCTCAAGGTCATTTTTATTGTTGAGCATTCTACACTTGAGTCTTTCACCAAGCTCCTTGATAGCATTCCAAGATGCATTTCTTGCAGAGTCAAAGAATATTGTATACATTTCTGAGTTGGTGCCCATGTAGAATCCCGACTCTTTGTGGTTGTCTCCCTTGTTTTTTTACAAGTGAAGTTGCACCCCACCAATATTGTTCTCCTTCATCCATCACTGGGAATCCCTTATACACGGACTTACCATGTATCCCCAAGCTAACCATAAGGGTTTTGAGTGCTTTGGGAAACTCCGTCTCACATTCTAAAGTCATGGTCATGAGTGGTCCCTTCTTGTCGGCTTCGTTGATGGTGGCCATCTACAAATAGAGATGAGAAAGAAGATTAGAAAAGGTTTATGAGAAGAAAAAACCAAGTGTGCAATTTTCAAAGAGTTGCATTTTTCCTTAGTGGTTTCTTAGTCTAATCCCACCTAGGGTCATAATCCTACAGGTAACACAGTGCTCTGATACCATCTGTAAGACCCCACCTTTATAAAGTAAAGGTCCATGTGATTGCAATGCTAGTCCCTGGATCAAATGCTAGCATCCATAGTTTAAGATGAAGTACACAGATACAAAGGTCTTTATTACATTGTCATTCCAGAGATAAACATAGTCTTTACAACTCAATAGCCAAAGGCTAATACAAGAGTTCAATCATAAGTAAATAAAGTAAAGTCTTCATCTTCATGTGCCACCGGCAAGCATTTTGAGTGTAGACTCATAACCCTAATCCTCATCGAAATAACCTTCAACATCATAAGTTACAGCCATAGTGGGTTAATACATTTGTAATTGTATTGGCAAGTGATACCATAGTAGAATAGTAGTATCTAACATCTCTATGAATTTGGCTAAGTGTAGCTTAGGCTTGCTTTGCTCAAAATAGGTTTTTCCTATCAGTTGAAAACACTAAGTTTTTGTTTGACAAAAACTCCCAAGGAACCACCAATAGACATTGGTGAACCTTAACCCTTGTTCAACCACAAGTTTTTAACTTAGAAATTGGGATGAGGAGATTCTTGATAGCTTCAATGTCTTGATGCTCAAATTGTCCGTTGCCGGGGACACGGCTAAGTACTTAGGTTTTACCCTCTCGAGAGGTGGTGCACTTTCCCCACAAGAATCGACATGCATCAAGACGAGACCTTTCAGAAGCCTTCCCTTACACCACCATGGACGCGTTCCATCCTATCACCCTACCACCAACTGTCCATCTGGCTAAGTTATTGCAACCTATATGATCAAGGCAGAGCCCATATGCCATGTGGTTGCACTAGAAGCTTCTAAACACTAAGTATCTCAAATTCCTTTGTTCCTGGGGGGGATTTCCACAAGAGTGATACACAAGGTAAACCATAGACATGGGCCTTGTGTAACGACTCAACACAAACCATCATACCATTCCACCCAGGTGATTCATTCACTTAGTTGTTTTATTAATCAAAAACACAAGTCAAAAGACTTACCAAAATTTCCATAGCATGAATATATTCCACCCTTGTTTGCTACTAGCTAGGATAAGCATGATAACATGGCAAGTATCTTAACTTAGAGAAAATTCTACTAAGACAACAACTACTAGGTTTTCCCAGGCATAGCATATTTATATACTTAGCAAAAATTCCATGCAATATCACTAGTGCATAGTCAAAATAATAGGACAAATACATGAATAACCACTTGCCTTGGTAGTTGGGGGAGTATCAACAATCTTCACAATCACAATCACCACTAGCACCAAAATCTACACATAAAATAATAGCACCAAATTCACATTCAAATAATCAAGAAAAAATATATATGAATGCATGCAAATGCAATGGAATGAATTTTCTACACTAAAATGTTCAAACCAAACAGTACCGAACACAAAACCAACTATTTATAGTCTAAATAAACTTAAATTTGCTTTAAAATAATTTATATAGCCAAAATAAGCTTATATTTGATTCAGCAAATAGACCTAATTTTACAGAATCAAACTACAAATTCAAGCCCACATTAGTGTAGGATTTATTTTTTTGAATCCAATGATATATTATTTGCATTTTTTGGATAAGCAGAACAAAAGTTATGATTTTTACAAGTTTAAATCTCTAATAGATTCAAAAACAGATTTTAAATCAAAATCTCAAATACGTGGTTGTGTCTGATTGGCCCGTAATGCTTTGCACGATCGGCCAACGTGGGCCGTAGGATTTAAGTTAGATCATATGGCTCATATCTAAGCGTACCCCTTCGTTAAGTGATCTAATCAGATCCACTAGATTTAGATCTAATGGTGCTGGTTACTTTGACCAAACACTGGCGGCGCGCGTGGCTACAACGGCGGTGGAGCGACTGGCAGCGGTGTTCCAGCGATTGCAGAGGGGGATAGTGGCTACGATGTGGCTTACCAGCGTCGCTAGGTCGCGAGGAAGCTCAACGTGGCTTTGGCTTGGACGGGGGTGAGCTGATGTGGTCGCTGGGGCTCATCGGAGTTGCGAGCAGAGACGGTTTCGTGCGGGCCGCGACGGAGATGACGAACTGGGCCACCCTAGCACAAACCAGAAGCATCAGTGTGTGCACAAGGACCAAGCGAACATCATCGTTTGAACTAGAGGTTAGGGGATGGTCGCATATTACCAGAATTGCTCGCCGGAGACGAGGGTGGCGTCGGGTGTTCACGTCGCTTGACGAAGCCGACGTTCTGGGGCAGTACAAGGCGAACCATATGCATAGTAAGCTTCGCAAGGACAAGGGAAGCACGATAGTATGAACGAGAGGGGCAGGGTAGATGGTGCTCACCGGAAGACCTCGTCGGAGTTCATCGGACATCGGGGTTTCAAGCTCAAATGCGCGCAACCTGGTGGCGTTCTGGCGAGGGAAGTTGGGGGGAAATGACCGCGGTGTAGAGGGGTTTAAGTAGCTAGCGGGGGCAAGGGAATCACGCAGAGGATCAATGGCAATTAAGCCCGAAATCAACGCGGCATTGATGTGGGAGGAAACGGGCGGCGACGGCGTCTACGCGCGCGGGGTGGGGAAGACGACGCTGAGCTGGCACGGGGCCACTGGCAGTGTCAGCGGGGTAAGGCAAGCGCGGGTGAGAGAGAGGGGAGAGGGGAAAATGGCCCGGGTGGGCTGCTGGGCCGCTTCTGGCTCTGGGCTGAATAGCTGGCGCCTGTTTTTATTTTTGTTTTTCTATTTGATTTTTCAGGAATGGTTTTGAAGCCTTTTTCAAACTTGTTTGAATTCCAATCTTTTCTGTATTTTTGTGGTGTGAACCTTACACTCAAATGTGTGTCAAACACTTCTGTTTAATCAAATGCACTTTGATCCTTTGAAAATAAAATAAAACATGCCTTAATGATATATAAATAATAGGCATGAAGTTGGTTTTATTTGGAGTTTTGATTTGAAAATATTTGTGCGCGTCATGAATGCTATGAATACATGAATGCAATGCATGCCTTTGTAATTCATGAATTTTGGGATGTTACACAACGGCTTGATGGCGCGGTAAGGGGCGGTGCGGTTTGGTCGGAACGCGCTGGTTCTCTGAGTGGCACCGATGACATTTTTGATGATGCACAGGTGCTCCTGGTCGCGCAGCGGCGAACGAGCATGTCTAGTGGTCTCTTGGGACGGTGGTGATTGCATGCACGAGCGGCGAAGGCGAGGTATGGCCGGTGCGAGCGTGCGCTCTCTAGACATGGCAGAGACAAACTGAGCGCGTCTGCTCTTGGTGGTCCACTGCTTTTCAAGGCTCGAGGGCTGGACAGGGGGTGTCGGTGGACGGTGGCGTGCCTCCTGGACATGGTGGCTAGGCGCGGTGATGGATGGTTCTAGCTTGCCATGGTCGGCTGGCCAGGGTTGGCTCAGGCATGCACGACATGGTGCATTGGTAGGGGTCTAGGCTGGTTTAATACACTGGTTGTCACTAGGGGAGACAAGGATGATCAGTGGGGAACAAGGTTTGGAAAGATTACTACTCAAAACTATGAAGTTTGCGGAATTTGGTTTGTGTCTCCAGGTGTTTGATGAAATGGCCGGAAGAAATTCATATTTGAATTTATGGATGAAACTTGGTGGTTTTAATGGTCACATACTAGGGAGTATCTGGTTGATTGGATTTGTCAAGGTGAACTGGTTTGGTTAGGTTTTGAGAAATGGTGATCTTACCATATGAACTAGATTAAATTTTTAAATGTCATTTGAATAGGGTTGCCAAATGTTTCTGTGGGTCTGCAAGGTGGGATTGGGTTCACTTTTACTTGGTCTTGCAAGGGTTTAAAAGAATTGGATTTGTTTCTGTTAGAAATCTTGGACTAGAAACACTCAAAGTGGTCTAGTGAACAAGATTGGCAAAAATGACCATTTGCTTATATATCTTATTTTTGAATTTCTCTTCAATTGATTCTGCTTGGAAATGATTTAGATGATGTTGTTTTCATCTTTAAACCAATCTTTGCCATTCATAACAATCACACAAGTTCATACAAGCATTCATATTAATAAAAGTTTTTGTTAACCCTAAATTTGAGTGATTGGAATTGATAACCTTGCTTAATATTTTTGGGATGTTACACTAACAAGTGGGGTCGCGTTCAGTCGGTTCACGTAGTGGACACCTCTCTCCACTTATCCAGATCAGCATGGGATCCACGGTTTATCCACGTGAGTGCCGGACCCACAACTTATCAACGTGAGGCCGGGCCCATAGCTTACCCAGGTTGGCATTGCAATATGGGACCCCGGGCTAGCCCCGAGCCCGCGCCCATGCCGTTTCCTCCCCTTTCTTCTTCTCCGGCGACAACGACCCTTTTTCTAGCTTCACGTTCGTCCTAAACGCAGTATGGTGCCGTCCCGTTGACCTGTATGAAGGATGACAATGGCAACCGTGCAAAGAGAAGGTTAGATCTCGCACCAAAATTTTTCGATTAGACAGGGGCGCTTGCTATGGACAATCAATTGGTGCAACTCGGGAGCTTAATTGGGCACACGCTTGTTGTGGAGAATGCGACCGACGAGACATTCCGATGATTTAATTGGTTTATCGAGTTAATGTCTCGACTATAATCAAGTGAATCTATGAGGTGAAAGTCAAACTTCTAGATTGAGGGAGATGGATGTATAAGAAATAATAAAATGACACTACTTTTGAACACTTTCAAATTAAAAAATTATACATCTGTTAATGTAAAATAGTGTTTATAATTGATACAACTCTTGAACACTTTCAAATTACAATTTGGACATGATAATGTTGTCGTAAGAAAATCTTGAGAGTTTACCATTTTTAGAGCGTGAAAAGTGATCCCTAAACTAAAATATTTATGACTCGTGCATATACGAAAATTATACACCTTCGAACATTGTAAACTCGCACTTAGGACATGATAATGTTGTGCTAACAAAATCTTGAGAGTTTATAATTTTCATAGTGTAATATATGCATAAACTAGGATATACAAAAATTATACACCTTTGAACACTATGAAATCGCACTTAATACGTGATAATGATGTGCTAACAAAATCTTAAGAGATTATTATTTTCATATAGTAAAATGTAATGCATAAACTTGCATATACGAAATTATACACCTTTGAACTCTTTGAAATCGCACTTAGGACATGATAATGTTGCACTAAAAAAATCTTGATCATTTATCATTTTCATGGAGTGAAATATAATGCATAAACTTGTGTATACGAAAATTATAAACCCTTGAACACTATAAAATCACACTTAATACGTGATAATGATGTGCCAACAAAATTTTGAGAGATTATCATTTTCTCCCCATTTTCATAGAGTGGAATGTAATGCATAAACTTGCATATACGAAAATCATACACCTTTGAACTGTTTGAAATTGCACTTAATACATGATAATGTTGTGCTAAGAAAATCTTGAGAGATAATCATTTTTATAGTGTGGAATGTAACGCATAAACTTGCATATACGAAAATTATACACCTTTGAACACTTTCCCTTCAAATTATATTCAAAATTATTTGTTTATGCTGTTAAAATATTGGTGAAAAACTCGTTATTTTGCATGGATAGAGGGGTGCCCCCTGACAGATATAGGGGTTATCATGTTCGCTAGATCACAGAGGATCAACGATTGGTGGGCACAATCTGCATGACAACTATGTCGACCAATCAGAGCATAGCAGCCAAGATGAGCATAAGTATGAGAGTTTGTGACTAAGAGAGAGGGGAAAACTGAGTAGAACTTAGAAACCAAGGGAAAAACTAATAAATGGATTCATATAGAAAATAGAAAGAGATATAAAAATGGAAAATGCGTCTTTTATACAATAAAATACATCTTGGCACATATCAAACTATTTGCAATTCAAATATACATCGGTTTAACAATTATTGCCTCATTCAGACAAACTATGTTTTGGGGAGGGATGTTTTGGGAAGAGGCTTGAGTAGAAAGCCATGAACCTTCATAGTTAGTAGGTGATTTGAGAAGTGGTGATTTAGGTTAAAACTTGATTTCTATACATTTATTATGGTGGCAGGTCACATAATAAGACTTCTTGGGTGGATGCCACTATGTTTTGATCTTTTTGAATTAATTGTGATAAAATGACTCATTTTTTGACTCTCTTTTGACCAACCACCGGAGGGTAAAACTGAGTATAATACACACTACAGTGTTAGTACTGGAGGGAAAAACCGAGTATAACCAAAATGGCAGTGTTACACTCGAGGGTATAACTAAGCACAACTAAGTCGTCAGGGTTAGACACGAGAGAAAAAAAACGTGACACACAGTATGCATGTCACGGTGCACGGGGCGGTAGCGGGTGCGTGTGGCTATGCACGGTGTAGTAGCGTACGCACTTACGCGGTGCAGGGTGGTGCAACAAAACTTCCCTTCCCTTCACCTTTATAGAGGCCTCCTCACTCTCACTCATCACTCACTTGCTGAATCACGCAACCGTCTCCACTATTCCATCACCTTCTGCAAACCCCCAACAAAACCCTAACCATGGCAGCGATAGAGAAGAATGGCGCAGTGGCCATATTCGCCTCCAAGGCCGTCGGAGAGGAGGCCCCGTCCCCATACAGGCCTCCGTCGAGGCATCAAAGGCAGCCTTCGTCCCCGTCCAGACTCCCATCCCCGCTTTCGCTGTATCCGCCGACGAGGAGGACCCCACCGGTCTCGGGAATATCGCGCTTGGCTGGTACCCCAACGAGGAGGAGGATTACATTAGGCCGGAGAACCCCTACGACACTAGCATAGTCGACCCATGGTCGGAGGTAACTAGGGTTTTCTCCCCTTCCCTTATTATTCCCACATTCCCATCGTTGGATGCTAGATCATGTGTTATTAGGGTTCAACTGTTCTTATTTTCAATCGTTGGATGCCAGGTATTTTTATAGTAGCTAATCCTATTGTGTTAGATCTCGTATTTCGATGAATCCCCACATTCGTATTTTAGTCCTATTTTATTTGTCCTCCGATTTTCAGTTAAGGGATTCCCTATTTAGTACTAGCACTGCAAGAAAAATGTCCTTTTACAATGGACGATTTTCGTGGTTGAAGGCCCTTTTCATGGTTGAAAAGCCTTCTACAATGGATGCCCTTCGTGGTAGAAGCCCCTGTTGGAGATATGCCCAAGAGGCAATAATAAAAGTAGTTATTATTATATCTTTGTGTTTATAATAAATGTTTACATTCATGCTATAATTGTATTAACCGGAAACATTAATACTTGTGTGATTTGTAAACAAGTAAGAGTCCCTAGTAAAGCCTCTTTATAATACTAGCTTGTTGATTAATAGATGATTATGGTTTCCTAATCATGAACATTGGATGTTGTTAATAACAAGATAATATCATTAGGAGAATTATGTGATGGACATACTCCTATAGTTAAGCGTAGCATAAAGATCAAGTCATTTCAATAGTTCATTTTCTATAAGCTTTCAGATACACAGTAACCTAAATCCTTCGACCATGAGATCATGTTAATCAGCAACACCGGATGGATTCTTTGATGACATCAAACACCACTTCGTAACTGGGTGGTTATAAAGGTGGCATTGAGTGTTCGGAAAGTATGTGTTGAGGCACATGGATCAAGAGTGGGATTTGTCCATCCATATGACAGATAGATATACTCTAGTCCCTCTCAGTGGAATGTCATCCAATTAGCTTGCAAGCATGTGACTGGATCACGAGGGATCACATATCATAGGAACGAGTAAAGAGTACTTATCGGTAATGAGGTTGAACTAGGTATGCAGAGATACCGACGATCAAACCTCAGATAAGTAAAGTATCACAAGACAAAGGGAAATTGGTATTGTATGTAAATGGTTTATTCGATCACGAAGTAATCGTAGAAATATGTGGGGGCCATATGAATTTCCAGATTCCTCTATTGGTTATTGATCGGAGAAGAGTCTCGGTCATGTCTGCATAATTCATGAACCGTAGGAAGACACACTTAAGGATTCGATGTTGTTTAGTAGATATGGAGTGTGAGTAAAGAGACTGAATGTTGTTTGGAGTCTCGGATTGGATCTAGGACATCATGAGGATATCTAGAATGGTCTGGAGAATAATATTCATATAAGGAAAGTCCAATTCCGGAATTCAGGAATGGTTTCAGGTTTTCATAGAAATGTTCTAGAAAGGTCTAGAAGGTCCACCGATCCGGAGTGGGAAGGTTACATGGATGTGTCATGACAAAGTGGAATGGTTGCATCATGTCCTAGGTCACTTGGCTGGGCAATGGGAAGAGAGAAATCAAACTCTAGTTTGAAAGTCAAACGCCAATTCAAAAAAGTCAAATCCCAACATGGTTGCCTAGTGGAGGGTGGGAAGGATTCCTACCTAAGGGAGGATTCCTCCCTCCCCTTGCCGCCATCCTAGTAGATGATTTGGGGGAGGACTCCCCTCCCTCGAAACCATCTCCCACCTATATAAGGAGGGGTAGGGCGCTCCCTACCCCTCACACAAAAACTCTAGCCGTCCGCCGCCACTCTCTAGTTGCCGCTGCCTAGGGATCCTCCAAGTCGTCGCCTAGGTCTTGCCCTAGCCGCCGGCTTCCACCACCTCTCCTAGGCTCTCTAAACCCTAGATCCCTGAGGCCTCTTATACTCCACCATACCTGCCCCGTCTTAGGCAAAGCCCTGCGGGATTTCCCCACTACTTCCACCACCACATCGTCGTGCTGCTAGAATCGCGAGGAGAGATCTACAACCTCCTCTGCCTACTGGAACAAGGGAGAGGAAGGTCTTCATAGAGTACCAAACATGTGACCGACTGCGGAAGCGCTGCCAGAACGTGGCACCGGAAGGATCGTCTACGCGTTCTTGAGATCGACAAGTGAATGACTACATCACCCACGAGAATCCGATCTCGTTAACCGCTTTGGAATCTTCGAGGGTTAGTACTATATCGACTCATTGCTCCAATCTAGTAGATAGATCTTGGCTTGTATGTGTTCATGTGGTAGAAATTTTTTGTTTTCCATGCTACGAACCCCTATAGTGGTATCAGAGCCGTGTCTATGAGTAGATCTGTTGCACGAGTAGAACACAATGGTTATTATGAGCGTTGATGCTTTTGTTATCGATTGCTTCTTGTGTACTTAGCATTTTGTGGGATGGTGGGATGAAGCGTCCCGGGCTAACCTTACATGACATCATTCATGAGACTTGCTCCACGCTCAACATGTAACTTGTATTGCATAAGTGGCTTTGCGGGTGTCTGTCTCTCCCACCATAGTGAAGATTCAATTTACAACTGGCACTTGACAATACTGGTATCAAAGTTGTGGTTCTTGTTCGTAAGTTAGAACGGTTCTTATTAGAAAGCCCCAAACCATGTAAAACATGCAAAGAAAATTAGAGGCGTCTAACTTTGTTTTGCAAGGGTGTGCTGGATGTGACATGGCCATGATTGTGATTATATATGATGTATGGAATTATCCTTATTATAAGTTGGCAACCTGCAGGAGCCTTATGGTTGTCTTTTAATTTCGTTATACGAGTTTTCAAATTTCCTAGCTAATTCTGCCTACTTGAATGAATTTATGTCGATTAATCAAAATTACGTCAAATTTGAACTACAAGTAAATCGTAGGTTTCTTTGAAAGTTTTACAAAAAAGTTTTTGGAGGTACCCATCGGGGGTTAGTTTAGCACTATATCGGTAACACCAAGAGTTATCATCTCCTTATTATTCGTAAAAATAAAATAAAATAAAAGCACCATGCTCACAACCATATTAGACTCATCCACCTTTCTTCATCCCAAATTTTCATCAAACCAAAAACTTCATAATTGCATTCATATCATCTTTGCATGTGTGCATTGCACAAAAAATTCCAAAAATTCAAACCTACCAAAACCCTAATTTAAAAACCCCCTTTTATATGCAAGGGTAGAGCTTGTGTTTTTATCTTTTTATTTTTCCTAAAATGATTTTATTAGTGGGTTGGTGTGTTTAAAGCAATTCTTAACACTAGGTTCACCTCTCAAATTTTGGTGAAAGTTTGAATTGATTTGGAAATCATTTGCTAGTTCAAATGATTTATAGAAAATAGAAACATAAAAAAGAAAAAGAATAAGGGAAAAAACATACCTGCCAGACAACCGACGCGGCCCAGCACCCCCGGCCCATCCAGCCCACCCGGCTCCCCCTCTCCTCCTTTATTTCTCACCGCGCACTCCTCCCACCCACTCACTGATGGAATGGCCCCACCGCCACGTCACCATCATCGTCTTCAATCACGCGCCGTAGACCCGCTCGCCCCTGCCGTTTCCCCCCGATTGAATTCGAGTCACGACGCTTTATTCGCGGCATGACTTCTACCCACGACCCCCTCTTATTAAACCCCACGGCCCCCTCTTCTTAAACCCCACGGCCCCCTCTCCATTTCCCCCCACACCGCACCACCCGAGAGCCCCTAGGCTCCGCAGATTTCCACTCGCGCCGCCGCCGTTCTGACGAACTCCGGCGACAAATTTTGGTGAGCTCCGACCCCCCATCGCCCTCTATTTTGCTCCGTTGCGTCCTTCGTTTTCAGACGCATATGCTAATCCTCATCTTGTGCTTGCTCGTGCCCCAGGAGATCGCCTCCGTCTTCGACTGCAAGCCACCAACAACGGGCACGACTATGGCGAGGAATTCCCGACAAACCCGTGTTCCCCTTCATTGCCTGTGACCTCCACTGCAACCACCTCTTCACCACGACCTCGGTAACGCCCCTGTGCCACCTTACCCGCTAGCACCACTGGTACGTCGTCGCCATCAGCACCACCGCCACGCACGCCATCAGCGCCACCCGTTTCAGTCCAACGCGCTTAGATCCACTAGATCAATATCCTGTGGCTAGGATTAGAGATAGGGCGAAGAGGTACCGGCCGATCTGGGCCATACGATCTAACTTAGATCTAACGGTGCACATGCCCAATCCGCGTGAAGCGGTACCAGCCAAAAGGATCGCGCCATGTGGATAGGTTTTTCAGATAAAAACCAGAAATGATATGCTAGATGTTTAGACTTGTGAAATTCATAACTTTTGATCCACAATTTAGAAAAATTCAAATTTGGTGTCTATGGATTCAGAAAAATGTGAACTTTATTAAAGTGGCCTTACTTTGTTTTGATTCTGTAAAAATTTATTTTTAGGCAGAGACTTGTTTAGGGCTATTTTGACTATAAAAATTATTGTATAAATTATTTTTAGGTGGATCTTGTGATCTTTGGCCTATAGGAAGTGTACTCTATCTTCTATATTGAAAATTTTGTTTCTAAAAAGTGTGGTTTTAATCTCATTGCATTCATGCATGCATCCATACTATTTTTGAATGCATGTTTTAAATTGTGTATTTTTGTTGTTTGATTTGATGTGTAGATTGTGTGGATTGTGAAGTTTGTGACTGTGAGGATTGTACCTACTCTCCTAGATACCAAGGCAAGTTATATTTCATCATATGTCCTATTATTTTACCTATTGCATTAGTGTTATTTTAGTAGGACTTGCATGATAGTTTCAAGTCTAATGTTATGCTATGGAAATCCTATAGATTATATCTCGGTAGTATCTTCCTAAGTTAGGAGACATCGTATGCTAGAATTCTTAGTCTTGCTATTAGAATTCGTGGGTGGAAACTCATATTATGCTGGTATGGAAATTTATATGCTTATATATTTTTGATTAAGAAAACAACCAATATTAATGAAACACCTGGGTGGATTGGGATTTGTATGGATTATGTTCAGTGGTTACTCAGGTCCCATTTCTATAGTTTACCCTAGTGTATCACACTTCTGGATGGCCACCTAGGAACAAAGAGATTTAAGATGTTTGTGTCACGAAGCTTCGAGTGTAACCACATGGCATATGGGCTCTGCCTTGACCAACTAAGTTGTGCGAACTCAGCCAGACGAACAGAGGGTGGTAGAATTGATAGGATGGAACGCATCCGTGGTGTATTGAGGGATTGCTTCTGAAAAGTCTTGTCTCGATGCATGTCGAGTCTTGTGGGGAAAGTGCACCACCTCTCAAGAGGGTAAACCTAAGTACTTAGCCGTGTCCCCGGTTATGGACAATTTCTGAGCATCAAGACATTGAAACAATTCAAGAATCTCCTCATCCCAATTTCTCTAAGTTAAAATTGTGGGTGAACAAGGGTAGAGGTTCACTAATGTCTATTGGTGGTACCTTAGTGTTTTGTAAAAACAAAACTTAGTATTTTCAAACTAGTAGGATAAAACTTGCTTTTTGCAAAGCCAGCTAGATCCACACTTAGCCAAATTCATGTAGTTGTTAGGTTCTATTATACAACTATGGTATCACTTGCCAATACAATTCCAACTGTATTGACCCTTTATGGCTGTAACTTATCATGTTGTAGGTTAGTCTGATGGTGAGTAGGGTTACGAGTCTACACTCGACATGTTTGCCTGTGGCGCATGAAGATGAAGACTCTATTATTATGCAATGTATTGAGAACTCTAAATAAGTTAGCCTTGGGCTAAGTGAGTTGTAAGACATATTGTACTCCTGGATTTGTGATGTAATAATGACCTTTGTTTCTGTGTATTTCATATTAAACTATGGGTGCTAGCAAAACGATCCAGGGACTAGCACTGCAATCACAGGGATCTCTACCTTATTGGGTGATATCTTACAGATGGTATCAGAGCACTGTGTTGCCTATAGGTTTGTGACCCTAAGATGGATTAAAATTAAGGAAGCCACTAGGAAAATACAACACCACTATGAATTTTTACACTTTGTTTCTTTTCATCTCGTAAAACCTCTCCTAATCTTCTTTCTCATATCTATTTGTAGATGGACACCATCAATGAATCCATCAGGAAGGGACCGCTGTTGACTATGACACTAGAATGTGAGACGGAATTTCCCAAGGCACTCAAGAACCTCATGATTAGCTTGGGGATAAATGGTGAAGCCGTGTACAAGGGATTTCCGGTGATGGATGAAGGAGAAGAGTATTTGTGGGTGCAACTCCACTTATATAAAAATAAGGAGGATGATCACAAAGAAACGGGGTTCTGCATGGTCACCAACTCTAAAATGCATATGTCATTCTTTGACTCTGCAAGGAATGCAGCATGGAATGCCATTAAAGAAATTGGAGAAAGACTTAAGTGTAGAATGCTCAACACCCAGAAGAAACTTAGAGAGGAGAGACAACATACCCAAGACCTAGAGACCACCATAAAATAACTAAGGAGGGATATTATAGACTTGGCGTGTGAGTCTTGTGATCAAGACAAACAAATTGCCACCAAGGATGCCCAGATAGCTACCTTGACTAGTGAGTGAAGGACACGACGTATCACTACAAGGAATCTGGCTATATATGACCCTCCATTTTCGTCACAGAATCGTCATAGTAGTTCGTTTATGACGTTTTTATGACGATTTTGAGATCGTTGAAAGCTGGGCATCGCAAATGAACTATAACGATGATTTTTGTGAAATCATCATAACCGTCTATGACGATATTGGATCGTCATAACGTCTATGAAGATCCAATATCGTCATGGGGCATATAGCCTGGCCACGTCAGATCCTACGTGGCAGATCTGATGTGGCAACAATTCAGCCCCTGTGCACTTCACCCACTTAAATGGGCCAAGCCCAACAATTCAATACATTTATGCTTATGTTTCCTATCAATTCTGTCTCAGCTACATGGGCCAAATCCAACGTTTTTAGCCTGTTTGTTTTATATATTTCGGCCTTTTTATAGTCTAATTATTTTATATTCTCAGCCTTTTTATAATCTATTTATTTTCCAACTTTGGCCTTTTGGTCAATGGGTCCCAATTGTCAGATTGTTCTATAGTGGGTCCAAACTTTCAGGTTATTATAGACAGTGGGTCCCAATTGTCATTTCATCTCATTTGTACGGTTTTGATTTTTTTTCCACATCAAATTAATGACCAATATACCAATTAGAAAGGAGAAAGAATACAAATAAAAATCTATAAATAATAGCAAAAATGCTTTGTTACAGTATGATTGTCGAAACAGTTATAACACATGTGAAATTGCACAATTGACATCACAACGAATGCAGCCGTCAAATATTTCATACCCTATAGTCTACAAATAGAACTCTCAGAAAGTACTAAAGCTAGCTACTCTTGAACATCATCAGCCTGTAGACGGTTTTCATAGTGTACTAGGCCTTGAGCTTCTAAGCCTTCTCCTGCATTTCAAACAGAGAAGTTGCATTAGCACAAGATTACATTCGCATAGATTTCACTTAGTTCCTATACTACTATAAGGAGATCAAATTCTGCATGAATTAGATATTGTTCAAAGATGCAACAATCAACTAACAACATGCTAAAGCCATCCAGATGTAATTCCACCATTATCAAAAGCAGACTAGCTGCCAAATAAATTTCTTCTATTGTATCCATGATAGCTATGGCCAGGTTACCCGATATACCAAATAATTTATGATCAAAGCTCCCATAAGTGACTAAAGCCATTTTATGCAGAATTCGTTAGGATTTAGCCTAAAATGGACAATTCTAGTAAACCCACAATGTAAACTGCAACAAATGCCAAACCGACAGTATAGTACAGAGCATGCAATAGAATTTACTGCAAAAAATGCCCAACTAATAGGATCAAGCTGTAGTTCAAAAGAAACATGCATATCCATCAAACTTTAAATCTGACATAATATAACCATACTAGAGCAGTTTACTACTAATTCGTCCAGTGACTATCTTGGATAGCACTATCTAACTAATTGATAAAACTGAAGGAACCGATATTTCTACTGTTTCTATTTCAGTAGCAGCAACACCATCGAGTGAGTATGGGACTGGAGTACCTTACCACTGAGCATGTCGATGCAGCAGTCGCCGATCTTGCCGCTGGAGAGGTGAACGAGGGGAAGGCGGAGGTGATCTTGGGAAAACTGATGTTCACTTCGTCCTCCACGATATGCTCTTGTGCGATGAACGGCAGGCTACCGGAGACCTCGTCCGCTGCCGCATCCTCCCAGTCCGTCGTCCGGTACTCGCCCCTCCTTGCTCCTCCATTATGATTCCAACCTGAAAAAACACAAGAGATGACAGAACACATACAAGTCAAATACTCAGTGGAGTAGACAAGTTTCAGAGTAGTGCTAGTAGACTGAGTGGGCATCGAAAGCATTGAGGAAGTTCATTTTTGAACACTAATATTCATTTTCTCATATCATTTGATTGCACACAAAGATTAACTGCACTACTCAGAGGAGAACTAATCCATGTAACTAATCTAGTCCTACTCCTAACCAGGTTTGTTCAGGATTACTTCATTCTAGGATTACTATTGTTGTGATAACTACATGTGCCAGGTTAAAATTACCCATATCATGATCTGATAACTACAGGTGCTAGACTACTCCAATTAGTATCAAATTAAGAACATGCATGAGTACAAAGCACTAAATTAAAAAATCATGATAGGAGCGAGGGATCACATGACTGAACCAAATGTCAGCAGAAACAAATGGCACAAGTAATATACAAAATAGTTCCAGGACTGAACCAAATTGTAGCCTTTCAGGTGTGCTTCATCTACACTAACATTAGAAACAAAATAACAATTGAGGATGCCAAGCACTTAATATAACTCTAGTACTTATATGGTTCTGAATTGACAACACTACAAAGATACAATTTCCCGGTCTCTCTTCATTTGACAACACTATAAAGACAAATATATCACTCCAAGTAGCTATATGTTCCTACCCCACTGGAAAATATATAACTGAACTTTGTTGAATGTAAAGACTGACAAGCATTGGCGAATGTAATATCAGACATTTATCTCAAGACTGACACATTCTCTATTCACAGAAAAAACTCCTTATACCTACTACACAACAGAGACAATAAAAGCTATACGCTGGAAGCAAACACCATGCAAACATGTATGGACGCCGGAAGCAAACACCATGCAAACACCGTACTTAGCAGGTCAGGTCATTAGAACAGAGTATGTCCAAACTCCAAAACGATCTATCTTTCCATGCAACAATACTTGCAGATTAATTAATTAGAGCCCGGTCTTCAGAGGAAGATGCGAACGCAGTAGCAGAAAAAACTCACCGCCAGGTGCACGGGGATGACAGGTGCGTGACGACGCAGACCATCAGGAAGCTACCGAACAAGGCGCGTGCGGTGACCTAGCATACCACTGCATGATTTAGTACACTATAGTCGTTGATATAACACCAATGAAACACTGTTCACTATTATTACATTCCTCAGAGTGGTACAACAGAAACACAGCAGGTCCAAGACATGACTATAGGTTACAACTCAACTCTTTACACAAGATCTAGAGAACACTCTACGTTAAAGAGAGAGAAAGAAACTTCTTACAAAGAAGAATCAGAAATAAACAACTCCAAAAATACTATTAAGTCTAATATCTTAACTAATGGTCTGGCATTGCTGCTATTGCAATACACTACAGAAATAGGTTCAATGGCTAGAGATTCTATTCTTATCTAATTAGCAACTTCGTCTTCACTTGAGCTGATGTATATGTTTACTTTCTTGACTTCATTGAAGAGCTTTAGCTTTTGATGATGATTCCTGGAGCATGGCTTGATGTATTCATCGTCTGTACTGGCTTTAGAACCTAGCAAGGGTTAAGAAGATACTTTGATTATGAGCGTACTCAGCAAGTCCACTAGAAAAGGAGTGTTTGATGCACTATAACTACAACCATAGACCATAGGTCATAGGCAATGCAAGTTTTCATCAACATTTCTTCAAAGGTTGCTTTTATTCTGAAAAGCTATGTCCGTCAGCCTTCACGGGTTTACCAGAACCTTCATGGGTTCCTTTCCCGTCGCGTTCGCAGCTCCTTCCCGGAACAGGGAGTAACACGTTACAGTTCTTACACTCTGCAGAGGTGCGTCACTTTACCAATGAGAGATCTTAGCTTTGTTGCACATCCGGGCCGTGAACCCGTTCACACTTCCTTGGTGTGAGGCCCACACTAAGACCCAAGCCAATCACTGCCTTCTCCGCAACCCCGCATGTCTCCTTGGTGTACGCCAGCCCACCTATTGAATTACGGCAATGGCAGTACAGACCGTTCAGATGCCGGAACTATCGTGGGACGTTGAGGGCTCCCACCCATATGCTGCATATCCTCTACGAATTACCATAAATAATATGCACGCTACGAGTGATAACAGCCACGACCCGCACATCCAGCTCCATGCGAGAGGGAAAAGATACAGCTGACTTCTTCGTCCCATTCCAAATCTCATGGTCAACACGTAATATACGGCGCAAGAATCACTGGCGCCATTGGTTGTTAAGTCCTAGATAATATGTTCCTTTACCACCGGAACTGTTATAGTAGGTTATTACCTCATGGTAAATAACCTATAATCACATTATTATGAAAATAGTGTTTTCTGTATTTTTCAAATGCAGGTGATGACAACACTGGATTTGTAAAATACTTTACAGAAAATAATCAAAGGACATGAGCAAGTGTGAACTTGCCTTTTGTGATTGCAAGATTATGCACTCACGGTCTTCAAGACAATATAAGATCCAATAGCTGAAATCTGCATCATTGGTCCGGTAAGGACTAATGTTTAAAGAAGCAAGATGCTTTTATGCATAAGTAATGTAGTGCAAGTTGATAAACACGAATCCCGAGAATAACGTTGTTCTAGGTTTTGGATTCTGGAAAGGGTTTCCTTGGAATGTGTTGCCCTTTTAGATTAAGTTTCATACATGTGCTTCTTATTAAGGCTTGTGAGTGTGTGAAAAATGTATTTATACAACAATAAAGTACATAATATGGAATGCTACTCAAGGTTGCTTACATCTTAATTGTTTATCTTCAAGTTTTACTTTACAAGTAATGTCACTTATAAAGAATTTAAGTATTAATAATCTTATTATACAAGTAAAGTATAAAGTAAGGTGTTTACTATTAATTGTCATATGTTGATTGAAGTGGCAAAATGAATAAATTTTGAAAAAATCTTACTCAACTAAGCAGAAGCATTTAAGCTTTTAAGTTAACCTTAGGAGGTGTTCTTTCTAGTTATAGTCTTTAAGTCAGAAAGAATTGCCTTTACTGGAATAATGAAATTAGTAGTATTTGAGACTTATCTATCTTGGATTTTAACTGGGTTGGTTTGGTATTAAGATGCTTTATAACTTAACTATAACAGACCAAAGTTAACTATAAAGCATATAATAAAGTCTTTAGCATTATACTTAAAGCTTGGTAACTATAAGTAACTTTAAGAATGTAGATAGACTTAGGGTGTATTACTTATGAACTCATTTATAGTGTTTTGATTTGTTTATAAACTTGTGGTTAAAGTAGAATAATGGGTTTTATCTCATTACCATTATTCTTGGAGATCTTATATTAGATAAAGATTCTCTTATAAAATAATTTATACTTATGGTTGAAAGATAATTTAATAAAATCATATTTAAATGGTGTTAAATCATTTTGACTTCATATTATTAGTATTTAATATTAATACTATTTATTACATTTAATTGGTTAATTTAGGAAATATTAACAAATTTTATTTGTCATTTTATGAATTATTAACTAAAGAAATAGGTTTAAATTCAAGTTATTAAAGTGTTTAACTTTTTATTTAACTTAAAAGTGGAATATCACATTTTTAACATATAGGTATAGTTTTTGTGATTATTTTGGTATATTACATTTATTTTTTTGATTTATAAATAATAAGATATGATTTTAATAGGGTTTATTACTTTAAAAATACTTAATAAATAAGAAATATTTAATTAAGAGGAATAATAATACATGATTATAGTTTTAAATTATAATTCTTATTTTTCTAAGATTTTTAGTATTTTATTTATATTTTTAACATCTATCATTATTAAAATATAAATTATTAAAGTTTTAGTACTTATAAAACCTTTATTAAATAACATTTATTTAAATAATCATCATAATAATATTGGATAATAGTTTTAAGTTGTAGATTTTATTTTTCTAAAAAAATTCATATATTAAACATATTATTTTGAATTATAAAACAAAAGTTATTGATTTTATAAGATTGGATCATTTTATGAAATTTTTTTAAATACTAAATGTATTTATTAAGTAATGCTGATGTCAGCATGCAATGAAGGGTTTTTCTCACCAGGTCCTATTCTACCCCCAGTCACTGACTGGTGGGACCTATTGCCATGTCATTTTTATTGTTTTTATTCATTACGGAATTATTACTAAAAATAAATAAAGGAAATTTAAATATGACATCACCATGAAATCATGGTGACATCATCAATGGAAATCCTCACAGCAGCTTTCGATTCTAAGGATTTGCTGTTTGCGCGAGTTGGTGCCAAGGCTTAACGGAAAGAGGACGTCGCCGTGAACCTTATAGTGGCGGCGCCGCTCTGTTTTGGTCATCGGAGGTTGGTCGGCGACGAGTGTTTGCGGTGGTACCTTCGGCATCCGCGTGGGCTAATAGCTACGGCACGCGAGCAACGAATCGGACAGGACCACGAGGTTCGGAGGCTCACCAGGAGCATGATGAAGGGCTCGGCGAGGCCGGAGGTGGTTGGGAGCGATCTAATCGTCGGCGATGAACTTCGTCGGAGTCGGAGAAGATTGTCAAGATTCGATCGATCCTGTACATCCTGGCTCGATTCCTTCCTCCCGGATGACGAGGGCGACGACACGGAGCTCATAGCATCCTCGGACGGCTCCAGGGTGGTCTCTGGACGGCGGCGCGCATTGGCAGTTAAAGCTAGGGTTTGGCCTCTGAGAGGAAACAAAGAGGAAAAAGGGGATTAGGGTTCTCCGGCGACGACGCTGGGTTTAAACAGATGACGTAGAGCGGTGGCACGGATCTTGATGCAGCCGACGATGGGGTGGCCGCCAGCGAGCTGCTTCGTCGGATCGTGAGGTCGCCGGTGGCGCGAGGAAGACGACGCAGTTAGAAGGTCGAAGAGGTACGGGCTTCTAGCAGGCTGATGCTGGGCCAGGTGGGCTGCAGTGTGGCGCGTGTGAGCAACGAGTAAGCAAGAGAGGATATGGGCCATGGGCCAGATTTGGTGTGTCCTCTGCTTTTTCCTGGTTTTATTCTTTTTTTCATTTTTTATTTTGTTTTTAGCTTTGAATTTAAGCAATAACTTTGGCTTATCTTTATGGAATTTTATTTGCTAAACATTTGCAGCAACAATGAAATTATTAAGAATCCATTTGTGAATTTTTACTAGGTATTGATATTTTCTTTATTGTCTTTATATATATTCTTTTCTATAACATTGTTTTCACTTTTATGAGAAGTAATTAAGTTTTTTTTAAATGTTTAATAATATTCATAGGGTTTATTTATATGTATTTAATCACATAGTATAGGATAGAATGGTTTATACTATTGGATCCCCACTTATTTGATGCTCATATGGGATGAGTGGTTAGAGAAATGAATTAAATATTTTGTCTTATGATTATATATAGAATATTTATGAGATGTTGATGAGAAAACTTATTAATAAGTGTAGAGTTCTGAATTGTAATTACTCACCCTAGGGTTTAAGGTACTTACTATATTTATTTTCTTTTGTTGATGTGAATAAAGATTAATGGCTAAACCTATTGTACTTATGTTTGAGATCAGAATGATATTATCTGGAATGTCTCATGAAAAGGATTTGATAAAGATAACTCCTAAGCACATATGGTTATGATAATTAGAAATGATAAAGATGTGCTTAGTTTATTTGTTATAGGAAAATATTCCTATGAAGCATTGTGGAAGAAAGATGATAGATCAACCATAGTAAGTGGGTACTAGGTTTGGTCTTAGATTTAGGGTTTAGTCTTTAACAAGGATTCCTATATTCCATACTTCATAATTCTGAATTTCTGATTAAGGAATTCCTTTCCTAGATATACCACTTCATATCCATCATCATGTGCTAACATGATGAGCTTTGCTTCACAAGAATATTCTTATCCACCTTTATTCTCCTAACACCTCTTGTAATTACAATGAGCTTGATTCTAAAGCATTTCCTAATCTTCTCATACTCTTCCTTAATAATCCTTCACTAATATCACTTTAATAGATGCATTCATCAAATCCTACTTCACTTCAAGTGCTTAGTATTTCCAAAGAGGAAACTACTACTTCTATAATCCAATGTTACTCTAGCATCACCTTGTTCATACTATCTTGTCTCTACTTGACTCCAATGTCTAACATTCCAACCTCACATTATATTAATGTGACTTGTAATGACTAATCTAGGATAATATATCTATACTATGGTTCAATCATGTTTTATCCACCAATGTCACTTATACTTGGTATAAGCATTGAATATTGGTGAGTAAGGCATGATCATTATGATCCTTTTATCCTTTATGGTTCAGGTTTCTAGTTGACTAAAAAAGGCTTCATCAATACAACATTACATTTGTATTATAATTATCTTCTATCTAGCTCTATTGGATTAAGAGATATAATTCATTGACTATACCTACTTGATCCATTAGACTACTCCTGGTAACTATCTTTAGACTTCATTCTTGTAATCTTCTTTGTTACCATATTGATTTGATTTCCTCGAATCACTCCCATCCTATAGATAACATCTAAAACTAGCATCACTACTTATCTCTTCTTACTTCTTTCTTTATAAGCCTTAAGTGAATGCTATAATAAGGACAAGAGTTGATAAATCAAAAATTGATAGGTTAAGAATTGGTGAATCAATAGTTGATTACTCAATATTGATGAACACAAAATATAAGGATAGGATTCAATAGAGATGATAAGGATTGATATGGAAAGAAAGATTTATGATAAATGATCTTGACTTGGTTTCTTTCCTACTCAATCTCACTAAAGAGTTAAAGTTAGGTATTTCCATGATACACATGGTATAAGTAGATAAGATTAAGATATAGTTGTTACATTCTTATTATTTGTGTTATATCCTTAACTTGGTACTCATGAGTGATTATAATGAGTACTATGATATGATCACCTAAGGATCAAATATAAATCATTAAGTAATGTATTAGGGTTTAGTTTTATTCCATTTGATCTACCCTTAGATCAAATCATGTTTACCCAAACTAAGGTTTTAGCAAAGGTCATATTGAAACTTATCGCAGTCAGCTTGATGATCTACTTCAATTCCATCAAGTTAAGAGAATCTTCAATCACTTTGACAAGTGTTTTATTTAAAAGCGCGAAAATTATTTGGATTTTCTATGCATGAATGCAATGCACACATCTGTGTTCAGCTTATTTCTAAGCTCAAATGTTGGGATGATACAGCGCGGATCTTGGCACTGTCATAGCGCGACATGGAGTGTGCCGCTACCGTCAGAAGAAGAGTGGCCAACACAGACACCCTCGCGATGTTGACAATCTTGCCCTGCATAAATGCAGAGACCATGGATTCAGATGCGGAGATAGAACGAACACTACAGGGCGGTGGCGGCCGTTGGGTCGAGATGGAGCCCGTCCTCCTCAGGAGGGAGCACCGGTCACGGTGTCTCCACTTATGCTTGTAGTCACGCCGCCTTGGGAGGGAGGAAGGCGTCGAGTGCCTCCATGCTTCCAGCCGCCTCGGGAGGAGAGTCCCTCTAGGGTTACTGGTGGAGAGGAAGGCGGAGGCATTGCCGCAAGAGGCGTGGGTGGTGGGGAAGGGGCGGTGCAGCGGCAAGAGGCGGCGGGTGGTGGGGAAGGCAACGGCGCGACTGCCTCTAGGGTTACACTATCTGAGGTTGAGAGGATGGGGATCTGCTATGAGGTGGTGGCGATGGTGGAGGGGATGAGAGGCCTAGGGTTTCTTTCATCTGTGGATGTGGAGGGAGGTAGGTGGTGGCGCGGGGCTGGGGAGTGGGGACATGGTGATGCAGTGGGGGTGGGATGTGTGTTTCTTCGGTGAGCAACTAAGCCGTTGGATAGGCAGTGAACGGCTCAGATCAAGTAGGAATGGACGATCCGTGGGAGGTGATTTGTGGTGATTTGATTGGTTGGAGACTATTTTCCATTTTCCGAGTGTCAAAAACAGGCCTATTTGTGAAGCAACCACCAAATGAAAGTTCCAAAATTCTACCATCCCATTTTTCAAAAATAATAGGCCAACTTACTTGGACAAATGCCCCAACGGGGTCTCTCAAACCTTTCCTTCCACCCCTGGCAAAAAAGACAAGTTCATGCCGAATCGGTAGGAAGTGGGTCCAATTTGAACTACATGTACATGATCCAATGCCCATGATTTTTTGCAAAAATCATTTTTAGAGTCACAATATGCTATTTATTCAGAGATTCGATGCATGTTTAGTGAGGCTCATCCTCTAGCTAAGAACCTTCATGACCGCCGTTTTGACCATAGTTTGAAACGGGCGTAAAAATTCAAAAAACGGTCCGATCAACGCAAATCCTTCACGTGGTGTCTTATTATATGACATAGTTGCAAGGAAAAATACCAAACTTGGTAAATTGAGTATGTCTCAAAAACACCTTCACAAAATGACCTATCATGTTCGAGGTTTCATGGCTTTCGGGTCAAATGACCAATGTTATGGCTATAATCATGGCATAGTTTGTGATAATGCACCCGTATTGTGCACACATGTGCATCATGGGATCCCGAAAAATGTTGCAGGAGGAAGTTTTCCATTTTGTTGCACGGAAAAAACATTTTCCATTTTCTGAGTGTCAAAAATGGGCCGTTTTGTGAAGCAACCACCAAATGAAAGTTTCCAAATGCTATCATCCCATTTTTCAAAAATAATAGGCCAACTTACATGGACAAATTCCCCAACCGGGGTCTCTCAAACCTTTCCATCCACCCCTGGAGAAAAAGACAAATTCATGCCGAATCGGTAGGAAGTGGGTCCGATTTGAACTACAGGTACATGATCTGATGCCCATGATTTTTTGCAAAAATCATTTTTAGACTCACAATATGGTATTTCTTCAGAGATCCGATGCAAGTTTAGCGAGGCTCATCCCCTAGCTAAGAACCTTCATGACCGCCGTTTTGACCATAGTTTGAAACGGGAATAAAAAATTCAAAACGGTCCGATCAACGCAAATCCATCGCGTGGTGTCTTATTATGTGACATAGTTGCAAGGAAAAATACCAAAATTGTTAAATTGAGTATGTCTCAAAAAAACGTTCACAAAATGACCTATCATGTTCTAGGTTTCATGGCTTTCGGGGCAAATGACCAATGTTATGGCTATAATCATGGCATAGTTTGTGATAATGCACCGGTATTGTTCACACATGTGCATCATGGGATGGCGAACAATGTTGTGGGAGGAAGTTTTCCATTTTGTTGTACGGAAAAAACATTTTCCATTTTCCGAGTGTAAAAAACGGGCCGTTTTGTGAAGCAACCACCAAATGAAAGTTTCGAAATGCTATCATCCCATTTTTCAAAAATAATAGGCCAACTTACATGGACAAATGCCCCAACCGGGGTCTCTCAAACCTTTCCATCCACCCCTGGCGAAAAATACAAATTCATGCTGAATCGGTAGGAATTGGGTCCGATTTGAACTACAGGTACATGATCCGATGCCCATGATTTTTTGCAAAAATAATTTTTAGACTCACAATAAGCTATTTCTTCATAGATCCAATGCAAGTTTAGCGAGGCTCATCCCCTAGGTAAACCTTCATGACCGCCGTTTTAACCATAGTTTGAAACGGGCATAAAAAAATTCAAAAACGGTCCGATCAACGCAAATCCTTCGCGTGGTGTCTTATTATGTGACATTACCAAACTTGGTAAATTGAGTATGCCTCAAAAAAACCTTCACAAAATGACCTATCATGTTCGAGGTTTCATGGCTTTCGGGTCAAATGACCAATGTTATGGCTATAATCATGGCATAGTTTGTGATAATGCACCCGTATTGTGCACACATGTGCATCATGGGATGGCGAACAATGTTGCAGGAGGAAGTTTTCCATTTGGTTGCACGAAAAAAACATTTTCCATTTTCCGAGTGTCAAAAACGGGCTATTTTGTGAAGCAACCACCAATTGAAAGTTTCCAAATGCTATCATCCCATTTTTCAAAAATAATAGGCCAACTTACATGGACAAATGCCCCAACCGGGGTCTCTCAAACCTTTCCGTCCACCCCTGGCGAAAAAAACAAATTTCTGCCGAATCGAGAGGAAGTGGGTCCGATTTGAACTACATGTACATGATCCGATGCCCATTATTTTTTGAAATAATGATTTGAGACTCACACTATGATGTTTCATTCGTGATCATTCATCCATTTCACTCATCCAAAATGTTGAATTCAAAGTTCTTCTTTCAAAATCATATTTTGAAATAAGATATTATCCCTAGTATGGACTAATATGAGATTAGTAAATCCAATATTTTTAAATATTCAAAGTATTTCTAATGAACACCCTAAAATGATCTACTGAATTTTATAAAAATTTAGAGACAAAAATCAATTCTTTTAGACTTCTTATGAAAAAGATATAAAAAAATTAAGAAAACAAAAAAGAAAAACTAACCTAACTGGAGCAGCCGAGCTGGCCCATACCCAACGTAGTGCGTGCAAGGCGAAGGCCTGCTCAGACATTAATACACCCCAACCCATCTTCTTTCCCACCGAGGCTCATTTTAGTGATAAATCAACCCAATATAATAGGCAAGAAAGGTTTAAAGGGCGCGTTGTGTTTGTTGTACAAGATTGCTTGCCTGGTGTACTGGTAAGGCGCTAGTGTTGTTGTATTGGAAGGTTGTGGGTTCAAATCCTTGGCAAGCTCTTTTTGCAGAATAACCGAATAAGCTTAGGAACTGTGGTACATGTCCTAGGTGGGTTCAAATTAGTATGATGTGTGTGTTTTTGTTTGGTCAAAAATGGGTCCCATGTGTCAGTCTATCCTGATAGATTAAATAGTGATATATAAGCAAATATTGACATATGGATATGATACGTAGTTAAAAGTTGACACACATACTTGACACGTAGGCGGAATTGGTGATGTGGCCAAATTACCATTTCAGCTTATCATAATTTGGACGTTGTGATGATTTTAAATCGTCGTAGTGAGCTACAAATATCGTCTTATGCTATACCCGCTAGGTTATGACGATTTCAGCTAATGAGACTATGATGTTTCTAAATAAAATCGTCGTAATTTTCTAAGGTTTTGAACCTCTCGAATAGCTTACGACCATCTGGTGTAAAATTGTCATAATTCTATGAAGATTTTGTTCACGGTCACTATTAGAAGGTCATAGTGCGGGTCCCAGGTGGGTTCAAATTAGTACATATGTGTGTGTGTTTGTTCGGTCAAAAATGGGTCCCATGTGTCAGTCTATCCTGATAGATTAAATAGTGATATATAAGCAAATATTGACATATGGATATGACACGTAGTCAAAAGTTGACACACAGACTTGACACATAGGCGAAATTGGTGATGTGCCCAAATTACCATTTCAGCTTATCATAATTTGGACGTTGTGACGATTTTAAATCGTCTTAGTGAGCTACAAATATCATCTTAGGCTATATCCGCTAGGTTATGACAATTTCAGCTAATGATACTATGATGTTTCGAAACAAAATCGTCGTAATTTTCTAAGGTTTTGAACCTCTCGAATAGCTTACGACCATCTGGTGTAAAATCATCATAACTCTATAACAATTTTGTTCACGGTCACTATTAGAAGGTCATAGAATAACACATTCCTTGTAGTTTATCCTATAGTTGGACTACCACACTTGGCGTTTTCTCACATTAGTAATTTGATCATAGCGACATATGTGGTATGGCAAAAAATTGTCTAAGTTGTGTTTGAACCTTGATGCTTGAGTTAAATAATGTATGCCGTTACTTGTGTATATTAATGTTTTGTTGGATGTTATTGGCTTTTGTTTTTAACTTTTTGCATCTATTACTACTTTATGATTTCTTCTAGACTTTTATTATTTCTAATTTTTCTCCATCCTATGCAAAAGATGTTGAACTTCGTTTACAACACTGCAGAGGAATTCAAGGGAACTCGCTTTGGGACTCGCATCTTGCAGCTCGTCAATTTACTCTCTCTCCCAATCCCGACCATCAAGGGACTTCAACTCAGGATGTTTCAAAGGAAGGACTTGTGTGGATTCAGGGTTACTTAGCCAGGACGCCAGATAGAGCCTCCAACGGAGGAGATTGCCTTCAAGATACTCCACGATGACTTAGAGAGAGGCCTCGACGTCACCATGCATGAGCTGATAGGACGCCTATGTGGACGTCACTCTGCCGATCTCAAGGACCACTACATCCATTTCTTTGGGAGACGCGACGAGGACGGAGATCCTATTGTGTTGCACGAGGCTGCTAAGGAGACCATCAAGCCTATGCGACACTACCTCCAGGACTTAGAGAGCCTCATTAGGCACCTTGATACTGATAGGACCAATGTGATGCTTGGCAATGATGAGCTACATGTCTAGCTTAAGGAGAAGGACAAGGCCTTTGAGGAGCAAGAGAAGCGCATCAAGGAGATGGAGAAGAAGTTTGAAGGCCAAGATAAGAAGTTCAAGAGCCAAGAGAAGAGGATCCAAGATAGGAACAAGAATATTAAGGATATGGAGACTAAGTTGGAGCTTGAGGACCTTGAGCTAGAGGCGGATCATGAGGTGATAGAGAGGTCGCGCTCACAGAAGAGAGAGTTACAGGTGAAGGTTGATGCTTTGTCTACTATCTTGGAGGAATACAAGGAAGGATTCACCGCAGCAGGACTTTCACTAGTGGAGGAGGAAGTTGACACGGAGGAGTAGTGTTGTTTATCTATCTTATCGTTTTATTATCGAGTCGCATTGATCATGCCAACTTGTGGATGACTATGCTAGTGTGTTATTTATCTTTGCAAACTTGTTTCTTGTGATGTTTTGAACCCTAAAGTTTATCTTGTGCTTGCTTGTTTGTGATTGTTGTTATATGTTGTATTGTGCATGTTAGGATCTATGGGGTATTTATATTTACTTATCCTTATTGAAACCACAAATGCCTCCTCATCGTGCCAATCCCAACAACAACAACAATGGCAATGAGATGCAACAGTTGATGACTTCATAGACATAGCTGATGCAAATGATGACTCAGTTTATGGCAAACCAGAATCAAAACAACAACAACAATAATAACAATAACAACAACCAGAACAACCCACCAGCTCTTGATATGCTTACAAGGTTTCTAAGGTTGATACTTTATAGGTTTTCTGGTACAACTGATCCCATGGTAGAAAATGATTGGCTATGTTCCATGAACAAGGACTTGGTCACAGTTGGTTGCATTGATGCCGAGAAAGTCAGATTTGCAGCACACTTACTGGAAGGACCAGCAGCTACTTGGTGGGATAACTTTCAAGTCACTAACCCTATTGAAGAAGTGACTTGGGAAATGTTTGAGGATGTATTCCGCACTACTCACATCTCTTCTGGAGTAATGGGGTTGAAGAAAAAGTAATTTCACAACCTTAAACAACGCCATCGCAGTATTGGCAAGTGTATTGAAGAGTTCAACAATCTGTCGCACTATGCCCCGGATGATGTTGACACTAATGCAAAGAGGAAAGAGAAGTTCCTTGAAGGGTTGAATGATGAAATGTGCATGCAACTATCTGTTGCTTATGTTCCAACTTCTCAATCTCTGTGTGACAAAGCTACCATCTTAGAAAGCAAGATGAAGCAAGTCGAGAATAGGAAGAGGAAACACCATTTTGATAAGCATGGATCAGGATAATCTCACAAGCATTCTTATGGTGAAGGTAGTGGAAGTTCTGGATCCCACAAGCACGGGAATCATCACAACCACCACAACAATAACCGCCACCATGATGGGAATAAACATCATGGACACAACAGTGGGGATTACCGAAACAACAAAAGTGGATACAAGAATCACCATAATGGACATGTAAATGGGAATCATCTAGCCAAGAGAGACATCAGTCAGGTTGAATGTTTGAAGTGCAAGAAAACAGGGCACTATGCTAATGAATTACCAAAAAAGAAGACTGGTGGGGCTAACAAGCCAAATATTTTTCAAAAAGGTCATGTGAATAACATCAATGTGGAGGAAATCCAAGAAAAGTCTGATGCTGTGATTGGTAAGTTCAAGATTAATTCCTTTCCAGCACTTATTCTTTTTTATATCGGCGCATCACATTCATTCATTTCAAGAGCATTTGTAGACCAAAATAGACTCCCAACTGAAACTATTGGATGTCTTATTAAAGTAAGCTCCCCGGGTGGAGAGATGATAGTACACTTTGGATGTCGACAACTAGTCCTAGAGTTTGAAAAGTACAAGTTTCCAGTTAGTCAAATAATCCTAGAGTCCCAAGGATTGGATGTAATATTAGGAATGGACTGGATGACTGAGTGATAGACTGTGCCAGACAAACTGTTACACTCACAACTCCAGAAAAGAAATGGATTAGGTTTAAGTCTAACTTTGAACCCAAAGGAAGTAAGCTAAATTATCTTAAGGTGGTTAGCCTAGACAGTGTACCAGTAGTGAAGGAGTACCCTAATGTGTTTCCAGAAGAATTACCTGGCATGTGACCAGATAGGGATGTGGAGTTTCTGATAGACTTATGGCCAGGAACTAGACCCATAGCAAAGAGACCTTACAAAATGTCAGTGGATGAGTTAAAAGAGCTCAAGAAACTGCTTGGAGAACAGTTGAAAAAGGGATTTATCCAACCAAGTTCTTTGTCTTGGGGTGCACCAGTTTTGTTCGTTGAGAAGAAAGACAGAAATCAGAGGCTATGCATAGATTATCGATCACTTAACAAAGTGACCATAAAGAATAAGTATCCCCCTACCCATAATTAATGATCTCTATGATCAGCTAGAAGGAGCTCGTGTGTTCTAAAAAATTGATCTTTGACCAGGTTACTTTCAGTTAAAGATTAGAGAACAAGATATACCAAAGACTTATTTTACCACTAGATATGGATTGTATGAGTATACAGTGATGTCGTTTGGACTAACTAATGCACCAGCTTATTTCATGAACATGATGAACAAGGTGTTCATGGAGTTTCATGACAAGTTTGTTGTGGTATTCATCAATGACATATTGATTTATTCCAAGAGAAATGAGGATCCTGAAGAACATTTGCTTTTGATTCTTGAGAAACTCAGGGAACACAAGTTTTATGCCAAGTTCAGTAAATGTGAATTTTGGCTGAATGAAGTTGGATTTTGTGGACATGTTGTGTACGGGAATGGTATAGTTGTCGATCCCAAAAAGGTATCAACTGTAACAGAGTGGGAATCTCCCAAAATAGTTAAAGAGGTTCGTAGTTTCCTAGGCTTGGCAGGATACTATAGAAGGTTCAGCGAGAATTTCTCGAAAGTAGCTAAGCCGATGACGGAACTACTAAAGAAAGAGAAGAAGTTTGACTGGACTGAAGCATGTGAAACCAGTTTTCAAGAGTTGAAGAAGAGATTAGTGTCAGCACAAGTGTTATGCTTGCCATATCTAGAGAAATATTATAAAGTTTATTGTGATGCATCTCACCAAGGACTGGGTGGAGTGTTAATGCAAGAAGGTAAAGTGGTAGCATATGCCTCGAGACAACTCAAGAATCATGAAGTAAACTATCCTACTCATGACTTAGAGTTGGCCTCTGTTGTCCATGCACTAAAGACATGGAGACATTATCTTATGGGAGTTGTGAAATGTTCACCGATCACAAGAGACTGAAATACATTTTCACACAGAAGGAACTCAACATGAGACAAAAAAAAGATGGCTAGAACTTATCAAGGATTACGACTTAAGTTTGCAATACCATCCCGGGAAAGCATATGTCGTAGCCGATGCATTAAGCCGCAAGGTTTATGTGAATAACCACACCAAAGGAGAATTGCCAGATGATTTGAGTGCTCAATTTAAAGATCTAAGATTAGAGATAGTGCCTGAAGGATATCCCATAAAGAAAATCATAAGGCAAGTAGACAATGAGCATCTCAGCAATCTTTTTATTTACTATGTGCATATGTTTTTATTGAGGATGCTTCATATATATCTCATTATGGTGATGCTCCAAGTTTCCACCATGATTAGGCATGGCTTAGGCTAGCGTCCTAGGCGTTTCTCTAACACAAAATACATACTCCATGGACTTACAAGTTCCCTCTTTATTTCACACCGTCGACATCCACAAACAAAAGAGCATGATATCAACTGTGTACAACGTACATGTGCAATGTTGAAAGCGTTCCCCGTGATAACACGGTTCTGTTAATTCCAACGTATAGATGCAAGCATATACAACTTCCATGACACAATGGTTCAAGTCTAATAGGGGCAAGGAAATAAGGTGTGCCATCAAGTTTGTGAGAGCTTTACTAACTAGTTTTCACATAACAAAATACTTTTTGATTCGAAAGATAGATGAAGCTTGAGAATTTTCTTGGAATAGCAATTGCTAATAGGTAGATATGGTGGACATAAATGGCAAAGGTTTTGGTTCAAAGGGATTGGAAACATGAGAAGTATGCCTTCTCAAAACAGGTTTTTGGCTAGCAAGGCTGGGTAGCAAGAAAGAGAGTTGAAAGAAATAAGAAGACCTCCAAGTGATAAAGCCAAACATGCAATCTTCCTTGAAGACACACAAGATCTTAAATAAACAATACTAAGCTTATGAGCCAACAAGAAAGAAAATAAATGATACAAAATACCTGAAAGCTTTTTCTCTTTTTCTTTCAATCCTCAAAAAGTGTTGCTACTAACCAGAACTTGGTTTACCAAAACCAATTTATATTTAATTGATGCTCCCAAAGTGATGCCAATACTGGTCAACAAGATCCATCATATAATAGAGATTTCAGACTAAAATAAGAAGTGCAAAAAGTAAAAGATGAAACTTCTCATTAATATTCCATAAAGGCACTCACACCAAGGGATACATAGATAATCAAATAAAGGAGAGATACTTCCACATGCAAACCAAACTATAGGATAACCTCTCTACCAAAGATATGAATCCACTAAAAAGGTAAAAGATAAAAGATAACGGTGGTGATACCGCGGCACTCCCCCCAAGCTTGGAACAAGACAAGGGGAAGCCAAACCTGATGACGAATTACGGTGGTGGTGGTGTTCTCTTGATAAGCTCCTCAATCAGCTTCCTCAACTCCTCAATCTCAAAGGTTAGAGTACGAATCAACTCCGAGTTTTGCTCAATGCGGTTCATAATCATATCGGACCGAGAATTCCAGTCCTTATTATTCTTTCCCCACTCTTCCTTCTTAGTGTGTTCCTCCCCTGCATGGTTAGAACGAGGCATATCCCACATCGAGGGCAAGTTCCCTTTGGGCACATGTTGATATTGATGCTCATGTATAAGAGTATGGAAGGGTCTCTTGGGACGTGGAGGAGATGACCGTGGATTGTAGATAAGACATGGAGGTTTCCCCTCTGTAGACATCCGTGCTGTCCTCTTACGCTTGATAGGTTTTGCCACCACTCCAATGCTTGCGACGGTAGCGCGGGTGTCCAGTTGCTTGTCCTCCTCCATGTCTTCTTCATCACCTACCAAAATCTCCTCCTCCTTGGGATTTTGAGGATCATCTTCTTCGGGCTTCTTGCCTTTGCCGTTGGCAGTGACCATGGTGCTCTAAACTTGAGAAGTTTTCCTGACAGAAATAGATCGAAATGAAAACACGACGAGAACACGATGCATGAACATCAGGGGATCCGGGGGGTATATATTATGAAGTTTCAAAGCATAAGGAAGGTGCTGATATAAAAATGAGGCGAAGTCGGAGCTCGGGGTGTTCACACCCCCTCTAGGCGCGGCCAGCTAGGTCCCGCACCTGGGGTGGGTTTGGCCACCCGGTCTCCGGTTCCTCCTCTGTTCCGTCTCGTAACTTCCCTTATGTATTAAAAACACCAAAAATATAAAAAGATCAGGATTTCATGAACCTTCTGTTTTCACCACTTTTACGTATGCAAAGACGAACTCTGCAGTTTCTGGTGTTTGGTTTCTAATAAATTCCTCTGGAGTTACCATTTGAATAACATCAACATCTTCATTATAAGAATCTCCAGAAATATAATGTTTTATTCTTTGACCATTCACCACTTGTGTTGTGTCATCCTTCAAAGAAGATATTTTTATAGCACCTGAACGATATACTTCCTGAATAACAAAAGGTCCTTCCCATTTTGAGAGTAGTTTCCCTGCAAAAAAATCTGAGGCGAGACCACAAAATAACTTTCTCACCAACATGGAACTCCCTTTTGAGAATTCTCCTATCATGTCATCTTTTTTACTTTTTCCTTAAAGAGTCTAGCATTTTCATAAGCTTCACTCCTCCACTCATCTAAGGTACTCATGTCAAGCAATCTTTTCTCTCCAGCAAGTTTAAAATCTCTATTTAACTCTTTCACTGCCCAATAAGCTTTGTGTTCTAATTCTAAAGGCAAGTGGCAAGCTTTCCCATAGACCATTTTGTAAGGAGACATCCCCATAGGATTTTTATAAGCAGTTCTATAAGCCCATAAAGCATCATTCAACTTCTTAGCCCAATTTTTCCTAGATCTATTAACAGTATTTTGCAAGATAGATTTAATTTCCCTATTGGAAAGTTCTACTTGCCCACTGTTTTGAGGGTGATAAGCTGAAGCAATTCTATGGTTTACATAATACTTAGCGAGAATTTTTCTAAAACCCCCAAGACTAAAATGAGAACCTCCATCAGTCATGAGATATCTAGGCACACCAAACCTAGGAAAAATAACATCCCTAAGCATTTTCAAAGAGGTCTTACCATCAGAGCTATTTGTAGGTATGGCTTCTACCCACTTTGTAACATAGTAAAAAGCAACAAGAATATGAGTATACCCTTTTGAAGGACGAAAAGGACCCATAAAGTCAAATCCCCAACAATCAAAAGGTTCAATAACAAGAGAATAATTCATAGGCATTTCATTGCGTCTAGAAATGTTACCAACTCGTTGACATTCGTCACATGATAGTACAAACTTACTTGCATCCTTGAAAAGGGTAGGCCAATAAAATCCAGATTGTAAAACCTTTTGTGCAGTCCTATCCCTAGCATGATGTCCTCCATAAGCACCACCGTGACATTTTCTCAATATCTCTTGTTGTTCAAATTCTGGAACACATGTTCGCATAATACCATCTACTCCTTCTTTATATAAATGTGGGTCATCCCAAAAGTAATTCCTTAGATCATAAAAGAATGTTCTTCTTTGCTGGGATGTAAAAGTGGGAGGCAAATACTTGGAAACAATAAAGTTAGCATAATCAGCATACCAAGGACTTTCGTGCGGGCTTACCCTTATTGCAGCCAACTTCTCATTTGGAAAACTATCATTAACGGGCAAAGGGTCAAAAGAAATGTTGTCAAAACAAGATAAAATGTCAGCAACAGGATTTCTGCACCTTTCCTGTCTACAATATGTAGATCAAACTCTTGTAAAATTAACGCCCATCTAATAAGCCTAGGCTTAACGTCCTTCGTCGTCATGAGGTACTTAATAGCAGCATGATTAGTATGAATAGTGACCTTTGAATCAACAATGTAGGTTCTAAACTTATCACAAGCAAAGATTACAGCTAAGAACTCCTTTTCAGTAGTAGCATAATTCTTTTGAGCAGCATCTAGAGTCTTACTAGAATAATGAATAACATTCAACTTCTTATCAACACGTTGCCCAAGGGCAGCACCAACAGCAAAATCACTAGAATCACATATAATTTCAAAAGGTAAACTCCAATCAGGTGGTTGAACAATAGGAGCAGTAGTCAAATCTTTCTTCAAAGTTTCAAAAGCTTCCTTATAATCATCATCAAAAACAAAAGGTACATCTTTTTGAAGAAGATTAGTAAGGGGCTTTGAAATTTTGGAGAAATCTTTAATAAACCTCCTATAGAAACCAGCATGACCAAGGATACTACGAATACCTTTTATGTCTCTAGGGCAAGGCATCTTCTCAATTGCTTCAATTTTCTCTCTCAACTTCAATACCTCTTTCAGAAATTTTGTGTCCAAGAACAATCCCTTCATTAACCATGAAATGACATTTCTCCCAATTAAGAACAAGGTTGGTTTCTTCACATCTCTGCAAAACTTTATCAAGGTTGTGCAAACAGTTATCAAAAGAAGTTCCATAGACGGAGAAGCAGTCCATGAAAACCTCCACCATTTCTTCACAAAAACCATGAAAAATAGCAGACATACATCTCTGAAAGGTGTAGGAGCATTACATAAACCAAAAGGAATACTCCTATAAGCATAAGTACCATAAGGACAAGTGAAAGTGGTTTTCTCTTGGTCTTGCGCTTTCACAGCAATTTGATAAAACCCAGAATAACCATCAAGAAAACAAAAGTGAGTCTTTTTGGACAACCGCTCAAGCATTTGATCAATAAAGGGCAAAATATAATGATCTTTCTTAGTAACTTTATTGATCTTTCTAAAATCAATGCACATTCTATACCCAACCACTACTCTTTGGGGTATAAGCTCATAATCTTCATTAGGCACAACAGTTATCCCCCCTTTCTTGGGGACACAATGAACAGGGCTAACCCATTGGCTATCAGCAATATGGTAAATAATACCAGCATCAAGGAGTTTTAATACCTCATTTCTTACCACATCCTTCATATTGGGATTTAAAAGGCGCTGGTGCTCAACAACTGGTTTTGCATCAGGTTCTATATTAATAGCATGCTGACATATAGTAGGAGAAATCCCTTTTATATCATCAAGAGTATAGCCCATAGCTCCTCGGTGTTTCTTCAGTATTTCCAGTAACCTCTCTTCTTCCTTTCCTAAAAGTTTAGAACTAATAATAACAGGATATACTTTCTTATCATCAAGATAAGCATATTTAAGATCATCAGGTAAAGGTTTTAATTCGAAAACTGGGTTCCCTTTAGGTGGTAGTGTGGTTCCCAAGTCTTCCACCGGTAGATTATGCTTAAGTTGCTCCGGCTGACGAAGGAAAACCTCGTCAATCTCATTTCTTTCCTTCATGAAGACATCACTTTCATGATCTTCCATAAACTGCTGCAAGGCATTGTTAGGAGCAAGAGAAATAGCAGAAAGTTGTTCAACCCTGAAATCCTCATTAGGCAGTACATTTTCATAAGGAGTTTTGGCAAATTTGGAAAAATTAAACTCATAAGACTCTCCATCAAACTTAGTCAAAACTTTTTCCTTCCTACAATCTATAATAGCCCCACAAGTATTCAGGAAGGGTCTACCAAAGATAATAGGATAGGTATTACTAGCTTCTTTACCAAGTACTAGAAAATCAGCAGGATATTTAATCTTACCACAAAGGACCTACACATCTCTCACAATGCCAATGGGGCAAACTTTCTCTCTATTAGCAAGGTGAATAACCACATCAATGTCCTCAAGCTCACAAGGACCAATTTCATGCATAATTTCCCTATAAAGCTCATAAGGAATAGCACTAGAACTAGCACCATTATCACATAAACCATAATATATATGATTACCAATTCTAACGGAAAGCACAAGGACACTAGCTTTTCTAGCTTTTTTAGTATGAGAAACTATATTAGTATCATCTTCACAGAAGACAATGTGCTCATCCTCTATATTTCTAGTGACAAGATCTTTAACAATAGCTACCACAGGCTTAATATTAATAAGCTCATCTGGCTCCACAGTTTTCCTTGCGCTTTTGCTAACCATATTAGCTATAATGGAATGTTCCCTTACCTTAGAAGGAGAAGAGATTTTCTCAACATAAGGTTCAGGAAAAATGGGATCAACAGTATAAACCTCTATGCTAGCAGGAACATGGGTAACAATGTCTTTATAAGGAGCATGGTACTTGTCCCACTCTTTCTTGGGAATTTCAATATAAGAGGCGAAGGCATTAAAACATTTTGCATGAACTTGAGGATCAATACCAAACTCATTGCTAATATCACGAAAGTCATCAGTTCCCATAAAAGTTTTAATGCATTCATAATCATAGTTTATACCTGACTTTCTTCCTTTTTTATTCTCCCAAGCTTCAGTGTTTACTTGAATACGGTCTAGGAGATCCTATTTAGCTTCTTCCTTCATACGTGTGAATGATCCATCACAAGAAGCATCTAATTAATCTTTATCATTAAGAGAAAGCCTAGCATAAAAGTTATTGATAATAATATTGTTAGGGAGTTCATGAATAGTCCATTTAAGCATTAATAACTTCAATCTCCCCCAAGCTTGAGTTGTACTCTCTCCATCACGAGGCCAAAAGTTATATATCAGATTGCTATCCTTATGAATCTCACTAGAAGGATAGAATTTAGAATAAAAGAGAGATGTCATTTCCTCCCATTCCATGGATTGTCCATTCTTTAGCAGCTTATACCATTCTCTCTCCCTTTCAAGGATATAGAGAGTAAATTCTTCTTCACATGTTCAGTTGTGATACCTACACACTTAAACAACCTGCATAATTCATGGATAAAAAGCAAATGATCACCAGGATGGATAGTTCCATCCCCAAAATAATAATTATCCATAACACAATCAACAATACTTGTAGGTATCTTAAAAGGATCTATCTCAATAGGTGGTGGTTCATCTACTACCCTAACAGTGGTATTAGTTTTCCCAAACAGAAAACTAAGTGGGTTATCCATATTGGAAACAAAGTAACAAACATAAACAAAAAGCAATACTCATAGAAGAAGTTTCCTTTACCAGTTCCACTCTTCAATAATGCTTCACACTCCGGCAATGGCGCCAGAAAATAGTCTTGATGACCCACAAGTATAGGGGGTGTATCGCAGTACTTTCGATAAATAGGAGTGTTGATCCCAATGAGGAGCAGAAGGTGTTGACTAGTGGTATGGAGCAGGAACTCTCTGTAAATACTTAGCAAATGGAGTTTTAGGGGTTTTCTGATAAAGCAACAAAAGAAAGTGCAAGTAATAAAGACAACGAACAACTGAGCAAGTGGCCCAATCCTTTCTTAGCAAAGGACAAGCCGGTGGAAATACTTATAAGGACTAAACGTTCTCGAGGACACATGGGAATTCTGTCAAGTGCTTTCGCTTCAAATAACTAAGTACTCTTCTTTGATGTTGTAAGTGTTGTGTGGGTGAACCTGTGCTAATGTACCAACCTTACTTGTACTAATACATACTTGTGATTAAACCCCCTGCAAGCATCTGTAACTACAGGAAAGTAATTAAGATATAAACCTAACCACATCCTTAAACTCTGAGATCCTACGCTTCCTTGTGCAAGGTGTCCTAACGGGGGTTCAGGTTTCTGTCACTCCAGCAACCCCACAATTAGTAGCCAAATACACAATGCATTCCCCTAGGCCCATAAATGGTGAAGTATAATGTAGTCTACGTTCACATGACACCACTAGAAGAATAGCACCACAACTTAAATACTAAACCATTGAATAATAACTCAACACAAATCCACTGCTAACAACATGACTTCTCCCATGTCCTCAAGGACTAAACGAACTACTCACGAGACATCATATGGATCAAGATCAAAGATGATATGGTAATGGATAACAATCTGAACATACACAATAACCCAATGGTTCCACTCACAAGCATCAACTACAATAATAATTAACACCGGGAAAGTTTCCCCTAAGAATTAAAGCAATATCCAACACAATTGTTACAGCGGGATGGAGTGGTGATGATGGTACTGGTGGAGATGATGATGTCGATGATGATGATGATCCCGATGAAGCCTAGCTTGACGATGGTGTTGATGGCGATGATCTCCCCTCTTTGGGAAGGAGTTTCCCCGGCAGAAATCTGTCTGCCGGAGAGATCTTTCTCTCTGTGTGTTTTCCACCCCGCAGAGGAGGCGGAAATCTATCTGTGGTCCCTCCCCTGGTGTTAGGTTTCTGTGAGAAAGATATAGGCGAGAGGGCGGAGTCGGAGGCCAAGCAGGTGGTCCACACCTGCCCTAGGCGCAGCCCAGGGGGGACCCGCGCCTAGGGGGTGTGGGGCCCCTGTGGCCCTTCTACGCCTTCCCTTCTAGCTTTCTTCGTCTTCCGGGAAAATATAATATTCCCATATTTTTCTGATATTTTTTTGATGTTTGCGAAATTGCATCAAAACACCTCTTTTTCCATCAGAATCCAGACTCCAGCAGTCCATCCTCCAAAAATCATACAACATGCAAAAACAGTGGAAAGACATAAGTAATACCTCATAATAAGACATATATCAATGAATAGAGGAAAATTATGATATAGAATGGTGATGCAAATTGGACGTATCAAGTACCTAAGAGTATTATGTCAGATAGAGGAACTCAGTTAACTTTTCATTTTTGGCGACAACTGCATGAGTCATTGGGAACTAGACTAGAATTCAACACTGCATTTCATCCTCAGACTGACGGACAGACTGAAAGGACCAATAATTTTTTGGAAGATATGTTGAGAGCTTGTGCGCTAGACTGTGTATCTAGTTGGGACGAAAGTCTGCCATATGCAGAGTTTTCTTACAATAATAGCTATCAATCAAGCATAGAGATGGCTCCGTCTGAATTCCTTTATGGAGAAAGTGTACCACACAATTATTATGGAATGGAGTAGGAGAAAGAAACTTATTTGGACCAGACCTGATCAAGGAAGCCGAAGAGAAAGTCAGGATAGTAAAAGATAGATTAAAGATAGCCCAATCTCGACAGAAGAGCTATGTAGATCCAAAACGTAGAGAGGTCACCTATGAGGTAGGTGATAGAGATTATCTCAGAGTCTCACCACTTCGTGGTGTGAAGAGATTTGGAGTAAAAGGGAAATGGCACCTCGTTATGTAGGACCATTCAAGATTTTGAGCCGTAAAGGAGAAGTGGCCTATGATCTAGAATTACCAGAATCTCTGTCAGCAGTTCATATTGTGTTTCATGTAAGCTAGTTTAAAAAGTGTCATCGAGAGATGGAAGAAACTTTGTTAAAAGACACTATACCACTAGAAGAAGTTCAGCTAGAAAATGATCTCACTTATGAAGAGAAACCTATCAAGATTCTCGAGATAGAAGAAAGAGTCACTCGTACTAAGACAATCAAGTTTTCCAACGTACAGTGGAACCATCACACTAAGGAGGAAGCAACTTGGGAAAAATAAGATGAGCTTTGGAAAGATCACCCTCACCTATTTGCTAGACAATCCGAATCTCGAGGGCGAGATTCATCTTAAGGGGGTTAGATTTTTAACATCCCAATTTTTCATCAAACCAAAAACTTCATCATTACATTCATATCATCTTTGCATGTGTGCATTGCAAAAATATTTCCAAAAATTTAAACCTAGCAAAACCCTAATTAAAAAACCCCCTTTTATATGCAAGGGTAGAGCTTGTGTTTTTATCTTTTTATTTTTCCTAAAATGATTTTCTTAGTGGGTTGATGTTTTTAAAGCAATTATGAACACTAGGTTCACCTCTAAAATTTTGGTGAAAGTTTGAATTGATTTGGAAATAATTTGCTAGTTCAAATGATTTATAGAAAATAGAAACAGAAAAAGAATAAGGGAAAAAACATACCTGCCAGCCAACCGACGCGGCCGAGCACCCTCGGCCCATCCAGCCCACCTGGCTCCCCCCTCTCCCCCTCTGTTTCTCACCGCGCACTCCTCGCACTCGCTTACTGACAGACTGGCCCCACCACCACGTCACCATCATCGTCTTCAATCACGCGCCGCAGACCCGCTCGCCCCTGCCGTTTCCCCCGATTGAATTTGAGTTATGGCGCTTGATTCGCGGCGTGACTGCTACCCACAACCCCCTCTTCTTAAACCCAACGGCCCCTCTCCATTTCCCCCCACACCGCACCACCCAAGAGACCCCAAGCTCCGCAGATTTCCACTCGCGCCGCCACCGTTCCGACGAACTCCGGCGACAAATTTCGGTGATCTCTGACCCCCCTCGCCCTATGCTTTGCTCCATTGTGTCCGTCGTTGTCAGACGCATCTGATAATCCTCATCTTGTGCTTGCTCGTGCCCCAGGAGCTTGCCTCCGTCTTCTACTACAAGCCACCGACGAAGGGCACGACTGCGGCGAGGAATTCCTGACGAACCCTTGCGCCCCTTCATCGTCTATGACCTCCACTTCAACCACCTCATCACCACGACCTCCGTGATGCCCCTGTGCTGCCCCTTACTCCTAGCACCGTCGGTGCACCGTCGCCAGACGTGCCGCCGCCGCGCACACCATCAGCGCCGCCTGTTTCTGGCCAAGACGCACAGATCCACTGGATCAATATCCTGCGGCTAGGATTAGAGATAGGGTGAAGAGGTACTGGCCGATCTGGGCCATACGATCTAACGTAGATATAATGGCGCACGCGCTCAATCGGCGCGAAGCGGTACCGTCCAATAGGATTGCGCCACGTGGATATGTTTTTCAGATAAAAACCAGAAATAATTTGTTAGATGTTTAAACTTGTAAAATTCATAACTTTCGATCCACAATTCATAAAAAATGCAAATTTGGTGTCTATGGATTCAGAAAAATGTGAACTTTATTACTGTGTCCTTACTTTGTTCACTTGGATCTGTAAAAATTGAGTTTTAGGAAGAGACTTGTTTAGGGCTATTTTGACTATAAAAATTATTGTATAAATTATTTTTAGGTGGATCTTGTGATCTTTGGCCTATAGGAAGTGTACTCTATCTTCTGTATTCCAAACTTTGTTTCTAAAAGTGTGGTTTTAATCTAATTGCATTCATGCATGCATCCATACTATTTTTGAATGCCTATTTTAAATTGTGTATTTTGTTGTTGTTTGATTTGATGTGTAGATTGTGTGGATTGTGAAGTTTGTGACTGTGAGGATTGTACCTACTCTCCTAGCTACCAAGGCAAGTGATATTTCATCATATGTCCTGTTATTTTACCTATTGCATTAGTGTTATTTTAGTAGGACTTGCATGATAGTTTCAGGTATAATGCTACGCTATGGAAATCCTATAGATTATATCTGGGTAGTATCTTCCTAAGTTAGGAGACATCATATGCTATAATGCTTAGTCTTGCTATTAGAATTCATGGGTGGAAACTCATATTATGCTGGTATGGAAATTTATATTCTTATATATTTTTGATTAAGAAAACAACCAATGTTAATGAAACACCTGGGTGGATTGGGATTTGTATGGATTATGTTCAGTGGTTACTTAGGGCCCATTTCTATGGTTTATCCTAGTGTATCACACTTGTGGATGGCCACCTAGGAACAAAGAGATTTGAGATGTTTGTGTCACGAAGCTTCGAGTGTAACCACATGGCATATGGGCTCTGCCTTGACCAACTAAGTTGTACGAACTCAGCCAGACGAACAGAGGGTGGTAGAATTGATAGGATGGAACGCGTCCGTGGTGTATTGAGGGATTGCTTCTGAAAAGTCTCGTCTCGATGCATGTCAAGTCTTGTGGGGAAGTGCACCACCTCTCAATAGGGTAAACCTAAGTACTTAGCCGTGTCCCCGGTTATGGACAATTTCTGAGCGTCAAGACATCGAAACAGTTCAAGAATCTTCTCATCCCAATTTCTCTAAGTTAAAATTGTGGTTGAACAAGGGTAGAGGTTCACTAATGTCTATTGGTGGTACCTTAGTGTTTTGTAAAAACAAAACTTAGTATTTTCAAACTAGTAGGATAAAACTTGCTTTTTGCAAAGCCAGCTAGATCCACACTTAGCCAAATTCATGTAGTTGTTAGGTTCTATTATACAACTATGGTATCACTTGCAAATACAATTCCAACTGTATTGACCCTTTGTGGCTATAAATTATCATGTTGTAGCTTACTCTGATGGTGAGTAGGGTTACGAGTCTACACTCGACATGTTTTCATGTGGCGCATGAAGATGAAGACTCTATTATTATGCAATGTATTGAGAAGTCTAAATAAGTTAGCCTTGGGCTAAGTGAGTTGTAAGACATATTGTACTCCTGGATTTGTGATGTAATAATGACCTTTGTTTCTGTGTATTTCATCTTAAACTGTGGGTGCTACCAAAACAATCCAGGGACTAGCACTGCAGTCACATGGATCTATACCTTATTGGGTGAGATCTTACACCACCGTCCAATCGTATTCGATGCATGTTGAATTTCGAGCCTTCCTTTTAATATTTTTATTACTCGGGAGGTGAGCCAAGCGCGACTCAGCACTAAATTTTGGTGTGATATTGCAGGAATCTTCTTCTACCTGCATACTGATGGGGCCTCTGGCTTGTTCTCTTGCCGATCCCTCCCGCTATCCCCTCATCCTCGTCTATCACGTCCCTCCTTAGCCGACTTCCACCTCGCCGGAGTCTTCTGAGCGATGCTGTCATCCACCTCGCCGGAGTCTGCTTTGTCGTATCTGCTTCCCCCGCTACATGGTAGAGTGTCTCCTTTCCCACCACCACAACCGAGAGATGCGTAAGACACTCGGACCCCTCACAAGGGAAACTGTTAAAACTCCCTACTACCAAGACGAAGGTAGCTGCACACTTCATATGCCCGCTTTCCTTGCATTTTACTTCCGAATGTAGTTTATCTCTTCTTCCTTGCAGTGCCTTATTATATTTCTAATAATGCATGCTAGTTGTTGTACTACGGGATCAGTTCCAAGAGAAAAGAAGGCAACTACGAGTCGTGAAGCTAAATTGGTTATCTCGCAGCAGTACAAGACCTTGCCAACCCAATGATAACCACAAACAATCCTCCCTAGACAAAGGTTTGCTTCCACTTTGCATATATGTATTTTCAAGAGTAGTTCACCATTTGCTTGCCATGCCTTCTCATGTACTAGTATATATTTTTTATTTTTTATTTTTGCAAGGCATGGAAGATGATGTACTACCTAATGAGAATCGATGTCAATGAAACCTGAGGAGTTTTGGATATTCAGATGTATCCCCGCTCGGCACAGCACAACTGGTACAGAAACATGGCTATTTGTTGCATCTTGCTTGTGTTATTTGCTGATTGATTTGCTGCACTACAATCTGTAGAAGCAAGCGTGTGATCATGTCCCTGCCAAGGAGGTTTGTAGCACATATATTCAGTAGCGTGCAAGTAATGCAGCCATTTCTAGGAACCAAACAGAAGTATGGTGCATGGCCGAAGCTAAGATTAGTCTGCTGCAACAGGCTTTGGACACGGCCACTCAGCGGATCATAGAATTGAACCGAGGCTAGATTTCTACGATTGAAGATGGCCTTGATGTCGCCGATGATCTTCAGAAGTTAGTGGATGAAAATCATGTTCCCAATCCGGCTGATGCACATGTCAATAAGATCAACTGGACGGTCTTGGAACAAGTGAAAGAACGAGCAAATATTCCCCGAGCATATTTGCAGGCAGATGATTTTCGAAGGGTGATGCAAGAGCCGCCATCCGAATAGATTGTTATTTCCGATAATAAGGATGACTTTCCTTGTCTTGTTAGCCTAATATTTTATTTTATTATGTGCTGGAAGTACTTTATGGTAACTACGTATTTGTCACGCTGTTATGAAACATATAGTACTTGCTGCATCTGGACAATGTATCTCGGTAGCCATTCGAAAAATGGAAAAAACAACATTTTCCCACCAGAATGTTGAAATCTTATTATGCACTTTTGTTAAGATCCGTAGACCCACGTTTTGCAGCAAATTAACACATTACCATGAAAGATAGTTCATCTTTAAAAAAAGAAATAAAAAATAAAAGTATGGTAGTCCGAGATCAATGACCATGTCCTTGTGCCCATTATCATGCATAAATATGTGCAATTACTTGTGTTGCCCCAAGTCAAACTTTTAGAGTACGCAAAAAATTAGCATAGGGATAGAACACACGCCGAAACCACCGCTTTCACCAAGCAGTCAATAACAATTTCAACTCTGCGCCAGAAACAACCGCTGAAAAGGCTCCCGCGTCCAATATTCAAAAGTGGTATGAAATTTATATCTTGCCCTTTGGTCCAAAAACAAGGCACCAAAGTCCATTCCTCAAAATTGTTTGTCTTGCACAATTCGAAATTTCAAACCCGCGCGCATCAGGCCGAATCCCTGGAAATCACCTCGGACCACCACGGTCGTGCCCCTTCCGTCCCATCTCCCCTTCACAGCCTCTCCACCGGCACTATGTAGCGACTGAATATGTTTTACCAGCTCCCTTGTCTAGCAAGACGGAGATTGCTTCCCTACACTGCTGGCCCACACCAGATCACCTCCTCCATATCTGAGTTCCACGGCGTCGGAGCCGGCTCAGCAACGCCGTCACCAACGACACCATCGCAGCTTCGTTCGATCCAATTCCCCCGACTCCACGGTATCGGATCTGCTTCCCCGACCTTGTCTACGGCGCCGGAGAGATGGCGAGCAAAACCCTCTCAGCCGTGAATGGCGAGGTCGTAGCTCGCCATAAGCCCATTAAAGGCAAGGCCAGTGGCAGGAAATCGCGTAATCGTGGTCACAAAGGTAGTTCATTGCTTGTTTCACAACCATCTCGCACTGTTTACATTCATATGTATGTCATTGTTCCTTCAGATCTTTCAACTACTTGCTAGCACTGTACTAATTTGCTCCTCTACACACACTTTGCTCTTAAATCTCATAAGATATTTTTTTGCTCATGCATGGAAGCTACTTTGGGGCCGAATGATAAGGGATAATGGAAGGTATGGGAAGAGAGATTACTGAAGAATTCTAAACATGCAAGGTTGCTCGGCTTGCGGAGACTTAGATCTTTCATAGCTACCACCACCAATCATGAAGACCAGGTTTCTGAAGCAGAATCTGATCCTCGAGATGGAAAAAACCCCGAAGGAGACGTGACTCAGGAAGATCTACCGGTCGAGAACACCCCCCCAGTCCGCCCGCTTGTCCACCTCTAAGGTGCTTGCGCTTTCTTGTCATTGAGATAGTTATTGCATCTTCCATGTTTTGTACCTCAAACCCACCAAAAGTTGTGCAAGGCCATATGCTTAGTTCATGCATCATATATGTTTAGCTTGTCTTGCCTTACTGTTCTTCTGTTCTAACTGTGTCTCATTATACATAGGACTTTCATAGATTAATGTATCATTTATGTGTGTCAGGAATCTTGTAGAGACTTTTTGCTTCTTATATTTTGATCATGTGTTCTGCCCATGTTGCATAAAGATGCGATAAGTCTGCAGCAAAAAATCGAGGCATGCCAGACGAGCAAAAAAAAGAAGGGCTCAATCCCTTCGCTAAGAGTGTTATTGTAAGTCTTATATTCTATTGATATTTTGTGATGACACTCCTTAAGTGATTTATATGTTACAGTTGGATTGCAACACCGCCTGAACTGCTTCCCAGTTTTCTTTTAATTTAATTATAGTAGATGATTTCCAAATAGCGTGAGTTTCAGTTTTGAATGGTACAAAGAGTTGTCTTGTGATATCATCGACCTTGCGATGAAGAAACACACAGATGCGATGCTGACATAGTGTTGTTATTGAGTGTTAGTGATAAACTTATTATCAGTATGATCAGATAGCTAGTATGATTTTACTACAGTGTATATGATGCGTAATCAGCCATCCAACTTGTAAGATTTGTTCATAGACAGGTTAAATGTGTTGTCTGCATGTTCCTCTCTAGTGGCTTATCTTCTCTCACCAATGTCTACCAACCGATAACCTTACAAATTAAATTGAACGATCAGAGTGAAAAACCTGAGAAAGACGGTCTAGAAAAAACCCACGAATAATGTCTGGAAATATTTAACATGGTACTAAAGGCAAAGGTCATCATAAAAGTACATTCCTGCATAATGTTGGGTTGTTGTAGTCCAAGTCCAAGTCCAAGTCGGTGTATTTGTCTTATCAGGAAGAAATTTTAGTAGTACAGGCTGAATAGGAAGTGAAAAGACGAACAATCGATGAGATGAGACAGAAACCATTAGCAAGTGATGCGGAGTTGAAGATGTTACGAGATCAGGAGAATTCTCTAGAACTCATAGATGAACAAACTCTTCTAAATTGAATATGAACCCAAAAAATGATAGGTGACTACAGTGGTCATGTGAAATGGTTCCTACTATTGAGCCAGGGCTGTGTTTGGGGCCATGTAATAACAAAAATGGAGGGACTATTTGTTTTGCATCATGCTTTTATCTGCTCATGTTGTGCTCCATGCACAAAAATCCTGCGCCCGAACCTCACTCTCTCAAGCCTTGGATTCATGAACCTCATAAATGCTTTTTATTCTTTGGACAAACTGTCAAATTCAAAATCTCAGTCGATCGACAAAACATACCGCCTTCCATTTTTGAATCGGAGATTTTGTATCCAATTTTGTTTGCCAATATGGTAAGTATTTCATGACCAGCCTTCAATTAGTACGGAAGGAGTACCATTAGTATTATTCCCTAGACGCTTCCAAAATTCAAAAATCTTAGTCGAGCGGCAAAACCTGCCGGCAACCTTGTTTGAATCGAGGGTATCCAATTTTCATTATGGATGATGATCGCTTGATGTCAAACTCGACATTCAATTCCTGAAGAGGGAGATACCGCTTTTTCTATTATTGCTTGGATGCTAGCCAAAATAAAAATATTAGTCTGCACATTAATTGTGGTCATGGTTGATCAGTTGACGTGACTCTAGGACTTGAATTCCTGGACTTTAGCGTACGGTCTAGTAGCTTTTTTTCTATTATTACTTGGAGGCTAGCAAACATTTTGTGCACTGAGCGTAAAATTCCCCACCGACTCAGATGCATTTCGTGCACATCTGTTTCAAACATTTTGATGCAAAATCTCCCACTGTTGGAGTATCATTTTTCTAGTACTATTATCATTAGATGGACACTAGCCAATTTCAAAATCTCAATCGAGTGGCAAAGCCACCCACCAACCTTCCCACCCCTCTGTTTGAAAAAATTTGAGCCAAAATCTACCACCGGGTAATACCATTTTATTATAATAGAAGATGGGCGCTAGCCAAATTCAAAATCTCAATCGAGCGGCAGTATCACACATCGACCTTGAAGCATTTCGCGCTCCTCTATTTCAAAAAAAATTGACTGTAAAATTCTCATTCTACCCTTTATTCAAATGACAAATGGGCATGCTAAAGTCGATACCTTGGGGGCACGATCATAATTTGTATCATGTTCACCTCTATAGTTCCTATTCGCGCAGTTTTTCCCACCGGCCGTCCCAAAAATCCCAAGCTCCTCTGTCCCCTCCACGACCACCGTATGCACCGGGCTTCTGTGCACAACAGCGGAGCTGCGGTCTTATTCACCATGCTGATGCCGTCATTGTAACATCCTAGCATTTAGGAACCAACGAAGGGTAGAATTAGGAAATTATGCATATGCATGCATTCATCTGTAAAATGTGGGTAAATTTTTCGCCAAACTAAAAACCTAAAGTGATCAGAGTTTCTCTCACTCTCTGTGTTTAAGAATAGATGTTGAGAGTGGTCGTTATAAATTTTGACATGATCTTTTTGAATAAATGTGTTTTGAGGGGGAGAATTTGAATTTAAATTTGAAATTTGAACTTATATTTAAAAGTTAAGATTTGTTATTTTAAAATGATTTTTAAATGCTTTAGTAATATCATTTGTTATAATAATGAGATAATAATAAATAATAGAATTCAAAATAAAGTAATTTAAATAAGAAATGAATTCTTATTCTTTATCTTTATTCCATAAACATTTTACAAAGAGGAACTCATTCAATCAATGAAGAGGTTCATTAGAGTAAAGAGATTACAAGAAAGGAAATTCAAATATGAATAAACTATTACAAGATTCTTACAAAAATAATAAAATAAATATTACAATAAGAATCTATCTATCTATGTACTCCTATACTAAATCTTGAAACACCAGATCTTGTACCTGCAAAAATAGAAAACAAACAAAAAGGAAAATAAAAGATTAATTATTAGAATACTCTCAGTAGAGAGTAGTGAGGTTCACTACTCATATTACATCATTGAGTATTAATACAGGGGCAAGTTTCACCAATATGAAAGAATTTTTATTTCATAATAAATAAGCCACAATATAGATTTTAACAGCAAGTAAGAGGGGCAAGTTTCACCAGGAGAGTTAAATGTTAAAGATAAAAAGGTAAAACACCTCATCGATCTGATCCAAACCGTGTACCAAGCACACAAGCAGCACAATCACCTAAATGCATGGTGAGAGCTGTCAACACAGCAGCAACAGCAGCTACACAAGCAAAAGGAAGAGCCTAGTCGTGGCAAGGCTCACAACAACACCTTTTCACTTCCAACACCAAACTAGGAACACACTAGGATTAGCAAGAACCAAGCAAACCATCAGCCAACCACACACAAGATCATCATAGTACTCACCAGATGGTGACATAAGGAGAGGTGGATCAGGTGGACAGCAAGGCCAAGTTACAGGAACCAGAAGGCGAAGGGCAAGATCAAGGCCAAGTTATAGGAACCAGAAGGATAAGGACAAGCTCAAGCTAGCAGCACCATCAAAAAGATCTAGCCATCAAAATCAACCAACCACAACACCAGCAAAACTATCAATTGTGGTGAGTGAAATAAAACCATCACATGATCTTATCATCTTATTAAGACCAATATTCATGTGTTGTTTTATATCTAGATCTCTCAGAAATCACCCAAGTGGGGTGAATCCATCATTGATGATCTTTTAAATAAAAAGTATGCTTAAATTTTACCAATCCAACCAGAATCTCAGGCCAGCATCATAGATCCTGGATATGATAGCCAAATCATATATTCCAACATGTTGATAGAATAGCTTGTGAAATCTGGGCACATCTACTAATGGAGTAGCACCTCAGAATTCATAAATCCTATGAATTAATATAAACCATGAGCATCTCAACCATCTTAGCCAAAAGGATTCAAGATCCAGTAACTAATGATAATACCAGAACATTTCTATTAGGGAAAACAAGGTAGGAAACTAGTTCCTGTGCCTCAGACCAACATCACATGCAGAAATGTTTAAGAAGAAAATTCTAACTTAACTTTGATTCAAACCCAAAACTAAGCATCAATAGAATCAAGCCAGTAGCAGGACCTAAACTTGTGTACCATTATTAAGATGGTGTCACAAGGATAGATTCTAAATCAATCAAATCCATTATTTATCTTGCACAAGTAAGCCTGTAATATCATCTTCCTAGAATTTAACCAGGAATAATCACCAAGACTATATCTATCCACAAAATTAGGGTATCAATATAATCACATAATTACCCTAATTCTGAGTATAAAACCAAAAGTGAGAGCTTAACAATCCAGTGGGTAATCACTGACAGTATCACTCTCAGTACTAATATGTTAACAGTGGTGAACTCACAAATCACCAACACCACTAGTAAAACTCCATAGTAGCATTACCATTTAGGTCATGCTCAACTATCAATTGGAATCAACACTACAAGGCCATTAGCATCATATAATCAAATGAGAACAGTGAGCAATTTAGTATTTGATTGTGACACCCCCGGGATCAGGGCTAAACAAATCCCAGACCTCCATCTGACATAAGATTAACCTTGAGCTCGAGAATATCCAGTGAAGAATTGATAACACAGCAGTGAACCTACGACACAAAATTTATTACAGCAAGCTCATAACTGAGCAGAGAACCAAATTATTACAGGGAGAGGTCACTGACCACAAACATCAAACAATGGAAGACAAATTATGCTATTAAGTATAGCAAACTTAACAAATGGCCTAAGAGGCCTGAAGCATAACGATGACGTCCCAGCCCATAGACTCCAGGCTACCGGTCGGGAACCCCAAGCTACTCGTCGATGTCGATGTAGTACGAAACTCGTCTTCAGGTGAACACTTACTCTGCCAAAAGTATCAACAAATCAAGGGTGAGTACAGGGTGTACTCCGCAAGACTTATGGCTGGTGGAGTTGTTTTGCATAAATCCATCTTTGTTTATAAAACGAGAGAGGGAAGAAGATCGTCTAATAAGAATATTTTAAAAGGGGATATGTCACATCCCATCTGGAACAATAAATAAATAAAAAAAAAATTATTGTTGAATTTTAGGGTGAAAAGAAACTTCTGTTTTTAAATGGAAACTTAAAATCCCACCTGGAACAAACTTTAATTAAAGTTTGAAACCAACAAAAAATCCAAATCAAGAGAAATGCATTCCTCAATGAATGTGTCTTGAAATTTAAACACTTGGAAAATAAATCCAAACCCTAAACCCTAATGGAATAAAAAATCATTTCCAAGTTATCTCCAAGCCTATGGATTTGATCCAATTAAAGTCAACAAACATTTACAAATGATCAAGAAAGACAAATAAAAACATTATAAAACCATATAAATTGATTGCCTCCAAATTGGAACCATAGATAAAATCTTATGAATTTAAATAAGATAAGGAAAAGTAATTTCCAAAGCTAATAAAGAACTTATCTAAAATCCATACAAATGGTGAGAAAATAATCCTAAAAGGATTTAAAAGGATAAATAAATATTAAATAAGATTTTACAAATTGGAATCACCAAGTTTTGATCTTTAAATAAAAAGATATGGATTTTATAAAATGAAGAAAGAAATATTAAATAAATAATATTTGAAAGAACAAATAAATCTTGGCCTAATCCATAAGCAAATGGAATGAATATAATCCAAATCCAAATAAAATAAAAAGATAAAGAATTTCCAAAATAAAATAAAATGGCAATAACCATTCTATTCCTATTTTAATAAAGACAAATCTCTAATAAGAATAATTATATAATTCATGAGAAAATAGTATTTTGGAATTTACCCAAGTGAAATAAAAGTTGTTTAATTCAACTTAAAGAAGATTAAAGAAACTTTCCAAATAAACTTTGGGAAATTAAAACTATATTTAATTCCATTGGAATTAAAATGAAAACCCAATTCAAATGATTTATGAATCATATTAAATACTTTCCAAATAATTCAAGATGAATTATTTGAAACAAAATAAATAAATAAAAACCTACTTAACGAATTTGGAAAGTTTAAAGAATTTAAATGGTGTTTGAAAATATTATTAAATCTTATTTGATTTAAAACAAGGGCTTATTTGAATAATTAAAAGACCCCAAAAAGAATAAAGTTTTATTCAAAAATTGACTTCAGTTTATGTTGCTAATCAGTATTTAAACCTACACAAATTTTGGCAAAGGATTGAATTCAAATGAAGGTTTGAATTGCTTATTCAAAATCAAAACAGAAAAATCAAATGAGAAAAAGAAAAGCAAACAGAACAAAAAAATTTGAAAAGGTGCAGCCCAACTAACCTAGCCCACTAAGTCCAGTCCAGCCCACCTCTCCCTCTCACCGAGCGAACCGTTTTTCACCGCGAAAGAAACCCGCAAGGACGCTGACGCGTGGACCCCATCCCCACTCTCTCCCTCTCACTGCCAAGCGGCCCCACGCCAGGTCATCTTCTTCCTCCCCGCGGTGACCACGCCCCCTCTTTCCTCCACGGCCGTTCTGTCGCCGTTTCCTCGCGTTAATACGCAGTAACCACACCATTAAACGCCCCCAGACCATGCTCTCTTAATCGCCAGCATCTCCTCTCTCTTTCGCCTCCGTCGCCTTACCCTAGCGCCCCTAGGCCGCCCAATTTCCCCCAGCACCACACACTGTTCCGACGAGCTCCGTGAGGAATTCCGGCAGCTCCACGTCACCACTCGCCCCCTCGACCACACACGCCTGCTCCACGAACCCTGGCGCACCTCCCAGAGGCCTCAGCTCGGCCGCGCTCGCCCCAGAGCGTCGGCAAGGACAACCACTGCCCGCCGCCATCGTCTGCTACCTCTCCGACGGAACCTCCTGGTAATCCCTGGCCGCCTCATTCCCTTTGGCTGATACTACGGTACTCGCCTCTCTCTTTCTAACCAAATGGCGTTGTCTGGTTGGGTTGGAGTGAACCGTAGGCTCGCCCCCGTCGACGAGCAGACGAGCCTGAGGCGCAGCACATCTCCGGCGAGGAATTCCGACGACACCCGTGCGCCCCCTGCTACCCGAATACCACCTTGAGCTTCGCCATACTCCTGCGATCACTGTAAGCCCTTTCACTTCCTCCCTTGCTCCCTCTATCACCAGCTCCGCCACTGACTGACCACGCCGCCGCCAGCCACCATCCCTCGCGCCGCCAGTTCCTGGCAAGCGTCTGGTAGGCGTAGGATCTTGATCGCGTGGCCATGATAGATTAACTGAGCGAAGAGGTACGCTTGCCCCTGTGCCGCACGATCCACTTTAGATCTAACGGCTGCTGTCTATCGATCCAACCGAAGCGGTACCAGCGAATTTGAACACGACACGTGGCCTCTGTCTGTTTTAATAACCAGAAACTTTCCTATTAGATGTTCAATTTTGTAAAATTCATAACTTTCAAACCACACGTCCAAATTTTGCAAATTTTATATCAATGGATTCAGAAAAACAAGTACTTTCTGACCATGAACTTTGTTTAGTAAATTGCTTCTGTTAAATTGATTGTTTTTGCAGAAACTTGTGTATGCATGTTTAGGATATAAAAATTGTTCTAAAATGATTTTGAGGATAAAATCTTTGGCAAATGGTGTGTTTTGAACCTACTGACCATAGGAAACAAATTGTGGTTTAAAAAATGTATTTGGTGAAGCAAAAGAATAAATCTTTGATTTAAACCATTTCTAGTCAAATAAAAATATGGTTTAATTGTTAAAAATGATTTTGGAAGAAAACCTTTGGGAAATGTTTTGGAAATAAACTCTCTGACCCTAAACACAAGATTTTATGGTTTGAAAACATATTTTGTTAAACCTATAGAATGTTGCCTTATTAAAAGCATTTCTTCACCACATAAAATAATGACTTGGTTTAAAAATGGTTTATGAAGTGAAATCTTTTGCAAATGATTTTGCCACTTTATAAAATGACCATTAGGTGGTTTCAAATGTTTATGACCCATTAGAAACCACTTCTCCAAATAAAACAATCTTTAGCATGCTTGCATGCATTGTTTTGTCTCTATCATTTTATGTGAGGAATTGCTTGAATGGTAGATTGAAATATTGTTTGCTTGATTGAATTGTAGTGACTTGAAGATTATGATTGTTTCAAAGACAAGGAATGAACTTATACTCTCTACCAAAAAGGCAAGTGATGCTTCATACTTTTGTCCCATTATTTTCACTATGCATTAGTGATATTTCTAAGTAGGACTTGCATGAAATTTTGCTAAGTGTAAACTATGCCATGGGAAATCCTAGTAGATGAAACCTTAGTAGAATTTCCTAAGTTAAACTCCTACTACTATCATGCTTAGCTTAGCTAGTAGAAAACAAGGGTGGAATATATATATTCATGCTATGGAAAATTTCTAAGTCCGAGGACTTGTGTTTTGTCTAATAAAACAACTAATTGAATGAATCACCTGGGTGGAATGGAAGGAATGGTTTGTGTTGAGTGGTTCACAAGGCCCATTTCTATGGTTTACCATGTGTATCTCACTTGTGGATGGCCACCAGGAACAAAGAGATTTGAGATGTCAAATGTTGAGAAGCTTCAAGTGCAGCCACTTGGCATTATGGGCTCTGCCTGGATCATATAGGTTGCAATAACTTAGCCATTTGGACAGTTGGTGGTAGTGGGAATGATAGGTTGGAGCGCGTCCATTTGGTCTAAGGGAAGGCTTCTGAAAGATCTTGTCTTGGGAAACCAAGTCTTGTGGGGAAAGTGCACCACCTCTGCAGAGTGTAAAATCTAAGTACTTAGCCATGTCCCTGGCAAAGGACAATTTGAGCATCAAGACATGGAAGCTATCAAGAATCTCATCATCCCAATTTCTAAGTTAAAAACTTTTGGTTGAACAAGGGTTGAAGGATCACCAATTTCTATTGGGATATGCCTTGGGAAAGATTTTGTCAAGCAAAAACTTAGTGTTTTCAAATGATAAGGAAAATCAATTTTGAGCAAAGCAAGCCTGAGCTCCACTTAGCCAAATGCATATAGATGATAGACTCCACTATACTACCATAGTATCACTTGCCAATACAATTCAAGTGTATTGACCCTTGTGGCTGTAACTTGTTATGTTGCAGGTTTGTTTGATATTAGTGAAGTAGGATTAGAAGTCTACAACCAACATGTCTGCCTGTGGCACTTTGAAGATGAAGGACCCCATGCTTATAGATATTCTGCTGCAATGTAATGTAATAGCCAAATGAGCTATGTAAGATGTAATAAATTATTTTATTCCTGGTTATAAAGTTGTATTATGACCTTTGTTTCTTGATATTACATCTTAACTGTGGATGCTAGCTATTGATCCAGGGACTAGCATTGTAAACACAGGGATCTCTACCTTATTAAAGGTTGGGAACCTTACAGGATAAGAGAGCAACGTCTCCGAAATATTGATCATCATCTTCTGATATCCACCAAGTCATCATCATATACCAACTAGGATCACCCCCTCGTACCCATGAGGAAGAATCCTTAAGCACACGTTGATCTACCAAGTTTTAAGATTAGGTTCAAGTTCTCTATGATCTAGAATCTGGTCGCCAAGCGTTCATAACCGTGAACATGGCTTTTCGAAAAGATTATTACCCTGCGGGGGTGTACAACTTTACCCACACGTACTAACCTTCTCTTAATGCCACAATGATTAGCCCTCTTCCTTGGAAGGCCGACAGAGGGTGGTTAGACACGACCTTTACCTTGCTTTCGCTGAGACCATGAGTCACGCAATAAGTATGGTTCCACCATAACGGGTCAAATCCCGAAGCCGGTACTTAAATATGTGAGGCGAGGTTGGTTAACAGGGGCTCCATCGACCCCAAGCAACCCGGTCCACGCTTACCTACCTGTTATGAATGCACCAACTTCACCTGGCAAATCTTTCAAAAGATTTTCTATGCATATGTCGAATGGTACGCCCGAACTATGTGACTCATGGAATCTACTAGGCAAGTTAGTCAGTCATGAGGTTGTCCTGGCCCTGTGTGGTTGTACGCTCGTCTTGGTTCCAAAGTCAAGAACTCAGGTCCTAGTGGTGGCGAGCATGGGACTAGAAAAACCACATCCCACCGTGGCCTCCCATACAACCCTTAGCATGTTTAACCTCATATATCATCTGATCTCATCTCATCACGTTCTCCTGTCATACTAGATTCTTTGCATCTAATACATCATCTGGATGTACCAGACTCAATAGCTATGCATGGCTAAGCAGACACGAATAAGAGCTCTAGCAGTGCACACAAGCCAAACCTAGTTATGCTAGGAGCAGTGGATCAGGTAATATAAGCTCAAATGGGAGTAATGCAATATATAGGATACTCTATCTATCGATAAAAGAACACAATAGAATCGTATGCATTATGGCAGAATTGAAATGCTTTCGAAATCGTAGGATTATATCATGGTGGGGCTATGCTTGCCTTTGCCAGTTGATGACAGATAAGCAGATCTTCGAAAGCCTTCATCTTGACTTGATTATTGTTGGTCAAGTATTATTCGTCGATCTTCGATCTTCGATGGTGTTGTCCTCGGGCTTTGATCTCGATCTCGATATCGTATCCTACCGTGAAGAACCAAACATCGAAAAGAGAGGGGGAACAATCAACAATGGCATCGATACAATGCTCAAGCAAGTTTGATGATATGACAAGTTAATTTGTATCTAAATGTAACCCTAAAGCATGCTCGACAACTTAATCGGGGTTCCGAGGGTGAAAACCCTAACTCGGGAAACCTCCGGAGTATATTAAGGGGTGCATTTGTTCTTCTAATTAAACTTGTCATGAAAGTTGATAAACAATGCATGATTATAGCTTAAAGAGTTTGGTTTCATTTTTCTAAACATTTTGATATATTATTAATATTTTTCTGACTTATAAATAATTAGATATTGATTTTACAAGTTTATAACATTTTCTGAAATTATTAAACAAGTTAATTAAAAATTTTACACCGAGGCTTTACCCAGCCGCAGTGACTGACAGAGGGGCCCTAGGGCCACCTCAGCTGCCACACGGGCAGCCAATGGTCAGCACATGGCATGGGTGTTTTCTCACCGGGACAGACGCTACCCCCAGTTACTGACGATTGGGTCCCACGGGATATTTATTATTTCCAGAAAAAATTAAAGAAACATTTAATAAAATGAAAAGGGGGTTTATGACATGGGCACATCTGGGGATTGATCTTCAGACCATGGATCAATTCGTTGATCGGGAGGGAGCAAGCAAGCGAGGAGGGTCTTGATCGACTCAGCGCATCACGCTGAGCCATCCAGTGGTGGCACCGCCAATGTTTGTCCACCGGACCATGGTCGACGACGACCTCCTGAGGCGGCGGATGGTGAGTCGCATCGGGAGGCAGCACAGAGCAAGAGGGCGATAGGGAAGAGGATTCCGAGAATAGGTGGCTCACCGAGAGCTTGATGGTGTGGCCGAAAAGGGCTGGGGAGGCCGAAATCGATGGTGACGACGGCGGTCGGAGTCGAGGACGGAGGTACCGATTCCATCGATTGAGGTCGCTTCGGCTTGCTCTGCTTGGCAGGAAGAACGAGTCCACCATGGCGAACTCATCGGTAGCCAGGGATCGGATAGGGCGGTCGGGAACGGCGGAGATCATCGTGGCCTGAGGGCTAGGGTTTGGACTGGAGAAGAAATTGGGGAAGAGGGAGAGGATAAGGCTCGTCCGGCAGCGGCAACGGGTTTATAGACTTCGACGACGTCGGTAGCGTGCATATCCTCGCAGCAGGAATCACGGCGAGGCGGGGACGGTGCCGGCGTCGACACGTAGATGCTCACCTCGCCGGCGTCCTTATGTCGATGAAGAAGAAAGGAAGAAAAAGAACGAAGAGGTACGGGCCAGGGATGGGCTGGATTGGGCTGCGGCTGGGCCTCTACGGCGCGAGTGAGCGACAGGGAGGAGAGGAGAGGGAATGGGCCGGCCTGGCTGCGGCCTGAAATGGCTTGCTGGCTCTATTTTTTTATCAAAAGCTTTTTCTTTTCTATTTTCACTTTTCCTTTTGTATTTTCAATTCAAATTTGTTTTAAGTATTTCAAAAATACCAAAGGGGTTTATAAAATATTTAAGATATTATGGGACCCTTTGATACTGTTTGGGATCCAAACATTTTGGTAACTTTTCAAATTCAAAAATCATTTGAATGCTTTTCAAATAGAGAAAGAGAGTAGGGTTTAGGGTTTGGCATTATTTTCTTTAATGCAATTTTTAAGGCATGATGCTCATGATGCACAAAACAAAACCCTAATATATAATTATCTAAAAGTGGGGTGTTACAGCTCTATCCCCCTTACGAGAATCTCGACCCGAGATTCCAAAGATAGGAAGAGAGACAGAGAGATAAAGAAACAGGGCCACTCTAAAGGTAAGAGGGAAACACACTAAACAACACAGAGTATCTCATGGTCAACTCTTGGATGGAGTGTTCGGAAACAACTCTGAGATGACAAACATGAAACACGCCAACGTAACAGAGGAAACAGGAGGAGAAGGTTTCAAGTTGTTAGATAGATGGTCTTCATAAGGATCGAGACCATGGGACTCAGAAGGGTTTAAGCTTCTGAAGAGGAAAGCTTCAACAGAAAGAACATGAACAAAGACTTCGATAGGGAACCTCTACTAAACGGCTTAAGTAGAGATTTTAGGTTGCAAAGATATGGATCAACAAATACAAGCTGTTGAACTACTTTTGACACAGAAGGGTCATTTTTTTCATTCAACAGAAGGCTAAGACAGAAAGGAGTTTTGTGGAGAGGACTCATAAGAGCCACAAGGAAACATGTAACAAGAGAAACTTTTGATTACCAAAATCATATTCACTCTTGAAACATGGGTGAGAAAACAAAGGATACTTTTTATTCATCCAGGTCTTATCAAAATCTTTGCCAAAGATCATGATATCACTTTTCACCACCAGATGAATAGTTAAGAAGATTCTTGATGACACGAGAAGAAAGAAACTTCATTCTCCGACTTCAATTACTTGGCACAACATAACGCTTGCCAACATAAAGGGTCTGGAGGATTGACTGAGAGACATTTAGCAACACTACTTTAAATGTTCTCCTTGATGTTCGAGACACGAAGCATCAAGTAAAGGTCGAACGTCGGATACGAAGAAACCATAAGCACAACTCCTATAAATAATTATAGAAGAAGACTCATGAAGAGTGGTTGAAATTGTTCAAGCCAAGAGAATATAACAAAAGGTCTTTCCGGCTAAGTGTGTCAACCATTACATCAATCTTGAAATATTTACTAAGAGATCTATGTAAAACCTTGGGGATCACCAACCATCATTGCTGCTTGACATCCAGCTTTGGTTAGGTGGAATGATATTTCAGGCTCAGCATGTCTGAATAGATAGTTTGCAACATTTACCGCAAAGGTAACGTTACTAGATTCTCAAGGTAGTAACTATAGTGTAAAGCTCCAAAAGACTGAGCTAAATTGCTAGACCCATGTATTTACAACTTGTCGAGAAACAACTTGTCAACACCCGGATTTTTAATCACAGATGCCTGTTATGCCATACATCGCAATCCCAGGATTACCATTTTTGCGAGACATAACAGATTTGGATACCATAGTACATCATCCATTACCAACCATACATAAGGTCTTACACAAATAAGGATCTCATGATCTATTTCTTAATACAACTCAAGCAGCAGAAATACGTAATAATAACGGTAGCGTAGGCGAAGCTCCATCTTTGGGGTCACAGGCAATGCTGACGATGGGAGATTATCCTAGTTGTCGTAACCTTCCTGGGGTCCATCATCCTGGTACTCCTCTTCATAGTCTGGCCATGGGAATAGCCAGGGAAAAAGCCATGAGTACTCTTTAAGTACTCGCAAACTAATACTAACAAGTGAAGGGGTTTTTGTAGTAGGACAGTAAGCTTTAGGGTTGTTTTGCAACAAGCCAGATTTACCTCTACTAAGTTTAGAAACGAAGAAAGCTAGTTGAAGTTTTATAACACCTAAGTGGGAACTTGTATTTCATATCACAACTCTGTTGTGGTCAAGTCAAATTCTCCATCCATTTCACAAGTCATTTTGAAAACATCTGACGAGGGAATAGTATGGCCACTCCAACTGTCTATAACCGCGGACGCGGCTATTCGAATAGTTTGACACTCTGCAGAGATTGTACACTTGCACCACAACATTCGATACATCCGTCAGGAACAAATCCTAAATTCACCATACTCAGTTTGCGGATAATCAATCCTAAACTTTCGATTACACGTCCTAGTATAGGCACCTCTCCTGTGAGTTTGGCCTCCCAACCATGACCAACTGTCATCTTGGGTACTTCACAGGTGGACAATCTACACAAGTTAGCCTCAGCTCAGACCTTGGCCGTGAGGGAACCAATACTAAGGTATATAAGTTTCCAGTCAAGCCCTACCCAAATCTCGGGTATTGTGGTTGTGCGGTAAAATTGAATGGTATCGCATCCAGACAACCATCAGTTTTATAAAGGGATAAGGCTCATGCCTCAACATTTTCATCATCCAAATCATCTGGTGTTTGGAAACACATGTCAAAACATCTCAATAGAATGATCCATCATTCCAAGGTTTTCATAACCATTTTTCCACCAAGTATTCCCATCTAAAGTTGAATCAAGTTTTTATGCTTAGCACTAGCATCTACAAGTGAGGGTAAGTACTAATGAGGGGTAGTAAACTAGTGGAGTTTAACTAAGTTCAATCTCATGCCTTAGGATGACATAAAGATTATCTAGCTTAGGACAAATTTTATGCTCTTTATGCAACCTTCAATTATCTTCCTAGGCTCTACCAGTCACTTAAGTAAACTCTAAGAGAAAGCTTGGATAAAGAAATAAAGTAGAAGCTTGCAAGTAAAACTAGGAGGGGGTATCAAGTGGGTATGATCACATATGCTTAAGGCATATGGTTAGCATGGTAACAAGCAAGTATTTGCTTGCATAGGTATTAGTATAGGCTTGCATAAGTAGAATATCATGCAAGTGTTAGCTTGCATTGGTCCACTTGGTTAGTAAGGCTTGCCTTGTGCAGAGCAGTGGTTGAAGTTCTCCTCGGCTTCTTCCTCGTAGTATCCTCCTTCCTCCTCATATCCTTGGTCGGTACTAGCGTCTATGAATAAATACAAGGTACACAATAACCAAACAATACTTAACTACTTGCAATCATCACACAAAGGGGTACTATAGATGATCTAGCATAATCACTAACATTCAAGATTAAACCCTTTGCATTATTTATTTATTTTTAGAAAAGTAATTTCTACTCATTGAAAAACTACTTAAGATTTAACATTCTCCAAACCAAACATGGGATCATGTTGACACATGTCATCACCACATAATTCAGTACATGGAAATGTGATTTAAAGTGGTGTCACAATTTAATAAGATTTAACCTTTTAATTCAAATAAAAATAAATGACTAGAAATGCCTATGTGGCATTCTTTTATTACTTGAACATTATTTCTGTAAGTAAACCCATATGTTTTTTATATATTCTGAGAGGTATGGTCAAATATGATTTTTGAGAGTTGGAATCAACTCAAAAGCTATTATGGTTTAAATTTGAAAAATGTTTGAATGCAGAAAAGCTTCTGCCTTGTTATTTTTACCAAGGTTGATCTATAGATCCAAATGATTTGAATCCAACGGCCTTGGATTAATCATTTCAATATCTTTCTAACAAAATTGGTTTCATTCAATTTGGTTCACTGAATCGAGCTGAGTTGATTTTTGAAACTAAGTATAGAACTATGTTTGAACTAAAATGGAAAAAGCTAAATTCAAACGACTGGGCTACGTGGGAAAGGTTATTGGGCCGGCCCAGTGTCACTCCGTGGCGCGGGGCGCAACTGATAGGGCGGGTCTACTGGTCAGTGCCTCTTTAAGCGCGAAGCGGTACGGGGCGCTGTGGTGCGTTGGATTAGAAGTAAGATCAACAGCTGAGGGTCGTCGTCGACGATGAACTAGTCACCGGCGAGTTCGAACCCTAGAGGCTTAGTGGGGGTCTTCGGGGGCTCATCGGGGCTCAGGCGAAGGTCAGCAATGCGGGCGAACGACAAAGTCGACGACGGCGAACTCAGGGGTGGTCGCGGCAGCTCCTGGGGTGGACGAAATTGACGGCTCCTCTTCTCCTCTGCAGCGGCGAGCTCCGGCCAAATTCCGGCGATGCGCTGCTCGCCTTGCTCCGGGAATGGGGTGGAACGATCAGTGAGGTGAGGGGAGTGAGATGGTGTGAAGAAATTGACTGGGGGTGGCCTCCTTTTATAGGCTCGACGGCGAGACCGGGAGGTATGGGAAGGCGACGGTGGCGACTCGGCTATGGGTTGCTAGAGGCATGGCCGAGGGTGGCGATCGATCGGTGGTCTCCTGGTGATGCTCCAAGGTTTGAATGTGCTTGTAGGGGAGGTGGCAAACGGTAAGGAACGCGCGATGCTCTGCGAGGCAGAGGCGGCGAACTCTGCAGCGAGCGGTGGCTACAGGGTACGGGCGATGAAATGGGCATGTCTGGCGGTCTCTTGGGACAGTGGGGTGCATGCTGGCGGGCAGCAAGGGCTCGAGGTGGTTGGCTTGCGTGGGAACGGCGCGTGCTCTGCGGTGCGCTTTGGCCTGGTCAACAGTGGCGCGGGAGCGGCGTTCCTGGCGGTTCTGGTTGTTGTCTGCGAGGCAGGGCTGGTCAAGAGGAGGCGGTGAAGCATGGGCTACCTCCCAGAGAAGGTTGGCATGGCTAGTTCTTCTCCTAGCTTGCTGTCCACACTGGGGTGACATGGGTGCTCTCGTGCTGTTCACCATTAATGACATTGACAAGTTTACAGTGGGGCTAGAGCTTGGTTAAGTTTGCTAAATTATCTACTAAGGCTAGTGGTGTCCAGAGAGGGAACAAGTTAGGCCAGAATCACTGCACACTATAGTGTTTTGATTTTGTTTGATTTGTATCTGCAAGCTGTTTGATGAAATGGCCGCATGAATTTAAGTTTTGAATTTTGAATTTTTTTGGTGGGTGTGCTAGGCATGTGCTGGTGAGTCTGTAGATGCTTGGGTTTTGAAAGTTGAGTTGGTTTGAGGGGTTCTGAAAAAGTGGGATCTTCCCATATGAAATAGATTCAATTTTAAAATATCATTTAAACTATGCATTTGAATGTTTCTGGATGATCACAAGGTGGGCCTTGGTACTTTTTTATGAGTACTATCAAGGGGTGCAAAGATCCAAACATGTTTCTGTTATGTTCTGAAAGTTAGAGATAGCCAAAGTAGGCATGGGAGTTAATTTGGCCAAAGTGACCATTCACTTAATTTGTTTGTTTTGATTTATTTGTCTTTGGGAAACGTGTGGGGATTATTTAGATGATGTTTATTTCACCTAAGATTCATTTTACAAGCAAATAAACACATAATCATGGCAATTCAAAAGAATCCAAATTTTGTCACATACACATAGGAATGCTTTCATATTTTTAATTGGAAAAGTTTTTGTTAACCCTAATTTTGGTGATTAGAGTTTGAAGATTCTAGTTTAATATTTTTGGGATGTTATAAACCTTCCCCCCTTAAACAAAATCTCGTCCCGAGAGTTGAAGAAGGATGAAAAGATTACCTAGGATTTGAAGAGACCGGGAAACTTCGTCCTGATGTGATCTTCGCGCTCCCAGGTAGCTTCCTCTTCTGTGTGGTTGCTCCACTGAATCTTGAGAAACTTGATGCTTAGGGTTCTGGTAGTTCTGAAGGCTTCTTCCAAGATACGGATGGGTACTTCGGGATAGTTCAGGTCATCATTGATCTCTATTTTCCGGTGATCAATGTTCTTGAACACTTCAGTCTTCTCCGGGACTTCGAGACACTTGCGAAGTAATGAGATATGGAACACATTGTGCACAGCTGACATCTCTTAGGGTCGTTCCAATTGATACGACACTTCTCCTTGACGGTTCAGAATCTTGAAGGGGCCGATATATCTGGGGGCTAACTTTCCCTTGAGTTGGAAATGCTGCATTCCTTTCAATGTCGACACTTTCAGATACACAAAATCTCCTATGTTGAAGGCGAGATCTCGACGTCTCTTGTCGGCGTAACTCTTCTGTCTTGACTGGGCTGTCTTGAGGTGCTCACGAATCTTGTGAACCTTCCCTTCTGCTTCTCGTAGGATATCGGGTCCAAAAATCTGACTCTCTCCTACTTCCGACCAATTCAAGGGGGTGCGACACTTTCTTCCGTACATGAATTCAAATGGGGCCATTTGCAAACTAGCTTGATAACTATTGTTGTATGAAAATTCTGCGAACGGCAGACAGTCTTCCCACTTAGATCCATATTCTAACACACATGCTCTCAGCATATCTTCGAGTATTTGATTTACTCGCTCCTTTTGTCCATCGGTCTGAGGGTGATACTCGGTGCTAAAATCTAGGCGGGTTCCTAAACCTTCTTGGACTTTCTTCCAGAATCTCGAGGTAAACTGAGTTCCTCGATCCGATACGATGTTCTTGGGGACTCCATGCAAACTGACGATTCTAGCGATGTATAACTCTGCTAGCTTCGAACTCTGATATGTGGTCTTGACGGGTAAGAAATGGGCGACTTTGGACAACCTGTCCACTATGACCCAGATAGAGTCATTTCCCCTACTAGAAGTAGGCAATACGGTGATAAAGTCCATTCCAACGGAATCCCATTTCTATTCCAGAATCTGCAATGGTTGCAACAATCCTGCGGGTCTTTGATGTCCCGCCTTGACTCTCTGACATATATCACACTTGGCGATATAGCTTCTGATTTCTCTCTTCATCTTATGCCACCAAAATTGCTCGTTCAAATCTTGATACATCTTCGTTCCTCCGGGGTGGATAGAATAAAGAGTATCATGACCTTCTTTCAAAATAACTTCTTTCAACTCAGAATCTGCTGGTACACAAAGGCGTCCTTTGTACCACAAAACTCCTTCTTCGTCTTCGGTGAATCCGGGTACTTTGCCTGTACCGATACGACACTTGATTCCGTCGATACTAGCATTTCCTTTCTGCGCTTCTTTGATCTGGCTGATCAAAGTGGGTTGAAGTTCTATGCTAGCCAAAAATCCTTCACTCACTAATTCCATTCGAAAATCTTCCATCTCTTTGTGAAAACTTGGTTGCTCCTTCAAAATCATGGAGTTCAAGCGGCACGGCAATCTGCTAAGGGCATCTGCTACCACGTTGGCTTTACCAGGGTGATAGTGAATGTCCAGATCATAATCCTTGATTAACTCGATCCATCTTATCTGTCTCATATTCAGCTCCTTCTGAGTGAATATATACTTCAGGCTCTTGTGATCCGAATAAATCTCACAACGGTTTCCCATCAGGTAGTGCCTCCACGTCTTCAGGGCTAGAACTACGGCTGCGAGTTCGAGGTCATGGGTTGGGTAATTCTTCTCATGTTGTTTCAGTTGTCGATATAGATAAGAGATAACTTTTCCTTCTTGCATTAGCACACATCCGAGACCGATCTTGGATGCGTCACAATACACGTCGAAGGGCTTCGTGATATCTGGCATGATTAAGATTGGGGCTGAAATCAATCTCCTCTTGAGTTCTTGAAAACTCGCTTCACATTTGTCGGTCCATTCAAACTTCTTGTCCTTCTTCAGCAATTGGGTCATGGGTCTGGCGATACTCGAGAATCCTTATACGAACTTGCGGTAGTATCCCGCCAATCCGAGAAATGCACAAACTTGGGTTTGAGTGGTTGGGGCCAGCCAATCTTCGACATCTTTCACCTTTGCTGGGTCAACGGCAATTCCTCCGGCTGATACAATGTGGCCGAGGAATCCTACCTCCTATAACAAGAATTCACATTTGCTAAACTTGGCATACAACTGATGCTCTCTAAGGGTTCCAAGAATGGTCCTTAGGTGTAGCTCATGTTCTTCTTATGATTTGGAATAAATCAGAATGTCATCGATGAAAACAACGACAAACTTATCCAGGAAGTCCATAAAAATCTTATTCATGAGATTCATGAAATAAGCGGGGGCATTGGTTAATCCAAAAGACATGACGGTATACTCGTATAATCCATATCTGGTGGTAAAGGTAGTCTTTGGAATATCGTCTGCGCGAATCTTGAGTTGATGATAGCCTGTTCTAAGATCAATCTTAGAAAACACTTTGGCACCGGTCAACTGATCAAACAAATCTTCTATCTTGGGCAAAGGGTACTTGTTCTTGATGGTGACATCATTCAACTTCCGGTAATCCGTACACAAACGTTTACCTCCATCCTTTTTGTCCACGAACAAGACAGGTGATCTCCAGGGTGACGCACTTGGTTGAATTAATCCAATTTCCAACATGGAATCTAGTTGCTTCTTCAGTTATGCTAATTCCGACGGGTTCATACTATATGGTCTCTAGGCTATGGGTCCTGTTCCGGGAATTAGTTTAATGATAAACTCGATATCCCGCTCTGGGGGCATACTGGACAAAACATATGGAAATACATCGGGCTATTCACAGACTATCCGGACTTGGTCAATGGTAGGTTGGGCTATACTCTTGTTGCACTTGAATTGACGAGGTAAGGTTTCAGATACATGCTCGACTGATATTCCGGATGTACTGGTCATGGTTATGGCTTTCTTGGCACAGTCAATTAATCCTTTATGTTTGGACATCCAATCCATTCCTAGTACTACTTCCAAATCTTTAGTTCCGAGTACTATCATATTAGCATAAAAATCTATGCCATGGATTCGGATGGGGACGGCTTTGCAAATTTGCCTCGCTTTGGTGGTTGAACCGGGGATTTGAACAATCATAACATGCTTCAGTTTGGTTGGTTGAATCTTACTAGTGCATGCAAATTATTCGGTGACAAATGAGTGCGATGCACCAGAATCAAACAATACTTGAGAAAGTACTGAATTAACAGAAAACATACCCAGCACGACGTCTGGCGCTTCCTAAGCTTCTTCAGCATGCATGAGAAAAAGACGGTCGTTGCGGTTGAACGAGTTCCCTGGGGAAAACTGTAGGGGTTCGTAGCATGGAAAACAAAAATTTTCTATCGCATACAAACAAACAAGCCAAGATCTATCTACTAGATTGTAGCAACGAGTCGATGGAATAACTTACCCTCGAAGATTCCAAAGCGGTTAACGAGAGCAGATTCTCGTGGGTGATGTAGTCGTACTCTTTCCGATCTCAAGATCGCGTAGACGATCCTTCCGGCGCCATGTTCCGGCAGCGCTCCCGCAGTCGGTCACACGTTCGGTACTCGACGAAGACCTTCCTCTCCCTTGTTCCAGCAGGCAGCGGAGGCTGTAGCACTCTCCTCGTGATTCCGGCAGCACAACGGCGTGGTACCGGAAGTAGAGGGGAAATCCCGCAGGGCTTCGCCTTAAGCCGGTGCGAGTATGGTGGAGCTTATGAGAGAGGCTATTAGTGGTCTAGTAATTAGACACACCAATTAGAAGGCTCTAAACCAATTAGAAGGCTCTAAACCGCTGGCTAAAGCAATTAGAAGCTCTAAACCAAAACGGCTCTAAACCGGAGGTAGAAGATAGGAACTTGTGTGTTCTAGGAGGGGAGCCCTGCCCCTCCTTATATAGATGGGAGGGGGCTGGCACACCAGGGGAGGGAGGGAGTCCCTCCCCAACTCGGCCTAGGGCTGGCCGCCGGCTTGGAGGAGAGAAACTCCTCCTCCAAGTCGGTTCCAACTCCTCTTGCTTGTTTCCCACAGTTTCTTGTTTTAGCCGTTTGACTTTCAAATTGGACATTTGACTTTTCTGTTTTAGGATTCAATTTAATCCTTTATTTGGGACAGCAAGAACACTTAGTACATGATGCAATCATTCCAATATATAATGACACATTCATGTACCCCTTCCCCCCCCGGAGTGCCGGACAATCCGGACCCTTCTAGAACATTCCCGATGAAAACACCGGAATCATTCCCGAACTCCGAAACGGGACTTTCCTTATATGAATCTTATTCTCCGGACCATTCCGGATCACCTCGTGATATCCCGGATCCCATCCGAGACTCCGAACAACATTCGGTCTCTTTCTCATAATACCATAACTACTCAAACAACGTCGAATCCTTAAGTGTGTCTCCCTACGGTTCGTGAATTATGCGGACATGATCGAGACACTTCTCCGAACAATAACCAATAGAGGAATCTGGAAATTCATATGGCTCCCACATATTTCTACGATTACTTTGCGATCGAATGAACCACTTACATACGATACCAATTTCCCTTTGTCTCACGATAGTTTACTTATCCGAGGTTATGATCGTCGGTATCTCTGCATACCTAGTTCAACCTCGTTACCGATAAGTACTCTTTTCTCGTTCCCGTGATATGTGATCCCTTGTGAGCCAGTCACATGCTTGCAAGCTAATTGGATGACATTTCACCGAGAGGGCCCAGAGTATATCTATCCGTCATATGGATGGACAAATCCCACTCTTGATCCATGTGTTTCAACCAATACTTTCCGAACACTTAATGCCACCTTTATAGCCACACAGTTACGGTGTGGTGTTTGATGTCATCAAAGCATCCATCCGGTAAAGGTGATATGCATGATCTCATGGTCGAAGGAATTAGGTTACTATGTATCAGAAAGCATATAGCAATTGAACTATTGAAATGACTTGATCTTTATGCTACGCTTATCTATAGGAGTGTGTCCATCACATCATTCTCCTAATGATATGATCCTGTTGTTAATAACATCTTTATGTTCATGATCAGGAAACCATGATCATATATCAACCAACAAGCTAGTTTAACAAGAGGCTTTACTAGGGACTCTTATTTTAGTTTACAAATCACATAAGTATTAATGTTTCCGGTTAATACAATTATAGCATGGTATGTAAACATTTATCATAAGTGTGAAGATATGATAATAACCACTTTATTATTGCCTCTTGGGCATATCTCCAACAGTCTCCCACTTGCACTAGAGTCAATAATCTAGTTTCGAACCTTTGTGTATATAACACCTATGGCTTTCCGGTGTTGTATGTACACGATTGCTAGTGGTCAACTGATCTCCGGATCTGACACTTCCAGGTCCGTGTGTAATTGCATGTCTTTGCGTCTCTACGCATCACTCATTCTCTAATGAGATGGCTTTGTACAAATTTGGTCTTTCGGTGTGACCTTTAGCTCTTTGGGGTTAAAACATGTTGATAATATTGTCGCACAATATATCTTCATAGTATTATCCCACTGTGAACTACACCTAGTTTGATAACAAACTTCTTTGACACAAATGCCCTCTTTTGCTGCTATAATAGCAGTCATATACTTAGCCTTTTGTTGTAGTATCTGTCACAATGTCTTAACTTTGGAAATCATCCAAATCCATTATGGAACTCACTTTCCATTATATTGTGCCACCCTTAGTTTAGATTGAGATAAACTTAATTTGTACTTTGTGACAAAACTAGTATCAATGTAGTACTTTTACAATGAACTAACCATCTATTTGTCACTTCTACAAATATTATACTCTTAGTTCTTTCAAAAGATCATAAGAATATCCTTACTATTGTCCAATGATCATCTTACGAATCATTCTGGTATATGCTCACAACATTTAGAGCATAGGACATATCTGGATTTGTACATATCACAGTATGATTGATATAAATACTCTTTGTGATTTCATACATCAAGTATCAATCTATACTTGATTATTTGTTTCACTTTACCAAATGTCAATACACTTGAATATATCATCAACATTGAACTTATTCAATCCTTTCTGTGTGACAAGAACCTCTCTTGTAGTTTCTATATTGAACTCATTCAATATCTTGTCTATGTACTTCTGGCACAACCATATTAGCGTCTATTGATGCCAAATATTTGGGTTTTGCCTAAGTCTTTCATCGGGATGAAATTCTTAATATGTGTTAATAAAAGATACATTATTTCCAATCAACAATATGTCTTCCACATAATGTATTAGAAACATGTCTTAGCGCTCCCACTTAATTTCTTGCAAATGCAAGCATCTCCATCGTCTCTGATGAACTTTTAAACTCTTTCAACAGTTTCATCACAGTGAAGATTCCAACTCCGCGATGCTTACTTCAACCATTGAAGTTTGCATATGTTTTTAGCATCCCTTGAATTTTAACAAAACCCTTTGGACTGTGTCATGCACACGTCCTAGGTAACCCTTCTATTAGAAGAACTTGTTTTGTTTATTCAACTACCATATAATAAAATTATATGTAGTGGTTGCTACACTAATCCATCTAGACTAAATATCGCTATGAAAGATCAGATCTTGTCATAGTCAACTTTTGAACATTGTTGTGAACTCTTTCCCAACATGTCGACTATTTCATAGATGTGAAACATCCATGTCTATTTCTTTATAGATCCAAACACAACTGTAAGGTCTTACACCTTTCTCGAGGGTCCTTCAAGTTCAAAACTTGATTTCTCGTGTATGGAACTATCACGGATTTTATGGCTTCAAACCATTTGACGGAGTTAGGGCCCATCATCGCTTCTTTGCATGTAGTCGGTTCATTATTCTCAAATAATGATTCAACCCTCAAATCTTGGTATTTGATTGTTTACCCGATCTACTTGTTTCAATAGGAACTTAGATCTCCGTGACCACAACCTTTGAGGCACGTGAGCCATGAGCATTGTTGCTGTCTCCGGAACACTTTTCGGCGCTGCGCAACTCTGCACATATAGCTAAGGTTCTTTTAACCTTATCAAAGTTCTATTGTCCTCCCACTTTTCTTTTCACGAAAAATTCCTTCTCAAAGAAACTTGACGTTCTAAGCAACAAACACTTTTGTCTCTGGTGTTTATGGAGGAATACTTAACAGTTTATACAAAGACAGGTTCATCCGACTTTGGTTGCACACATCTTTCTTATGCAAAGCATACCAATGTTTAAGAAAGGACAACTTGGGTTTTATCCCAAACCATAACTTTATATGGTGTCATTTCAACGGATTATGATGGAGCTCTTTTCAGTGGAAAAACGGTAATCTCTAAAGCTTTTAATCTTTAAAAAATATAATGGCAGTTTTATAAATTATACCTTTGATCTTACCATGTCAAACAAGGTTTAATTACATATCTCGAATGCTCCATACACTTATGGTGTTTCGGGAAAATGCAAATCACCGAAACGATTCCTTAAATCTTAGGTATTATGCTAAACTTGTAACTTAAATATTTTCCTTTATGATCTTATCATAAACTATTCATATTCTTGTTACAATGATCTTACACTTCATATCGAAAGTCTTTGAACTTTTCTAAATATTTCACACTTCATCCTTATTAAGTAAATATTCATATATTCACTCAAATTTTCGGAGAAAGCATATGAAGTTGAAATCCATCGCTCTTGACTACACATAATGGATTTCGTACAACAATATGTACAAGTTCCAATAAGCTAGTCATTCGTTCCCTTTTGGCCTATGAACGAAGTTTTAATTATCTCTAGGAAAGTTTCACAAGCGTCATTTGATCAAAAATCAGAAGACTCCAAAATTCCATCAACATGGAGTTTCTTCATGTTTTCTTTCCATTATAATTCAAATGGCGATGTCACTTCCTAAGTGATCTTTCAATCAATTTGTCTTTCGACATTTTTAGCACTAGTTTTATGGATGTGATTTCTCCAACGAGATTTGTGAATCATCCATCTTTTATGGATCACGGTAATTTATTTGAACAACTCTTTTGTTCTCATAATACCTGATAAAACAAATCTTGAAGGCAAGCTTTGATGTTTAACGAGCAACACAATAACCCTTTATTTGTTCTCGATGAACATCATCACATATTCTTTTGCTAGTTACTTAGGCCATTGTAGTTCATGAATTGTGTTGTTTCGTATGACGATTCACACCAACAAATTCAGTATCAAATACTTGAGAACCACATTGTTTAATAAGCAAAGAATATAGCCATAACATGTATATCATCTATATACTTAAACTGAACAATTCTAGTCTTTTCTTTTCTGCCATATATTTATGAGATTCTCTTTCAATATTTCCTTTTCTGTTTGAAAGAATCTATCAATATCAATAGTGGAGTCATACATATGACATATAGTCCAAAGCGTGTATAATTAAATACCAATGTCTTTGGACTTGCACTTTGAAGTAGATCACCATCATCAAATATTTGGTGTTCTTTCAAATTCCTTTCTTTAGTAATCTCTTGGTGTAGTAAACATTTTACCTACATCAAATATTCACCCTCATCATGGATTTATCCATGATCAAGCTACTTTTAGCTTATAACGGTGAATTATGAGTATAATGTTGCTCTCCAAATCCTTTTGGACGATTAGGACAACTAGTGTCTCCAACCTTTTGCAAATTCTCATCAAATATGAGAACATGACTTTAGACATATTATACTCTATCATGTTGCAACCAAAACTTCGTTTCAGATATCACAATATCTTCCACACATCATGGTTTCTGAAACAACTCTTTCAGATCCTAGATAACCTTGATATTAAGAGAATCCTTTGAATATCAAGAATCATGGAGACAAACATGATACTTATATACTAACACTTGGAATTGTTACTCTTGATTTAATACTAATTATTAAACTTCATGGAGTAACCGGAACTTACTAAAAGTTTGCAATAGGACTTTTAAACTTTAGATTAACACTTCAAAACAATACGATACCAGTTCGTAAAGTAACTAACCAGAATTCTATAGTTCTATCATCTCAATTATAACTAAGCGCAAGGTGGTAAACGGATGCCAATGACTACAACAACTATGCAAATTCACTTTGATTTAGTTTATGATAAATTGAGTTCTAATTAATAATTAAATTAATCTAGGTGAACTCCCACTCAAAACAATATCCCTCACATTGTTTTAGTGATCACACGAACCAAATCCACCACATCAAAACCGATCATCACGAGAGTTGATATAGCTTCAATGGCGAACAATCAACATGTTCATCATATCTACTATATGACTCATGCTCTACCTTTCGGTAATCCGTGTTCCTGAGGCCATGTCTGTACATGCTAGGCTCGTCAAGATCAAACCTTAGCTTCCGCATAAGCAAATCTGGCTTGCTTACGTTGTATACACTTGCGGAATCTAACACACCCGATCATCACGTGGTGCTTCGAAACAACAAGCTTTAGCAACGGTGCTAACTAAGGGTGAACACTTTATGACTTGAAATTCATGTGCATGAGGGATCATCTTATAATGCTACCATCGTCTACTAAGCAATACAAGATGCATAAAGGATTAACATCACATGCAATTCATAATATGTGATATGATATGGCCTTTCTTCTTGTGCTTCCGATCTCCATCTTCTAGCACGAACATGATCTCCATCATCACCGGCATTGCATCAAGGTCAATGACGCTTCTCCATGGTTGTCGTCCACCGGCTTCAACTATTACAACTACTTTGAATAGACACACGGGTCTTAACAGAAATTAAAGACAACCATATGGCTCCTGCCAGTTGCCGACTTACAATAAGGAACATTGCATACATCATATATAATCACAATCATGGCCATATCACATCACTGCACACCCCTGCAAAACAAAGTTAGACGCCTCTACTTTCTTTGCATATTTTACGTGGTTTGGGGCTTTCAATAAGTGTCGTTCTAACTTACGAACAAGAACCACAACATTGATACTAATATTGTTAATCACCCGTTGTAAATTGGATCTTAACTATGCTAGGAGAAACAGGCACCCGCAAAGCCACTTATGCAATACAAGTTGCATGTCAAGCGTGGAGCAAGTCTCATGAACGATGTCATGTAAGGTTAGCCCGGGCCGCTTCATCCCAACATACCGCAAGATACAAAGTACACAAGAAGCAATCAACAATAAAAGCATCAACGCCCACAATGACCATTGTGTTCTACTCGTGCAACAGATCTACATATAGACACGGCTCTGATACCACTGTAGGGGTTCGTAGCATGGAAAACAAAAATTTTCTATCGCATACAAACAAACAAGCCAAGATCTATCTACTAGATTGTAGCAACGAGTCGATGGAATAACTTACCCTCGAAGATTCCAAAGCGGTTAACGAGAGCAGATTCTCGTGGGTGATGTAGTCGTACTCTTTCCGATCTCAAGATCGCGTAGACGGTCCTTCCGGCGCCACGTTCCGGCAGCGCTCCCGCAGTCGGTCACACGTTCGGTACTCGACGAAGACCTTCCTCTCCCTTGTTCCAGCAGGCAGCGGAGGCTGTAGCACTCTCCTCGTGATTCCGGCAGCACAACGGCGTGGTACCGGAAGTAGAGGGGAAATCCCGCAGGGCTTCGCCTTAAGCCGGTGCGAGTATGGTGGAGCTTATGAGAGAGGCTATTAGTGGTCTAGTAATTAGACACACCAATTAGAAGGCTCTAAACCAATTAGAAGGCTCTAAACCGCTGGCTAAAGCAATTAGAAGCTCTAAACCAAAACGGCTCTAAACCGGAGGTAGAAGATAGGAACTTGTGTGTTCTAGGAGGGGAGCCCTGCCCCTCCTTATATAGATGGGAGGGGGCTGGCGCGCCAGGGGAGGGAGGGAGTCCCTCCCCAACTCGGCCTAGGGCTGGCCGCCGGCTTGGAGGAGAGAAACTCCTCCTCCAAGTCGGTTCCAACTCCTCTTGCTTGTTTCCCACAGTTTCTTGTTTTAGCCGTTTGACTTTCAAATTGGACATTTGACTTTTCTGTTTTAGGATTCAATTTAATCCTTTATTTGGGACAGCAAGAACACTTAGTACATGATGCAATCATTCCAATATATAATGACACATTCATGTACCCCTTCCCCCCCGGAGTGCTGGACAATCCGGACCCTTCTAGAACATTCCCGATGAAAACGCTGGAATCATTCCCGAACTCCGAAACGGGACTTTCCTTATATGAATCTTATTCTCCGGACCATTCCGGATCACCTCGTGATATCCCGGATCCCATCCGAGACTCCGAACAACATTCGGTCTCTTTCTCATAATACCATAACTACTCAAACAACGTCGAATCCTTAAGTGTGTCTCCCTACGGTTCGTGAATTATGCGGACATGATCGAGACACTTCTCCGAACAATAACCAATAGAGGAATCTGGAAATTCATATGGCTCCCACATATTTCTACGATTACTTTGCGATCGAATGAACCACTTACATACGATACCAATTTCCCTTTGTCTCACGATAGTTTACTTATCCGAGGTTATGATCGTCGGTATCTCTGCATACCTAGTTCAACCTCGTTACCGATAAGTACTCTTTTCTCGTTCCCGTGATATGTGATCCCTTGTGATCCAGTCACATGCTTGCAAGCTAATTGGATGACATTTCACCGAGAGGGCCCAGAGTATATCTATCCGTCATATGGATGGACAAATCCCACTCTTGATTCATGTGTTTCAACCAATACTTTCCGAACACTTAATGCCACCTTTATAGCCACCCAGTTACGGTGTGGTGTTTGATGTCATCAAAGCATCCATCCGGTAAAGGTGATATGCATGATCTCATGGTCGAAGGAATTAGGTTACTATGTATCAGAAAGCATATAGCAATTGAACTATTGAAATGACTTGATCTTTATGCTACGCTTATCTATAGGAGTGTGTCCATCACATCATTCTCCTAATGATATGATCCTGTTGTTAATAACATCTTTATGTTCATGATCAGGAAACCATGATCATATATCAACCAACAAGCTAGTTTAACAAGAGGCTTTACTAGGGACTCTTATTTTAGTTTACAAATCACACAAGTATTAATGTTTCCGGTTAATACAATTATAGCATGGTATGTAAACATTTATCATAAGTGTGAAGATATGATAATAACCACTTTATTATTGCCTCTTGGGCATATCTCCAACAAAAACCTTCTTCCAGGCTGAACACGACGCTGCTGCTAAGCTGGGGCATTTGCATTGGGGGCTTCGGTATTCTTCTTGTTGGGGCACTCGTTGGAGTAGTGACCCTTATTTCCATAGTCATAACAAGTCACTTGCGACTTGTCCTTTGCTGCAACAGGCACAACATTGCTTCTAGTCCTCGGGGCAGTGTTGGTGTTGGCGGTAGCATTGTTGTTGTTGAACTTGGGTGGGGCACGTTTGAAATTCCTAGAGTTGCCGGGGTTGTTGTGATTTCCTCCGGGCTTTTGGTTTCCACGGTTTTGGTAGGTCGGACGGTTCATCGGGGGTCTGTTGGTTCTCGGGGCAAATCCTGGAGATGGGTTAGGGCGATACTTTGGGGTTTGATGGGTTCCTGGCTGATGCATCATGCGACGCTTGCGGTTTTCATTGGCTTGGTTGATCTTTCCTTCCATCTAGATGGCAGAGTCGACAAGGGCTTCAATATCAGCAAAGGGGATATTTAACATTGTCTGCATCTCATCGTGCAGATCATTCAAGAATCTCTCCTTCTTTTTGGCTTCGGTGTCGATCTCATCCGGGGCATACCTAGCTAATGACAAGAATTTGTCACGGTATTCCACTACAGTCATCCGTCCTTGCTTCAGTTCTCTGAACTCATCTCTCATTCTCTTGATCAAACCCGGTGGCAAATGGGTTCTGCTAAACTTGACCTTGAATTCCTCCCAGGTCATCATCTGTCCTCCGGTCATTGCACGAACACTGTTCCACCATGCTCTGGCATCTCCTGCTAGATAATGGGTGGAGAACAGAACTTTCTCGTTAGCTTCCACTCTGGTGACTTCTAGGTTATTTTCCATGGTCTGCAGCCAATCATCGGCATCTAGGGGCTCTTCCGACTTAGTGAAAACGGGTGGGTTGGTGTTCTGGAAATTCTTGAGCTTAGATCCATGGTTGTCCTGGTTTCCGTGGCCTTGATGGTTGTGGGCTAGCTGAGCCATCTGCTGAAGGGTGGCTAGGTTGGCTTGACGTTCGGCTCTTTCAGCTTCGCGATCAGAAACCAACATTTGCAGGATCTGCAACATCGGGTCCGGGGATGAACCACTTCCTCCGCGTGGCATCTGAAGATTGAGATAGATCATGAGAAAAGAGGGAAATTTCTAAGGTTCAGGGACTTTGAAAAGTTTTTAAGTTTGACTCAGATTTTTCTAGCAACTTTCTTTTCATTCATTCATTCATAGCACACGATACAATCACACACCACAACAAAGGTAAACAGATGGTTTTAAGAACCATTCTGGAAACTACGATACAGTGGGACCGAATACAACTCACTACGCTAGTGCTCAAGTGCTACTACTCCTCGGAGTTGGTGTAGTCATCATCCTCATCATCATCATCGTCATTGATGAAGGCGAAATCCTCCTCATCGGTGAAAAAATCCATAGCCTGATCCTCCAGAAAATCATCCTCATCGCTGAGATAGGAGTAGGGATCTCCACGAAGATCCTCTCCGCCATTCTCCCTTTCCTCTAACTGCATATCTCTCTCGTGGATGGTCTCCGCCAAGTCTGAGATACGGTGGCGAAGACGGGAAATGATGCTCTCCTTCTTGTCGAGCTGACAGCGGCGAGACTTGCGATCCTTCGCTAGCATGGCGATGGTCTGATCCTTCGTCTTGATGATGGCGGACTTGTGGTTGGAGTAGGCACGGGAATTTTCTAACTCCTGCTGACGATCGTACATCATGAAGCTAAGGTGGTCCAATTGGGTCTTCATCTCGGGGTGGTATGGGGCTTCCAGTGGCTTGGACAAAACTCAAAGCGGGTACCCTTGATCTGGTTGATACTCTGCCCACACAGACGGGCAAGAGCTTCCTGCATGGCCCTGGCAAGTCCATCGATCCAGTTGTTCTCTCTTAAGGTAAACTGAATTCCCTCGGCAATGGGGGGTTCAATATTTCCTCGGAGACTTGCAACAATTAGCCACTGCAGATCTTCTCCTCCTTGATCATTGAGCTGAGCTCCGAAGAACTCGGGGTGCGGACGCTCCAGAAGTTCCGAAAGCTAGTCCAAATTCCGCTCAAAGATAAGGTCTCCTCCATTCCCCAACTTATAAAACATGTTGTACTTCACGTCCATCTATAAGAATATAGGATGAGTAAGTTAGTAGAGTGATCAAGTGTGTCAAATTTTATGTATTTTGCAAGAGTTTCTGAGGAACATGAACTTTTATGAAAGAATCAAGGTGATAAGAATGGGAATAAGTTTTTGTAAATATTTGCTTTCTTTGGTTTTGAAAATAAGTTTTTGATTCAAACTTCCAGCCTAACTAGGGTCTCTTATGGTCAGGATGGCTCTGATACCAACTTGTCAACACCCGGATTTTTAATCACAGATGCCTGTTATGCTATACATCGCAATCCCAGGATTACCATTTTTGCGAGACATAACATATTTGGATACCACAGTACATCATCCATTACCAACCATACATAAGGTCTTACACAAATAAGGATCTCATGATCCAGTTCTTAATACAACTCAAGCAGCGGAAATACGTAATAATAACGGTAGCATAGGCGAAGCTCCATCTTCGGGGTCACAGGCAATGCTGACGATGGGAGATGATCCTAGTTGTCGTAACCTTCCTGGGGTCCATCATCCTGGTACTCCTATTCATTGTCTGGCCATGGAAATAGCCAGGGACAAAGCCATGAGTACTCTTTAAGTACTCGCAAACTAATACTAACATGTGAAGGGGTTTTTGCAGTAGGACACTAAGCTCTAGGGTTGTTTTGCAAAAAGCCACATTTACCTCTACTAAGTTTAGAACGAAGAATGCTAGTTGAAGTTTTATAACACCTAAGTGGGAACTTGTATTTCATATCACAACTCTGTTGTGGTCAAGTCAAATTCTCCATCCATTTCACAAGTCATTTTGAAAACATCTGACGGGGGAACAGTATGGCCACTCCAACTGTCCATAACCGCGGGCGTGGCTATTCGAATAGTTTGACACTCTGCAGAGATTGTACACTTTCACCACATCATTCAATACATCCGTTAGGAACAAATCCTGAATTCACCATACTCAGTATGCGGATAATCAATCCTAAACTTTCGATTACACGCCTAGTATAGGCACCTCTCCTGTGAGTTTGGCCTCCCAACCATGACCAACTGTCATCTTGGGTACTGCACAGGTGGACAATCTTCACAAGGTAGCCTCAGCTTAGACCTTGGCCGTGAGGGAACCAATACTAAGGTATATAAGTTTCCAGTCAAGCCCTACCCAAATCTCGGGTATTGTGGTTGTACGGTAAAATTGGAATGGTATCGCATCTAGACAACCATCAGTTTTATAAAGGGCTAAGGCTCATACCTCAACATTTTCATCATCCAAATCATCTGGTGTTCGGAAACACATGTCAAAACATCTCAATAGAATGATCCATCATTCCAAGGTTTTCATAACCATTTTTCCACCAAGTATTCTCATCTAAAGTTGAATCAAGTTTTTATGCTTAGCACTAGCATCTACAAGTGGGGGTAAGTACTAATGAGGGGTAGTAAACTAGTGGAGTTTAACTAAGTTCAATCTCATGCCTTAGGATGACATAAAGATTATCTAGCTTAGGCCAAATTTTATGCTCTTTATGCAACCTTCAATTATCTTCCTAGGCTCTACAAGTCACTTAAGTAAACTCTAAGAGAAAGCTTGGATAAATAAATAAAGTAGAAGCTTGCAAGTAAAACTAGGAGGGGGTATCAAGTGGGTATGATCACATATGCTTAAGGCATATGGTTAGTGACATGGTTATACCCTACGGGTACATAACTTCAGCATACCTAGTCTAGCCCAAGGAAGGCCCACTGCAGGCATACGCTAGACCATGAAGATTTTCGGGTGACCAAGGCCCATGACGTCTTCGGATCCTTGGGGAACAAGACTAGTTTAGATAGGAAACTCAAAAGGGCAACGCCCTAGAACTTGTAACCGACTAGGACTATGCCCGAGACCTGCCTAAGTCTATATAAAGGCCAGGAGGGCACGTCCTAGGGCAAACTCAACCCACCTCGACTCATACTTTCGCACACGCATCCACGCCAGATCGAATCTGCGCACCCTGTAACCTTCGGTTCCGCCGTAATCAAAGAGCAGACAAGCAGGAGTAGGGTTTTCCCTCCGGGGGCCTGAACCTGGGTAAATCTCGTGTCCCCTGGTTGCTTGTATGTTAACCGTGCCACGATCTCCAGCATCCCCATCTTCTCCAAAACCCAAGTCCATAACAATGGGCATTGACGAGATTAAACCTCGTCAATTGGCGCCGTCTGTGGGAATTGGGGCTGCTGATTGTGCGGTCGTGACGGTTCCGACCCGATCGATCTACAACTCTGCAACGACGGAGAATCACCTCCTCTTCGGCACTTTCGACTTCACCGCCCACTCGCTGGCCACCATGAAGGATTTCGAGCCCGTAGGTGACGGACTCGAGATTTTGTCCGGGAGTTTCTGCTTCCAGGTGGGACAAACTGGCACCCTCCGCCTCCCTGAGCGGGTGCCCGTGTCGTCAATCAGGCCCGCTTCATGCGCTCCGCACCCCGTGCTACGCACGTCGCCATCAACAGATGAGTTCCACAGCAGCAGCTGCTGCAACTCTGATCTGTGCAGTCCACCCTCGGATGAAGGAACCTACGGTTCCGGATCCGAAAGCTGCGGCAGCAGCCAACCAATCTGCAGACGCTACCTGTGCGCCGCAGTCATCCAGGCCGACGAAGAAACGCCTAACCCGCCGCCCAACCCCAACCTGCAGGACGGGAACGGCGAAAACGGGGAAAACAGAGGCCACCTCATCCAACTTAGCAAAGAAGGATGGGTCGAGGCACGCCGCGCCGTCGCAGGCGAAATAGTCCTACCGCTGGACTCCCCACATGATCTGCTAAGGGCATACCACTACCTTCTCATCGAGGAGCACAAGAAACATGTCGAGATGCAGAAGACGCTCGACAAGCGCAAGCAGGCAGCCTCTGAGTCGAGCGCGCGACGAGCTGCGCTCTCCGCCATGGAACCTGGATCTAGTACAAACAGAAATCAAGGAAACAAGCACCATTCTCGGATGGAAAACATGGACCCCAAAGAGCGGCGTGATGTGACCCGAACTCTCCACACATCATTCATGGATATGGACGTTGATGGCAACATCACCCCGAAGACGCCACAAGCAGCGATCATGGCTGCCACTGCGTATCTCGCAGCTCACCCACCTCCGGAGGGAGACCCGAAAAGGGCCATGCATAAGTCCGCACTCACCGGACTAGGACTAATCGGAGCTGCGCTCCACGAAGACGCCCCTGCGGAGCCAAAGAAGAAAGCTCCGGCCAGACGCGACCGGAGCCCCACGCCCTCATCCGAAGAGGAAGAGGAGCACGATCTTCCTCGAAGAAAGAAGAGCTCCAACCGCCACAAATATGACTACGACGCCAGGGACAAGCTTACACAACGCAAGATCGACAAGGCACGCGCCAAACGCGCATGCTCGTCTGAATCTGAGATGGACAAAGACGAGGGAGAACTCTGCGGGGCTCGATGCTTCAGCAGATCCGTCCGGCGAACGCAGATGCCACGCAACTTCAAGCTTCCCTCGGATACTCCGAAGTTCAACGGCACACAAGATCCAAAGTCCTGGCTCAGTGACCATCTGTCATCCGTCAAGCTTCACGGAGGCAACAAAGAAACCGCCATGCAATGCCTTCAGCTGTAGCTGACAGGCGCGGCACGGGTCTGGCTCAGCAGCCTATCATCAGGATCCATTCGAAGCTGGGAGGAGCTTTCTTATAGCTTCATCTGAAATTTCAAAGGCACCAGTAAAAGTCCCGCCTCAATCGAAGAATTGCGAGCCTGCACTCAAAGAACGGGTGAATCTATTCGCTAATACATACTATGCTGGTCTACGACCAAAAACTCCGTAGCACACATCTCCGAAGAAAGGGCCATCGACACCTTCAGGGACGGCGTTAAGAGCCCAGACTTCAAGGAGGAACTTGGGCGTGTAAAGCCCAAGACACTTGACCACCTCATGGAAATAGCCAACAGCTGGGCAGACGGCGAAGATTGCATCCAGCGACCACAATCAGATGAAGAGGACGACTACGGCCGAAGACGCGAACGCCGTAGCAAGAGGAGATCGCACGTCTATGAGGACCGCGACGGACCCGACATGGTCGCGGCCGGCTACGCCGACCGCCGTAATGACAACAGCCGCAACAGCGGAGGATATCGCAGCGGAAACTTCCGCGACAACGGACGATCAACACAATCGTGGCAACGCCGCGACCGCGACAACGGACCCTTAGCATTCGACAAACTTTCGGGTCCATGCACCATCCACTTCTACATCGACAAACAGGATGGCAAAAAGAAGGCCAGCCACATGCTCAAGGATTGTCGCGAGTTCCAAAAACTCAGCGAAGGCATGATGCAGATGAGGCAACAAGGTCCAATCCCTGCGTTTGGAAACACACCTGCGCCAGGTGAAATAGCACACGGAGCTCCTCCGCCGCCGCCTATTGGAGGCCAAAACCAACCAGTCGCACCAGCGCAAAACAACACCGGGGTCCCATATCCCCCATCAAAAGGAGCACTCAATATGATACAGAAGGGACGCCCCACAAATAGGGTGCAGAAGAAAATCACCCGACAAATCAACTTGGCCGTGGCAACTCCGCCCGCAATCCCTGAGTACCTCAGCGGATCGGAGTCCTGCATCACATTCACCCGCGCGGATCACCCTTGCCAGATCCCTCCGCCAGGTCATGCCGCCCTGGTGCTGGAGGCGCAGATCGGAGGCTTCGAAATGAGTCGCGTCTTCATGGACGGCGGCAGCGGCATCAACCTAATGTTCGCAAGCACTCTAGCAGCCATGCGGATCCCACAATGCAGCCTAGAACAATCAGACACAACGTTCCATGGCATTGTCCCAGGGAAGGGCATCTTCCCCCTGGGAAAAATAGGGCTCGACGTCATCTTCGGGAAGCCGGACAACTTTCGGCAGGAGCGCCTCGAATTCGAAGTGGTAGACTGGCCATCGCAATACCACGCCATCCTGGGACGTATAGCATTCGCACGGTTCTTGGCCGTCCCACACTATGCATACCTACTACTCAAGATGCTAGGACCAAGGGGCGTCATCACAATCCACGGGAGCTTCACTCGATCGGACCAATGCGACAGGGATTTCAACAAAATCTCCCAGTCCTTCGGCATGCAAGACGAGCTCGTAAGGCTCCGCGAGGAGACGGACAGTGGGCTACCCCCAGTCACAAAGCAGAACACACCCTACATGTCCTTCGACTCCACCGTCAACACAAAGAAAGTGAAGGTCCATCCGACAGACGCCTCCAAGACGGCGCTGATCGCCAACGACCTCAGCACCGCATAGGAAGGCGCGCTCTTCGAATTCCTCCGTGAGCGCTGGGAAATATTCGCCTGGTGTCCTGCGGACATGCCAGGAGTTCCCAGGGAATTCGCCGAGCACGCACTCAATGTCTTCCCAGACACCAAGCCAGTCAAGCAGTCTATCCGAAGACTGTCGGAGCCACGAGCCGAAGCTATCGGCAAGGAGATCAACAGATTACTCGCAGCAGACTTCATACGGGAAATCAAGGAAAGCGAGTGGCTAGCAAATACGGTGATGGTCCCGAAGAAGGACACGGACATCCTGCGGATGTGCGTAGACTTCACGTCACTCAACAAACACTGCCCTAAGGACCACTTCCCTCTTCCTCGGATCGACCAGATCATCGATTCGACTGCAGGATGTGAGAAACTCTCCTTCCTCGACGCCTACTCAGGCTATAACCAGATTCGACTCAAGGTCGAGGATCAAGAGAAAACGGCGTTCATCACACCGTTCGGAGTATACTGCTACAACACAATTCCTTTCGGGCTAAAGAACGCGGGTGCCACGTACCAGCGATGCATGCAGGCCTGCCTCAAGGACCAGATCGGTCGCAACGTCCAAGTCTATGTCGACGATATAGTCATAAAAACCAAGGAGGCAAAAACACTAATCGACGATCTCCGCGAGACGTTCGACACCCTTGATCGCTACAGGATCAAGCTCAATCCAGAAAAATGCGCCTTCGGCGTCCCCTTGGGTCAGCTGCTCGGATACTTCATCTCTCAACGAGGAATTGAAGCGAACCCGAAGAAAATCAAAGCTATCATGACAATGGAGAAGCCAAAAAACCTGAAGGGCGTTCAGCAGCTCGCAGGGCGAGTAGCAGCACTAAGCAGATTCATCAGCCGCATGGGCGAGAAAGCCCTACCATTCTACCAGCTGCTACGCAAAACAGACAAATTCGAGTGGACACCAGAAGCAAACGACGCATTCGAAAGCCTCAAGCGGCTCCTCTCTACCTCGCCTGTTTTGGTCACCCCAAAAGAGCGCGAGCCCCTGTTGTTGTACATAGCGGCCACACACCAGGTGGTCAGCACAGCACTAGTGGTCGAACGACCCGAAGAAGGCAAGACCCATGGGGTACAACGCCCAATTTACTACCTCAGCGAGGTTCTCACTCCAACAAAACAGCGGTACCCGCACTACCAGAAGCTAGCCTATGGCGTATTCATGACGGCTCGACGACTGAGCCACTACTTCCAGGAGCATCAGGTGATGGTCGTCAACGAGGCGCCCCTGAACAGCATCCTGAATAACCTAGAGGCCACAGGACGCGTGGCCCTGTGGGGCATCGAACTATCACCCTTGGACATCGTTTACGAGAAGCGACACGCAATCAAATCTCAAGTCCTTCCGGAATTCCTAGTGCACTGGATGGAGCTGCAGCTGCCTGACACCCCAGACATGTCGCAGTCCTGGACAATGCATTTCGACGGCTCCAAACGCGAAGCCGGAGTAGGGGCAGGAGTCATACTGACCTCCCCGCAAGGTGACAACATGAAGTACGTCCTTCGGATGAAATTCAGAGCCTCCAACAACGAAGCCGAATATGAAGCCCTGATCCATGGCATGAAGATGGCAAAAATATGCGGTGCAACGCGCCTGGTCATCTACGGTGACTCCAACCTTGTCGTACAGCAAACGATGAATGAGTGCGACGCACACGCCGAAAACATGATCGCGTACCGTGCGCTATACAACGCACTCGAAGACGAATTCGACGGCTGCGAACTTCGGCACGTTGGAAGAGAGAGCAACGAGGAGGCCGATAGACTCGCCAACATCGGATCCACTTGTGCCAAGGTACCCCAGGTGTGTTCCTCGAACAGATCTGCGTGCCATCCATCAAGCGGAAATTCCCTAAAGGATCACCCGAAGAAGCAGAACACTCGGGGGCTACGCCACCCGAAGGTCAGGAAGGACCCGAAAAATTGGATACCGAAGTTGCCATGGTCAACCTGATGCAGGTCATGGCAGTCGAAGAAACTTGGACACGTCCATACCTCCAGTTCCTGACAAATGGAGAATTGCCTGACAGCCCGACAGACGCTAGGCGCATATCTCGTCGGTCCAAAGCCTTCACCATCATCAACAGCGAACTGTACAAACGCGGCATTACGGGTGTACTACAACGGTGCGTCACCATCGACGACGGCAGAGCTATACTCCAAGATATACATGAAGGCATATGCGGCCACCACGCAGGCAGCCGCTCCCTTGTCGCCAAAGCTCTACGAGCAGGATTCTATTGGCCAACGGCCATGAACGACGCGAAGGACATCGTCCGAAGATGCAACGGGTGCCAGCGGTTCGCCGACAAACCGCACGCACCTGGATCCGAACTACGACCCATACCCATAGCCTGGCCTTTTGCCCAATGGGGCCTCGACATGATCGGCAAACTGCCAAAATCCTCAAAGGGAGGACACGTTTTCCTCCTGGTGGCAGTCGACAAATTCACCAAGTGGATCGAAACCATGCCAGTCACCAACCAGAAGGGCACAACCGCCGTCAAGTTTTTCGAATCCATTGTCTACAGATTTGGTGTACCGCACAGCATCATCACCGACAACGGATCGAACTTCATCTCCGAAGAATTACAGGACTTCTGCGAAGGCCTCGGGATCAATATCACATATGCCTCAGTGGCACACCCGCAAACAAACGGGCAGGTGCAAAAGGCCAACGGCCTAATCGGCGCTGGCATCAAGAAACGCCTCATGAGCTCACTTGAGCACAAAGCTGGAAACTGGACGGAAGAACTACAGTCTGTCCTGTGGAGCTTACGTACTATGCCAAACAGCTCCACCGGCTACACACCGTTCTTCATGGTTCACGGAGCCGAGGCAGTGCTACCAGCCGAAGTACGCCATCAGGCTCCACGAGTCGTAGCGTACAGCAAAGCCGAGTCCACGACCGTGCTCGAAGATGCCGTCGACACACTCGACGAAGCACGGGACATAGCAGCAGCTAGATCAGCGGTGTACCAGCAAAGTCTCCGCAACTACCACAGCCGACGGCTGCGCCCAAGGTCCTTCGTCGAAGGAGACCTCGTCTTGCGACTCAAGCAAAAGCGCCCGAACAAACTCGATTCACGGGAAGGACCCTACGCCATCACCGAGGTCATCCCAGGTGGCGCCTATTGCCTCAAGCACGTGGAGTCTGGAGTCGCATACTCCAACCCATGGAACGTCTCGCACCTGCGACGATTCTACCCGTAGCAACCTACCCCTTATTTTTACTTTCAATAAGGCTTTCAGCCAAGGCTATTCAGCCGAACCATGTACCTCCTCCATTACGATATAAATAAAGCTAAGTGTCTCGCTCCCAACCTTCGGTTGACTATTTTTGCAACTTTCCTACATGCTACAAACGCACTCGGGGGCTCCCCCCACCTCACGATTTCATCGGCTGAGGACCAAACATGTACACCTGAGTAGCTGACTACGTCAGGCAAACGAAAAGGGCACGTACTCAATCAAAGCACTACGTGCTCACACACATGCAAACCTTTACAACAAAGGGCACATACACGCCCATCCGCAATACACAAATTTTACATTTATCTGTTTATTTTCAGGTCCTATCTACTCTGAAGAATAACCTGCGCACGCTGCTCAAACAAGTCTACAATTTGCTCGGCATACTGCCTTACAGCCGCGTAATGCGGACGCATGTTCCACTCGCCACCATCTGGTCGAGAAGGTGGCCCAGTCGCCACAGCAGCCAAATCTACGTCAGGGCGATGCACCCTCACAAGAGACAAGGCAGCCTTCACCCCTGCGACGAGTTGCTGCCGCACCAACTCCTTGACATTTCCGGCATTCCGAAATTTCGTCAGAAGACCCGCAAGAGTCGTTGGCACGGCATCCAGCGGAAACATGACGTGCAACACCGAAGACAACGATGTTTGCACCTGGCGGAGCACCCGCGAAACCTGGTAGACGCGATCCTGCACCGTTGCCAGAACCATGGCGCGATCTCGGTCCATCCAGAAGAAGCCGCCGGCCTCCATATCCTGTTGAGTCAAACAATTGACCCGAACAGCAATACGCTCCTTCTCTTCCCTCGGAGCAATATTGGCACCTAAGACAAACGCACAAAAACAAAGAGTAAGGCCAGTAGGCTCACCCGAAGAACTGGGCTACAGCCCGAGAGAAGGGTCAACTTACATTGCAGCTGCTCAGACAGTCGACCCAGATCCGCCATCAAATACTCCTCTCTGGCCGCACCGCGCTCTGCTTTGGATTTCCAAACATCAGCACGACCGCGTAACCCAAGCAAATCCCTCTCCAAGCTACGCACGCGATCCCGAAGAAAAGCAAGCTGCGAGGAACCATCCAATGATGCTCGCAAGGGCCTTTCGGATGAAATGCCAACTGGGTCAACACCCGAAGGAACCTATAGCAGCAAAAAGGTACTCAGACATTCAGCCAAGGATAAAAGCACAACACGGAGGAATTCATTAAAATAAGGCCACTACGTGGCACAATGATGGTACTACAAAAGATATTTACAAGCAGACTACAAACTACTCTACGCCTACTATGCCTAAGGTGCAGGGCACTGAGTCGCCTCAGATCCAGACTGCCTAGCCTTAGCCTCGCCCTGCTGCCGCAGCGCATACTCAGACAACAAGTCGATAAGCTTGGACCCGTATCGTCGACAGCGAGCGGAGTAGGCGGCGAAGGCTACCTCGGATCCATCCGCGGCCGTCGGCATCCGAGAAGTAATCTGGGGCAGGTCCAGCTCCGCCCCAGCCGCCATGGCCATTGCCAGCCCAACGGACGCGCTGATGCCCTTCTGCTTGCGCTTGTACGCCGCAGGCGCTTCACCCGACAGAGCCTCCGCCAGGGCATCCACATCTTCAAGAGACGCACCCTTCGGGAAGAGCTCCTGGTAGAAGCGACCAAGGACTTCTTTCGCCTTGGAGAGGGAGTTGACGACGGTGCTGCAGTGGTCTTCGACCGCCACAGTGGCATCATCCAGAGCACTCCCGTGCTCCAGAGCACCGCGGTCGAACTCAATGCCTGCGGCATCTGCGACAAAATGAAGAAAGCATGAAGAAAGGCAACATAGGAGAAGACCCGAAGGAAAAGAAGCAAAAGCTAAAAGCTCACCCGAGATAGCCTTGGCAGCAGTCATGAGCTTCTCCGCCACCCCTTTCTCACGAGCAGCCGCAACGGTGGCCAGCTGCTCCTCACGATCGGCGGCCTCCTGCTGCAGAAGCTCTTTTGCTTCGGCTGCCTTCGTCAGCTCCAGCTCAAGACGCTCTCGCGCACCTGCAGCAGCTTCGGCCTTCTGCTCCGCTTGGCCAAGGCTCTTCTTCAGAGCATCAACCTCGCGGAGAGAGTCGTTATGCTCCTCTGCATTTACCACAAGCAAGTGTCAAAGAAAAGGATCAGAATATGCAAGAAAAATACTACAAGGCAGACGAATACCTTGCAGCTGCCGCAGTTTTGCCTCCAAAGTCAGGCGCTCCTCCACCAGCCGCTTGGCCTCTTGGACAAAAGGCTATAAGAAAAGACAAACATCAGCACTCGAAGACACTCGGGGGCTTCCCCCCATAACATCAAGAAGGACAACTTACGTGCTCCGAAGGCGAACCCGCAGTCCCGCCTCCGAAATTCTGAGGCGCAACCACCAGCCTCTCCTGCACAGGAGGAACTGGTGCAGCGTCACCAGAAGTCGCCACCGTCTGAGGAGGAGGCGACGCAATGTTCGACTCCCCCATCATCTCGTGCGCTCCATCACTAGAGCCGTCGGAAGATTGCCTGCGCACGAATAAATCAACACGGGTGCCAAAATCACAAGGAAAGAAAGGAAAACAATGGCCCGAAGAAAACTTACGAGCCCAACGCGCTCAGGTCGAAGATAGGAGAAGCCCTTCGGGCCCTCTTCTCTTCCTTCTTTTTTTCCTTCTTCTCCTCCTTCTTTTCTTCCATCTTCCGCTTTGCTGGCGGCTGCGGAGCAACAGCCCTCACAGGAATGGCAGGAAGGGGAGAGGAAGACCCTCCCTGAACATCATCATGACGCTCAAGGCCCAGCGGATTTCTGGGAGTCGGAGGAGTCGAGGCATCCGAAGACTCGCTGGAGCTCCGTGATCGCTTGCGCGAATGGTCCTCACTCGACTCGTCATCCTCCGCTGGAGATCGCGCTGACGGCATCTCGGACACGGAGTCCACCACTTCATTATCCGGGGCATTCGGATACCTTTCAGGCAACGGTGGCGCCATGCCCGGAACTTTGAAGCTCTACAAAAAGAGACGAAGCTTTGTTAGCAAACAAAGGAAAAAGTACACAGCCGACAAAACAAAAGGGGAGCACTACGTGCGCAAATCTACACCTTCGGTACGGCCAACGTCGAAGAAAAGGGAGGAGTCTGCGACTTCCCCGGAATTTCTTCGTCAGCCTTGAACTTCAACAGCGCGCGAAGAGTCTTGTCAAGTTCCGCCTCGGAGATTTTCTCACTCGAAACCCTCGTCGGATCACGGCGCCCAGAGTAAAGAAACATCGGATGCGCCCTCGCTTGGAGAGGCTGCACCTGACGCTCAAGAAACGTTCGGATGACGTCGACACCGTTCACCTCCTTCTCAGGAATCAGTTGGAGATCCTCCACTCGACGGTACAGGGCCTCTATCTCCGCCACCTCACCGTCTAAGATCTGGTTTTTCCAGGATCTCTTCTTCTCAATCAACTGGGAGGGGTCAAAAGGAACGAGACCAAAATCTTGCCCAGGCAGTACGGAGTCACGGATGTAAAACCATTTCCTCCGCCAGTACTGGACAGATTCAGACATGGAAAAGGAGAAGAATTGGACATTGGGACTGAGAGAGATGATGAAACCCCCAATGGGATACACACCATCTGACCCAGATTGCCTCTTCACGGAATAAAGCTTCCGGAAGAGGACAAAGTGCGGCTCAATGCCAAGCCAACACTCGCAAAGCGTGATAAAACACGCAATGTGGAGAAGGGAGTTGGGAGACAGATGATGCAACTGAACCCCATAGAAGAAGAGCAGTCCACGAAGGAAGTCATGGACTGGATACGAGAAACCACGCAAGACAAAGGCAAGAAACATAATCCGATACCCAGCTGGGGGACGGGGGATTACCTCATTGCCAGGGAGACGCACGGCTGTCGCATCTTGCGGGATCAGGCTCCGCTCGCGCAGCTTGCGGAGATCGCTTTCTCGCGTCTCCGATCGCCGCCAGCCACCATCAGTGACGCGAGCGGCGGCGGCGCCCTTCTTGCCTCCAGCGGCGCTGGTCCCAACTGCGGACGAGGATTTCTTTGTCTTCCCCATGACGCTGCAGCGGTGGTGGCGTTGGCAACGACAAAAAACAAAGGAAGTGTGGAAGAAAAGCTAAGCGCGCAAGCACGAATCGCTCAAGAACAAGAGGGCAGCAAACAGATGAACTGGTGCGGTGAAAAACAAAACATGATTTCACCCAGGATTATAACAGCGAGGACGATGCACGCAAGCCGTCCATCAAGAAGACCTAACGCCAACGGTAGATCTGACCGTACACGTGTCAACACCACAACGAACCGTCGTTACCACGCCGTCCACTACGCGCAGAAATCGAGGAGGCGCCGTAATCATCTCCACGCCCCGCGTGACCGGTCAAATCAAAGTCAACAAGTGGGACCCACGCTTCGTCCCGTCAAGTCATCTCTGGCGCAGCAGACGCTCGAGGTCATCAATCGTAAGCACTGACGTCATCTAAAGCTATACTAGCACCACTTCGGCTCCACAGCTAAAAGTACTCACTCGAATCTACGATTCGACTAAATACTTGGGGGCTACTCCTATCAGGAGCGCTGGCCGCGCACCCGACAGACAAATGAGGGCAAAATTGCTTCTCTGAGTCCTACATCGAGTCTACGACTCGACTAAGGACTCGGGGGCTACTCCCATAGGGAGGATGGATTTAAGCATCCGAAAATTTTCGAGTCCTGCGGACCTAAAGACTTAAACAATGCTTGAATTAAAAGTCTCCGTTCGAGTCTACGACTCGAACAGACACTTGGGGGCTACTCTCATAGGGAGCGTTGGTCGCGCACCCTATGAAATCTTCGACTGCGATCTTTCGGATCAGCACGCAAAAACTTTTTGGCAACTCTGCCCCAACAAAACGCTGAGTGAGCGACAATCTCCTTGGCCACCCGAAACACCTCCGAGGTGATAAATGTTCGGATGCTGCGTCCGCGACGCAAAGATAAGACCTACAGATATCATCTGATGGCCTGGCAACGCACCTGACTGCGCTCTGCTAGTATGAATCCGTACCAACAGGTACGATGAAAAATCCTGACGGACGCGTTGGGTACACCAATTAAAATCACTGGAATTCCTCTCCTGTAAGTCCTCCGCGGCCTGAGTTGAATTACACCAGCATATGTTCCAGGCCCGGGTTAAGGGACCCGAGCCTGAAGAAGATCGTGTTGTTTTGTCCTAAGACAGTTAACTGACCCTGATCTGTCAGGTGAGTCAGGCACACGTAACAACAATCCCTACACATTTTCTCTTGAAAGACAGAGTTGCACCCGAAGGATTGAAGAGTCCTCAGCCGAATCTACGATTCGACTGATCACTCGGGGGCTACTGACATGGTTATACCCTACGGGTACATAACTTCAGCATACCTAGTCCAGCCCAAGGAAGGCCCACTGCAGGCATACGCTGGCCCATGAAGATTTTCGGGTGACCAAGGCCCAGGACGTCTTCGGATCCTTGGGGAACAAGACTAGTTTAGATAGGAAACTCAAAAGGGCAACGCCCTAGAACTTGTAACCGACTAGGACTATGCCCGAGACCTGCCTAAGTCTATATAAAGGCCAGGAGGGCACGTCCTAGGGAAAACTCAACCCACCTCGACTCATACTTTCGCACACGCATCCACGCCAGATCGAATCTGCGCACCCTGTAACCTTCGGTTCCGCCGTAATCAAAGAGCAGACAAGCAGGAGTAGGGTTTTCCCTCCGGGGGCCTGAACCTGGGTAAATCTCGTGTCCCCTGGTTGCTTGTCTGTTAACCGTGCCACGATCTCTAGCATCCCCATCTTCTCCAAAACCCAAGTCCATAACAATGGGCATTGACGAGATTAAACCTTGTCAGTTAGCATGGTAACAAGCAAGTATTTGCTTGCATAGGTATTAGTATAGGCTTGCATAAGTAGAATATCATGAAAGTGTTAGCTTGCATTGGTCCACTTGGTTAGTAAGGCTTGCCTTGTGCAGAGCAGTGGTTGAAGTTCTCCTCGGTTTCTTCCTCGTAGTATCCTCCTTCCTCCTCGTATCCTTGGTCGGTACTAGCGTCTATGAATAAATACGAGGTACACAATCACTAAACAATACTTAACTACTTGCAATCATCACACAAAGGGGTACTATAGATGATCTAGCATAATCACTAACATTCAAGATTAAAGCCTTTGCATTATTTATTTATTTTTAGAAAAGTAATTTCTACTCATTGAAAAACTACTTAAGATTTAACATTCTCCAAACCAAACATGGGATCATGTTGACACATGTCATCACCACATAATTCAGTACATGGAAATTTGATTTAAAGTGGTGTCACAATTTAATAAGATTTAACCTTTTAATTCAAATAAAAATAAATGACTAGAAATGCCTATGTGGCATTCTTTTATTACTTGAACATTATTTTTGTAAGTAAACCCATATGTTTTTTATATATTCTGAAAGGTATGGTCAAATATGATTTTTGAGAGTTGGAATCAACTCAAAAGCTATTATGGTTTAAATTTGAAAAATGTTTGAATGCAGAAAAGCTTCTGCCTTGTTATTTTTACCAAGGTTGATCTATAGATCCAAATGATTTGAATCCAACGGCCTTGGATTAAGAATTTCAATATCTTTCTAACAAAATTGGTTTCATTCAATTTGGTTCACTGAATCGAGCTGAGTTGATTTTTGAAACTAAGTACAGAACTATGTTTGAACTAAAATGGAAAAAGCTAAATTCAAACGACTGGGCTACGCGGGAAAGGTTATTGGGCCGGCCCAGTGTCACTCCGCGGCGCGGGGCGCAACTGATAGGGCGGGTCTACTGTTCAGAGACTCTTTAAGCGCGAAGCGGTACGGGGCGTTGTGGTGCGTTGGATTAGAAGTAAGATCAACGGCTGAGGGTCGTCGTCGACGATGAACTAGTCACCGGCGAGTTCAAACCCTAGCGGCTTAGTGGGGGTCTTCGGGGGCTCATCGGGGCTCAGGCGAAGGTCAGCAATGCGGGCGAATGACAAAGTCGACGACGGCGAACTCAGGGGTTGTCGCGGCAGCTCCTGGGGTGGACGAAATTGACGACTCCTCTTCTCCTCTGCAGCGGCGAGCTCCGGACAAATTCCGGCGATGCGCTGCTCGCCTTGCTCCGGGAATGGGGTGGAACGATCAGTGAGGTGAGGGTAGTGAGATGGTGTGAAGAAATCGACTGGGGGTGGCCTCCTTTTATAGGCTCGACGGCGAGACCGAGAGGGATGGGAAGGCGACGGTGGAGACACGGCTATGGGTTGCTAGAGGCATGGCCGAGGGTGGCGATCGATCGGTGGTCTCCTTGCGATGCTCCAAGGTTTGAATGCGCTTGTAGGGGAGGTGGAAAATGGTAAGGAACGCGCGATGCTCTGCGAGGCAGAGGCGGCGAACTCTGCGGCGAGCGGTGGCTACGGGGTACGGGCGATGAAATGGGCATGTCTGGCGGTCTCTTGGGACGGTGGGGTGCATGCTGGCGGGCAGCAAGGGCTCGAGGTGGTTGGGTTGCGTGGGAACGGCGCGTGCTCTGCGGTGCGCTTTGGCATGGTCAACAGTGGCGCGGGAGCGGAGTTCCTGGCGGTTCTGGTTGTTGTCTGCGAGGCAGGGCTGGTCAAGAGGAGGCGGTCAAGCATGGGCTACCTCCCAGAGAAGGTTGGCACAGCTAGTTCTTCTCCTAGCTTGCTGTCCACACTGGAGTAACATGGGTGCTCTCGTGCTGTTCACCATTGATGACATTGGCAAGTTTACAGTGGGGCTAGAGCTTAGCTAAGTTTGCTAAATGATCTACTAAGGCTAGTGGTGTCCAGAGAGGGAACAAGTTAGGCCAGAATCACTGCACACTATAGTGTTTTGATTTTGTTTGATTTGTATCTACAAGCTGTTTGATGAAATGGCCGCATGAATTTAAGTTTTGAATTTTGAATTTTTTTGGTGGGTGTGCTAGGCATGTGCTGGTGAGTCTGTAGATGCTTGGGTTTTGAAAGTTGAGTTGGTTTGAGGGGTTCTGAAAAAGTGGGATCTTCCCATATGAAATAGATTCAATTTTAAAATGTCATTTAAACTATGCATTTGAATGTTTCTGGATGATCACAAGGTGGGCCTTGGTACTTTTTTATGAGTACTATCAAGGGGTGCAAAGATCCAAACATGTTTCTGTTATGTTCTGAAAGTTAGAGATAGCCAAAGTAGGCATGGAAGTTAATTTGGCCAAAGTGACCATTCACTTAATTTGTTTGTTTTGATTTATTTGTCTTTGGGAAACGTGTGGGGATTGTTTAGATGATGTTTATTTCACCTAAGAATCATTTTACAAGAAAAGAAACACATAATCATGGAAATTCAAAACAATCCAAATTTTGTCACATACACATAGGAATGCTTTCATATTTTTAATTGGAAAAGTTTTTGTTAACCCTAATTTTGGTGATTAGAGTTTGAAGATTCTAGTTTAATATTTTTGGGATGTTACAAACCTTCCCCCCTTAAACAAAATCTCGTCCCGAGATTTGAAGAAGGATGAAAAGATTACCTAGGATTTGAAGAGACCGGGAAACTTCGTCCTGATGTGATCTTCGCGCTCCCAGGTAGCTTCCTCTTCTGTGTGGTTGCGCCACTGAATCTTGAGAAACTTGATGCTTAGGGTTCTGGTAGTTCTGAAGGCTTCTTCCAAGATACGGATGGGTACTTCGGGATAGTTCAGGTCATCATTGATCTCTATTGTCCGGTGATCAATGTTCTTGAACACTTCAGTCTTCTCTGGGACTTCGAGACACTTGCGAAGTAATGAGATATGGAACACATTGTGCACGGCTAACATCTCTTAGGGTCGTTCCAATTGATACGACACTTCTCCTTGACGGTTCAGAATCTTGAAGGGGCCGATATATCTGGGGGCTAACTTTCCCTTGAGTTGGAAATGTTGCATTCCTTTCAATGTCGACACTTTCAAATACACAAAATCTCCTATGTTGAAGGCGAGATCTCGGCGTCTCTTGTCGCGTAACTCTTCTGTCTTGACTGGGCTGTCTTGAGGTGCTCATGAATCTTGTGAACCTTCCCTTCTGATTCTCGTAGGATATCGGGTCCAAAAATCTGACTCTCTCCTACTTCCGACCAATTCAAGGGGGTGCGGCACTTTCGTCCGTACATGAATTCAAATGGGGCCATTTGCAAACTAGCTTGATAACTATTGTTGTATAAAAATTCTGCGAACGGCAGACAGTCTTCCCACTTAGATCCATATTCTAACACACATTCTCTCAGCATATCTTCGAGTATTTGATTTACTCGCTCCTTTTGTCCATCGGTCTGAGGGTGATACGCGGTGCTAAAATCTAGGCGGGTTCCTAAACCTTCTTGGACTTTCTTCCAGAATCTCGAGGTAAACTGAGTTCCTCGATCCGATACGATGTTCTTGGGGACTCCATGCAAACTGATGATTCTAGCGATGTATAACTCCGCTAGCTTCGAACTCTGATATGTGGTCTTGACGGGTAAGAAATGGGCGACTTTGGACAACCTGTCCACTATGACCCAGATAGAGTCATTTCCCCTACTAGAAGTAGGCAATCCGGTGATAAAGTCCATTCCAACGGAATCCCATTTCTATTCCGGAATCTGCAATGGTTGCAACAATCCTGCGGGTCTTTAATGTCCCGCCTTGACTCTCTGACATATATCACACTTGGCGATATAGCTTCTGATTTCTCTCTTCATCTTATGCCACCAAAATTGCTCGTTCAAATCTTGATACATCTTCGTACCTCCGGGGTGGATAGAATAAAGAGTATCATGACCTTCTTTCAAAATAACTTCTTTCAACTCAGAATCTGCTGGTACACAAAGGCGTCCTTTGTACCACAAAACTCCTTCTTCGTCTTCGGTGAATCCGGGTACTTTGCCTGTACCGATACGACACTTGATTCCGTCGATACTAGCATTTCCTTTCTGCGCTTCTTTGATCTGGCTGATCAAAGTGGGTTGAAGTTCTATGCTAGCCAAAAATCCTTCACTCACTAATTCCATTCGAAAATCTTCCATCTCTTTGTGAAAACTTGGTTGATCCTTCAAAATCATGGAGTTCAAGCGGCACGGCAATCTGCTAAGGGCATCTGCTACCACGTTGGCTTTACCAGGGTGATAGTGAATGTCCAGATCGTAATCCTTGATTAACTCGATCCATCTTCTCTGTCTCATATTCAGCTCCTTCTGAGTGAATATATACTTCAGGCTCTTGTGATCCGAATAAATCTCACAACGGTTTCCCATCAGGTAGTGCCTCCACGTCTTCAGGGCTAGAACTACGGCTGCGAGTTCGAGGTCATGGGTTGGGTAATTCTTCTCATGTTGTTTCAGTTGTCGATATAGATAAGAGATAACTTTGCCTTCTTGCATTAGCACACATCCGAGACCGATCTTGGATGCGTCACAATACACGTCGAAGGGCTTCGTGATATCCGGCATGATTAAGACTGGGGCTGAAATCAATATCCTCTTGAGTTCTTGAAAACTCGCTTCACATTTGTTGGTCCATTCAAACTTCTTGTCCTTCTTCAGCAATTGGGTCATGGGTCTGGCGATACTCGAGAATCCTTATACGAACTTGCGGTAGTATCCCGCCAATCCGAGAAATGCACGAACTTGGGTTTGAGTGGTTGGGGCCAGCCAATCTTCGACATCTTTCACCTTTGCTGGGTCAACGGCAATTCCTCCGGCTGATACAATGTGGCTGAGGAATCCTACCTCCTATAACAAGAATTCACATTTGCTAAACTTAACATACAACTGATGCTCTCTAAGGGTTCCAAGAATGGTCCTTAGGTGTAGCTCATGTTCTTCTTCTGATTTGGAATAAATCAGAATGTCATCGATGAAAACAACGAAAAACTTATCCAGGAAGTCCATAAAAATCTTATTCATGAGATTCATGAAATAAGCGGGGGCATTGGTTAATCCAAAACACATGACGGTATACTCGTATAATCCATATCTGGTGGTAAAGGTAGTCTTTGGAATATCCTCTGCGCGAATCTTGAGTTGATGATAGCCTGTTCTAAGCTCAATCTTAGAAAACACTTTGGCACCGGTCAACTGATCAAACAAATCTTCTATCTTGGGCAAAGGGTACTTGTTCTTGATGGTGACATCATTCAACTTCCGGTAATCCGTACACAAACGTTTACCTCCATCCTTTTTGTCCACGAACAAGACAGGTGATCTCCAGGGTGACGCACTTGGTTGAATTAATCCAATTTCCAACATGGAATCTAGTTGCTTCTTCAGTTCTGCTAATTCCGACGGGTTCATACTATATGGTCTCTAGGCTATGGGTCTTGTTCCGGGAATTAGTTTAATGATAAACTCGATATCCCGCTCTGGGGGCATACCGGACAAAACATATGGAAATAGATCGGGCTATTCACAGACTATCCGGACTTGGTCAATGGTAGGTTGGGCTATACTCTTGTTGCACTTGAATTGACGAGGTAAGGTTTCAGATACATGCTCGACTGATATTCCGGCTGTACTAGTCATGGTTATGGCTTTCTTGGCACAGTCAATTAATCCTTTATGTTTGGACATCCAATCCATTCCTAGTACTACTTCCAAACCTTTAGTTCCGAGTACTATCATATTAGCATAAAAATCTATGCCATGGATTCGGATGGGGACAGCTTTGCAAATTTGCCTCGCTTTGGTGGTTGAACCGGGGATTTGAACAATCATAACATGCTTCAGTTTGGTTGGTTGAATCTTACTAGTGCATGCAAATTCTTCGGTGACAAATGAGTGCGATGCACCAGAATCAAACAATACTTGAGAAAGTACTGAATTAACAGAAAACATACCCAGCACGACGTCTGGCGCTTTCTGAGCTTCTTCAGCATGCATCAGAAAAAGACGGTCGTTGCGGTTGAACGAGTTCCCTGGGGAAAACCTTCTTCCAGGATGAACACGACGCTGCTGCTAAGCTGGGGCATTTGCATTGGGGGCTTCGGTATTCTTCTTGTTGGGGCACTCGTTGGAGTAGTGACCCTTATTTCCATAGTCATAACAAGTCACTTGTGACTTGTCTTTTGCTGCAACATGCACAACATTGCTTCCGGTCCTCAGGGCAGTGTTGGTGTTGGCGGTAGCATTGTTGTTGTTGAACTTGGGTGGGGCACGGTTGAAATTCCTAGAGTTGCCGGGGTTGTTGTGATTTCCTCCGGGCTTTGGGTTTCCACGGTTTTGGTAGGTCGGACGGTTCATCGGGGGTCTGTTGGTTCTCGGGGCAAATCCTGGAGATGGGTTAGGGCGATACTTTGGGGTCTGATGGGTTCCTGGCTGATGCATCATGCGACGCTTGCGGTTTTCATTGGCTTGGTTGATCTTTCCTTCCATCTAGATGGCAGAGTCGACAAGGGCTTCAATATCAGCAAAGGGGATATTTAACATTGTTTGCATCTCATCATGCAGACCATTCAAGAATCTCTCCTTCTTTTTGGCTTTGGTGTTGATCTCATCCGGGGCATACCTAGCTAATGACAAGAATTTGTCATGGTATTCCACTACAGTCATCTGTCCTTGCTTCAGTTCTCTGAACTCATCTCTCATTCTCTTGATCAAACCCGGTGGCACATGGGTTCTGCTAAACTTGACCTTGAATTCCTCCCAGGTCATCATCTGTCCTCCAGTCATTGCACGAACACTGTTCCACCATGCTCTGGCATCTCCGGCTAGATAATGGGTGGCGAACAGAACTTTCTCGTTAGCTTCCACTCTGGTGACTTCTAGGTTATTTTCCATGGTCTGTAGCCAATCATCGGCATCTAGGGGCTCTTCCGACTTAGTGAAAACGGGTGGGTTGGTGTTCTGGAAATTCTTGAGCTTAGATCCATGGTTGTCCTGGTTTCCGTGGCCTTGATGGTTGTGGGCTAGCTGAGCCATCTGCTGAAGGGTGGCTAGGTTTGCTTGACGTTCGGCTCTTTCAGCTTCGCGATCAGAAACCAACATTTGCAGGATCTGCAACATCGGGTCCGGGGATGAACCACTTCCTCCGCGTGGCATCTAAAGATTGAGATAGATCATGAGAAAAGAGGGAAATTTCTAAGGTTCAGGGACTTTGAAAAGTTTTTAAGTTTGACTCAGATTTTTCTAGCAACTTTCTTTTCATTCATTCATTCATTCATAGCACACGATACAATCACACACCACAACAAAGGTAAACAGATGGTTTTAAGAACCATTCTAGAAACTACGATACAGTGGGACCGAATACAACTCACTACGCTAGTGCTCAAGTGCTACTACTCCTCGGAGTTGGTGTAGTCATCATCCTCATCATCATCGTCGTCATTGATGAAGGAGAAATCCTCCTCATCGGTGAAAAAATCCATAGCCTGATCCTCCAGAAAATCATCCTCATCGCTGAGATAGGAGTAGGGATCTCCACGAAGATCCTCTCCGCCATTCTCCCTTTCCTCTAACTGCATATCTCTCTCGTGGATGGTATCCGCCAAGTCTGAGATCCGGTGGCGAAGACGGGAAATGATGCTCTCCTTCTTGTCGAGATGACAACGGCGAGACTTGCGATCCTCGATAGCATGGCGATGGTCTGATCCTTCGTCTTGATGATGGCGGACTTGTGGTTGGAGTAGGCACGGCAATTGTCTAACTCCTGCTGACGATCGTACATCATGAAGCTAAGGTGGTCCAATTGGGTCTTCATCTCGGGGTGGTATGGGGCTTCCAGTGGCTTGGACAAAACTCAAAGCGGGTACCCTTGATCTGGTTGATACTCTGCCCACACAGACAGGCAAGAGCTTCCTGCATGGCCCTGGCAAGTCCATCGATCCAGTTGTTCTCTCTTAAGGTAAACTGAATTCCCTCGGCAATGGGGGGTTCAATATTTCCTCGGAGACTTGCAACAATTAGCCACTGCAGATCTTCTCCTCCTTGATCATTGAGCTGAGCTCCGAAGAACTCGGGGTGCAGACGCTCTAGAAGTTCCGAAAGCTGGTCCAAATCCCGCTCAAAGATAAGGTCTCCTCCATTCCCCAACTTATAAAACTTGTTGTACTTCACGTCCATCTATAAGAATATAGGATGAGTAAGTTAGTAGAGTGATCAAGTGTGTCAAATTTTATGTATTTTGCAAGAGTTTCTAAGGAACATGAATTTTTATGAAAGAATCAAGGTGATAAGAATGGGAATAAGTTTTTGTAAATATTTGCTTTCTTTGGTTTTGAAAATAAGTTTTTGATTCAAACGTCCAACCTAACTAGGGTCTCTTATGGTCAGGATGGCTCTGATACCAACTTGTCAACACCCGGATTTTTAATCACAGATGCCTGTTATGCTATACATCGCAATCCCAGGATTACCATTTTTGCGAGACATAACAGATTTGGATACCACAGTACATCATCCATTACCAACCATACATAAGGTCTTACACAAATAAGGATCTCATGATCCAGTTCTTAATACAACTCAAGCAGCAGAAATACGTAATAATAACGGTAGCGTAGGCGAAGCTCCATCTTTGGGGTCACAGGCAATGCTGACGATGGGAGATTATCCTAGTTGTCGTAACCTTCCTAGGGTCCATCATCCTGGTACTCCTATTCATAGTATGGCCATGGAAATAGCCAGGGACAAAGCCATGAGTACTCTTTAAGTACTCGCAAAATAATACTAACAAGTGAAGGGGTTTTTGCAGTAGGACACTAAGCTCTAGGGTTGTTTTGCAAAAAGCCACATTTACCTCTACTAAGTTTAGAAACGAAGAATGCTAGTTGAAGTTTTATAACACCTAAGTGGGAACTTGTATTTCATATCACAACTCTGTTGTGGTCAAGTCAAATTCTCCATCCATTTCACAAGTCATTTTGAAAACATCTGACGGGGGAACAGTATGGCCACTCCAACTGTCCATAACCGCGGATGCGGCTATTCGAATAGTTTGACACTCTGCAGAGATTGTACACTTTCACCACATCATTCGATACATCCGTTAGGAACAAATCCTGAATTCACCATACTCAGTATGCGGATAATCAATCCTAAACTTTCGATTACACGCCCTAGTATAGGCACCTCTCCTGTGAGTTTGGCCTCCCAACCATGACCAACTGTCATCTTGGGTACTGCACAGGTGGACAATCTTCACAAGGTAGCCTCAGCTTAGACCTTGGCCGTGAGGTAACCAATACTAAGGTATATAAGTTTCCAGTCAAGCCCTACCCAAATCTCGGGTATTGTGGTTGTACGGTAAAATTGGAATGGTATCGCATCCAGACAACCATCAGTTTTATAAAGGGCTAAGGCTCATACCTCAACATTTTCATCATCCAAATCATCTGGTGTTCGGAAACACATGTCAAAACATCTCAATAGAATGATCCATCATTCCAAGGTTTTCATAACCATTTTTCCACCAAGTATTCTCATCTAAAGTTGAATCAAGTTTTTATGCTTAGCACTAGCATCTACAAGTGGGGGTAAGTACTAACGAGGGGTAGTAAACTAGTGGAGTTTAACTAAGTTCAATCTCATGCCTTAGGATGACATAAAGATTATCTAGCTTAGGCCAAATTTTATGCTCTTTATGCAACCTTCAATTATCTTCCTAGGCTCTACAAGTCACTTAAGTAAACTCTAAGAGAAAGCTTGGATAAAGAAATAAAGTAGAAGCTTGCAAGTAAAACTAGGAGGGGGTATCAAGTGGGTATGATCACATATGCTTAAGGCATATGGTTAGCATGGTAACAAGTAAGTATTTGCTTGCATAGGTATCAGTATAGGCTTGCATAAGTAGAATATCTTGCAAGTGTTAGCTTGCATTGGTCCACTTGGTTAGTAAGGCTTGCCTTGTGCAGAGCAGTGGTTGAAGTTCTCATCGTCTTCTTCCTCGTAGTATCATCCTTCCTCCTCGTATCCTTGGTCGGTACTAGCGTCTATGAATAAATAAGAGGTTCACAATCACCAAACAATACTTAAATACTTGCAATCATCACAAAAAGGGGTTCTACAGATGATCTAGCATCATCACTAACATTCAAGATTAAAGCCTTTGCATTATTTATTTATTTTTAGAAAAGTAATTTCTACTCATTGAAAAACTACTTAAGATTTAACATTCTCCAAACCAAACATGGGATCATGTTGACACATGTCATCACCACATATTTCAGTACATGGAAATGTGATTTAAAGTGGTGTCACAATTTAATAATATTTAACCTTTTAATTCAAATAAAAATAAATGACTAGAAATGCCTATGTGGCATTCTTTTATTACTTGAACATTATTTCTATAAGTAAACCCATATGTTTTTTATATATTCTGAAAGGTATGATCAAATATGATTTTTGAGAGTTGGAATCAACTCAAAAGCTATTATGGTTTAAATTTGAAAAATGTTTGAATGCAGAAAAGCTTCTGCCTTGTTATTTTTACCAAGGTTGATCTATAGATCCAAATTATTTGAATCCAACGGGCTTGGATTAAGAATTTCAATATCTTTCTAACAAAATTGGTTTCATTCAATTTGGTTCACTGAATCGAGCTGGGTTGATTTTTGAAACTAAGTACAGAACTATGTTTGAACTAAAATGGAAAAAGCTAAATTCAAACGGCTGGGCTGCGCGGGAAAGGTTATTGGGCCGGCCCAGTGTCACTCCGCGGCGCGGGGCACAACTGACAGGGCGGTTCTACTGGTCAGTGACTCTTTAAGCGCGAAGCGGTACGGGGTGTTATGGTGCGTTGGATTAGAAGTAAGATCAACGGCTGAGGATCGTCGTCGACTATGAACTAGTCATCGGCGAGTTCGAACCCTAGCGGCTTAGTGGGGGTCTTCGGGGCTCACCGGGGCTCAGGCGAAGGTCAGGGATGCGGGCGAACGACAAAGTCAACGACGGCAAACTCAGGGGTGGTTGCGGCAGCTCCTAGGATGGACGAAATCGACGGCTCCTCTTCTCCTCTGCAGCGGCGAGCTCCGGCCAAATTCCGGCGATGCGCTGCTCGCCTAGCTCCGGGAATGGGGTGGAACGATCAGTGAGGTGAGGGGAGTGATATGGTGTGAAGAAATCGACTGGCGGTGGCCTCCTTTTATAGGCTCGACGGCGAGACCAAGAGGGATGGGTAGGCGACGGTGGAGACACGGCTACGGTTTGCTAGAGGCATGGCCGAGGGTGTCCATCGATCGGTGGTCCCCTGGCGATTCTCCAAGGTTTGAATGCGCTTGTAGGGGCGGTGCCAAACGGTCGGGAACGCGCGATGCTCTGCAAGGAAGAGGCGGCGAACTCTGCGGCGAGCGGTGGCTACGGGGTGCGGGCGGTGAAATGGGCATGTCTGGCGGTCTCCTGGGATGGTGGGGTGCATGCTGGCGGGCGTCGAGGGCTCGAGGTGGTCGGGTTGCGTGGGAACGGCGCGTGCTCTGCGGTGAGCTTCGGCATGGTCGACAATGGCGCGGGCGCGGTGTTCCTGGTGGTTCTGGTTGTTGTCTGCGAGGCAGGGCTAGTCGAGAGGGGGCAGTGAAGCATGGGCTACCTCCCAGACAAGGTTGGTACGGCTAGTTCTTCTCCTAGCTTGGTGTGCACACTAGGGTGACATGGGTGCTCTTGGGCTGTTCACCATTGATGACATTGGCGAGTTTACAGTGGGGCTAAAGCTTAGTTAAGTTTGCTAGATGATCTACTAAGGCTAGTGGTGTCCAGAGAGGGAACAAGTTAGGCCATAATCACTGCACACTATAGTGTTTTGATTTTGTTTGATTTGTATCTGAAAGCTGTTTGATGAAATGGCCGCATGAATTCAAGTTTTGAATTTTGAAATTATTTTTGGTGGGTGTGCTAGGCATGTGCTAGTGAGTCTGTAGATGCTTGGGTTTTGGAAGTTGAGTTGGTTTGAGGGGTTTTTGAAAAAGTGGGATCTTCCCATATGAAATAGATTCAATTTTAAAATGTCATTTAAACTATGCATTTGAATGTTTCTGGATGATCACAAGGTGGGCCTTGGTACTTTGTTATGAGTACTATCAAGGGGTGCAAATATCCAAACATGTTTGTGTTAAGTTCTGAAAGTTAGAGATAGCCAAAGTAGGCATGGGAGTTAATTTGGCCAAAGTGACCATTCACTTAATTTGTTTGTTTTGATTTATTTGTCTTTGGGAAACGTGTGGGGATTCTTTAGATGATGTTTATTTCACCTAAGAATCATTTTACAAGAAAAGAAACACATAATCATGGCAATTCAAAAGAATCCAAATTTTGTTACATACACATAGGAATGCTTTCATATTTTTAATTGGAAAAGTTTTTGTTAACCCTAATTTTGGTGATTAGAGTTTGATGATTCTAGTTTAATATTTTTGGGATGTTACACAACTGTACACACATAAGGTACTAACAACAATACGCACATGTGTCCTTAGGGAACGGAGCTAACTGTGCTCGAATCGACGGCGACATCTTTCAACATTTGCACGTGAACCAGAGAAGGTTACTTCTAACATCCAGAACACATACTTCGAATTGACACGAAGATGGATCTCGAAAGTTTCGAGCATTAATGCCAATTGTGCCATATGAATGTAATCTAGCATGGAGTAGATGAGGATGTCATTGATGGGCTCAATAACAAACTTATCAAGACACTCCAAAAAGATGGACTCACATGTTGCTTGGACAAGCCAAAAGTATTGGTCAGATCAAAGGACATGAAGATGTACTCAAGTGAAACATCACAAGAAGAAACATTATCAAGATAGTCCTTGGAACTGAGTTTGATTTGACGATAACCCAAATCAAATCAAAGATAGGGGAAGATAACATGTCCACAAAGGAAATGCTATCTTTCTTCAACACAAACAAAACTAAACATCCCTTTTATAAAGAACATAGTCGGATATAACTTTTGTCTTACAACTCTCCAAGTTGTTGTTTAAGCTCAACCAACTAGTTCAGGGGTATCCAGTGCGTTTTCTTGGATAACAGAGCAGTTCAGAGAACTTGCTTGCTCAAGAACTTGACAATACGGTCATGTGGCAACATGGCGATACTTCTAGTAGACATCCAGAATATCATGAACCACTGCTATGTCACTTAGTTCGAGAGGGAACTTGCTTTGTAAGGCAAGGAGACATAGTCTCAGAGCTTCAGCACAAGCCTAACTCTTTAACCGAAGAGAGTGCACCTGGATAACGGACTTGGTAGCACGATCATCCTTTTCTTAGTGATAGGGTTAACCAATCATGCTAAGAATGACACAAATGTCCTTGGAGTTCAAAACAATAATAATTGCTAAGAATATTAGATGGACACATTATTACGCACACGCATCACTCACGAGCGCGAAAGCTCGAGGAAGGGTGGGTAACGTTGTCTAAGAGCATCACTGTCAACACCCGGATTTTTAATCACAGATGCCTGTTATGCCATACATCGCAATCCCAGGATTACCATTTTTGCGAGACATAAAAGATTTGGATACCACAGTACATCATACATTACAAACCATACATAAGGTCTTACACAAATAAGGATCTCATGATCCAGTTCTTAATATAACTCAAGCAGCGGAAATACATAATAATAACGATAGAGTAGGCGAAGCTCCATCTTCGGGGTCACAGGCAATGCTGACGATGGGAGATTATCCTAGTTGTCGTAACCTTCCTGGGGTCCATCATCCTGGTACTCCTATTCATAGTCTGGCCATGGGAATAGCCAGGGACAAAGCCATGAGTACTCTTTAAGTACTCGCAAACTAATACTAACAAGTGAAGGGGCTTTTGTAGAAAGACACTAAGCTCTAGGGTTGTTTTGCAAAAAGCCAGATTTACCTCTACTAAGTTTAGAAACGAAGAAAGCTAGTTGAAGTTTTATAACACCTAAGTGGGAACTTGTATTTCATCTCACAACTCTGTTGTGGTCATGTCAAATTCTCCATCCATTTCACAAGTCATTTTGAAAACATCTGACGGGGGAACAGTATGGCCACTCCAACTGTCCATAACCGCGGACGCTGCTATTCGAATAGTTTGACACTCTGCAGAGATTGTACACTTTCACCACAACATTCAATACATCCGTTAGGAACAAATCCTGAATTCACCATACTCAATATGCGGATAATCAATCCTAAACTTTCGATTACAAGGCCTAGTATAGGCACCTCTCCTGTGAGTTTGGCCTCCCAACCATGACCAACTATCATCTTGGGTACTGCACCGGTGGACAATCTTCACAAGGTAGCCTCAGCTCAGACCTTGGCCGCGAGGAAACCAATACTAAGGTATATAAGTTTCCAGTCAAGCCCTACCCAAATCTCAGGTATTATGGTTGTATGGTAAAATTGGAATGGTATCGCATCCAGACAACCATCAATTTTATAAAGGGCTAAGGCTCATGCCTCAACATTTTCATCATCCAAATCATCTCGTGTTCGGAAACACATGTCAAAACATCTCAATAGAATGATCCATCATTCCAAGGTTTTCATAACCATTTTTCCACCAAGTATTCCCATCTAAAGTTGAATCAAGTTTTTATGCTTAGCACTAGCATGTACAAGTGGGGGTAAGTACTAATGAGGGGTAGTAAACTAGTGGAGTTTAACTAAGTTCAATCTCATGCCTTAGGATGACATAAAGATTATCTAGCTTAGGTAAAATTTTATACTCTTTATGCAACCTTCAATTATCTTCCTAGACTCTACAAGTCACTTAAGTAAACTCTAAGAGAAGGCTTGGATAAAGAAATAAAGTAGAAGCTTGCAAGTAAAACTAGGAGGGGGTATCAAGTGGGTATGATCACATATGCTTAAGGCATATGGTTAGCATGGTAACAAGAAGTATTTGCTTGCATAGGTATCAGTATAGGCTTGCATAAGTAGAATATCTTGCAAGTGTTAGCTTGCTTTGGTCCACTTGGTTAGTAAGGCTTGCGTTGTGCAGAGTAGTGGTTGAAGTTCTCCTCGGCTTCTTCTTCGTAGTATCCTCCTTCCTCCTCGTATCCTTGGTCGGTACTAGCGTCTATAAATAAATACGAGGTACACAATCACCAAACAATACTTCACTATTTTCAATCATCACACCAAGGTGCACTATAGATGATCTAGCATCATCACCTTATTACAAGATTAAGGCACTTGTCTTATTTATTTATTTTTAGAAAAGTAATTTCTACTCATTGAAAAACTGCTTAAGATTTAACATTCTCCAAACCAAACATGGGATCATGTTGACACATGTCATCACCACATATTTCAGTACATGGGAATGTGATTTAAAGTGGTGTCACAATTTAATAAGGTTTAACCCTTTTATTTTAATTAAATAAAGTGACTAGAAATGCCTATGTGGCATCCTTTTATTACTTGGACATTATTTCTGTAAGTAAACCCATATATTTTTATATATTCTGAAAGGTATGATCAAATGTGATTTTTGAGAGTTGGAATCAACTCAAAAGCTATTATGGTTTAAATTTGAAAAATGGTTGAATGCAGAAAAGCTTCTGCCTTGTTATTTTTACCAAGGTTGATCTATAGATCCAAATGATTTGAATCCAATGGGCTTGGATCAAGCATTTCAATATCTTTCTAACAAAATTGGTTTCATTCAATTTGGTTCACTGAATCGAGCTAAGTTGATTTTTGAAACTAGGTACAAAACTATGTTTGAACTAAAATGGAAAAAGCTAAATTCAAACGACTGGGCTGCGTGGGAAGGGGTAATGGGCCGGCCCAGTGTCACTCCGCGGCGTGGGGCGTGACTGACAGGGCGGGTCTACTGGTCAGTGACTCTTTAAACGCGAAGCGGTACGGGGCGATGTGGTGCGTTGGATTAGAAGTAAGATCAACGGCTGAGGGTCGTCGTCGACGATGAACTAGTCACCGGCGAGTTCGAACACTAGAGGCTCAGTGGGGGTCGTCGGGGGCTCATCGAGGCTCAGGCGAAGGTCGGCGATGCGGGCGAACGACGGAGTCGACGACGGCGAACCTCCTGGTACTGGCAGCTCCTCCTGGGGTGGACGAAATCGACGGCGCCCTTCTTCTCTAGAGGCGGCCTGCTCGGGCGCAATTCCGGCGATGCTGTGCTCGCCTTGCTCCGTGAATGGGGTGGAACAATCGGTGAGGTGAGGGGACTGAAATGGTGTGCTGCAATCGGCTGCGGGTGGCCTCCTTTTATAGGCTCGAATGCGAGACCGAGAAGGATGCACAGACAACGGTGGCGACACGGCCACGGGCTGCTAGAGGCATGGCCGAGGGTGGCGATCGATCGGTGGTCTCCTGGCGATGCTCTAAGGTTTGGATGCGCTTGTAGGGGCAGTGGAAAACGGTCGGGAACGCGCGATGCTCTGCGAGGCAGAGGAGGCGAACTCTGCGGCAAGCGGTGGCTACGGGTTACGGGCGGTGAAATGGGCATGTCTGGCGGTCTCCTAGGACGGTGGGGTGCATGCTGGCGGGCGGCGAGGGCTCGAGGTGGTCGGGTCGCATGGGAACGGCGCGTGCTCTGCGGTGCGCTTCGGCATGGTCGACAGTGGCGCGGGCGCGGCATTCCTGGCGGTTCTGGTTGCTGTCTGCGAGGCAGGGCTGGTCAAGAGGGGGCGGTGAAGCATGGGCTACCTCCCAGACAAGGTTGGCACGGCTAGTTCTTCTCCTAGCTTGCTGTCCACACTGGGGTGACATGGGTTCTCTCGGGCTGTTCACCATTGATGACATTGGCAAGTTCACAGTGGGGCTAGAGCTTAGTTAAGTTTGCTAGATGATCTACTGAGGTTACTGTGAGCTAGAGAGGGAACAAGTTAGGCCCAAAATACTTCTCAACATAGTGTTTTGATTTTGTTTGATTTGTATCTACAAGGTGTTTGATGAAATGGCCGCATGAACTCAAGTTTTGAATTTTGAAATTATTTTTGGTGGGTGTGCTAGGCATGTGTTGGTGACTCTTTAGATGCTTGGGTTTTGAAAGTTGAGTTGGTTTGAGGGGTTTTTGAAAAAGTGGGATCTTCCCATATGAAATAGATTCAATTTTAAAATGTCATTTAAACTATGCATTTGAATGTTTCTGGATGATCACAACGTGGGCCTTGGTACTTTGTTATGAGTACTATCAAGGGGTGCAAAGATCCAAACATGTTTCTGTTAAGTTCTGAAAGTTAGAGATAGCCAAAGTAGGCATGAGAGTTAATTTGGCCAAAGTGACCATTCACTTAATTTGTTTGTTTTGATTTATTTGTCTTTGGGAAAAGTGTGGGGATTGTTTAGATGATGTTTATTTCACCTAAGAATCATTTTACAAGCAAAGAAACACATAATCATGGCAATTCAAAAGAATCCAAATTTTGTCACATACACATAGGAATGCTTTCATATTTTTAATTGGAAAAGTTTTTGTTAACCCTAATTTTGGTGATCAGAATTTGATGATTCTAGTTTAATATTTTTGGGATGTTACAATCACTTCATTAAGGGTCATGAGACTCAGCACGACCTCTTTATGAAAGAGTGTGATACTTCAAGGTAGAATAGAGGGAAGACAATCAATGCCTCTTGATCTGCGGATTACAACACTTTGACCTGGTCCTAGATACGATGAGGTACTGGAGTTTGTTTCTCCTAGAAATTCCGAAATGGTTTGTCTTGATGGACCACAAGAGTATCTTGCATCGGAAGACACCGATGCACATGTACTACTTGGCTACCAACTAGTAGACAAAGGTCAGAAAACAACAAGGGGAAAAGGAACATACTCAGGATAGAATCCCGAGATGTGGATGCATAAGTCAACAATCTCCCGAAAATCAATGTATAGAAAGGATGAGGTGTGGCAGAGTCACGAGTATAGATGTGAGACTGTAGCACCCCGGATAAAACTACTACTAGAAAATCGCTTGTTGTTTAGTATCTTGTGCATCTTCATGACATCATGCATATTTTTCTGAACAGAAAGTTATTTTATTAAGCACCGTATTTTGTCTGCTAAATTATTTCTGTGATTCGTAATATATATAAAGTCGTTCTCTTTTTTTTTCTAAATTTAAAATAAAACAAAATAATATTTTTGTCTTATAAGACTGCAAAAGAGTTTTTCTTATTTACTAATTATAAAAACAGGTTAAAAGCCCACCTAAAGTTTTAGCCCAAAACTAGCCATATCTAGTTTACTTTAGACTATATAAATACTCTTATTCCCTTCATGCTTCCCAAACCCTAACCCTAACCCAAATCCCCAAATCTGTGATTCAGATCCGTCTAAAATTGTCCACCGTTGTTTTCTCGTTTTCCCTTCTGCAGCTGGGCAGCTCCACATCAATCCTTCCGCATGCGTGCAGCTAAGCTAAATCGATGGACACCACCGTTTGCTTGTTCCCCACCAAATTTCCAATCCAAGTACCACCGCACGAGCTGCTACCTTTGATCCATCCCAAAAATCAATCAATATAGCCATCGATGCACACACCCATCAGATCCCATGATTTCTTTGCTGCCATTTGTCTTGATCCTTGAGCCAATCAATCAGATCAACTTCTCCTAATTGATCTCCACCAGTGTGTGTGTGTGTGTGCAGTTCAGCCTGATTTCACGCCACCGATCCAAGCCGTTGCTATGCTTCCTAGACTCCCGTGCGAGCGCCCGTACGACGACCGATAGCAGCAGGCCCCTCCTGGCCGGGCCCTTGCGCATGCTTCCCATCGCCGCGTGCCACCGGGTTTCCTTGCCCCTTGGAGGCAGCCAATAGACCACACTCCATGCTCCAGCCTGCCTCGAGCGTCTCCCTGCTTGTCCGCGTGTGCGGCAGTGCACCGCGCCATCCCGGCACCGCCTTGGAGCGTTGACGCGCCAGCCAGCCCTGGGCCGCCAGATCCTTGTCTTTTGGACCGCGTGCAGAACCAGGTTCCAGCGCTGGATCGGAGAGCCGCTCGTCTCGGTAGCCAGCAGGTAGTGTTTCTGCTCTGTATAGCATATAAGTTGTTCGACAATTTTTTCCTGTGAGATTTGACCGTGGTTTCTTATGACTGGAGTCGTTTCGGCAACTTTGATTCCAAAAACATTACATGCTGACAATACGGCGTCGGCAACTTCTACTATTTCGAAGACCCTTCCTCCACCTATCCGACTCGAGCTGTGAGACCCCGTCCCCAACCATATTTTTCTAAATATGCCACATACAACTTGTTTCATATTTAAATCATCATGCTTGCATATATATTATGGTTGTTTGGGGGCATTATGCCAATTCGCGTCATAATTAAATATGGAGCCATATGCGGGCGAATCTAGTCTAATATTGGTCCCATTTAAATTTGTGTAGCGAATCGGTGCTATCTTTTGTCTTGTTAATGCAACATTTAAATTGGGGGTATCTAAACAACATGAACTTAATAATTAATTGTCGGGACCCCGGTCCCGCTTAATATTGCCTAATTGCATTGTATCCTTGCCATGCCATACATCATACATGCATCATGCCCGATCTTTTGTCGTAGTATTAAATAGTGCATCTGGTGTTTGTGCTAGTGTTTTGCTTCTTCACGAACTAGGCCGATGAGTTGATGCGAGTGTCGACCTGATCCCCGGTGAACCTTCGGCAATGTTTTTCAGGCGAGCATTCTCCCCCTTTCTACCTATTTCACTTTTATAGTCTTTATTTCCTCCTGTTGATCTATTGCTATATGTGTTGCGATGCTCTAGTTTTCGTACCCGGGATATCCCTTGCAGCCTTATATTTCCTTGGACACATCCTATTACCTGTTGTTTGGTAGATAGTTGGACTTGCGTGTCGTAGTCGATTGCTCAAGTGCTGTTGCGTGTCGTCAAGTACCACAGTTGTTGGAGTATTGCCATATGTTTAATGTTGAAGATGATCATGGCTTTAATTATCGTTTAATAACTAAAATTGAAGTAGGTAAATGCAGAGGCACCGGTGGGTAATAGACAATATTTGGTTTTTAACCGCTCACTGGTGTCCCGTAGGACCCCGAGTTCTTGACACATGTTCCGAGATCGAGCGCGCTAACCACAGGTGGGGTGTGTGGGCACCCCCATCGATTAGTACCTGATTTCAAAGTACTGTACCGGGGGCCACAAAGTAGTTTGGGGCTTTATTACTATCCTGTACTTATGCCATGTTTTACGATTGCGCGTGGAGCGCCTGTACTGTTTTGGAACCAATGTGGAATGTTTTCGCGGTATCAACAAGCCCAGTCACACTTTCGGGTTCCCAGTCGTTTACAGCCATTGTCACAAACCCTGGGTCCGTCTCGGAGACCGGCCGACTTCGTTACGGGTAGCTTAGTGGGGTGGCCCCCATGTGCTTGCTTTGGGTCTGGGAAACGTCTTGTCCGAAACCCCGTCGACATACCGTTGGGTGTATGTTTTGTGATCTTGTACCTACCTGATCTGACAACAAGGGTGTAGGTGCGTGTGGAAACTTTGGTGCACCCCTGCAGGGTTAAATCTTTTCGAGAAGCCGTGTCCGCGGTTATGGACGACTTGGAGCACAGTTCTCGATCATAGACAACTATAACTAAAGTTTACTGTTATAATTTGACTTGTATCCGATATGACTAGTAATCAGCTTCACTACAACGGAATGGATAAATAAAAGTACCAACAACTGCTGGGTTTGGGATATCTCATGCTAATTGTATCTGACTAGTAAGTGTTGCAACTACAACGGAATGGTTAACTAAAAGTGCTCACTGCTTATTATATCAGGATGACTATCTATACCTGACTAGTAATTGCTGCAACGATAACGGAACAAATAAAACTGCCAACTGTGTGAGTTCCTCGGTTGACTTCCTCGTTTGGTCTCGAGGGGGAAATACCAGGATGGGTATGTTTGGTGGTAGTATCAGGCTGGTTTCGAATAGGTCTTTCTTATCTCTCTCTGATAGCCGACAGTTGTATCGAGTCTCTATAGGTTGTTTAGTGCATGCCGCGCTGCCGCTTCAGTCCATCATACCTATGTAGGCGAGGACCGCCAAATTCTAGTCTCGCCGTGTACTGGCCTCAGTACTGACCGCTCTCTTTTTCCTTTGCCCTTTGTCGGCACCCCTTTTGTTAAGCCGGTTTTGAGATCGACGTCGTTAGCAGGGTTACCCTTCCGGCTTGGCCTGGGCAGGGTTATGGACGCCATTGGTTATTCTTCAGGGCTCTTAGCTCAATTTGCATCTTATCCGTACTCGGACGCTGTATTGTTTTCAAGGTGATTTGGATCTTTGTACTGTAAATCTGTATTCTTGACTCTTTGAGCCGTTGTTGTATATATATGTTTTGTGGGTTCCATCGAGGACTATTGTGTAATGATATTACTTCGTTTTCCACCCGCACGCAAGTGCCTGGTGGGCACCTTTGAATCGTTTCTATGTGGGTTTGGCGGGAAGCGCTGAAACTTGCATAGGGCCGATTCCGAGAGTGTTACAGAGACTCTCGAGGAGTACTCTTGTCGTGATCTTTTTGGTTCCATTAAAGAACATCTACCATGGCATGTGGTAGGGGAAGTCCTTTATTGTCACAATTTAATCGTGACAAAGACCACAAGCTTGAGGGCTAGAATTGTAATACTAGCCATCCTGAGGTAATGTGTGAACATTAACCACAAAGGTCAAAGGGATGGAGCTTGGGTTAAAGGTCAGCTTCATGTACAAGATTCACAACACCGGAATCCAACACAATCATGGATCTTAAGTTCAAGTCCAAGGGTTAAAACCCAAAGAAAGAAGTAACTACTACTTGAGTGACACAACGTACACTGCAAGGTAGTAATCACGAGGTAGCTTCCCAAAGAAGACACAACTTCTGAAGTACCCGAACAAGTGAAAAGGAGGCACACGAGGCGAAAGGAAACCTCGAAGCCTAGAACAGAATATTGTGGAACCAACAATATAATATTGTGGTTCCAAAAGATAGAGAGATCATGATAGAAAGGAATCTCTCATGAGAGCAAGAGCAAAGGGAACAAGGAATTCACAACACACACAACTCTAGAGAACTCAACACTAGGTCAACTGGCTTAGAAACAACATGCCAAGAAGGCACCTAAGTTTTGAAAGACTAGAGAAGATATCAAAACTTTTTCGAAATCAACACCAGATAAGATAACCCAGAGTTAGAGCGAAACTGGATAAGGAGTAAAAGAAGCATACTAGAGTTTTCGCAAATAATTTTCATATTTTAAAATAGTTTTCACAAACACTAGACTCAACATCGACCAATAGCAAGGTTTTCCTACGGTCGGTACTGCTCTGATACCAAGAACTGTGACACCCCCGGGATCAGGGCTAAACAAATCCCAGACCTCCGTCTGACATAAGCTTAACCTTGAGCTCGAGAATATCCAGTGAAGAATTGATAACACAGCAGTGACCCTACGACACAAAATTTATTACAGCAAGCTCATAACTGAGCAGAGAACCAAATTATTACAGGCAGAGGTCACTGACCACAAACATCAAACAACGGAAGGCAAATTATGCTATTAAGTATAGAAAACTTAACAAATGGCCTAAGAGGCCTGAAGCATAACGATGACGTCCCAGCCCATAGTTTCCAGGCTGCCGGCCGGGAACCCCAAGCTACTCGTCGATGTTGATGTAGTACGGAACTCGTCTTCAGGTGAACACTTACTCTACCAAAAGTATCAACAAAGCAAGGGTGAGTACAGGGTGTACTCCGCAAGACTTATGGCCGGTGGAGTTGTTTTGCATAAAGCCATCTTTGTTTAAAAAACGAGAGAGGGAAGAAGATCGTCTAATCAGAATTTTTTAAAAGGGGATAAGAGAGCGACGTCTCCGAAATATTGATCATCATCTTCTGATATCCACCAAGTCATCATCATCTACCTACTAGGATCGCCCCCTCGTACCCATGAGGAAGCATCCTTAAGCGCACGTTGATCTACCAAGTTTTAAGATTAGGTTCAAGTTCTCTATGATCTTAGAATCTGGTCACCAAGCGTTCATAACCGTGAACACGGCTTTTCGAAAATATTATTACCCTGTAGGGGTGTACAACTTTACCCACACGTACTAAACTTCTCTTAATGCCACAATGATTAGCCCTCTTCCTTGGAAGGCCGACAGAGGGTGGTTAGACACGACCTTTACCTTGCTTTCGCCGAGACCATGAGTCACGCAATAAGTATGATTCCGCCGTAACGGGTCAATTCCCGAAGCCGGTACTTAAAGATATGAGGCGAGGTTGGTTAACAGGGGCTCCATCGACCCCAAGCAACCCAGTCCACGCTTACCTACTTGTTATGAATGCACCAACTTCACCTGGCAAATCTTTCAAAAGATTTTCTATGCATATGCTGAATGGAACGCTCGAACTATGTGACTCATGGAATCTACTAGGCAAGTTAGTCAGTCATGAGGTTGTCCAGGCCCCGTGTGGTTGCACGCTCGTCTTAGTTCCAAAGGCAAGAACTCAGGTCCTGGTGGTGGCGAGCATGGGACTAGAAAAACCACATCCCACCGTGGCCTCCCATACAATCCTTAGCATGTTTAATCTCATATATCATTTGATCTCATCTCATCACGTTCTCCTGCATTACTAGATTCTCTGCATCTGATACATCATCTGGATGGACCAGACTCAATAGCTATGCATGGCTAAGCAGACACGAATAAGAGCTCTAGCAGTGCACACAAGCCAAACCTAGTTATGCTAGGAGTAGTGGATCAGGTAATATAAGCTCAAAAGGGAGTAATGCAATAGATAGGATACTCTATCTATCGATAAAATACCATAGTAGAATCGTCTGCATTATGGAAGAATTGAAATGCTTTCGAAATCGTAGGATTATATCATGGTGGGGCTATGCTTGCCTTTGCCAGTTGATGACAGATAAGCAGATCTTCAAAAGCCTTCATCTTGACTTGATTATTGTTGGTCAAGTATTATTCGTCGATCTTCGATCTTCGATGGTGTTGTCCTCGGGCTTCGATCTCGATCTCGATATCGTATCCTACCGCGAAGAACCAAACACCGGAAAGAGAGGGGGAACAATCAATAATGGCATCGATGCAATGCTCAAGCAAGTATGATGATATGACAAGTTAATTTGTATCTAAATGTAACCCTAAAGCATGCTCGACAACTTAATTGGGGTTCCGAGTGTGAAAACCCTAACTCGGGAAAACTTCGGAGTATATGAGAGGGGTGCATTTGTTCTTCTAATTAAACTTGACATGAAAGTTGATAAACAATGCATGATTATAGCTTAAAGATGTAGGTTTCATTTTTCTGAACATTTTGATATATTATTCATATTTTTCTGACTTATAAATAATTAGATATTGATTTTACAAGTTTATAACATTTTCTAAAATTATTAAACAAGTTAATTAAACTTTTTACACCGAGGCTTTACCCATCCGCAGTGACTGACAGAGGGGCCCCAGGGCCACCTCAGCTGCCACACGGGCAGCCAATGGTCAGCACATGGCATGGGTGTTTTCTCACCGGGACATACGCTACCCCCAGTCACTGACGACTGGGTCCCACGGGATATTTATTATTTCCAGAAAAAATTAAAGAAACATTTAATAAAATGAAAAGGGGGTTTATGACATGGGCATGACGTCATCCGGGGATTGATCTTCAGACGATGGATCGATTCGTCGATCGGGAGGGAGCGGGCGAGCGAGGAGGGTCTTGCTCAACTCAGCGCATCACGCTGAGCCATCTAGTGGTGGCGCCGCCAATGTTTGGCCACCGGACCATGGTCGACGACGACCTCCTGCGGCGGCAGATGGTGACTCACGTGGGGAGGCAGCACAGAGCAAGAGGGCGATAGGGAAGAGGATTCCAAGAACAGGTGGCTCACCGAGAGCTTGATGGTGTGGCTGAAAAGGGCTGGGGTGGCCGAAATCGATGGTGACGGCAGCGGTCATAGTCGGGGACGGAGGTACCGATTCCGTCGATTGAGGTCGCTTCGGCTAGCTCTGCTTGGCAGGAAGAATGAGTCCACCATGGCGAACTCATCAGTAGCCAGGGATCGGACTAGGGCGGTCGGGAACGACGGAGATCTCATGGCCCGAGGGCTAGGGTTCGGACTGGAGAAGAAATTGGGGAAGAGGGAGAGGATAAGGCTCGTCCGGCAGCGGCAACGGGTTTTATAGAATTCGACGACGTCGGTAGCGTGCATCTCCTTGCAGCGGGAATCACGGCGAGGCGGGGACGGCGCCGACGTCGACACGTAGATGCTCACCTCACCGGCGTCCTTCTGTCGACGAAGAAGAAAGGAAGAAAAAGAACGAAGAGGTACGGGCCGGGGATGGGCTGGATTGGGCTGCGGCTGGGCCTCTGCGACGCGAGTGAGCGACACGGAGGAGAGGAGAGGGAATGGGCCGGCCTGGCTGCGGCCTGAAATGGCTTGCTGGCTCTATTTTTTATCAAAATCTTTTTCTTTTCTGTTTTCACCTTTCCTTTTTTATTTTCAATTCAAATTTGTTTTAAGTATTTCAAAAATACCAAAGGGGTTTATAAAATATTTAAGATACTGTGGGACCCTTTGATACTGTTTGGGATCCAAACATTTTGGTAACTTTTGAAATTCAAAAATCATTTGAATGCTTTTCAAATAGAGAAAGAGAGTAGGGTTTAGGGTTTGGCATTATTTTCTTTAATGCAATTTTTAAGGCATGATACTCATGATGCACAAAATAAAATCCTAATATATAATTATCTAAAAGTGGGGTGTTACATTGATCACAACCCTCATTAGTCATCACCATAAATTTCATTTCATCATGTACAACTAAACAGAGGGAGGAACCCTAGAACAGGATATGAACCCTAATTAGGGATACACGACGGAGACACACATCATAACTCAGGAGGGGCAGAGGACAGCAATCACAAGGGGGAGATCAAAATCAAACTCACCAAAGGTCCTCGTTGTAGTATAGAAGAGGAAGCAGAGGGGCCTACATACACTGCGACACGGGGAGCACCCCAAGGGGTGATGCAACCCGCACCGAGCCAAGGCGGCGGCCACATCAGCGTTTGAGGACGAGCAGCACCACCACTATAACACACGAACCCCCATGGCACCACTGGGACAATGGCGATGGCATCACCAGCGCCACTCCAAACCCTAGGGTTCGGGACGGAGCCAGTCTGGCCACACAAGAGCCCCAAATCCAAATCGGATTGTACTAGATGATGGATCAGGGTCGACAACTACACCATGCACCACGACGGCGGCCAGAGAGAACCACGGCGGAGGGAATCACACGACGGCGGTGTCGGCGACCACGGGGTCGAGGAGGAGAAGTGGTGAGAACGAGAGAGAATGGAGGCAGAGTATTAGGCCGACTAGGCCAGTATCCCTTCGGGGAGGCCTTGGACCGGGCCAATTGGGCCAATATGGGCCCAAATAGCCCAATGGGTTGTCCCAAACCCTAAAAAGGATTTTAATTATTTAAGAAAAGACCAAAATACCCCTAGAATGCAATAAATCCTATAAAATAAAAGTCTTAAAATGCAAACAATATATTTTTAGATTCATAATAAATTAACCTATTAAATTAAATTGAGAAACTATTTTTAATAAATGAAATTTTGGTTAAATATTTTATAATATATATACTCCTTATGGAATTTTATAAAAATCAAGAAAATACATAAAAATAAATACAAATGAATTTTATCATATTTAGTCATTATAGTATTTTAGAAAAATACTAAATTAAAATTTAAAAATACCAAAGTAAAATCTTATATTTACTAATTGGAGGCACCGTAGGAGCCTTCACGTTAATCCTCACATGAAATAGTAACTAATCCGTCCGATAGAAATCATAGCTATTAACAACCATTTGATGAGTTGGTCCTGTTGTACATGAAAAAAGACTAGATATTCCTACCGGCCCTAGCAACCTCCTCGCGATACCTGCATCCTCCTTTTCGCCACGACGGAGAACGACGACAGCGACGCCACCCGTGTAGAGAAGCTCGTGGATGGTCGATAACTTCTTGAAGTGGTTCCTTTCTCTCATGGCATAACTCCGTGCCTTCCTTCTCTGTGCTAACACAAAGTTTACCAAAGAAAAAGTATCTCCATTACAGATCTGGTAGCGGCGGGTAAAATCAAGAAGCCATCGGGTTTCCTGCCTACAACAGCCTCAAGGTGGAGAAGCTGTTAAATATAACTTTGTAATGGATCTAGTCTAGATCTATCAGTAGCACTGCACTTTACCTTTCTAGATCGAAACAGAGAGAGAGAGAGAGAGAGAGAGAGAGAACCGAGATGAGAACTACCTGCTCCCTGGCTCGACAGACATGAGCCAGAGGGGATGCCCGAGCTGGTGCCGGAGCTGGAGCCTCCGTCATTGGCCATGGGTGGTAAAGGGGTTTGAGTGTGTCGGCAGTGGAGCTTCCCGTCGGCGCAGTGCTAGCCTAGATCGGGTAGGGCTTGTAAGTGGGGCGGCTAGGGCACGACTAACCTCGTGAGGCGTGCTGCCGGCCCCCCACCTCTTTATATAGCGCTGGCGACAGGGGCCCACCAACCAGACAGGGTTGGAACGCCCCCGATCAGGGCGCGGATAGGGGCGTGCTGAGTCGTTGGGCCCAGTCACGTTGAGATCTATCTAACATTCTCCCCCTAGATCTCGACTTTACTTTTAACTTTGTTCTTTACTTATTCCATCACAGAATGATACATAGAGCATGTTTCATCGTCTCAGCTCAATTGCCGATGGAATCAGACAGCCACTATATACCTTCATGTTTTGAAAAAAATCCTGTTACTTTTGGGCCTCTGTAGTCCAGGAATCATAGGCTTCCCGTTAAACCCATGCCGGCTATGTGTTCCTTGAACACATTGGGTGGTAAGCCTTTTGTTAGCGGATCCGCAAGCATATCCTTTGTCCTTATATGCTCGAGTCTTATAGTTTGATCCTGGACTTTGTCCTTCACAACATAATACTTTATATCTATAGACTTTGTAGCATTACTCGACTTGTTGTGAGCATAGAATACTGCGGGCTCGTTGTCACAGTATATCTTTAGTGGCCTGCTAATGCAGTCAACCACTTTCAAGTCGGGTAAGAATTTCTTTAACCATAACGCCTGTCACATGGCCTCATAACATGCTAAAAATTCTGCATACATCGTAGATGATGCAACTATCGACTGTTTGGCTCTTCTCCACGAAATATCACCTCCTGCGAGAGTAAAGACATACCCTGTCGTGGACTTTCGGTCGTCTTTATCTCCCGCAAAATCCGCATCTGAATACCCTTTTATCTCTAGGGAATCGGATCTTCTATATGTAAGCATGAGGCCTTTTGTGCCTTGCACATAACGCAAAGCTTTCTTTACCATCTTCCAGTTCTCTATGCCTGGATTCTCTTGATATCTACCGAGTACCCCGGTGATAAATGCTAAGTCAGGGAGAGTGCACACTTGTGCATACTGTAAGCTTCCAACAGCCGAAGCATATGGTACTGACTTCATTTGATCGATCTCATATTGATTCTTTGGACATTGGGATTTCCCAAAACTATCGCCCTTGACTATGGGAGCAGGTGTTGAATTACTCGCATGCATATTGTATTTCTTCAAAATCTTTTCACAATACGCTTTCTGCGACAGTCCTAACACTCCATTCTTTCTATCTCGGTGAATTTCTATGCCCAAAACATAAGAAGCTTCACCAAGGTCTTTCATGTCAAAATTTGATGACAAGAACTTCTTTGTCTCTAGTAGTAGACTAACATCACTGCTGGCAAGCAGAATGTCATCCACATACAGAATTAGGAAAATATATTTCCCACTTTTGAACTTTGCATAAATGCAGTTGTCCTCAACATTTTCCTTGAATCCAAATCTTTTAATGGTATCATTAAACTTTAAATACCACTGCCTAGAGGCTTCCTTTAACCCATAAATGGATTTCTTTAGGCGGCATCCCATATGTTCCTTCCCCTCCATGAAAAAACCCTTGGGTTGTTTCATGTAAACATTTTCTTCTAAATCTCCATTTAGAAATGCCGTCTTAACATCCATTTCATGCAACTCTAAATCAAAATGTGCAACTAGTGCCATGATGATTCTGAAGGAGTCCTTACATGAGACCAGAGAAAAAGTCTCATTGTAATCTACGCCTTCTCTTTGCGTAAAGCCTTTTGCCACAAGTCTAGCTTTGTACTTTTCTACATTCCCATTGGAGTCATACTTTGTTTTGTAGACCCATTTGCATCCTACTGTTTTGGCTCCTTTAGGAATTTCCTCTAAGTCCCAAACATTGTTGGAACTCACTGATTTCATTTCATCTTCCATTGCCTCCACCCACTTGGCTGAGTGAGGGGTACTCATGGCTTCTTCACATGAGGTAGGATCGGCCTCCATATGAACTACGTTGTAGACTTTGTAAATTTCTTTGGAAATGGCTGGTCTTCGTTCTCTTTTAGACATTCTGAGTTCATCAGACTCTTGCTCATTTCTTGCCTCGGGTTCAGGCACATTTACAGTAGGTGGCTGTTCTGGCTCCCTTTCGTTCTCAACAGTGGGTTTAGGTGGCTCCTGATGGACAGGTTCTGAACTTTCGCCCATTGTTGTCACGTGTGGAGTCACAACAGGTGCCGGCACCACAACCTCAGGGGTTGTAGATGGTGGCACAACAGGTAGCGAGAAAAATGGCTCCTGAGTCATCGGATTAGGTGCATGCACCCTCTTCTCCTCAAGATCAATTTTCCTAGCTACCATGCCCCCCCCTCATCAATTCGTCCTCCAAGAAGACTGCATGTCTCGTTTCTACAAACTTTGTGTATCTGTCGGGACAGTAGAAACGATAGCCTTTTGACTTATCTGGATAGCCAATAAAGTGGCAAGATACTGTTTTGGGGTCTAACTTTGCAATGTTTGGATTGAAAACTTTTGCCTCAGCTGGGCTCCCCCAGACCCTCAAGTGGTGCAGAGAGGGGACTTTACCTGTCCACAATTCATACGGTGTTTTGGGCACCGACTTACTTGGTACTCTGTTGAGAATGTGAATGGCGGTTTTAAGCGCCTCCATCCACAAACCCAATGGGAGGGTGGAGTAGCTCATCATGCTGCGCACCATATCCATAAGGGTACGGTTGCACCTTTCAGCTACTCCGTTTTGCTGAGGTTCGCCCGACATAGAATACTGGGCGACTATTCCATTTTCTTGCAGGAACCTTGCAAAGGGTCCTGGTACTTGACCATATGGAGTATGCCGACCGTAGTACCCCCCCCCCCCCCACGATCGGACCGAACTATCTTAATTATTTTATCATGTTGATTTTCTACTTCAGCTTTGAAAATTTTAAATTTATCCAATGCTTTAGATCTTTCTTTAATTGGATAAATATAACCATACCGGGAGTGATCATCCGTGAATGTTATGAATGAATCATAGCCATCCACACTTTTCACCAGAAACGGTCCACAGATATCCATGCGGATTATTTCTAGTGTATCTATTCTTCGGTTTGCACCCTTTTTAATTTGTTTGACATACTTTCCTTTAATGCAATCTATGCATTGTTCTATGTCAGAGAACTCTAACGGAGGAAGAATGTCATTTTTAACGAGGCTTTCTATTCTTCCCCTCGAAATATGGCCTAGTCTGCAGTTCCATAACTTCGATGAGTCAAGAGTTCGCTTTCTTTTCTTTTGTTCTTTGTTCGACAAGGGAACTTTTTCATTCACATCACACACAGAAAATACTATATCATGCAAAGATAATAAATATAACTTATCATGTAAGGTAGCAACACCTACACAAATATCTTTTAACCAAATGGCACATTTGCCATTTCCAAAATAACACTCATAAGAATCTTTGTCCAAGCACGAAACACTTATTAAATTTCTATGAATTGAGGGAACAAAAAGAACATCCTTGAGCAAAAGAGAAGAGCCATCAGCCAGCTCCAGAGGGACGTCACCAACGGCCTCCACTTCTGCTTCAATCCCATTCGCCACTTCAATGGGTCTTTATCTTTTTGGCAAAATCCTTGTCGAATGGAACCCCTGTAAAGAGTTGGCAACATGAACAGTTGCACCAGAATCAACCCACCAAGTAGATCTAGAAAACTTTTCATATAGAGATTCATTAACAAAAGAAACTATATCTTTACCATTTTTGGCCATGATGTACTTCAGCCAAACTGGACAGTCCTTCTTGTAGTGGCCAGTCTTTTTACTGTGATGGCACTGGTCGTTTTCCCCAGGGGTGGACTGCTGGTGCTGGTACTGGTGCTGCATTGGGCCCTTGCCATGTGGCTTGGAGGGTGAGCCACCATGGTTACCGTTTGTGAAGCTTATCTTCCTATTGTCCTTCACGAAGTTCAAGGAACCACCGTGAAGGGCCTTCAGCCTTTCCTCCTCTTGGGAGCACATCCCAATGGTCTTTTCTATGTCCCACTTTTCAGGGGACATTTTATAGTTTATTACAAAATTCTCGAATGGCTGTGGAAGAGAGGCCATCACTAGGTGCACCAAAAGTGCAGGCTTTAGCTCGAGGTCCTCATCCATGGGCTTCAGCTTCGCTCTCATGTTTGACATCCTCAAGATGTGCTCCCAGTCACCAGCTGCTTTAACAGCTGGGTCGCATACATCTTTGAAGAGCCACTAAACTGGCTCTTTATCTTGGCAAGGTATTCGCCCTCGGAGGCACACTCTCCAATTGAGCCCACTATGGCGTTCTCAATTGTGTTCTTTACGAAGGCCAAACATTTCTTGTTGGCGTTCACCCATTTTTGATTATCAATCGAGTAGGCCAGCTCCAATGGAGCATGGTCCCTCTTCCTTTTCTCAAACGCAGCACTTTCCTCAGCATCTCCCCTGATAGGGTCAGCAGGCTTGACTGGTTGCTTGGTGTCAACCACCCAATCCACTTCGGCGCATACAAACGCCAAATCAACCTTCTTCCTCCATTCGGAGTAGTTGTCCCCCCTTAGCAGCGGGATGTCCTTCAAACAACTCATGAGGTTGAGACCTCCTGAAAATCACAAAAGATGTGAGATCACCAAAGAAAAAAACTGTATGCATTAATTCAACGTTGGTATAAATTATGCATGCAATTGTTTGTGCTATTTAAAATTACATCACCGTTGGGTAGAAATAAAGTTAAATGCACCTTTTAATAATCAATGGAAAAGATTATGATCATGTTTATTAACAACGTTGGTCAATTAATAACATGGGACACAATCATCTTTAATCACTTTATCACATCTTTATAACAAAATTTAAACAACTTTTATGAATGCACCAACTTCATCGACCCCAAGCAACCCGGTCCACGCTTACCTACCTATTATGAATGCACCAACTTCACCTGGTAAATCTTTCAAAAGATTTTCTATGCATATGCCGAATGGAACGCTCGAACTATGTGACTCATGGAATCTACTAGGCAAGTTAGTCAGTCATGAGGTTGTCCAGGCCCCGTGTGGTTGCACGCTCGTCTTAGTTCCAAAGGCAAGAACTGAGGTCCTAGTGGTGGCGAGCATGGGACTAGAAAAACCACATCCCACCGTGGCCTCCCATACAATCCTTAGCATGTTTAATCTCATATATCATTTGATCTCATCTCATCACGTTCTCCTGTCATACTAGATTCTCTGCATATGATACATCATCTGGATGGACCAGACTCAATAGCTATGCATGGCTAAGCAGACACGAATAAGAGCTCTAGCAGTGCACACAAGCCAAACCTAGTTATGCTAGGAGTAGTGGATCAGGTAATATAAGCTCAAAAGGGAGTAATGCAATAGATAGGATACTCTATCTATCAATAAAAGACCACAGTAGAATCGTATGCATTATGGAAGAATTGAAATGCTTTCGAAATCGTAGGATTATATCATGGTGGGGCTATGCTTGCCTTTGCCAGTTGATGATAGATAAGCAGATCTTCAAAAGCCTTCATCTTGACTTGATTATTCTTGGTCAAGTATTATTTGTCGATCTTCGATCTTCGATGGTGTTGTCCTCGGGCTTCGATCTCGATCTCGATATCGTATCCTACCGCGAAGAACCAAACACCGGAAAGAGAGGGGGAACAATCAATAATGGCATCGATGCAATGCTCAAGCAAGTATGATGATATGACAAGTTAATTTGTATCTAAATGTAACCCTAAAGCATGCTCGACAACTTAATCGGGGTTCCGAGGGTGAAAAACCTAACTCAGGAAAACTTCGGAGTATATGAGAGGGGTGCATTTGTTCTTCTAATTAAACTTGTCATGAAAGTTGATAAACAATGAATGATTATAGCTTAAAGAGGTAGGTTTCATTTTTCTGAATATTTTGATATATTATTCATATTTTTCTGACTTATAAATAATTAGATATTGATTTTGCAAGTTTATAACATTTTCTAAAATTATTAAACAAGTTAATTAAACTTTTTACACCGAGGCTTTACCTAGCCGCAGTGACTGACAGAGGGGCCCCAGGGCCACCTCAGCTGTCACACGGGCAGCCAACGGTCAGCATAGGGCATGGATGTTTTCTCACCGGGACAGGCGCTACCCCTAGTCACTGACGACTGGGTCCCACAGGATATTTATAATTTCCAGAAAAAAATTAAAGAAACATTTAATAAAATGAAAAGGGGGTTTATGACATGGGCATGACGTCATCCGGGGATTGATCTTCAGACGATGGATCGATTCGTCGATCGGGAGGGAGCGGGCGAGCGAGGAGGGTCTTGCTCAACTCAGCGCATCACGCTGAGCCATCCAGTGGTGGCGCCGCCAATGTTTGGCCACCGGACCATGGTCGACGACGACCTCCTGCGGCGGCAGATGGTGACTCACGTCGGGAGGCAGCACAGAGCAAGAGGGCGATAGGGAAGAGGATTCCGAGAACAGGTGGCTCACCGAGAGCTTGATGGTGTGGCCGAAAAGGGCTGGGGAGGCCGAAATCGATGGTAACGGCGGCGGTCAGAGTCGGGGACGGAGGTACCGATTTCGTCGATTGAGGTCGCTTCGGCTTGCTCTGCTTGGCAGGAAGAACGAGTCCACCATGGAGAACTCATCGGTAGCCAGGGATCGGACTAGGGCGGTCGGGAACGGTGGAGATCATCATGGCCCGAGGGCTAGGGTTCGGACTGGAGAAGAAATTGGGGAAGAGGGAGAGGATAAGGCTCGTCCGGCAGCGGCAACGGGTTTTATAGACTTCCACGACGTCGGTACCGTGCATCTCCTTGCAGCGGGAATCACGGCGAGGCGGGGACGGCGCCGGCGTCGACACGTAGATGCCCACCTCGCCGGCGTCCTTCTGTCGACGAAGAAGAAAGGAAGAGAAAGAACGAAGAGGTACGGGCTGGGGATGGGCTGGATTGGGCTACGGCTGGGCCTCTGCGGCGCGAGTGAGCGACAGGGAGGAGAGGAGAGGGAATGGGCCGGCCTGGCTGCGGCCTGAAATGGCTTGCTGGCTCTATTTTTTATCAAAATCTTTTTCTTTTCTGTTTTCACTTTTCCTTTTTTATTTTCAATTCAAATTTGTTTTAAGTATTTCAAAAATACCAAATGGGTTTATAAAATATTTAAGATACTGTGGGACCCTTTGATACTGTTTGGGATCCAAACATTTTGGTAACTTTTTAAATTCCAAAATCATTTGAATGCTTTTCAAATAGAGAAAGAGAGTAGGGTTTAGGGTTTGGCATTATTTTCTTTAATGCAATTTTTAAGGCATGATACTCATGATGCACAAAACAAAACCCTAATATATAATTATCTAAAAGTGGGTTGTTACATTGATCACAACCCTCATTAGTCATCACCATAAATTTCATTTCATCATGTACAACTAAACAGAGGGAGGAACCCTAGAACAGGATATGAACCCTAATTAGGGATATACGACAGAGACACACATCATAACTCAGGAGGGGCAGATGACAACAATCACAAGGGGGAGATCGAAATCAAACTCACCAAAGGTCCTCGTTGTAGTATAGAAGAGGAAGCAGAGGGGCCTACAGACACGGCCACACGGGGAGCACCCCAAGGCGTGCTGCAACCCACACCGAGCCGAGGCGGCGGCCACATCAGCGTTTGAGGACGAGCAACACCACCACTATAACACAAGAACCCCCACGGCACCACTGGGACAATGGCGATGGCATCACCAGCGCCACTCCAAACCCTAGGGTTCGGGACGGAGCCAGTCTGGCCACACAAGAGCCCCAAATCCAAATCGGATTGGACTAGATGATGGATCAGGGTCGACAACTACACCATGCACCACGACGGCGGCCAGAGAGAACCACGGCGGAGGGAATCACACAACGGCGGTGTCGGCGACCACGGGGTCGAGGAGGAGAAGTGGTGAGAACGAGAGAGAATGGAGGCAGAGTATTAGGCCGACTAGGCCAGTATCCCTTCGGGGAGGCCTTTGACCAGGCCAATTGGACCAATATGGGCCCAAATAGCCAATGGGTTGTCCCAAACCCTAAAAAGGATTTTAATTATTTAAGAAAAGACCAAAATACCCCTAGAATTCAATAAATCCTATAAAATAAAAGTCTTAAAATGCAAACAATATATTTTTAGATTCATAATAAATTAACCTATTAAATTAAATTGAGAAACTATTTTTAATTAATGAAATTTTGGTTAAAGATTTTATAATATATATACTCCTTATGGAATTTTATAAAAATCAAGAAAATACATAAAAATAAATACAAATGAATTTTATCATATTTAGTCATTATAGTATTTTAGAAAAATAAATACTAAATTAAAATTTAAAAATACCAAAGTAAAATCTTATATTTACTAATTGGAGGCGCCGTACGAGCCTTCACGTTAATCCTCACGTGAAATAGTAACTAATCCGTCCGATAGAAATCATAGCTATTAACAACCGTTTGATGAGTTGGTCCTGTTGTACATGAAAAAAGACTAGATATTCCTACCGGCCCTAGCAACGTCCTCGCGATACCTGCATCCTCCTTTTCGCCGCGACGGAGAACGACGACAGCGGCGCCACCCGTGTAGAGAAGCTCGTGGATGGTCGATAACTTCTTGAAGTGGTTCCTTTCTCTCATGGCATAACTCCGTGCCTTCCTTCTCTGTGCTAACACAAAGTTTACCAAAGAAAAAGTATCTCCATTACAGATCTGGTAGCGGCGGGTAAAATCAAGAAGCCATCGGGTTTCCTGCCTGCAACAGCCTCAAGGTGGAGAAGCCTCTCCTATGCCTCCCGTTGCTGCTGGCCTATTCCGTACGTGTCTTGCATAGTTGCATTGATTTAGGCAAAGTAAAATTTTCAGGTAATATGGACATTGATTCATAGCATTGCCGGAGGCTTCCACCCGTCGACAATGGCGGATGGACGAAATTTCAATGCGGGAGACATCGGGACAAGGCATTGATTCATATTGTACTGTGCCACCCTTTCCAGGTTTCGATTTGATGTAAAAACGATGCATTATTTCTACTTACTAGGTGCCTGTGCTCATCGTTGTTTAGTCTATCTGACTATAAAAGGTCTTTTCAGCGTGGCATCAGATTTTCCATGTTGCAAGTTCATTCATACCAAAACCTAAGCCTCGAAAATTGATTAGCAAATGTGATTATTTCTGTATGATGATTGGTTGTTACAAACTACAACTACTTCTAACCTGCAAATTACACGAGTGCTTGCTTAATTAGCATTGATATTATCCCTCCACGGCGCCGTGTATTACAAAGGAATTTCTTAGGTTTGCTTAATCTCACCAGGGTGGGATCGGAGACAGGTTACTTCAAAGGAGTTCTTTGTGTAGTACTGATAGCCGATGGCTTCTACAAACTAATAAGGTGATGTGCACCCACGTTAAAGCATGTGATTTATGTAATCAATTAACCTTGCAATATATTACTATAATATATAAGTTTAACTTAAGTTATTCAGTACAACTGTTGTTCCTAGGTTCATCTTATGTGCAAATCACAGAAAAATATTACTAGCTGCACAAACTAAAAAAAATATGGTAATATAAAAAATGTGTTTTTTTTTTGAAAAAACATCATGCATGGAATACATATATTAGTTTACCTAATTTGTATGTAAGAAGGAGGAACTCAGTTGTATGTAGTTTATTTCAGTACACTGCAGGGCGTCCTACCATCGCTAGGGTCGGCTTGATTTCCGAGTTTAGAAAATCCATCAGGTATGCTTTACAACATCTATTCCAACATATGCATGGACATCGATCGTGAGCCTAACTTGATATTTTTCATTTTGATGAATCATAAATATACACAGGTGTTTCAGAGCATCCATGGGTGGAATATATGCAGACGGTGGCTGGACATGGCGTGCAACCTCGACTAAATGTTGTTGGAAGAAGTAGAACCACGCAGTAGTCATGGTAGAGGTTACATAAAAGAAGAAAAAGATTGCTACATGCACATGTGTTTTCAGAGCATCCATGGGTGGATATGCTGTCCATGGCTGGACATGGACTACAAGTATGCAACCTCGACTACCAGTTGTAGGAAGAAGCAGAACCATGCAGGTAGAAAAAAGAAGATCGCTACATGCACATGGTTTTACAGACATCTCCTTTCTTCCGTTCATTAATTTTTACTAAGCTACGATACATCATATCTTGCATGTGTGATCTCAGAAAGTATCTGTTCAAAAAAGTACCATGTCTTAGAGAACTGCATACAACTACACCAGGGGATTTACTACAATTCTTAAGTCTGTGTGGACAAATGGCATCGTAGTTTCTTTTATCCATATTGTGCTTGCTCGATCCTTAAATCAAGGCATGTTGGCTGTTGTACCGCATGCAGCTTGCAACCAACTCAAGTAGAAAACTGGGTCTATTCATTAAATTTCGATAACATTTTTTACGGTATCCTGGGCCCTGTCCTTGTATGCACGATAAATTTGACAGCATAAACGGTTTGTCATTCATACATAAGGGTATTTCTGTTGTTGCATGGTCTCTCTACTTAAAAATTAGTCCTAATAAATTAAGTAAGCTCTAACAATTACAATATTATATGTATAGTCCGTCTACTTGAGAAGTTAGTGTTGATCACTTAAGGAAGCTCTTATCGATATTTTTTCCAACAATAGAAATTTTGACATTAGCAAAAAATATATCAAGAAAATTTGCTAGACGGAATATGCAAGCATCTTTCTAAATTATAATTTTGTTGAAGTAGTATATTATTTTCGTCCATAAACAGATGACGACCTAGAAAATTTGCAGTTGGTATTCGGAAATTAGTACTATTTTATTAAAAAATATGATAAATATTTCACAATATTAAAGTTATTTAATATGTTAACATATTCAGATAAAAATTAACGGTCAACATCGCATAGAGGGGTCTCTACCCAGCTATCATGTTATGTGTGTCTTAGAGTGACAGTAAACAAATCATTCTAATTAATGAAGTCAAATCGATTTGAAACTAGTTGATACCCCGCGCGTTGCTGCGGAAATTTGTAACTGAAATTTTGTCCCACTCGTAGTACCACAAAGATTAATCAAAAGTTCTAAATCAATGAGAAGATTGTGGTTTCTTTGGGCCAATGACTCCAAACTTCTGGCAGAAGCATATCTGTCGGAGTGTGCTGTAAATCAACATGAATTGATCTTGTAGTACAGCTAATGGTAATTCACATGGCAGGAGCATCTACTGGAGAGTGTGATGTATATCAGTAAGAACTTGGACAAAAAAGCGTCGGCCAAAATATTCACCATAGAGAGTACAATTTTGCATGGAGACACATTGAATTAGATATCCAAGGTTTAAACTATGAAGATGTCTTCAACTCTGTCCATGTCGTTAGCATCAATGTTGAATCTCCCTATAGTATACACATGGACCATAGAACAGAAAGACAGTCAGAACAGGCCATACCTGAAAGGAAAGTAGACCTATAAAAATCACAAAGCATATCGCATGAGCACATTTCACATACCTGCAGGGTATATGGATGTTCCATGTCTGGCTCTATGTTTATCCAGCATTATGCAGTCGCTCTATTTCAATCCAAATATAGCAATAATATCATGGTCATATTGAGTTGTAGGAGTAGATAGAATGCAAGTAGGAGAAGAAGAGCAGTGAGAAATCATACAATTGGACCACTCATTTGTTACATTACCCCATTTTATTCAGGGCGGAATGCTCACGGAAAACTTACATGAAATTAACCGGAATATCCCCATAATAGTGTTCTACAAAAAATCAAATGAAAGTAACAGAAAAAATTACCACTAAATACTAAACTAACATGAGAGAGATTGAGAGATTTGGGATTCTAGTTGGATGTAGCACGCAGATGCTATGGTAGAGGGAGAGGCAGCATATGCCGGGCTGCCATAGCTGCGCTCGCCAACTTAGATTGATATAGGCGCTGCTATAAATCTTGTCTCGATTGGTCTGTATAAACACGACAAAAGGATGCACATGGCGCAAACAGACGCTTTGCTTCCTTTGGTGTCTGCCTCTCCATATATATACGGAGACCGATGTTGAAAGACTTGAAGGCGGCCGGCTTCAGTGGGGATTTATTCATCGAGGAAGCTGAAGGAAATCACCGGAGAGGAACGGACCTGCAGTTTCATGAGTCCAACGATAAGAAGGAGAGCGCAAAAGAGCAACAATTCGTCACGTATTAAACTCTTATATTAATACTATAGTATTTTTTTTGAACTAATACTACAGTATTATTAATGCATTTTCGGAAGGCGGGCGGCTAATATAACCACCATGCAAAACAGGATTTTGTTGAAAGGTGAACAGAGGAGAACTGGAGGCACCGAAGACCGAACGTATGGTGGCAACTAAGCTGACGTAGGAGGCTGCTTTTTTCTTTTCTTCTCGAGGGTTACATAGGGGGCTGCATGGGCTGGGGAGATCGAGCAAGCAGGCTGGGTGGAGGGAACACGCCTCGGTCATTTTGTTTTTCGTGTGATACACCTGGGGCATATGATATTATGACTGGGACAAACAATTAAGGCCACATATTTGAAATCCAACGGATGTAGGTAACTGGGGTGACGTGGCTGCATGTGCTTTCAGCTTGCAAACATTAAATACATTTTAGTGGGGATGAACTTTATAGATATTATAGATATAGAAGATGAGAAAAATAAACATTGATATTAAATTTAGACACAAGAATTGGATGACACTGAGAAAAATATACATGTAAAAAAAATTAATCACCACTAATCATATGCACATGCTCATCATTCAATTGTGTTTTCCTAGAAAGCAAGTAAAAAAATATATATTTTAATAGAAAACATCAAAAAGGACTTCACATGTTTTGAAATTTTCAATATTTAAACTATTAATTTGTCATTTTTCAAAATAGCTAGCCCGTGCAGGTGCACGGGTGAATGACTAGTCTTCTTAATTAAAATGCTTATTCTTAAAAATATTTATTAAGTAAATAAATATCAGAGTTAAAATTAAATAAAAATTAGTTTTTTAGCTCCAATAACAATATATTACATTATAAAAATAATGAATATAATATTTATAAAATATTAAGGATATTCCTTAAAATGGATTTCTTAATTACCTAAAGAAATTCCAGAAAACTAAAATATTGGGTAACACACACAAAGAAAATAAATAACAAATAATGCATTACATTACTATGCATATTCATTTTTGCCTCTTTAAATATTGTCCTTATCGGGCAATAATGGTGTTTTGTACACATAGAAGCTCAAGGTCCAGTGCAAGCATCCGACTTCACTACCTTGCAATCACAAGGCAAGTTCATCACTTGCTCATGTCTTTTGAAGAGTCTTTATCAAAGTATTTATAACTTGTGTGTTATCATCTATGATTCAAGGAAATAAAATATTATTTTCTTAAATAAATAAATTGTTGATATCATCCTAAGTGATGATATGGATTAAGGGGGCAATAGAACTTAAGTTTCTATTTGCAATAAGGATAATCATATAGGAATTACAACCCATGACATCAGTGATTCTAGCACCGTATATAACGTGTTAACCATGAGATTTGGAATGGGATGGAGAAGTCAGCTGTATCCTTTTCCTTTCGTATGGAGGCAAGACGATCTTAACGTGACGTTGTGATTCCTTGTGCGGATCTAAAATATGGGTGGGCACCCTTAGGCCCCACGTTTTTGGTGTCTGGATTATCTATGAGTGGCCATCAGAGGTATAGCCGGACCTATATGGTACTTGCCAGGGGCATCACCAGCTCATAGAGTCTTTGGGAACTCATTCGGGTTTTAGCCTGCCCGAAAGGGGGCTTAACAGAGGTGAGCCAGCCCCAAAGGATCATGCAGACATGCGGGGTTGCGGAAAGGGCAGTGATTGACTTGGATCACCTACTAGACCCCACATCATGGAATTGTGGACGGGAAAGTACGCCCGGTTGTGCAACAAGGAGTTGACCTCTCATGGGTAAAGTAACTCACCTCTGCAGAGTGTAAGAACTATAACTTGTTACTCCCTGTTCCGGGAAGGAGCTACGAACACGGCAGGAAAGAAACTCCATGAAAGTTCAGGTCAACCTGTGAAGGCTGATGGGCATAGTTTTTAACAATAAAATCAATCTTTGAAGAAAGATTTACGAAAACTGCATAGTGCCAAGGACTAATAGTCCGAGGTGGTAGATAGAGCATCAAACTTCCCCCTTGCATATAATGAATTTGCTACGTAATGTTGTTACTCACCCTTTTCTTTGATCCCCTGCTTAGACTCTGAGGATCCATAAGATACCCCAATGTATGGAACTGAGAGCCAAGAGGAGGTCTGCTACGAGGATCTAGATCTATCCGATGCAGTAGAAGGGGTGGACTACGACATCGTATATGGAGGAGAGCGCGATGAGTCAGAATAATTGCCTTAGTATTATTAACCAATTGAGCCGAGCAACATGAACAATATATAATAATAAGTTGCTGAGCTCAATTCGGAGATGAAGTTGTCACTTTAAAACTTCCACTGAAACACTTTATATTTGGTTTGTAAGTTGAATCTTTTGAAGTCTTGAGCTTCTGGTATTGTAATAATAATAATGTGTGTATGTTTGTAATATGGACCCGCAATGTTTCTGTTGTACCACTCTGAGGGATGTGATATTTACGGAACGGTGTTCTGTGGATGTCATGTCAACGACTATAGTGTACTACACATGCAATGGTATGCTGGGTCACCGCAGTCATCGACCTCCCAAGCTTTGCTTCCCTGCCATCGAATGCTACCCAATCATACCAAAGCCTCCTCCCCGGTGTCCACCAGATGGGATCTAGGTCAATGAGTTCCATGTCCACCACTCCAGACCAGCTGCACGGGTGTTGTCGTTCACTGCACCGGATCTTCCTCACCGACGCTCTCGTCCACCGCGCCAGATCCGCCTCAGTGTCGCTCTCGTTCGCCGCGCCCAAGCCGACATCGACCACCCAAGATCTGCTTCCCCGACCGCCTAAGATCTACTTATCCACAACCGCATCACCCTCGGTGACCTGCAAGTCACCCACATGGTACCGACGATGCTTAGATGCCTCTCCGACCGAGGTAACCTAATCTCCAACTCCTCTTTGTTTTCTCAGCAATATAGCAGGTTAAAGCCTGTCGCAGTGAACTTCATTTTTGTAATCGTGCTAGTACATAAAATTCATTGGGCATGCATGTTCTTTGTGCTACATACAAGGTCACTAGAAATGTTTGTTTGCATTCGCTGCTCTACAAATTTCAAGTAATGCACATGTTTGTTATTTTGCCATGCACATGTTCTTAGCTACTCCTTCCAACAGTAATTGTCTTCTATTGTGTAGTTTTCGCAAAATGTAAAGTTAGTGAAAAATATTAGTGTCGATTCCCTCCTCCATAGTTACTGAATCTATCTGGTTCGTCCTGAGCTAAGTTCCTGCTATTATTTCCTCCCTAGCATCATTCTGCTATCCTATAGTACCTGTTTAAACTCATCATACTAGTTTGATAATAATTTTCTTATTGTTACCTAGATCTTTATAAGATGCAACACTGACTGTTTGTTTTTTCTTTTCATAGAGCTCAAAAGGGAACACTGAACATGTTAGTTTTGACAGCCTCTTATACAGGTTCACAAGCACGATGTCATTGTTTCCTTATCTGGTGCTAGTTCATCCTAAGCAACGATATAACTATCCTCTATTGTGTAGTTCATTCGTGGTTTGCATTTCTACTCTACAAGTTTTGGCATGATACCATTATAATTTCTGTCTCATTCATTCTTAGCTACTCCTACGAAATTAACTGCACGCCCATTGTGTAGCTCACCAAAAACTTTGAATCACTCAACGTCTCTTGCATTCTAGGATATACTACTGCTTCTATATATATTTGTTGAAATGACCTGGCTAGTTTATATTTGCTGAAATTCTAGGAAACACCCTGTTCGATTCCTCAATTCATCTGTAGGCACACTTGTGTAATGCTTGCTTGTCCTGTTCTATAGCTTCACAAGCAATGCCATTATATTTCATGTCTAATGGTTCGTCCTAAGCAGCGGCATAGCTATTCTCTACTATATATATCGTTTGCATTCTTGCTCTACGAGGTCACTTATGATGCCTTTATAATTTATGTTTGGTTCCTAGCTACGACAGTAACTGCATGCCCATTGTGTAGCTCACCATGAATTATTGGTCACCCAATGTCTCTTGCATTCCAGGATAAACGACTTCTTCCATATATATTTGTTGAAATGACCTGGCCAGTTTATATTTGCTGAAATTTTAAGAAACACTTTCGTTGATTGCTCAATTCATTGTGTGCACACTCTTCTAATTCTAGCCTGTCTTATTCTATAGGTTTGCAAGAGACACCATTATATTTCTAATCTGGTGCTGATTCATCCTAAGCAATGACATAACTATCCTCTACTGTGTAGTTCATTCATGGTTTGTGTTCCTGCTCTGCAAGTTCTCGCATGATGCCATTATAATTTCTGTCTCGTTAATTCTTAGCTACAAAAGTAACTGCATGCCTATTGTGTAGCTCACTGCAATTCTGAGTCACCCAACGTCTCTTTTCAAGGATATTCTACTGCTTCCATATATATATTTGTTGAATGACCTGGCTAGTTTATATTTGCTGAAATTCTAGGAAACACTTTGTTTGATTGCTCAATTCATTTGTAGGAACACTTGTGTAATGCTTGCTTATTCTGTTCTACAGGTTCACAAGTAATGCCATTATATTTCATATCTAATGGTTCCTCCTAAGCAGAGACATAGCATCCTCTACTGTATATATAGTCCATACGTAGTTTGAATTCTTGCTCTACAAGTTATCTTACGATGCCTTTATAATTTCTATGCGGTTCCTAGCTACGACAGTAACTGCATGCCCATCGTGTAGCTCACTGAAAATTCTGGGTCACCCAATGTGTTTTGCATTCTAGGATAAACGACTTCTTCCATATATATTTGTTGAAATGACCTGGCTAGTTTATATTTGCTGAAATTCTAAGAAACACTTTGATTGATTGCTCATTTCATTGTATGCATACTTGTCTAATGCTAGCATGTCCTCTTCTATAGGTTCACAAGATACACTGTTATATTTCTAATCTGGTGCTGGTTCATCCTAAGAAATGACATAACGATCCTCTACTGTGTAGTTCATTCGTGGTTTGTGTTCCTGCTCTGTAAGTTCTCGCATGATGCCATTATAATTTATGTCTCGTTCATTCTTAGCTACGAAAGTAACTGCATGCCATTGTGTAGCTCACCGCAAATTCTTATTCACCCAATGTCTCTTGCATTCCACGATATACTACTGCTTCCATATATATTTGTTGAAATGACCTGGCTAGTTTATATTTGCTCAATTCATTTGTAGGCACACTTGTGTAATGCCTGTTTGTCCCGTTCTATAGGTTCACAAGCAATGCCATTATATTTCATGTCTAATGGTTCATCCTAAACAGCGACATAGCTATACTCTATATATAGTTCATTCGTGGTTTGTATTCTTGCTCTACAAGTTCTCTTATGATGCCATTATAATTTCTATTCGGTTCCTAGCTACGACAGTAATTGCATGCCTATTGTGTAGCTTACCGCAAATTCTGGGTCACCCAACATCTCTTGCATTCCAGGATAAACGACTGCTTCCATATATATTTGTTGAAATGACTTGGCTAGTTTATATTTGCTGAAATTCTAAGAAACACTTTGATTGATTGCTCACATTGTAGGCACAATTGTCTAATTCTTGCTTGTCCTCTTATACAGGTTCGCCAGAGAGACCATTATATTTCTAAACTAGTGCTGGTTCATCCTTAAGCAACGACATAACTATCATCTACTATGTAGTTCATTCGTAGTTTGCGTTCCTGCTCTGCAAGTTCTGGTATGATGCCATTATAATTTCTATCTAGTTCATTCTTAGGTACGATAGTAATTGCATGCCATTGTGTAGCTCACCGCAAATTCTGAGTCAACCAATGTCTCTTGCTTTTCAAGATATACAACTGCTTCCATATATATTTGTTGAAATAACCTGGCTATTTTATATTTGCTAAAATTTTAAGAAACACTTTGTTTGACTGCTCATTTCATTATAGGCACACTTGTCTAATGCTTGCCTATCCCGTTCTACAGGTTCACAAGAGACGCCATTATATACGTATCTGGTTCTGGTTTGTCCTAAGCAATGACCTAACTATCCTCTACTATATAGTTCATTTGTGGTTTGCATTCCTGCTCTACAAGTTCTCGCATGATGTTGTTATAATTTATATCTTCTTCATTCTTAGCTACGACAGTAACTGCATGCCATTGTCTGGTTTATTCTTCTATATATATTTGTTGAAATGACCTAGCTAGTTTATATTTGCTAAAATTCTAAGTCAAACACATTGTTATATTTCTCGTTTCATTATATGAACACTTGTTTAATGCTTGCTTGTCCTATTTGTTTCACGTGATGGTCAATATATTTGAACCATTAACTAGTAGTAAACTCCAATTCATAGCTCTTGTCGTATCAGTTAAATGAGTAGTTTGCCTTGTTTGATGTATTAACTTGTTATTACTTAATTTCAGACTGCAATTATTGCAATCGCCACCAAAGAGGGGACTGCAAGATTATGTCTCAAGTTTGTTTTCCAATATAGATGTCACTCAAAAGAGAAATGCAGGTGATGGAGAAACAAAATTGAGGACTGCTATCAACTCGATTGTCAACTGAAATTCCGATTTTTCTTTCCCTTGAGTAGATAAAATGTAATAATTTTAAGTAGTTTGCATTTGATGTAATATCTAGACTAATTGCATAGGCCATGTAGGCATTTAGTTGATGCCGTCCACACATAGTGGTAGGCGCTACCGTACCTGCGCTAGCCAGGTTGATTATGATACAATATCATGCTCTGTATTTGCCCGTCTTGTATTAGGCCGATGATGAATAGTAAAAATACTCACAAGTTGTACACCTTTTATGATATTGAAATGGGCTCCAGAAATTAAAAAACTGTAAAATACCGTAAAATTAATGGGGCGGACCCATGGATGAGATTAGTAACAGTAACGGTCCCTAACACTGGCAGGCCAAAACAGTAACATACCGAAATAACAATAGGCCAAAACAGTAATAGCTCTAAACAGTAACAGGCTGGAATAGTAACATGCCGAAATAGTAATAGGCCAAAACAGTAACAGGCCGAAACACTAACTCTCGAAATAGTAAGGTACCATAAAAGTAAAGGGCCAGAACCTTAAATGGCCAAAACAGTAACAGGCCAAAAATAGTAGCAGGCCTGGGCAGAAATAAGGCCAGGATCGTAGCAGGCCAGAACAGTAACAGACCGAATTTGCACTAGGCCGGAACAGTAACAGGCTGAGGAACTTATCAACTTAAAACAGTAATGGGCCATAACATGGTCCGATCATTTACGGGCCTGAATAGTAATGGGCCTAAAGTATATGTGCCCACTTCGAACAATGTGTAGCTATACTGTAAGGGGCCAAAGCGGGCTAGCTAAACAGGTCCATTTCGAATAGTGCAGGGCGGAAAACTAACGGGCCCAGAAATTTATGGACCGTGGGCCAATTTCAAATAGTATATGTGGAAACAGTAACAGGCTAGAAAGTTTACGGGCCGCCTACGGCAGCACCTGTGGGCCCATTTGTAACAGTGCAAGATACTATTGGGCTCTCTTAATGGGCCAGCCCACATAATAATAATCAGGCCTTGGTTGGGCCTGACTTTCTACCACGGTTTCGTTGATAGTTAATAGTGCCAACTGGCCGTTAACGACATCTTCCACATGGCAGTTTGCATGACTCAGCAGTCAACGCGGCTGGCGCACAGATCTATGACTGATCGAATTTTCGTGGCTGAAGGGTGCGATCCACCATGGTTGAAAAAAACATGGTAGAATTATTTGTGACGGGGCAATGGACATTGAACCACAAAAATCGTCTGTTCTAGAAAGACATTTTTCTTGTTGTGGGATATGACACGCATTTAAAATCGAAACATAGACACGACACATAGACGGAATTGCTGACGTGGCTGACTACCAATTTCAACGTATCCGAATTTGGATGCTATGACGATTTTAAATCATCGTAGTGAGCTACAAATAACATTATAGGCTATATCTGCCAGGTTACAACTATTTGATCTAATGAAACTATGACATTTCTAAGAAAAATCGTTGTAATTTTTTAAGGTTTTGAACCTCCCGAACGGCTTACGACCATCTGGTACAAAATCGTCATAACTCTATGACAATTTTGTCCACGGTCACTATGAGAAGGTCATAGAATAACACATTCCTTGTAGTGATGGCTTTCAACCCTAGATCCCCCCTTGCTGCCCAGAACATGGAACCACTCCATGGATTGAGCCCAAACCCGACACTTTTCTCTCTCTCGGCATTACAAGCAACTTCTCCAACTAGATATTTCCTGGTTATTTGAAAAAATCTTGAATTTCCATTTTTTGAACCCAGAAAACCGGTGTTTTCCAAATGAAGTGCAAGATTTGGGTGTGCCCAAGGCCTCGAGGCAATTTTCACGCATACTACATCATGATGTATGGCCATTCCTAGGAGGTGGGTATTTATATCGTGGTGTAAGCATATACTATATTTTCCTTGAGTTATGACCCGGTAAAAGCGGTTTCTAACTGTAGGTACCCTAGACGACACTCTCAATTTTCAGGAAAACATGGTTTGGGGTGCCCCATAGGGTACCTAGGATGGATGCGTGCCTAGGTCCAAGATTGCACCGACCCTTGCATTGCAGCGATAGCCGGCGGGTTTGGCCTTTTTTTGAACAGTACCAAACAAAATCAAAAACAACTCTTGGAGCCCTTGAAATGACCCACTACCCGCAAAAAATAATAAGCAAGGCATACTAGGTCTTTTGGCACCCAAGGCACCACCCAGATGTCTATCGAGTAGGAGTTAACCTACACTACCAGGAATCTAGGCTTCTATGAGCCTCCATTTTTATCACATAATCGTCACAGTAGTCCATCTATGACGTTCTTATGACAAAAATGAGATAATCAAAAGCTGGGCATCGCTAATGAACTATAACGATGTTTTTTGCGAAATTGTCATAATCGTCATGTTATATGACATAGTTGCAAGGAAAAATATCAAACTTAGTATATTGATTGCATCTCGAAAAAACCTTCTCAAAAATGAGCTATCATGTTCGAGGTTTCATGCCTTTCGGGCCAAACAACCAATGTTATGTATAGAATTGTGATGATGTGCTCATCTTGTGCATGCATGTGCATCTTGGTATGGCAAACAATGTTTTAGGAGGAAGTTTTCCTTTTTGTCACACCAAAAATGAATTTTTCATTTTCCGAGTGCCAAAAACAGGACGTTTTGTGAAGCAACCACCAAATCAAAGTTACAAAATGGTACCACACCATTTTTAATACCCTAATATGATCTACTAAATTTTATAATAATTTAGAGATAAAAATCAATTCTTTTCGACTTCTTTTGAAAAAGATAGAAAATAATTAAGAAAACAGAAAAATAAAAAAGAAAAGAAGAAAAAATATCCTAAATGGACCAGCCGAGCTAGACCATACCTAAAATACCGCACATAAGCTCAAGTATGGCCCAATCTAAATCTGTTGTAACTCGCTTCCCACAAAGGCCTAGTCCAACCGATAGAAAAACAATCCCATACCCAATAAATAAATGTTGTTCTAGTAGTGGTTTTAGTACTAGGACAAAAAGGATTGATTGGTACAGTGGTAAGCGCTGCTAGCAGGGGGTGCAAGGTGGTAGGTTCAAACCCCTCTTCCACCTATTTTTTGCGGAATTTGTGAGGAATTGATGGGTATGCATGTAAGTTTGATGGGTCTGCACGTTAGTTCAGAGATGGGTCCGGCATGTCAGCTTCCTGTGTCTGTATCTCATTTCAGATATGGACCCATGCGCCAGTTTGGGTCCTGGTAGATTCATAAAGTGCCACGTAAGCAGATATTAACACATGAATATGACACGCAGTCAAAAACTGAAACATAAACACAACATATAGACGGAATTGCTGATGTGGCGGACTACCAATTTCAACTTATGCGAATTTGGATGCTATGACGATTTTAAATCAATAGTGATCTAAAAATAACATTATAGGCTACATCTGCAAAGTTATAACTATTTGAGCTAATGAAACTATGACGTTTCTAAGCAAAATCATCGTAATTTTTTAAGGTTTTGAACCTCCCGAACGGCTTACGACTATCTGGTGAGAAATCGTCATAACTCTGACAATTTTGTCCATGGTCAGTATGAGAAGGTCATAGAATAACACATTCCTTGTAGTGATGGCTTTCAACCCTAGATCCCCTCTCGCTACCCAAACATGGAACCACTCCATGGATTAAGCCCAAACGCGGCACTTAGCTCCCTCTCGGAATTACAAGCAACTTCTCCAACTCGAGATTTCCTGGTTATTTGAAGAAATCTTGACTTTCCATTTTTTTGAACCCGAAAAACCATTTTTTTCCAAAGGAGGTGCAAGATCTAGGAGCACCTAAGGTCCCGAAGCAATTTTCATGCATGGTACATCATGATTTATGGCTATGCCCGCTACTTTATTTTATAAAAAGTTTTTTTGAAAGACTTATGATTTTGAAATCTGGTCCAACCCAGTATATACCCCATTGACTAGCTTGAAACCTCACAGAAACTAGCCTAGCACTAATGGCCAATGACATCGATGGATTTTAATCATAGCGCCCAATGGTAGCTGTCAGATCGGGTGTTCTAGAAGCACCCTCGCAGGGGAAGGTTGATTATGCGTCCCAGTGTTAGGTGTCGTTAGATCGGAGAGAATGGACGATAAGGATCGTCCTTTGCAAGAGCGATTTGCAAGTATGCTTTTCTACGACCCAATTGGCTCTCGCAAGCACAAGTGGGCCTACATCCTTGACCTTATCCCCACGACTGTGTGGCCGAAGCTCAAACCCCATTATTTCCCTGCAACCCAAGTCAGCACTGAGGTCGAATCCTACCTAAAGTTACGGCGCCTCGCCATGGAGAGGACCAGCCTCAGATTCTACGAGGCCGAGAAGTACGCCCACTATGACATACTCATGTCACCGTGAGCGAGGCTACCGGCTAGCTACGAGAGCAGCTATGCCGAGGTGCTAGTTGTGCCGCTTTTGCACGGCAACACATTGTCGAGGCAGATCAAGGAGCGTCCAGCTACCAGAGAGGAAGAGGGCAATGGCCTGATACGCGTGACCGAACTTGTAATGGCCAAGGCAGTTCAAGAAGGAGCGGAAGGCGGATATTTGGCTATGCGGAGCTGACCGTCGGGAGATCCACCCGGATCTAAGCAAACCCAAAGGAAGGCATCTCTTTTGGGAAGTTCTTGGGCGTACGACCTCCAGCATTATCAATGCGGTGTTCCGTGAAGAGATCGCGAGGAGGAACGATGCTAGGATCGTCAATATCGATTCTAACGTGGAAGAGGCGGATGACGGCAGGGAGGACATCGTGGACAACAAATAAAGTGAAGGGAATATGCCCGAGAGGCAATAATAATGTTGTTATTATCGTATTCTAGTTATATGATATATGTTTATTTTACATGCTATAATTGTGTTCAAAGGAAACGTTAATTCATGTGTGTTTAACAAATAAATAAAGTGTTCCTAATTAAGCCTCTCATATAAACTGGCTCATTGATTAACAAGATGATCAAGGTTTCCTGGTCATGGACACTGGATGTTGTTAATAACGAGATCATATCATTCGCGGAATGATGTGATAAACATTCATCCAAGGTATAGTAATGCGATCAAAAATCATTATATTTAAATTTTTATAACATTATTACAAAGTAACTTTAGTCCTTAGACCATGAGATCATGGAAATCACTAAGATATGAAGAGTAGCTTGATAACATCAAAAGTCACACCTTAACAGGGTGACTTTAAAGGTGGGTTCAAATACTCTGATAGTGTTATGTAGAGGCTCATGGATCAAGTGCGGGATTTGTCTATCCAAATGACAAAGAGATATACTCTGGGCCCTCTCGGTGATATCACATTGATATAGCTTGCAAGCAAGTGATAGGGATCACTAGAATGTTATATAACAAGAACGAGAAAAGAGTACATGTCGGTAACGAGATCAAACTAGGTATGGGGATATCAATGATCGAATCTAGGACATATAGAATATCATGAGACAAAAGTATTTAGTTATAGCGTTAAGGTTCACACGATCTCAAGAAGTCATTGTTGAATATGTGGGAGTCAGTACGGATCTCTAGGTCCCGCTACTAATTATTGATCGCAGAGGGGTCTCGATCATGTCTGCATTATTAGCGAACCATAGGATGACACACTTAAGGGATACCGACATCATTTGGAGCCAATGATATGCCAGAGAAATAATATCAAAGCGCTGGAAGTATTTCAATGGATAACGGAATTGTTTTGGGTGAAATTGCTGAAATTGGTTCTGCATGTGAAATTGAAATTTAGTAAGGGTTTTTATGTGAATGTTTGTTAATTAATGTAATTAACAACATTCTGAAAAAATAAAAGAGTTTTATTAAATGAGATATTGCATTAAATTTTGTGAAAATTTAATGGATTTTGAGTGGAGAAAATGGAGGTTTTTTTGTTAGTGGGAGCTCCACTCACATGAATGAAGGAAGAGTTGGGGGCACCTACCTTGGCCACCGGCCATGGAAAGGGTTACCCACCTCCCCCTATAAAAGGCACCCCTCCTCTCACATCTCACTCACCGTGAGCGTGGCTACCGGCTGGCTACGAGATCAGCTACGCCGAGGTGCCAGTTGTGCCGCTTTTGCGCGGCAACACATTGTCGAGGCAGATCGAGGAGTGTCGCCGCTAGCTACCGGAGCGGAAGATGGCAATGGCCGCGTGCACGAACATGTACTAGCCAAGGCAGTTCAAGAAGGAGCGGAAGGCATAGATTTGGCAATTCGGAGCTGACCGTCAGGAGATCCACCAGGATCTGCGCAACCCCAAAGGGAGGCAGCTCTTTTGGGCAGTTCCTAAGCGTATGACCTCCGTCATTATCAATGTCGCGCGTGTGAAGAAATCACAAGGAGGAACGCTGCTGGGATCATCGATATTGATTCTGACGCAGAAGAGGCGGATAACGACACAGAGGACATCATGGATGACGAAGAAAGTGAAGGGAATATGCCCGAGAGGCAATAATAAAGTTGTTATTATCGTATTCCAATTATATGATATATGTTTATTTTACGTGCTAAAATTGTGTTAAAAGGAAACGTTAATTCATGTGTGTTTAATAAACAAATAAAGTGTTCCTAGTTATGCCTCTCATATAAACTGGCTCATTGATTAACAAGATGATCAAGGTTTCCTGATCATGGACATTGGATGTTGTTAATAATGAGATCACAACATTCGCTGAATGATGTGATAAATATTCATCCAAGGTATAGTAATACGATAAAAAAATCATTATATTTAAATTGCTATAACATCATTACAAAGTAACTTTAGTCATTAGACCATGATATCATGTCAATCACTAAGACAGGAAGAGTAGCTTGATAACAACAAACGTCACACCTTAAGAGGGTGACTATAATGGTGGGTTCAAATACTCTGATAGTGATATGTAGAGGCTCATGGATCAAGAGTGGGATTTATCCATCCAAATGACAGAGAGATATACTCTAGGCCCTCTCGGTGATATCACATTGATATATCTTGCAAGCAAGTGATGGGGATCACTAGAATGTTATATAACAGGAACGAGAAAAGAGTACGTGTCGGTAATGAGATCAAACTAGGTATGGGTATACCGATGATCGAAACTCGGGCATGTAAAATATCACGAGACAAAAGGATTTAGTTATAGTGTTAAGTAAAGACAATCACAAGAAGTCATCGTTGAATGTGTGGGAGTCAGTACGGATCTTTAGGTCCCGCTACTGATTATTGATCTGAGAGGGGTATCGATCATGTTTGCATTATTAGAGAACCATAGGGTGACACACTTAAGGGATACTGGCACCATTTGGAGCAAATGAGATGCCAGAGAAAGAATATCAAAGCGCTGGAATCATTTCAATGGACACCGGAATTGTTTCGGGTGAAATTGCTGAAATTGGTTCTGCATGTGAAATTGAAATGTAGTAAGGGGTTTTATGTGAATGTTTTTTAATTAATGTAATTAACAAAATTCTGAATAAATAAAAGAGTTTTATTAAATGAAAGATTGCATTAAATTTGGTGGAAATTTAATGGATTTTGAGTGGATAAAATGGAGGATTTTTTTGTGAGTGGGAGCTCCACTCACATGAATGAAGGAAGAGGTGGGGGAACCTACCTTGGCCGCCGGCCATGGCAAGGGTTGCCCCTCCCACTATAAAAGTCACCCCTCCTTTCACATCTCACTCACACCTTCTCGTGAAGGATCTCTCTCCCCCTCTAGTACTATTTCCCTATGGTCTTGGCTTAGAGAGATACATGTTCCCGGTGGCTTTTTCTGGAGCGAAGATTTGCTACTTCCCATCATCTGAAATATTTTGTTTTCTATGTTGCGAACCCAACATACAGGGGGAGCGACATAATCGATTAGGGTTACTTGAGCCTAAATTTAATCTATGTACGGTAGCTTAATGGCCTCTTAGGCTAGAATGGCCAAGTTTTGAGTGTGTTTGCTTTTCCAGTTTCTGAAACTAGTAGAAATTCGTAGGCAACTAAAAAACATAGTTCACGGGTTTCTGGCAAATATTTTAATCCAAAGAAGCCAACTAGGAATTAACATACGGGTTCTCTTAGTACGAACGAGGTGTAACCATGAAAAAACACTTCATTCAAGCATTATGTTTAGGGTTACTTTAAGATAATAATAGCACGAGTTTACATATATAGGACTCGCTGCTGAACTACTACAGGCCCGGCGCCTCGTCGCAACTACTTTGATGCCTCCTAGCACATACTCTGGCACAATAGTGTAAGCTCGTTGGCCATCGACACTAATGCCGCCATCGGCTATTGGGCCACGACCACCTCCGGATAATCTAGCGGCACCACCGAAGCCATCAGCAGCTCTGGGAGGACCCTGTGGATGAAGTTGTCATTTTTGGGGAACCGGTCCCAGTAGTTGGTGAACATTTTGGTGTGGGTGAACACCACCAGCTTGCAGCCGCAGTGGTAGACGTGGCCGCAGAGGAGACAGACGTCCCTAAAGTTGGCGAACATGACCGTCAGAGTTCGGTTTGGGTTGTCGAAGAGGACAAACATGCGTCTATCATGGCGGCATCCTTAGACAGCGTCAAGCAAGGCGTGTTCCAGATCCCCAGCGTCCCCCTTGGAGAGAAGGCCCAAATGCGCAAGGCACTATCCTTCTTTGGGTCGCGGTCGGTATCAATGCGCTCCGGGATGGTGGGAGGCAGGTTGAAGCTGGACATGGATTCCTCACAGGGTCATAGGGATGAGGTGGGGCTAAGATGTTTGCTGGTAATGGGGGATTGGAGATGGTTTGCATTGTTGCGGTCGTGCGGAAGGAGAGAGAATAAATAGGAAGGTCACGATCAGATATTAAACATGGTAGATGAGCGGAACTGAGGAGAGAATCAATGCAGTTAACATAGCCGATGCAAGGATCAGACGTTGCTGACAAAGACAAGGCAAAGCAATGGGACGGTACGCTGTCTCTTCTCCTAGCACTTCATGGCACAATCATAATTTTGGAGTGCGAAAGAGGAGAAGGAACACGCGTGTCGTGTGTTGTTTAAGATGGGAATCCGAGGGAGGTGAGCCTCACCTACTCCATGGAACGGCCATAATTTTGGTTTTTGCATGGGTAAAAATCCATGATTATTGTTTATGGATAATCAAGGCCATAGTTTATAAATTAATGTAATATTTAACGACCTTGAATCTGGTTGACACAACACATCACAGACCCGTTACACACACCAGATATAAATAAATTACAAATGAATAGCTCAGTTTCAATGAAAATTCAAGAAACGATGTTATTGTGCCCGCTTCTCTCTTCTCCTCTTATTATTGTTCAAGCCTGCGAATCATTAAGCAATAGTTGCTGAAGATTGAAACAAAAATGATCAAAATGCAAAGTAAAACAAGTTTCAAGATTACCTTTCATTTAGAGAATCATACAAAAGTGAAATTGGCAGGGATTTATTATTTCTCCTGTAGTTAGACAAAAGATCCTTAAGAACATCCTCAATCACCCCAAAAACTTATTCATATTCAAGTTCACCTCCATTATTATCGTTTTCCTTCCCCTTCTTCTCCCGCTTACCCTTTTGTTTCTTTTTGCCACCTATCCCCACCGGAACCTCCATATGTGCATCACCGTTTCCCTCCTCCTCATCGTCACCGTTTTCCTTCACATGATGCACTTCCTCTTCGTCATCTCGATGCGCTTCCTCCAGGTATGGATGAGAAGCCTCATCTTCTGCCTCCGAGATGTGAACGAGGACGGGGTCAGCATCTTCAAAATCACACGGAACTGGGTTTTTGCCCAACCCTCCACAATGTTTGCATTTCTGCTTCCTTGATCCTAGTCTCAAACCCTTTTTAGTGAAGGCTTTGATCCTTTACTTTCTAGGCCTCTCAGGTGGCCTCCTAAGAACTAGTGGTTCGAGTTTGAACCCTGGATCGACTATCTCCCAATAATTTTTATCATCCATAGGTGGTATGTTTTCTGCATATGTTGTAGCAAACCTGTCCATGAAAAAATAGCTATGAACATAGTTCTCTTTTTAAGCACCTCTACCTATCATCTTTAAGATGAAGTGTAGTGCATGGTGGCATGGCAGACCAGTAACATGCCACTTCATGCATAAACAAGTCTTGTTTCCAATGTCTACAGTATACCTCCGTTCAGTACCATGCTTGTCTTCTGCATAAACCTCAGCCAATGTACTGGATCTTCTGACCATCCTCGTCTTTATCGTTCTCGTTACCCTGGTTCTTGCATTTAGTAACAAAACCACCTTTGGAACTATTTTATGGCCTACAACTTTTCTCGCACAAATTCTTTGCCTAAAATCTATCTTCACCATTATACACTGTCTTATTGCATCTAACAAAATAACAATTGCAAGTGACTTCATGCTCCTACTTTTACATTGAAATTCTCTGTCAAATTATTGCAAACATAATCCACTTTGTTAACTCACCAAACTTCCTTTTGTCCTATAACTTGATGTGATGTTCTTCGAGGTATTCTTTCAGCTTCGGCACAGTATACATGTTCTGCATGTAAGTAGCATGTGTGCTTGGGGTGTACGTGTATGCTGATCGCCACAAGTTGTCTTCAAAGGTCTTTCCTTTGAACTTCTTCATGAAGCTAGTAGCGAGGTGCCGCATGCATTCCCTATGCTCAAACTCAGGAAACACATCATCAACAACATTCTGAAGCCCCTTGCATGCACCAGTGCAGTGGGGGAGCCAAAAAAATAAAAGCCTGGGCGAAGCAAAACCTTAAGAAAAAAAGCAAGAATCCCAACGACATACTTTCATTTATATAATAAAAATATAAGTTCTAAATTGATAACCATACATTCTTAATAGTTTGGAAGCACTTAAACTGAAACTAAATATGATGACTAATAGATCACTAGACAAAATGACTCACAAATAAAAATTTAGATATCCAAATGCCCATTCTAACACCCAAAGTGAAACCTGCAAGATTAAAATGGGAGTAAGAACAAGTAATCCATAATGTCACAAATACTTGCTCACATTAGAATGCACCTGACATACCCTTCAAATACTAAAGGTGCCTTGGCAAAATCCCTTTGCGGTTCTTGAAGGCTTGAAAATGTTGAATAATAACGATATCATCAAGTGATTTAAATATCTCTCGCTCAGTGTAGAAAATCATCAAGTGATTAAACCAATCATCATTTATCTTATTGCACAACTTATACTTGATAATTTTCATTGCCGAGAAAGCTCTCTCAACAGATGATGTTGACACCAATAATAATAAAGTGAACTCAATGAGCTTATAAACCAATGGAAAAACCAAGGGTTTCTCCGTTCCAACCATTTTTGCAGCCAAACTTTCAAGATCATTGCAAGTACAAAAGGAAACATGATTTCTAAAATGAAGGACAAAAGTCTCAAGTTGATCCCTCAATATTGTGGGATCATAATTAGAGAAATCCGCACTATAAATTTCAGCAAGATGGCAAAGATTCTCTACATTGAACTTGGAGAAAGAGTTCGTGGAATAAAGACATGAGAAACAAGAATGTACCTCCTGATCTGTGTCACTAAAATGATGATCCATCTCACACATATTTTATCAATAACCACATAGAAGATTTCATCACGATAATAATGAAGATTGGTGATGGTCCTTCCCTCTAGCCTCGAGCAACCTCGAACCGGTATTTCATCATCCATATTTGGCACCGGAATACCTTTGGAGTTAAAAAAATTTGGACCTCTCCAAAAATACTATCCCAACCACTATCTCTCATGTTGGCCAACCGGAATTTGACATCATTAACTAATTCCATGTCATGTACAATATTTGTATCTTTTTTGCAAGAGATGTGAAAGCCCATTTGTAATGCCAAACAACTTGAACATAAGCTTCAAAATGAGAGCAAACTGAAAGAGATCCATCTTCTTGATGCAAACCGCTGCACTATTTGGGTTACGCCCATTTCCATCAATAGTTCTAAGTAATTTTATCACACTGTCCCACATTTCATCCAAACAAAGCAATGTTTTGTGATGTGAGCCCCATCTAGTATCTCCAGGTCTAGCAAGACTAGTTTGCCGATTCGAGCCTCTTCCTTTAGATATTTCACCCCTCTCAAGCTTATCCAAAATATTTTTGTGAGTTTCTTCCACCAATACTTCCATATTCTTAGATGACAAACTTTTTGAGTTCACAATTAATGAAACATAATAAAAAAAATCATGAATATATGAGAAAAAAGAAGTAGCGATAGCAACAACAACCAACTGTAGATGATGGGCAAAACAATGCACATAGAAGGCATATGGGTTCTCATCTAGAATTTTTCTTTACAAGCCATTAAAATCACCTCTCATTTTTGAAGCTCCATCATATCCTTGCCTGCGAAGCCTTGAAATTGGAAGTTTGTAATGATCAAAAGGCATAATAAGATCTAACTTTAGTGCCTCTGATGTAGTGTCTTTGATGTGGTATAGATAAAGAAATCGTTCCACAACTTTCCCTTCATTGTTCATAAACCTACAAGAATAACAGATAATTATTAGATTAAGGGCGGTTGCACAGATAATATAAAATAAATAGGTGAAACAAAATGCAATAGCTGACCTCAACATTACAGCCATTTGTTCTTTCACTAATATATCACCTGACTCAGCAATAAGTATAGAAATTTTTTTATCACCAAGCTCTCCCATAATCACTTCGGTGACTTCTTCTGCACAACACCTTGCAAGATCTTTTTGAATATCACCAAAATTCATTTGACAATTTCTTCCATCATGATCAAAAGCATCTCTTATTTGTTCATTGCCATCTTTCAACATATCGATCGTCTCTAGAAGGTTGCCTTTGTTCAAAGAAGTGGATGATTCATTGTGACCACGAAAATACAAACCTTATGCCATGAGATATTTACAACACTCTAGAGAAGAAGATAAACAGATTTTATATAGTTCCTTTGATTCATCTATCACTATAGCCAATTTAGTTGCCACACTTTTGTTCTGATTTTTAAAAGCATCACAATAGCGAACACAATTATTGTGATCACTTCCCACACCGCCAATATGGTCGGGTAAAGATTTATATGCATGCTTCCAATTCTTAAAACTAGTTTTGGTGAACACTTCATAACCAAAGCATTCATCTCTTATAGAATTCCTAAAGAGAAAGCAATATAAGCAAAATGCTGCATCTTTGGAAACACTATATTCAATCCAACTGTACTTTTGAAACCAAGATTGAGAAAATGCCCTTCCATCTGTGTGAGGAAATTTGACTATTGGTTGGGTAGGTACCTTCAATATGTATGCCCTCCTCACTTGATCTTGAACTTTCGGAGCATATGAAGAAATTTTTCTTCGAAGAGAAGGATCACAAACAATTTCGTATGGATTAAACTCATTCACATGGACAATATTAGCATAGGAATCTGGCTCTATGTTCACATAATTCCCAGAATTTGGGCTTTGCACATCATTCCCCGACCCGGTGTTTGGGCTTGCCTCCATAGGAATTCGAACATTATTACCTGACACGCTGGGGCTTGCTGCTGCCGCACTCCCGTGGCTTGGCAATTTAACCAAATACCTCCGCATTTTCTGAAATTAAAGATTTGATACAATGATTCAAAAACATAAAATATTTAAAGCGATTCTCGGTGCTAAGATTTTAGGTGGAAAGTTCTCCAGTAAATCCACAAAAGAATAAACCTTTTTGCCAATGGTCTATTCATAGATTAAATTCAGCCCTTGAGGACCTCACAACTGCCGGCTATGGCAAGTAATCGAGCGAGCACCGCCGGTCGCATCCTGCTGAGGGCAAGGAGTCGTCCATCGTCGTGTCTATGCGGCATCGTCTTTGCCTGTGCGCGTGTCAGCGTCACCGCGTTTTGTGCAGCCATCGCCCGTGCGCCTTCGAGAATAGACGAAGGAACGATCGAAATGTCTCTCGCTTTGTTTTTTTCTATGGACGAGTGCGCGTAGAAACCTAACCTTTTCGTGACTTGGGCCAAAGAGAATTGGACCAGCTTACGTTGGACTAGGCAAATAGGAAAGATCATATATATTGGGCATTTGGGCTGGATGTTTTTCCCGGGCAAGCAGCCAACTAATCATGATTTTCAGCCTAATCATGTAATCTTTGCACGCCTTTCGGACGAAGCTACGCCTGGGCAGCTGCCTAGGCATGCCGAGCTGAAGCTCCTCCCCTACACCAGTGTTTATCACCAAGCCTTCAGGATGACCAATTACTGAACATATACATGAAGCATGTTCAGCTTTCATTCGATTCACCCTCAAGAACAGCATAAGCTACGGGAAAAAGGAAATTATGCATATCCACAGTACAAAGCGGTAGCAAGTTGTCCCCTGAACTTCCCTGTTAAATAAGTTACGTCTTTTGCCAAGTATAGCCTGCAGCCGTCTAGGAACCCCTTCCAGCATGCCTTCAGGCAGACATAACATCTCCTTAAGCATTTCTTATTTTCCTGCTTATATACTTGACCCCCTTGAGACCTTTTATCTTTCTTTCACAATCTCGTAATCAATGTCAACAACACTACCAAGTGATGTCTTCTCTACCTTAGCTTTGAAACTATACAACATATGAAAAATATTGGTCTACTTGCCCTGAATGAAGTCTAGAGCCATCTCCTTCCCATCAAAGACTTTGTGGTAAGGAATCAGAACGTTAAAGTTTTTGCTAAGCTTAGTTCTGAGTTCAGCATGTCCATTGTTACGATCTTTCCTCACCCAGTCAAGTACAATAGAAGCAATCCACTTGGTTGTCGCCGGTCTAATTTTATCACTTAAAGAAGTATTAGGGCATTTGTGTTTCTTCGTGTTTACCTTGATCTACATTCGATAGGAATAAAAATAAATCAGAGGACTTATCAGCAGAACAAATATGATAAAGACTGAAACTAAATGTAGCTATTGCAACCTGCAATAGGTGTCCACCCCGCATTGGAGATGCATGCAATCTCCATTTACACACCTTACTTTCCCTACAATGCACCCTAAATCTCTTTTGGCCGCTCCTTTCAATGATAATTTTGAACCCAACTCTTATTTCATAGCTATCACACTACTAGGAAAATGGCTATAGGTAATCGGCACATCCATGGCTCACATTGTCGAAGTGTCCCACGGCTAAAACAGGCGTGGCTCACCTATGGGCAGTGCCCTACTAATAACTAGAACAACCGTGGTGCACATGCTCATAGTGCGCCACAGATATGTGTGGGTCAGGGCCCTGCTGGCCGCAGGCCAGATACCCGTAGCGCACATAGGGTAAGTGCGCTACGGTTGTTAGTGTCAACCATGACGCACATGGAGGGGGTGCGCTATGCCTAAGCGCATGCCCCTATGCTCTGTAAAACGGGCAGACACATTCGTGGCGTACTACGGCATGTGCACCACGGATGTTATTATTCCCTGTGGCGCACTGGAGCCACGTGCGCCACGGATGTGGCGGCCCTTTTTTTGGCAGCTCCACTTTGTGCACATGTGTGATCATCCACCACACCACACTTCACTTTCCCCTTCTTCTTCCTCCTTAGATCTAGTCGGGATCCTTCTCCTTCCCACCTCAATTTCTCCACTCATTCACCATTTTTAGCATGTAGAACTTGCCTTGGATGTTACCTACGTAATAGAGGAAGCCAGCTCTTCGGTCTCTCATCTCTCCTTCTCCGGTCTCACGCACGCACCTCTCCTTTCCATCTTCTCGCGATCGGTCTCTCATCTCGGTAAGTTGGCCATGTAAGAATGTGTTCATGTGTATATGGATGATATGCTCATACGTATGTAGATGATCGATGCTCATGATGTGTGTATGGAGAGGATCTCGATGGTCATCTGTGTGTGTATATGGATAGTATCGATGATGCTCATGCATGTGTGTATGGATAGGATAATGATATGTTCATGTGTGTATGGATCGGTCTCTCTCTCTCTCTTGTGTTTTTGTGTGAACAAGTTGCCATTTGTTTTGCCAAAATGTTGATTAATTTCCATTTTGGCAAGACTTTGTCATTTCGCAAAGGTCCTAATTTTAAGATAGGTCATGCCGAAATTTTCTATCGACCATTGCATGCATGCATTCATTATGTGGTTCTAATAGACTTCTAATTGTACCGTGTACACCATGAAGGCAAAAATGGTCCGCATAATGAGAGAAGGCATTATGGCTAGATTTTTGAAATGTGTGACGGCCGACATGATACGAAATAACAAGACGGATATAAGATGTCCGTGTAGAAGATGCAAACTCAACTGGGTGATCGACCCAGATTCCGGGAATCTGCAGGCGCACCTGCTCCGCCATGGTTTCATGGATGGATACACTAGTTGGATAAGCGATGACGAAGACGATGGAGACGGTGAAGGTGGGCAACATGACAATGATCATCATCACGGCGAGAACGGGCGAGATGATGAAGAGTCTCCTGGAGATGGTGAAGGTGCGGAAGCAGACCGGGATGATGATGATCTAGATGCGGGAGGAGGAGACGACGATGGAACAATGTCAGGATGGGTGCGGGACCCTTATGTGCAAGAGCTGCTTCTCAAGAAGACGAGTAACGCCGGGGCGGCCGCTAGAGAGAAAGCCAAGCTTGCGCAACTTGATTAAGACGCGGTTACTCCATTGTATGAAGGATGCAGGCCCGATGATACCCGGTTGAATGTAACGCTCAAGGCTATGGAGATGAAGGCAAAACACAAATTGAGCGACGCAAGCTTCGATGATATGATGGCATTCTGACACGATCGTCTCCCGGAGGGGAACACATGTCCAACTAGTATCGAGGACGCCAAGAAAATCGTCTGTCCTCTCGAACTATCGCATGTTAGATATCACGTATGCATCAACGATTGCATAATTTATCGGGGTGAGGACGCGGAGAAAACCACATGTCCGGTGTGCGACGTGAGTCGATACAAGAAAGGGAAGAAAGCACCTCAAAAAGTGGTATCGTACTTTCCTATCACTCCTCGTCTGCAGCGCTATTTCGTGGACCCTAAGGAAGCGAAGCTCATGCGATGGCATGCGGAAAGGAAGAAGCTAGGAGATGACGATGATGACCCCGAAAAGGATGAGATGCTGACGCACCCTTCCGATGCTAGCCAGTGGAAAGCATTGGACCTCGAATTCCTAGAATTCGGTGGAGATTCGAGGAACATCAGGCTTGGTGCGAGCACCGATAGACTCAATCCGTTCGGTAGCCAGAGCAGCACGCACAACACTTGGCCCGTGTTTGTATGGATGTACAACCTCCCTCCATGGTTGTGCATGAAGAAGAAGTACATAGAAATGAGTATGCTAATTCAAGGGCCGAAACAACCTAGTACCGACATCAATCTGTATCTCGGGCTGTTGAAAGAGGAGCTAGCCACGTTATGGGAATCTGGAGCCAATACTTACGACGCCGTCACACAAGAGTATTTCACTATGAGAGCCGCTTTGGTCACTACGGTGCAAGACTATCCAGGTTGCGGGTATATCTCGGGGCAGGTTATCCAAGGATTCTCCGCATGCGTTAGGAGCATGGATAACACAATCTATCTCCAACTAGAGAAAGATCCAGGGTCTTCGAAAACCGTGTTCATGGTGCACCGGAGGTGGCTCGGCAAGAATGATCCATGGAGAAAACGTGGAGACCTGTTCGATGGCAAATACGAGACCCGAGGAATCCCAGAGCGTAGGAGCAGCGAAGAAGTGGAAGAGTTGCTAAAAAACTGGAAAGATTGTCCTAGGCCTGGAAAGAAGCGAAAGAGGCAGCAATAAGACAAGCCGCTGATGAAGGTATGGAAAACAAGGTCTGTTTTCTGGGAGTTGCCATACTGGAAGTTTCTCCGCACGCCTCATAGCCTCGACATCATGCATATCACGAAAAACGTGTGCGAGAGTCTGGTCGCCACCATAATCAACATGCCAGATAGGACAAAAGATGGTCCGAAAGCAAGGCACGACCTGATATGCTGGGGTATCCGGAAGGAGCTTCATGGAGGACGCACTACTCCTGATGATGAGGAAGATGACAATGATCATGAGTCGGAGACGACACAAGGTCGTCGGAAGGGTAAAAAGTTCAAGAAGAACGAATATTACTGCCCTCCTTCTTGCTTCACTCTAAGCCAGGATGAGATCAAACAGTTTTTCAAGTGCCTTCTAGGAGTCAAATTTCCTTACGGATACGAGGCGAAGCAGAGGTTCAATCGCATGAAGTCTCACGACTGTGTCGTGCTAATGATGCAGGTACTTCCGGTTGCACTAAGAGGGATAATGGACGAGCACGTCCATGAAACGTTATTTGGCCTCTGCACGTTTTTCTACGTCATCTCTAGGAAGTCGATTGGCGTGAATCAGCTCGGGAGGCTACAGGAGGAGATCGTGGTGATACTATGCGAGCTTGAGGTCTACTTCCCACCCGCATTCTTCGACATTATGGTGCATCTGCTGGTCCATGTCGTGGAGGACATCGTCCAACTCGGGCCGATGTTCCTCCGCAGCATGATGGCGTTCGAAAGGATGAACGGACACATCAAAGGATACGTTCGCAACAGGTCCCGTCCAGATGGAAGCATAGCCAAGGGCTTTCTGGCCGAAGAGTGCATCTCTTTCTGCACGAATTATCTAGACATCGAGAACCCTGTTGGTCTTCCCGTCAACAGGCACCTTGGCAAGCTCGACGGATCTGGTCACCGAGAGGGTCGTCGCATAATGCATGCAGACTTCGATTTTCGACGCGCAGACTATGATCAAGCAAACCTCGTCGCGCTATAGCATTTAGAACTGGTTGATTCTTGGGTACAGAAGCACAAAAGGTTAATCGAGAAGAAGTATAGTGACCGAGGCATACAGAGGACGTAGGGATAAATAATCAAAGCGCACAACTCAGATTTCACGCGTTGGTTTAGGCAGATGCTCCTTGATAATCCCCCGCGATCGCATTCTTCTGACACGGAAAAGATCATATTCACCTTGTCGCAGGGACCGATGCAAAACCTGGTGACCTATCAGGCGTATGATATCAACGGATACACATTCTACACGGAGGAAAAGGACAACAAGTGTGATTATCAGAACTCAGGCGTAACGTCGGAATTCTACACCGATGACAACATGAAGGAAAGATTCTACGGAAGAATCGAGGAGATCTGGGAGCTCGACTACTGTGGAGAAAAGGTGCCGATGTTCCTTGTCAGATGGGCAAAGAGCGTCGAAAGAGAAGACCGGTATTTCACAACCATGGTTATACCCGAAGCAGCCAAATCCAAGGCCGCTGGTGGGAACGTGGCCGCGAAAATGAACCGTGGGTACTGGCTCCCAAAGTGGACCAATGTTTTTTCATTACCGACCCGACAAAGCCTAGCCGTGTTTTCGTGAGGAGAGGAAAAATAAACATCATCGGAATGGATGGAGTCGCCAACGAGCAAGACTTCGACCAGTACGCTGATCCAAAGATTGAAGATGACGATGACTACGATGCAGCAACATACATCACAAGAAGAAAAATGATAACCCTACCCAAAAAAGGTAGCATGTTCGAAAGAAGAAACATTAAAGTGCCGGGGCTAAATTATTCAACCGCGACAAAGAAGGGAAAAAAGATTGTAAAACGCTAGCTCAAAAAATATTGTAAAACGCGTGGTCGAAAAAGATTGTAATATTCATGGATAAATTATTATGACATATATGTATCATGGACAATTATTATGACATATTTGAATAATATTTAATTTGTACCACTTTTATGACATATATTAACACTTTTGGGCATTTTTGGAATATTTAAAAGTATTTTAAAAATAAAACAAAACTTTTATGGAATATATCACCACTTTTGGGCATTTTTTGGAACATTTAAAAATATTTTCAAAATAAAAATAAAAAAGGTGGGCACCAGGATTCGAACCTGGGTGCTCACAGGTTTATATTAGAGCAGTGGGTGGAACCAGTGGGATAAGGCAGTGCTAGTGACAACTATAGAGGTGGCAGCCCTCTTATCTGACTAGTCCTACCCACTTAGGCGTAGCGCACCCTGGCCAAGTGCGCTACGGATAACCGTAGCGCACTTGGCCAGGTGCGCTACGCCTAAGTGGGTTGGACTAGTCAACTCGCCGCGTCGGCCCTACCCTCCCCCATCATCCTCAGACACCGATCGAACCCATCTGCATCAACACGCCGTTGCCGCATCGACGCGCCCATCGACGCGCCGCCGCCGCATCCCATCTACATCAACGCGCGCCCGCCAGGAGGAGGAGCGTCGCCCGCGCGCCAACCAGGAGGAGGTGGAGGTGGAGCGTCGCCAGCCAGGAGGAGGTGGAGGAGGAGCGTCGCTCGCGCGCTCGCCTCGCCAGCGGCCTCGACCGCCTATAACCCCGCCTCGCCAGCCACCTCACCCACGGGCTCGTCCTCGTCCTCGTCTCAGAGAGGTGAGTCTTCTCCCCTCTCTCCATCTCTCCCCTCTCCACTTCTCGGTTGATTTAGGTTTAGGTTTAGGCTTAGGCTTAGGCATTGATTTAGAATTAGATTTAGGTTGACAGTGAGGTTTAGTTTGATTTAGGATTAGATTTAGGTTTAGGTTTAGGTAGTAGCAGTAGCTTGATTTAGGTTGATTTAGCAGTAGATTTAGTGCTGAAATGATGCAAGCTGTTAATCTGAAATGATTTAGCAGTAGCTTGATTTAGGTTGATTTAGCAGTAGATTTAGTGCTGAAATGATGCAAGCTGAAATGATTTAGGTTGATTTAGTAGTAGATTTAGCTTGATTTAGGTAGTAGCAGTAGCTTGATTTAGGTTGATTTAGTAGTAGATTTAGGTTTAGGTTTAGCTAGTAGCATTAATCTGCCTACAAAAATGATGCAAGCTGTTAATGTAAAATGTGCTGAATCTTTTTGTGCTTGAGCACATCAGTGGAATGCTGTTAATGCAAGATTTAGTGCTATTTGTGACCTCCTGGTGATGGTCTAGTGTGTGATGAAATGTTGCTGAGCTACATGTGCTAGATAATTACATCCAGTTTAGGCTCTAGCTAGCTTCTGTTCTGAATAGAAGCTATGGTAACCATGTTGTTTGTTGACATAAATGGTTTTAGTGTTGTTCCAGTTTAGCTAGCTTCTGTTCTAGATAGGAATGTCAATGCAAAAATATAATTTTGCACAGGTGACTGACATGTCTCATGATTGGAGTTTACATGCACAGCCACAAATGTATCTGTTCAACACTCACCCTACTCAAACTAAGAAACTTTTCAAACTGTTCATCAGTTTATATAATTTTTGTGCAGTGAATATATATGTGTATATACTGATCCTGGTACTGATCCTGGTCCTGATCCTGGTCCTGATACTGGTAGTGAATATATATGTGTATATAATGATGCTCCTGGTGATGAAATGATCCTGCTTATTTCCAATTATGCTTGTGCTTGTATGAAGCACTTTCTTATGTTGTGTATGCATGTTCTTGTATGAAATGAGTCCCGATTTTTGCCGAAATTTTGATTAACTTCCGTTTCAGCAGAAATCGGACACTCCTAGTTTAAGAAAATTAGCAAAGGTCATGCCAGATTTTTCCGTGCATTTAACCAATTATTTGTTTTTTATTAGTGCAAAGATGTGTGACAACGACGAGGCTGGATGTTCTAAGCGCATTAGCGCTGAAGGAGAACTCAGACCTCCGAATAAACAATTGACATTCTGGGAGGCGGCCCAGCGGCTAGAAGACGATGAAGAATACCATCCTTCGGAGAGCGAGGATGATGAGATGGAAGACGCGGAGGAAGAAGCCGAAGGAACGGCAGGTGATGAAACCGCTGATGGCGGCGAGGGCACAGGGAGTGGTAGCAATCCTCCTAAGAAGAAGAAGAAGCCGAAGGAACGGCGCCCGAACACGGTCGGCACCGTCAGGGAGGAAATTACCGAAGTGAGCCCATCATGGGTTCCTTTGGAGCCCGCCCTTGTCGTCAAAGGGTACGGTGGGCAAGTGGCGGCGATCACACGGACAACCATCTTGATCAAAACCGAGAATCTCCAGCATAAAGATAATGGCCACTTGCGCACACTCCTCTTCGAGAAGCTGCATGCAAGATATAAGTTCCCCGCTAAGTATCAGAACACAAATTACCATGGGAACGAAGTAAACAAATCCGCCCTCACAAAGATGAGCACCTCCCTGGCTAGCTGGAGAATCCGGATAAAGAAGAAGATCTATAAAGAAGGCAAAAGTCTCGAGGAGATCCAGAAGATTGACCCGCAGATCATCGAAGATCAGTTCCGGGAGTTCAAGGAGAGGTGTGAATCCAAAAGAGCCCTGGCCAATAGTAATCGGGGAAAGGTTCTGCAGGCGATGAATATAGGTCATCACCATCTCGTATCTGGTGGATACAGAACCACGGAGGCCAAATGGAATAAGGAGGACGAAGAGTATAGATCCAAGGGGATAGAAAACCCCTTTGCGAAATTCGAACCCGGGCGGGTTCGAAACTTCATCAGGGCCCGTTACCATGTGGACCCAAAAACCAAATAACTCATCGTGGATCCTGCGGTGAAGGAATTCGAGGAAATTGTGGTAAGTAATCTAATTACCGCGGATCAACTCGATTGCATTCTAATCGATGATCTAAACGATTCACTGTTACTTCTTCTACAGGAGGAGGAAATTGTTGCTAGTCATGGATCCCAAGGTTCCTCATCCCAGGGGTCGACGGCGGCCACCCGGTGGGATAACCCTTTTAACAGTGCGATGAACCGGGCCAATAAAATAGAGCCGGTTACGAAGAAGCCGTCGTCGGCTGGCCGTCTGGCCGGCCTCGGGGGTAAGAATTGGGTGGATCATTTTGGTCCACCGCTGAGGACGCATGTGGCGCCGTCGGGAAGGAGCCAGGAGGAAAACCGCAAGGTTCAAGAACTTAAGGAACAAGTGGCGCATATCCCGCAGATCGTCCAAGACAACCTGGCAATCACCCTCATGTCCTTCCTGCCTACCTTGGTGGAGTCAATAGCGAACAGGAGTGCGGGTGGTCGAGTAGGGCCGTGCCCGATTCCAAGCATGGTCAGCAGCCACTTGAACAACGCGGCGCCGACGAATCAGGCGAACTACGTGTTCGTGACTCCGCCCGCTAGCACCGCGGTGCCGCAAGTGTTGGTGACTCCCCCTGCGATCACCGCGGCGCCAGAGTACATGTTGGTGCCCCCTGCCATCGTCGCGGCGGCATCGGAGCTCCAAGCACCCGGCGATAGGGAGAATACACCGGCGGCCAGCACCGCGCCATCAAGCAGCCCTTCCGTCTCTTGCACGCCCATCGCTGTATGCGGTGCCTCGACATTAGCCGATCTCGACGCCATCACGGTAAACAAATTACTTTACCGCCTTTCACGCCATCTATTACTCTTATGGCATCTCTGACGATGCCGTACATGTTTTCCGCAGACGGATGTTCCTTGCACTCTCTTATGCTACGTGAACAATGAGCTGAGGGATGTTGCCAAGGGTACCATCGTTCAACCCTTGCAGTGCATGTTCCACTCAAGGCCGATGCCAGATAGCGTGCACAGGGTTAATATTAGTCGGGTGCTAAGGGGCTGCAATGACCTGGAACCTCCCATTCAACCCCCAGGAGCGGATGAAGAAGAGTCGGCTGTCCTCAGAAGTTGCTTCGGCTTATTCTTGCAATGGCCAAAGAGCATGATCCGTTTGGGGACGGCGGGGGCCATCACGCCACAGAAAACAACACCGCCTGTCGTGCCAGCGACAAGCGGTGGCAAGGCCCCCTTACCGCCCTCGCCGTCAACTCCACGTGGTGGGTCGGATGATCATGTTGATGATCACATGGCGCAGGATCCGGCCGAGGACGACGAAGACTAGAATGATCACTTCTTCAACACTCAGTTTAGCAACGAAGACCTAGATGGTGGCCCCACAGAGAAAGCCACTATCACCAAGCGTTTATTTGGTTCTCAGGAGACGCCTCCAGCTTGCGCCTTTACAGAGCCAGCTGATACAACCAACCGGCCCTTTATTCTAAGCCCTGACACACTACATAGGGCGGCTGGTGCTCAGATTGCGGTGCCTGACCGCTCTCCAAAAGGAAAAAAGGGCAGGAAAAGAAAATCTAGCAGCTCGAGCCAGATGGTGGCATCAACAACTACGAATCCGATCAGGTTTCGGGACGGGCCACCAAGACCCGAGGGTATTATGTGGAGGATTCATGTGGCAGGTGAGCCCATGTTACCTAAGAATTTGCGGAGGCTCGCCAGTTCGGAACTGCAGAGTGTGCATGACAGCGTGCTGACAACAGAGACACGCCTTCTATCAGAGAAAGATCCCTCGCACCCGGTATTCGTGGTTAAGGTGCCACCAGGCTTGGGCTTCGTCGACAATGCCCCTGCGGATCTGTTCTTCCAGCGGTTCGACGACATCTTCAATATGTTCCACCAATACCCGCTGCACTATACCATGGTCCATCTGTTTTCTCTCAGCCTGGTCATGCAGATCATTAGAGAGAACACACCGGGCATCGCTATAGTGGACCCCTACTACATGCGTGATGGCTGCTTGGGTTCCCCCGCCGAACGACGTATCGTGGCCTCGTACCTAAAAATAATCCTCGTGGCGAACAAGACAAAGGAATACATTCTCGTGCCTTACTTTCCCGAGTAAGTCGTTATTCACTCGCCACCGTCTATTGGCTTTATTAGATTATCATCATTCTTTTTCCAACACATTCCATTTGATTTTTTTGCGCAGAGATGAACACTGCACGCTCATGTCCTTATCACCGAAGCATTCCCATGCCACGTATTTCGACTCGGGGAGTCTAGAAAAGAAGAAAAACTTTGATAATATCAAGGAATTTCTGGATGATGCTCTCACTGGCTATGCCTCGACGGAAGGCACCACCTTCGTGCGTACGAAGGTCAAGTTCGGCAGGCACGTCTTCAACCACGTAACGGAGTTCCCCTGCGTGAAGCAACCGGAAAACAGTAAGAAGGAAGCCTACTACGCACTCCATCACATGAGGGCGTTCCTACTTGACCAACAGAATTCTATGCTGCCAGATCATCTCAAACAGTGGGCCGAAGCAAAGGCCAAGATCACTGATTCAGATATTAGACAAGAAATGTATCGCATCCAGCAGCAGTTTGGGGCAATCATCTTTCATGATGTCATGACTTCGGGGGGGGGGGGGGGGGGATCTTCTACGGAGGAAATATCCCGAATAACCGTGACATAGAAGATCGCCTAGAGATGCAGGGTGACTATAGGAAGTGCATGACGAGACAAGGCGTCCTCCCGTTCCCTAAGCCGATCCAGAAGGCTTGATGTTGGCCTAGTTGTAGTTACAAACTATAGATGACCTTTGTGTGTGTGTGTGGACAAGTGTACATGCTACTATACTTATCTTATTAGGTTTATGAATCATCGCTTACTTCTTTTGCTTATTATTATTATATATCAATCAATGCTTGGTTTTTTTGCTTACTCTTTGGTCCTTTGCTCACTTTGGTCCTTCTTTTTTCCTTACTCTTTTTTCGAGAATAATGCCGATGATTGAAATGTCGTGGCACACTATATATGTGAATGTGCTATGGCGGGATTGTGAGACTTGTGATATGCACAAGTCCAGGTCTTGTGCATCCTACTTGGCTCACGGTTCTATCGTAGCATATTCCTGTGTCCAACGACCTATGTATATATATGAGGAAGTCTTTTTGATTTACTTTGGTCTTTTTCGAGAATAATGCCAATGATTGAAATGTCGTGGCACAATATATATGTGAATGTGCTACGACGGGATTGTGAGCCTTGTGATATGCACAAGTCCAGGTCTTGTGCATCCTACTTGGCTCACAGTTCCATCGTAGCATATTCCTGTGTCCAACGACCTATGTATATATATGAGGCATTCTTTTCGAGTTACTTTGGTCTTTTTCGAGAATAATGCCGATGATTGAAATGTCATGGCACACTATATGTGAATGTGCTGCGATGGGATTGTCCGCCTTGTGCTAGGCACATGTCCAGGTGTTGTGCATCCTACTTGGCGGACAGTTCCATCGTAGCATATTCCTGTGTCGAACAACCTAGTTATATATGAGGCATGCTTTTTGAGTTTGGTCTTTTTGATTTAGGAGTACTTTCTATAAGTGTATCTTCATATGCGACTTTAATTCTATATGTTTTTTTTTCAATCATTGGTTAATTATTATTGTCAACTTGTAGATGACGTGGTACGTCGTGTACAAGGGACGGGTTCCCGGAGTCTACGATGATTGGGAAGACTGCCGGAGACAGGTGCACCATTTCAGCGGTAATAGCTATAAAGGGTACAACACTATGGCGGAGGCGGAAGCTAGATACACGCGCTATTTAGCGGGAGTTAGGACGAGGAACCGGATGAAGACCTACACCTTCGTCGCAGTGATCATGCTTATTTTCTTTGGTTGTTTATCCCGCGTTTGTGTCTAGCTAGTTTAGATGTCTAAGCGAGCTTCCGAGCTCTAACTTGTTCGATCGACACATGTATTCGCATGTCACCAACTACTTTGTAACTTGATCAAAACAATGTATAACTTATGTATTCATGTATGAGACTTATCTATATGTATTTGTTTCAATATTGTTTTGCGAATTGTGTATTTATATATATAACTGTATATCTTATATATGTGTGTGTATATCTGCTTATATAATCTGTATTGTATATCATCTGGCCCCAAAATTAAAAAAAAGACACCCGTGGCGCACATGGCACAGCTTCTGTGGTGCACTACAACTAAATCGCAGCTGCGCAGCTTAGTGGCGCACTGCAACGTGTGCCACAGAAGATCCAAGGCGTAGCGCACCTGCCAACATATCCGTGGCGCACTAGCAGGTGCGCTACGCCTATCTCGACATAACCGTGGCGCACCAGGCAGTGCGCCATGGCTAGGAGATAGCCGCAGTGCAAGGCCCGTGGCGCACCACTAGTGCGCCACGGATGGGCCTTTTAGGTGCGCCATAGACGACCATTTTCCTAGTAGTGTCAATGGCATATCTGCATTCCTCCATAGTCTCAAAGACAGTGCCCTCATCAATTGTAGGGTTGTCCCTGTCAAAGTGTACCACTAGCCTATCCTTGTCTTCATCATCGTATTTGCATCCCATTTCTGAACCCTCACATTCCTCTTCCTCATCAGTCTCATAGCCAGGCTCATAGTTCGAATCAGCCAAATATTCCCTACTCTCCACCCTATCAGGGACAGCAGCCACATTTGGATATGCTTTCTCAACATCATCATCATCATTATCTTCTTCTTCTTCTTATTCTTCAAGCACAAAATCATCTTCACCGCCACACATTTCGATGTCTTCATGATCGCTTCAGTGTCACATCCCAAAATTTTCCAAATTTTAAAATGTGAAAAATAAATAAACAAAATAAAATTTTGTTGAAATTTAGGGTGAGAAGAAACTTTTTGATTCCAATTGGAAACATCAAAACCTATTTTTAATCAAATAGAATCCTAAAGGGATTTACAAAGATAAACAAATAATAAATAAAGTTATAATAGTTGGAATTACCATTTTTGGATCTTTTAATAAAAAGATATGGTTTTGATAAGCAAAGGTAGAAATATAAATAAGGATTATTTTAAAGAGCCAAATTAAATCTTGGCCAAGCAAATGAAATAAAATATTTCTATTTGTTAAAAAGAGTAAAGGTTTATTTAAATAAAATAACAAGGATTTATTAATATCCAATTTTATTTAAGTAAAGGATTTTTCCTATCAAATAAACATTAAAACTTATTAAAGTTTTTTTAAATAAAAATTCCAAGTGTTTTAGTTTTTTCAAATAAAGCCTACTGAAAAGGTTTTGGTATTAATTAGATTTCAAATAGAGTTTTAAAATAAATTAAATCCTATTTGAAATAAAGACTAAGGTCTATTTATTTAATTATTAATAGATCCTAAAAGAATAAAAGAATTATTTTATTTTGGACTTTGGATTATGTTGTTAAACAGAATTAAAATTTACCCAAAGTTTGGTGGTGGTTTGAATTGATTTGGAGTTTGAAATTGTTTGAATGAAAATCAAATCAGGAAATTCAAAACAGAAAAAGAAAAAGGTTTAGTATAAAAAAAACGAATCAAACCCAACCCAGCCAATAGGCCCAGCAAGCCCACTCGCAGCCCACCAACTCTCCCCACTCGCGAACCGTTTTTACCCAGGAACACACCCGCTAAGTCACTGACAACAGGAGCCCACTTCCCCTCCCTCTCTCTCGCTGTCAACGGGACCCACTGGCCACCTCATCATCGTCTCCACCGCGACCAGTTCCTTCCCCCTCGTCGCCATTTGCTGCCTCTAATTGCTCGCATCAATTCGAGTAAATGGCCGATTAATTTCTCCCATTAACCTCGCCCATTTAATTGCCCACTCTCCCTCCTTATTTCCCCTTAACCCTCACACGACCAGAGCCACCAGGCTTCCTGGATTTCTACCGGCAACGCCACTGACCCGACGACCTTCTCCAGCCAATTCCGGCGCCGACCAACCGCCCCTCGCCTCCCACTGCATGCGAGCTTACTCCCCAATCACGTGCGCACCTGCCCGTGTGCTCCACTCACCCGCGCGCGTCCCCTAGCGTCGGCAACCTCGACACCGAGCGCCACCGTCGTTTGCCGTTTCTCCGGCGAGCTCTCCTGGTAAGCACAGACCGCCCCGAACCTTCCTGTTGATACTCCCAGGATCCCCAGCCCTGTACGGAACTAACCGCATGCTCCATTTGTCTTAGCGCGCTCGCAAACTTCGCCCCGACGACGAACCGAAGCATCTGGCGCCGCCGCAGACTCCGACGAGCAATCACCGCCGTTCCCGTGCGCCCCTTGGACAGCTGCGACCACCTTGAGTTTCGCCACACCACTGCGAGGACGGTAAGCTACTCCTCCCTCTCCCTCGCTACATGCATCACCAGCACCACCCTCGTCTGAGCGCGCCACCGCCTATCACTGTCGCAGCGCCGCCACTTTGTGGTCGAGTAGATCTGAACCGTTCGATTTAGATCAGACGCGTAGAAACAGACGACTTAACGAAGGGTTAAGGTTGAACCAGAGCCGCACGATCTTATTTTAATCCAACGATGCACAACAGCTGATCCACGCGAAACGTTTTCAGCCTATCAGAACAAGACACGTGGACAGAGTCTGTTTAAAACAGGAATTTTTGTTCTATTAGATATACAAACTTGTAAAATTCATAACTTTAGTTCTACACGTCCAAAGTTTGCAAATTTTATATCAATGGAATCAGTAGAACAAGTACTTTCCAACCATACACTTTGTTTAATGTTTTACTTCTGGAAAATTGGTTGAATTTGCAGAAACATGTGTAGGCATATTTTGAATATAAAATTTTTTCTAGTTATAATTTTAAGGTGAAATCTTTGCCAAATGGATTGTTTTGAACCTACTGACCATAGGAACCAACTTATGGATTTAAAAATGTATTTTGTGAAGTTAAGGAATAAATATTTGAGTTAGCACATTTCTAGTCAAATAAAAATATTGAATATGGTTTAGAAATGATTTTTGAGTAAAGCCTTTGGAAAATGATTTGATTCAAACCTTCTGAACGTAAACACCAAGTTTTGAGATTTAAGAACATATTTGTTGAACCATATAAAGTCATTACTTTGCTAAAAGATATTTTCAACAACATAAAATGTCACCTTAGCATAATATTTGGTTTATGAGATGAAACCTTTTTCAAATGGTTTTACCACTTTTGTAAATGACCAATGTGAGCTTGAAAATGTTTAGAGCCTAGTAGAAACCACTTTTGCAAATAAAACTATATTTTGCATGCTTGCATGCATTGCCTTTTTTCTATTATTTTATGTGTGATAAATTGTTTGAATACTAGTTGAATATGTGTTTGATTTATTGAATTGTAGTGAAGTTAGAAGAGTGTGATATTTTCAAGATCAAGAAGTGAACCAACATTATCTACTAAAAAGGCAAGTGACACTATCATCCATGTCCTATTATTTTCATTACACTTAGTGGATTTTGTAACATGCATGATAAGGACTACTATATTTTGTTCTATGCTAAATCCTAATAGGATACCCTTATATCTTCCTTAGTGAAAACATTTTAGTTGTAGTAAGCTTAGCCCTGCTATATATTTGGGATGGGATACATGTTATGATTATATGAAGTGTTGGAAAGATATATGTTTTATATAATAAAACAAGTACTCAATGAACCACCTGGGTGGAAAAGGATACTCAAGTTTTGGACAAGGTGGAAACAAAGGGAACCATGTTTATATGGCTATCTTTTTGTATGTGCACTAGAAGAAAACCACCCAGGGACTTAGAGATTGAACATGTTTCTCGTATAGTGGCTTCCGTGTACAGCCACATGCTAAATGGGCTCTATCTTAGTCAACTACATAGTGGAAGACCCATGCATTGGCATCTTCAGGTTAACTAGAATTGTGTAAGGGAAATATATCCCTACATTGGTGCCTGGTAGACAAGCTAGCATAGTGTATTGGGAGGACTTCTATGGAAAGACTTTGTCACATTCTCGATCTGCCGGTACTCCATTTTGGTGAGTACTTATCCAGCGGCCACTGGTGGCGTCAAGACGAGATTGTTTCATGTGGGTAAATTGTAAAACTTCTGCAGAAGATCAAATTCTAAGTACTTAGCCGTGTCCCCGGTTATGGAAAATTCTGAGCAACTAAGGCCTGAAGCTATGAAATATCTCGACATTCCAATTTCTCAAAGTAAAACTTGATGGTGACAACAAGGGATTAGAAGCACTTGGAGTTTTCCAAGTAGTTCAGAAAGATTTGACAAAAGATCAAAACTATTTTGAAAAGATAGGATAAAACTATATTGCTTTTTGCAAATGAGCCTAAACCCTACTTAGCCAAATATGCATGTAATGATAGGATCCACTTATTTCTACATAGTAGTGAAACTTGCCAATACAATTCAAATGTATTGATCCTTCTGGCTGCAACTTATTATGTTGCAGGTTTGTTTGATGTTAGTGAAGTTTGTTGAATAGGATTACAAGTCTACAACCAACATGATTGCCTGTGGCACTTTGAAGATGAAGGACTCCATGCTATATAGATATTCTGCTGCATTGTAATGTGATAGCCAAATGAGCTATGTAAGATGTAATGAATTATTTTATTCCTGGTTATAAAGTTGTATTATGACCTTTGTTTCTTGATATTAGATCTTAACTGTGGATGCTAGCTATTGATCCAGGGACTAGCATTGTAAACACAGGGATCTCTACCTTATTAAAGGTTGGGAACCTTACAGATGGTATCAGAGCACTGTGTTGCCTGTAGGATTGTAACCCTAGGATTGGACAAACCCCCTTAGAAAAATAAGAGTTGTTTTTGTCCCAAAATTTATTTACAAACAATCTTGTAAACTCTTTCCTCAACCTTTTTGGTTTTGGTTCTACATCTCTACCTTTTCAACTTGATGGACAAAGCCTCCACCATGACCAAGGACTTCAACTTAGACATCACTAAGGACTACAAGTAAAAACAAGAGACATTAGATTGCCTACCAAAACATTGATATCATGTTAGTGTATGGATCATATTGACCTATGAGGTATGACCATACCAAGTTAATTATTTCAAGAAAACTTGTGGATCCCTTCAACTCATGAGTTAATCTCATAAGTTGTTAAGTGGATAGTTGCTTGTTGATTGATTGATTGTTTGATTGAACTTGGTTGTTTGAGTTGTGTGTTAGAACTTCCTTATGCCTATCTGTCATTACTTATCCCTATCAAACCAACTGATGCCTCCCCATCGTGCCAACCCCAACCAAAACAACAATAACAACATCACTCCTGAGATGCAGCAGATGATGATAGCTCAGACACAGCTGATGCAGATGATGACCACGTACATAGAAAATTAGAACAACAACAACAATAACAACAACAACAACAACAACAACAACAACAACAATTGGAATAATCCTCCAGCACATGATATGCTCACCAGGTTTTTGAAACTAAGGCCTGCAAGGTTCTCCGGAACAACTGACCCAATGTTAGCCAATGATTGGTTACGTTCGGTGAATAAGGACTTAGTGACTGTTGGTTGCACCGACGAAGAAAAAGTTAGGTTTGCAGCATTTCTGCTTGAAGGACCAGCAGCAACATGGTGGGACAACTTTCAGATCACCACTCCCCTTGAAGATGTGACTTGGGCTATTTTTGAGGATGGTTTCCATACAGCTCACATCTCCTCTGGAGTGATGCACTTGAATAAAAAGGAATTCCACAATCTGAAACAATGTCACCTCAGTGTGGCTGAGTACATTGAAGAATTCAACAATCTGGCACGCTATGCACCGGATGAAGTTGATACAGATGCTAAGAGAAAGGAGAAATTTCTTGAAGGACTTAATGATGAGTTGAACCTGCAGCTAGTTGTTGCCTATGTCCCAACTTATCAATCACTCTGTGACAAAGCCACAATCTTGGAAAACAAGATGAATCAAGTTGAGAACATAAAGAGGAAGCATAAACTCAAGAATCACTCAGGATCATCACAAAAGAAGTGTTCAATCAAAAAGAGCAATGAAGATTCTGAACCACATCAGTATCACCACAACAACAATGGAAGTGATAGTAATGGAAATGATACTGACAATGGAGATGACCTTGGTCAGAACCAACATGACACTTTCAGGAAGAAAGACATTAGCCAGTTGCAGTGCTATAATTGTAAGGAACTTGGACACTATGCATCAGACTGTCCTGAGAAGAAAAAGAAAAAGGATGCTAAAAGAGCCAATGGAAATGATTCCAATGTGACCAAGAAAGGACATGTGAACCACATTGACATGGATGGAAACTTTGAACAGATAGAATAAGTGGATGTCAGGAACTAGTTAACTCAAAAGAGTCAAATAAGGATTCCTTGTATAGATATCAAGTGTTGAACCCATAGTCAAGTGAACCATCAATGTAACCCTAAGAGACTTTCTTTTAAGGGTGGTAGAACCCTAGTTGCCTTGAAGCCAACTTGTAACCCTAGCCTTCCCAAATCTCGGGAGGAGATTTCTTTTAAGGGTGGTAGTCTGTCACATCCCAAAATTTTCCAAATTTTGAAATCTGAAAAATAAATAAACAAAATAAAATTTTGTTGAAATTTAGGGTGAGAAGAAACTTTTTGATTCCAATTGGAAACATCAAAACCTATTTTTGATCAAATAGAATCCTAAAGGGATTTACAAAGATAAACAAATAATAAATAAAGTTATAATAGTTGGAATTACCATTTTTGGATCTTTTAATAAAAAGATATGGTTTTGATAAGCAAAGGTAGAAATATAAATAAGGATTATTTTAAAGAGCCAAATTAAATCTTGGCCAAGCAAATGAAATAAAATATTTCTATTTGTTAAAAAGAGTAAAGGTTTATTTAAATAAAATAATAAGGATTTATTAATATCCAATTTTATTTAAGTAAAGGCTTTTTCCTTTCAAATAAACATTAAAACTTATTAAAGTTTTTTTTAAATAAAAATTCCAAGTGTTTTAGTTTTTTAAAATAAAACCTACTGAAAAGGTTTTAGTATTAATTAGATTTCAAATAGAGTTTTAAAATAAATTAAATCCTATTTGAAATAAAGACTAAGGTCTATTTATTTAATTATTAATAGATCCTAAAAGAATAAAAGAATTATTTTATTTTGGACTTTGGATTATGTTGTTAAACAGAATTAAAATTTACCCAAAGTTTTGTGGTGGTTTGAATTGATTTGGAGTTTGAAATTGTTTGAATGAAAATCAAATCAGGAAATTCAAAAAATAAAAAGAAAAAGGTTTAGTATAAAAAAACGAATCAAACCCAACCCAGCCAACAGGCCCAGCAAGCCCACTCGCAGCCCACCAGCTCTCCCCACTCGCGAACCGTTTTTACCCAGGAACACACCCGCTAAGTCGCTGACAACAGGACTCCACTTCCCCTCCCTCTCTCTCGCGGTCAACGGGACCCACTAGCCACCTCATGATCGTCTCCACTGCGACCAGTTCCTTCCCCCTCGTCGCCATTTGCTGCCTCTAATTGCTCGCATCAATTCGAGTAAATGGCCGATTAATTTCTCCCATTAACCTCGCCCATTTAATCACCCACGCTCCCTCCTTATTTCCCCTCAACCCTCACACGACCGGAGCCACCAGGCTGCCTGGATTTCTACCAGCAACGCCACTGACCCGACGGCCTTCTCCAGCCAATTCCGGTGCCAACCAACCGCCCCTCGCCTCCCACTGCACGCGAGCTTACTCCCCATTCCCGTGAGCACCTGCCTGTGTGCTCCACTCACCCGCACGCGTCCCCTAGCATCGGCAACCTCGACACCGAGCGCCACCGTCGTCTACCGTTTCTCCGGCGAGCTCCCCTGGTAAGCACAGACCGCCCCGAACCTTACCGTTCATACTCCCAGGATCCCCAGCCCTGTACGCAACTAACCGCGTGCTCCGTTTGTCTTAGCGCGCTCGCAAACTTCGCCCCGATGACGAACCGAAGCATCTGGCGCCGCCACAGACTCCGACGAGCAATCACCGCTGTTCTCGTGCGCCCCTTGGACAGCTGCGACAACCTTGAGCTTCGCCACACCACTGCGAGCACGGTGAGCTACTCCTCCCTCTCCCTCGATACCTGCATCGCCAGCGCCACCCTCGTCTAAGCGCGCCGCCGCCTGTCGCCGTCGCAGCGCCGCCACTTTGTGGTCGAGTAGATCTGAATCGTTCGATTTAGATCACACGCGTAGAAACAGACGACTTAACAAAGGGGTAAGGTTGAACCAGAGCCGCACGATCTCATTTTAATCCAACTCCCCACAGAAACTGATCCAGGCGAAACGTTTTCAGCCTATCATAACAAGACACGTGGACAGAGTCTGTTTAAAACAGGAATTTTTGTTCTATTAGATGTGCAAACTTGTAAAATTCATAACTTTAGTTATACACGTCCAAATTTTGCAAATTTTATATCAATGGAATAAGAAGAACTAGTACTTTGCAACCATGCACTTTGTTTAATGTTTTACTTCTGGAAAATTGGTTGAATTTTCATAAACATGTGTAGGCATATTTTGAATATAAATTTTTTCTAGATATAATTTTAAGGTGAAATCTTTGCTAAATGGATTGTTTTGAACCTACTGACCATAGGAATCAACTTATGGATTTAAAAATGTATTTTGTGAAGTTAAGGAATAAATATTTGAGTTAGCACATTTCTAGTCAAATAAAAATATTGAATATGGTTTAGAAATGATTTTTGAGTAAAGCCTTTGGAAAATGATTTGATTCAAACCTTCTGACCCAAAACACCAAGTTTTGAGATTTAAGAACATATTTGTTGAACCATATAAAGTCATTACTTTGCTAAAAGATATTTTCAACAACATAAAATGTCACCTTAGCATAATATTTGGTTTATGAGATGAAACCTTTTTCAAATGGTTTTACCACTTTTGTAAATGACCAATCTGAGCTTGAAAATGTTTAGAGCCTAGTAGAAACCACTTTTGCAAATAAAACTATCTTTTGCATGCTTGCATGCATTGCCTTGTTTCTATTATTTTATGTGTGATAAATTGTTTGAATACTAGTTGAATATGTGTTTGATTGATTGAATTGTAGTGAAGTTAGAAGAGTGTGATATTTGCAAGATCAAGAAGTGAACCAACATTCTCTACTAAAAAGGCAAGTGACACTATCATCCATGTCCTACTATTTTCATTACACTTAGTGGATTTTGTAACATGCATGATAAGGACTACTATATTTTATGCTATGCTAAATCCTAATAGGATACCCTTATATCTTCCTTGGTGAAAACATTGTAGTTGTAGTAAGCTTAGCCCTGCTATATATTTGGGATTGGATACATGTTATGATTATATGAAGTGTTGGAAAGATATATGTTTTATATAATAAAACAAGTACTCAATGAACCACCTGGGTGGAAAAGGATACTCAAGTTTTGGACAAGGTGGCAACAAAGGGAACCATGTTTATATGGCTATCTTTTTGTATGTGCACTAGAAGAAAACCACCCAGGGACTTAGAGATTGAACATGTTTCTCGTATAGTGGCTTCCGTGTACAGCCACATGCTAAATGGGATCTGGCTTAGTCAACTACATAGTGGAAGACCCATGCATTGGCATCTTCTGGTTAACTATAATTGTGTAAGGGAAATATATCCCTACATTGGTTCCTGTTAGACAAGCTAGCATTGTGTATTGGGAGGACTTCTCTGGAAAGACTTTGTCACATTCTCGATCTGCCGGTACTCCATTTTGGTGAGTACTTATCCAGCGGCCACTGGTGGCGTCAAGACGAGATTGTGTCATGTGGGTAAATTGTACAACTTCTGTAGAAGATCAAATTCTAAGTACTTAGCCGTGTCCTCGGTTATGGACAATTCTGAGCAACCAAGGCCTGAAGCTATGAAATATCTCGACATTCCAATTTCTCAAAGTAAAACTTGATGGTGACAACAAGGGATTAGAAGCACTTGGAGTTTTCCAAGTAGTTCAGAAAGATTTGACAAAAGATCAAAACTATTTTGAAAAGATAGGATAAAACTATATTGCTTTCTGCAAATGAGCCTAAACCCTACTTAGCCAAATATGCATGTAATGATAGGATCCACTTATTTCTACATAGTAGTGAAACTTGCCAATACAATTCAAATGTGTTGACCCTTGTGGCTGCAACTTATTATGTTGCAGGTTTGTTTGATGTTAGTGAAGTTTGTTGAATAGGATTACAAGTTTACAACCAACATGATTGCCTGTGGCACTTTGAAGATGAAGGACTCCATGCTATATAGATATTCTGCTGCATTGTAATGTGATAGCCAAATGAGCTATGTAAGATGTAATGAATTATTTTATTCCTGGTTATAAAGTTGTATTATGACCTTTGTTTCTTGATATAACATCTTAACTGTGGATGCTAGCTATTGATCCAGGGACTAGCATTGTAAACACAGGGATCTTTACCTTATTAAAGGTTGGGAACCTTACATTGAGAAAGCATCATGCTCACTGATAAGCTGGGCGGTCGCACTCGGTATCGCAAACAGAGGCTACTTTGTTCACTTTCCGCATGGGACGGTATCATTCATGACTTCTCTTCCCCAATATATTTGTTAACGATGTGCATAGATATTATCACATTCCTCGTGCCGAGGTGTTTACCCCACTTCATGGCCCGAGCCACCTCAATCATAACTTTGCAGAAAGTCTATGAATTTGTGTCATATCGCTTCTTACGAATTCATCATGCTGGCCAATCGAAAACTTGCCAAATTGCATGTGCAAGTCACTTAGAGTTATGTACTCTATGTATATTATCAACCGATAATCATATCTACTGGTAACTATGATTCTACCGCTGGACAAGGTTTTAGTCTGACACCCATGCCAAATCTTCAAAAGAAATCCAATTGCGGCAGATGTCCTGTAGTCACCAAGATAGATCCTCGCCATCACCACGGGACTAGAAACGCTAATTGGGGAATGTAGAGATGGAATTGCAGTTCTTACCCTTCAGGGAGAACGTACAACACATTTAGTGGGCTCTAGGGCTCCAAAGCTTAGCACCACGTGCCCTCTTCCCCTGTTTCGTGCTCCTTCATGATCTCCAGCCTTGAAGGGTCCATATCCGCGCCCTCCGGCCGGGAAGACCCATCTCTATTTTGTTTGGCCATGCAGGGTCCATTTTCGGGCGGGGTCCAAATCAAAGCCACCATCGTTGCACGAGAACCCAACGCCCACCTCATGATTTTCGTTCCCAAACATGCTTGGGAAGGGACAACGACAAGGAGAGAGGGCAGGGAGGGTAGGGGATGTCGGGAGGACGATAGCCTATGAGGGGACAAGACTGGTGCATGACGGGACAGAGTGGCGACGGCAGGACCAGAGAAGTGGAGCAGAGCGATGCTGCGAGCAACAGAATACGGAAAATCGCACAATATTGGGGGGCACTAATCCTCAAACCTAGGATGCGCACCAGCAATGGTCGAGGTGGTGGGGCCTGCCGATTAGTAAAAATCCATGTCATCTTCCCCTATTTCTGATGGTGTTTCTACTTCTCGACGATCGTAGTGGCACAACCATAATTTTGGACAGAACTAAGGACACAGTCGTAAATTTACTTAAAATGGAACCCTGACATGGTACATTGCCTGATTCGGTGGGTAGGCACAACCTGTATTTTTTATATATTAGCACACTTATGCTAAGAAGGGAAATAAATATTCAGCAGTTAGTCGAACTAGTTTCAACTAAATACTCTCCTAGGAAGCTTAGCTATGGCCCCACCTTAGCAGCCACCGTTGCCTCGGCTGGGGCCGCCCCACCCGCCGCTGAAGCATGGCTATTTGGCCCCTCTAAGTGTTGGGCCACGCAGAGATAAAACAAAATTTTCCCTCAAACGTGGTGATCCCAAGATCTAGCTGAGGTAGAAGGCCACGAGGTTTACCACTAGACACGCAGTTGCGGATTACTAATGAAGCGCGTCAGTTGATGCAGTGCAGTTCTTTGTGATCCGATCGTCCTGGTGCTTATCGTACAACACCTCTGCTGGTATCCACACGTGCAAGGAGGAGCGCCGGCGGCGAACTGCTAGATTCGTTACGGCGGCAGGACTGCTGTGGATCTAGGGTTTTTCTTCAGGGTTGGTGTGCTCCACTATATATAGGGAGTGAAAGTGGGCTCTGCTCGCGCGGCCCATTCACTAAAGCCCATATAATGTTAGTCCCTATGAGTCCAACTCACTGACTCGGTCCAAATTAGGCTCGGGTCCAACCCAACCAGATTTCCAGTTCAGATCCAATCCAAACTTGCTCCCGCTCTTAAGTGTGTGACCCCGCAGGCTCATGGCTACTTGGACACGATTAGAGTCCGACTATAAATCGATCAGTCGGCAGCGGCTCCTAGCAGAACGTGCCGACTCCCAAGTACCAAAGAGTCATGATGACTTGCCTTTCCAATGTGACTTGCGTCCGAGTCCCTTTTGCCTCACGATATACCTTGTCAGACTATAGGCGAATAATTGTCATCCCTTAAATAGTCCGACTCTCTTCTCGATCCGAGATAAGTGATTCACCCGACTAACTCTTAGTCGATCGCCTCGGTTAACACTTAACCGAGTCATGCATGGCCATGCTTTCCGAATCATATCTCATGAGAGGGCCCAGAGAATATCTCTCCGAGTGGAGGGCCAAAATCACATCTTGGTTATTCACATCACGCAGCTTGATTCTCAGTCGACCCGAACTCTGCCTTTATAACTGCCTAGTTATGGATCAGCGTTTGACAGAACCTAAGTCGGTGATCCTTAACTCGGACTATGCAATAACCTCAGGTCTAAGGATTACATTGATTGAGATATAGAAATGACAACTTGTTCGTTGTACCTCAATATGGGTCAATCCGACTCTCTAAACTCTTTAGCCGAATGTGTGTAAGTTGGAATAGCATATCCATGCCCATGACAAGTGGAACCGAGTCATCAAGCCAACTTTCACATTGGTATAAGTTTTGTGTCCAGCATAACCTCAATGGCCAAGGATATTTAGTACAAACAACATGAATGTATAGTTCCACAACCGAATCACATATTCAATGATACACATCAGATGTTTATACAAGGACAACTTAATATCTTTATGAATACAATGGGAAATATCATCATACATGATTGCCTCTAGGGCATATTCCCAACAGTCTCCCACTTGCACTAGAGTCACTTCCGACATCACATGTCTAAGCATCTAATGCCCATGGCTCTCAGGTACGCCTCATGCTTTGGCTGGGGTAACGGCTTTGTCAACGGATCCGCAATATTTGCATCCGTGTGTACCTTGCATAACTTGATATCACCCTGATCCATGAACTGGAGAATCAAGTGGTACCGCATGAGTATGTGCTTGTTCTTCTGGTGTTGTCTAGGTTCCTTTGCTTGTGCAATAGCACCATTGTTGTCACAATACACGTCTAACGGATTGGATGAGCCCTGAACCACACCAAGATCCATGAGGAAATTCCTCATCCAAACAGCTTCTTTTGCTGCCTCCGAGGCGACAATATACTCAGCCTCTGTTGTAGATGCAGACACAGTCTCTTGCTTCGAACTCTTCCAGCTCATAGCACCTCCGTTTATAATAAACACGTATCCGGATTGCGAACGAGAATCATCAGAGTTAGTAAGATAACTCGCATCCGTGTAACCCTTTACACTGAGTTCATCTTCACCACCATAAACCAAGAACATATCCTTAGTCCTTCTCAAGTACTTTAGGATATTTTTAGCCGCTGTCTAGTGGATTTCTCCAGGACCAGCCTGGTATCTGCTCACAACACTTAGAGCATATGAAACATCTGGCCTAGTACAAATCATGGCATACATGATGGATCCGACTGCAGAAGCATACGGAATCGCACTCATCCGACTTCGCTCATCAGTTGTCGAAGGACACTGAGTCTTGCTAAGTTTTACACCATGGGACATCGGAAAGAACCCCTTCTTAGACGATTCCATGTTGAACTTCTTCAACACTTTGTCCAAATAAGTACTCTGACTCAATCCAATGAGCCTCCTTGATCTATCTCTATAGATCCGGATTCCGAGAATATAAGTTGCCTCACCCAAGTCTTTCGTTGAGAAACTCTTTTCCAATGATTCCTTGGTTTCTTGCAACATCTGGACATCATTTCCAATCAATAATATGTCATCCACATATAAGATTAGAAAGTTTACTTTGATCCCACTGAACTTCTTGTATAAACAAGAATCATGATCACTCTTAATGAAGCCAAACGATTTGACTACCTCATCAAAGCTAATATTCTAACTCCGAGATGCTTGCTTCAACCCGTAAATGGATTTCTGAAGTTTGCACACCTTGTCAGCATTAGCCGGATCGACAAAACCCTCGGGATGTATCATATACACGTCCTCGGTTAAATTTCCGTTAAGGAAAGCCGTTTTGACATCCATCTGCCATATCTAATAGTCGAAATAGGCTTCTATAGCTAACATGATCCGAACTGATTTAAGCATTGCTACGGGCGAGTAAGTCTCGTCGTAATCAACTCCTTGAACTTGTTGGAACCCCTTCGCGACAAGGCGTGCTTTATAGACGGAAACATTTCCATCCATATCAGTTTTCTTCTGAAAGACCCATTTGCACTCGACGGGTCTTGCACCGTCTGGCAGATCAACCAAGTTACAAACTTGATTTTCATCCATGGACTTTAACTCGGATCTCATGGCTCCAAGCCATGACTCAGAATCAGATCCCACCATTGCTTCTGAATAATTTGTCGGCTCATCACTGTCTAACAGTAACACATCACGAACACTTTGTAATCTTGCCGATCTTTGTAGTACAGGTACTGCTGCCGACTCAGCTACCACGAACGGCTCAACCTCCAAGGTTTTTGCCGACTCGCTACTAGCCGGTTCCTCTCGAATTTCTTCGAGCTGCACCGTGCTCGCACTTACTCCCTGACTGAGAAACTCTTTCTCAAGGAAGACGCCGTTCCGAGCGACAAATACTTTTCCCTCTTCTCGGTTGTAGAAGTAGTAACCCAAGGTTTCCCTCGGATACCCCACAAAAATACACTTATCTGACTTGGCTGTAAGCTTGTCCGACTGAAGTCGCTTGACAAATGCTTCACAACCCCAAATCTTAAGAAAAGACAAACTCGGCCTTTTGCCTGTCCACATCTCATGCGGTGTCTTCTCTACCGATTTTGATGGTACTCTGTTTAGTGTGAACGCCGCTGTTTCTAGACAATAGCCCCAAAATGATAAAGGTAGATCTTTCCGACTCATCATTGATCGTACCATGTCCAACAAGGTCCGATTCCACCTTTCCGAAACACCATTCCTTTGTGGCGTTCCTGGCGGAGTAAGTTGAGGAACTATTCCACAACTTTTCAGATGGTCATCAAACTCATGGCTCATGTACTCGCCTCCTCGGTCTGACCAAAGAAACTTTATTTTATTGCCGAGTTGATTCTGTGCTTCATTCTATAATTCTTTGAACTTTTCAAAGGCTTCCGACTTATGTTTCATCAAGTAGATATATCCATACCTACTCAAATCATCAGTGAAGGTAATGAAGTACTCATAACCACCCCTGGTTGTCGTGCTCATTGGTCCACATACCTCACTATATACTAGTCCCAACAAGTCGGACGCCCTTTCGCAACTCTTTGCAAAAGGTGTCTTGGTCATTTTTCCGAGTAGGCAAGATTCGCATGTCTCGAACGACTCCAAGTCGAACGAAGTTATGAGTCCATCATCATGGAGCTTCTTTATGCGTTTCCAACTTATATGACCAAGACGAGAGTGCAAAAAGTAAGTCATATTCAGATCATTTGGTTTCAACCTTTTAACATTTATTTTATAAACCGACTCACCATCAAGATTCCAAATAAATAACCCGTCCTGGACGGGTGCAAAGCCGTGAAACATATCATTCAAATACAAAGAACAACCACTATTCTTGATATTCGACTCATAGCCTTGCCTCATCAAACATGAAGCAGAAATAATGTTTCGACTAAGCACTGGAATATAATAACAATTATTCAGTTCCATAATGAATCCGGAAGGTAAATGAAGCTGCATCATGCCGACTTCCAACGCAGCGACTCTTGCTTTGTTGCCGACTCGAATATCAACCTCGCCTCTTGCTACGCTCCTAGTTCTTACCAGTCCCTACAGCGAGTTGCAGATGTGAATAACTGATCCGGTATCATATACCCAAGAACTATTAGGTGCATCAGCAAGATATATGTCTATAACATTGCAAACAAGTGTACCTGAGTCGGAAGTCATACCTCCACTCTTGGCTTTGTCGGCCAAATACTTGCTGCAGTTCCTCTTCCAGTGGCCATCCGCCTTGCAATAGAAGCAAGTGGATCCGGCTGAAGGAGATGGCTTAGTCCCTGAGGAAGTGCTTGGGACCGGGTCCTGAGCCTGTTTTCCTCCTGACTTAGCCTTCTTCTTAGTCCAAGAACTCTTCTTTAACTTAGCCTTATTCTGCACCATCAACACTTGACTGGCGCCCTTCTTGAGATCCGCCTCTGCCTGCTTGAGCATCCCATGCAATTCAGTGAGCTTCTTATCCATACCATGCATGTGGTAGTTTGAAATGAACTGCCCATATGCACTAGGAAGAGAGTTTGGAATTATATCCGTAGCGAACTCTTCGCTAATGGGGTAGCCAAGCCTATCCAGAGACTGCACGTAACCAACCATCTTGATCACATGCGGACTCAGCGGATCACCATCCTTAAGCTTGCAACTCAGCAAAGCCTGAGAGACTTGATACCTCTCAGTCTTTGCCTGAGCCTGGAACATACTTTTGAGGCTTTCGATCATATCGTAGGCCTCAACATGTTCGAACTGCTTTTGCAAGTCCGGTTCCATGTGAGCAAGCATAAGACAACTAATATCCGTGGACTCATCCTTAGCCCGACGGTAGGCATTGGTGGCAGCGACAGTCGCATTCTCATTTGGCTCATCTGGAAGTGGGTTGTCTAGGACATGGTCCTTCTTTTCTTGTTTGAGAACAATTCTCAGATTTCGATACCAGTTGGTAAAATTAGTTTCATTTAGTTTATCTTTCTCAAGAATGGTTCTTAACGCAAAACCGGATATCTGAGAGTGACTGCTACTTGGTGCCATGATCTACAACAGAAAATATGCAAAACACTTAAGACATGTATTCATAAAAGAGCAAGCATATTAAACATTTTAATATTTTATGCTCCCACTAGAACCAACACCCCTCCGATGGTTACTTAGTGATTCAGGATCCTAAATAAGCAAGTCGGCTAGTGAGATTTAGCATCACCGCTAGCCGCCAAGTGATCTAGGTAGACAACTCCTTGTCAACCGTATCTCATACGACTCCTGTTGGACGGGTGGCATCACATGCCCCGGCTCCCGTCCAACCTTTCCCCGAGCCCCAGAACTGTTGTGATAGACCCGTCTAGCTTACCGAGTGTTTCTGCAGTAAGAGTCCGACTCGAACCCACCTAGTCGGAAAGAATTGGAAGCACCTCAATTTTATGAGCCCACAACCAAAAATGTCCGACTTGTGATGGTGCAAACACTGGTGGGAAAACCGACTAAACCTTCTTTGAGGGATTAATTTTTTTTACCGACTATCTAATAGAGGTAAAACAGAGACATAACAATAACACAAAATGAAACAATCATAATGTGAAATGGTATGGCTCTCTTCATGGCGATCTCCATCTCCACAAAGCTTGTAATCCGACTCGTGCCAACTCTTGTCACTTGTCGTCTTACCCCATGTCGCCAACATGTACATCGCCTTGCATGCCATCCGGATTCTCCAAACAGCTACACTAGCTAAGTAAAATACATTACATAGAGAATCCGACACGCAGGTCGTTTATACAATAAAATGATAGCACCTAGGCTCCAGCCGGCTGACAAAAACCGTGATTCGCAGATCACGTATGGATTACACACATACATCACATGCACATGAACCATACCATTCACAACTTCCTGCAAAAACAAGTTATGCATAGATACAATATCTACCGGTGTTGTGAAACTCGCAATGACATCTAAGGCGCTAAAACGTAGATCTCATCTACGATCCGGACATGGATTCCGACCACTGTTCCAACTCGATCAAACTCTTTGATCTTCGATCACCGCATCTGGATTTATGTGTCACAGTCTACCCCGATGGAGGAAGCCGACCGGTAGGGGTATATCGTTCCACGACCTTAGCAGTATGATCACAGAAATCAGATCTACCATTCCCCGAGTATAGTTGATCCAATCAATCTCGTACAAAACCGATCTATCTCATAGATCGACCACCAAGACAAAGACAGCATGCAGATCTCATCTACAGCCTACCGCATATCACATATGCGAGATCTCGAGCCTAAAACCAGAAGCTATCGCTCTGAAACCACTATTGGGCCACACAGAGATAAAAGAAATTTTCCCTCTAACGTGGTGATCCCAAGATCTAGCTGAGGTAGAAGGCCACGAGGTTTACCACTAGACGCGCAGTTGCGGATTACTGATGAAGCGCATTAGTTGATGTAGTGCAGTCCTTTGCGATCCGATCGTCCTGGTGCTGATCGTACAACACATCTTCTGGTATCCACACGTGCAAGGAGGAGCGCCGGCGGCGAACTGCTAGATTCGTTACGGCGGCAGGACTGCTGTGGATCTAGGGTTTTTCTTCAGGGTTGGTGTGCTCCACTATATATAGGGAGAGAACGTGGGCTCTGCTCGCGCGGCCTATTCACTAAAGCACATATAATGTTAGCCCTATGAGTCCAACTCACTGACTCAGTCCAAATCAGGCTCAGGTCCAACCCAACCAGATTTCTAGTTCAGATCCAATCCAAACTTGCTCCCGCTCTTAAGTGTGTGACCCCGCAGGCTCATGGCTACTTGGACACGATTAGAGTCCGACTCTAAATCGATCAGTCGTCAGCGGCTCCTAGCAGAACATGCCGACTCCCAAGTACCAAAGAGTCATGATGACTTGCCTTTCCAATGTAACTTGCGTCCGAGTCCCTTTTGCCTCACGATATACCTTGTCAGACTATAGGCGAATAATTGCCATCCCTTAAATAGTCCGACTCTCTTCTTGATCCGAGATAACTGATTCACCCGACTAACTCTTAGTTGATCGCCTCGGTTAACACTTAACCGAGTCATGCATGGCCATGCTTTCCGAATCATATCTCACGAGAGGGCCCAGAGAATATCTTTCCGAGTGGAGGGGCAAAATCACATCTTGGTTATTCACATCACGCAGCTTGATTGTCGGTCGACCTGAACTCTGCCTTTATAACTGCCCAGTTACGGATCATCGTTTGACAGAACCTAAGTCGGTGATCCTCAACTCGGACTATGCAATAACCTCAGGTCTAAGAATTACATTGATTGAGATATACAAATGACAACTTATTCGTTGTACCTCAATATGGGTCAATTCGACTCGTAAACTCTTTAGCCGAATCTGTGTAAGTTCGAATAGCATATCCATGCCCATGACAAGTGGAACCGAGTCATCAAGCCAACTTTCACATTGATCTAAGTTGTGTATCCAGCATAACCTCAATGACCAAGGATATTTAGTACAAACAACATGAATGTATAGTTCCACAACCGAATCACATATTCAATGATACACATTAGATGTTTATACAAGGACAACTTAATATCTTTATGAATACATTGGGAAATATCATCATACATGATTTCCTCTAGGGCATATTACCAACACTAAGGCAAACCATGTGGTTGTACTACAAGGACGGTCTCCCATTGCCATCCGAGACAGTTGATTTTGCAGAATGTGCTGCATCGGCAGTGTTGGTGGCGCTATCGAGCAAGGCCAAGCAAGCGTCACCGAGAAAGCGTGTAGCAACATTTTCGTGTGCTCTGCGCAGGAGAAAGAACGTAGTTTCCAAAGCATTCATGTGCGCATTCCACCAATGAAACAAACCCTCGAATAGGGCAGCGCCAAGGTCAACCAACTCGTGCCTCCATGCCTCAGGGCAGGTGACCTTACCATAGTGGGGCAATCTAGGCGCACTCTGTTAGCGGCAAGGACGATCCATCCTACGCACCATCGGCGACCACACCATGGCGGTGAGCATCCAGCTACACTCATCTTGTTGGAGTGTTTGACAACTAGATCCGACGATGGGCAACACCTCACCGCCGGAATTCAGGTTTCGATTCACAGGGACCTACAATCCCTGCCATGAGACGCTGGAGTTCATGTTTGAAGAAATCGTTGTGGCGGCATGGCTGTTCATACAGAACCGGGACTGGTTCAAGTGCAACAAACATCCATGAACACTACAGATCTCTTGAAGTTTGGTGGGAAGGAAAAAGATTAGTTGCGGTTGATTGATCACTAAACTTACGTCCTCTCAAGGCAATTGACTAGCCAAATTTGATGATGGAGATCTACAGTTTCTTCAGTGTAGAACAGTCAAGTTTTGATTAACTCTGTACAATTTCTTTTGTAGCGGCAATAGCCCGCTTTTGTGCAGCTATCCCATACTATAGTATGGAATTAGTTCTAAAGTAACCAAATACTATCAAGATGTATCTATTTATTCAATTACTATTGGTGGTTGAATTTAGTTAATTGTCATACTTATCCGAGGCAAACAAAATTCAGACATCATTTATGTACTAATCTTGTGTGGTTTACTCATGCACGTTCCATACAAAATCACGCACCAGCTCGAAAAAACATCGATAAATATTGTTCGAGGTAGACAACTCGGTAAATATTGTTCGAGGCAGACAAAGCAGCAACATTCTTGTCTTTCAGATTGCTCACCACTTGGCAAACAAATCTAGATACCTAGTACTTGAAGAGGACATGTGACATGGTTATACCCCACGGGTACACAACGTTAGCATACCTGGTCCAGCCCAAGGGAAGGCCCACGATAGGATACGCGGCCTATGCAGATTTCGGGTGGCCCAAGCCCATGACGCCTTCGGATCCTTGGAGAACAAGACTAGAGTAGATAGAATTTCAAAGGGGAAAAACCTAATCTATAACCGACTCAACCTACGCCCGGGACTTGCCTATCTATATAAAGGCTAGGAGGGCATGGCGAGGAGGGCCTCCACTCACCTCATACGCACCTCACGCCAGATTGCATCTGCGCACCCCTGTAACCTTCGGTTGCCACGTAATCAAGATCAGACAAGCAGGAGTAGGGTTTTCCCTCTGGGGGCCTGAACCTGGGTAAACCTCATGTCCCTGTGTTGCTTGTCTGTTAACCGTTCCGCGATCTCCAGCATCCGCATTTTCTACAAAACCCGAGTCCATAACAATGGGCATTGACGAGTCGAACCCTCGTCAATTGGCGCTGTCTATGGGAACCAGGGGTGCTGATTGTGCGATCGTGACGGTCCCATCCAGAGCGATCTAAAACTCATCAGCGACGGAGATTCATCTCCTCTTCGGCACCTTAGACTTCACCACCCACTCTCCAGCCACCATGAGGGATTTCAAGCCCGTAGGCGATGGGCTCGAGATTCTGTTCAGGAGCTTCTGCTTCCAGGTGGGGCAGACCGGCACCCTCCGCCTCCCAGAGTGGGTGCCACCGCCATCCATCAGGCCCGTTTCATGGGTCCCACCCATCGGCTTGTTACGCATGTCGATGCTGACAGATGAGTCATATGACAGCAGCAGCTACAACTTAGATCTGTACGACCCTCCATCAGACGAAGGAACCTACGGTTCCGGATCCGAAAGCCGCGGCAGCAGCGACTCAATCCATGGACATTAATAATGCGTCGTGGTCCTCTAGGGTGAATCGGAACTGCCACCAGGTTCGAGTACCCCCAACCCACCACCCAATCCGACGCCCAACCTGTAGGCTGGGAACGGAGGAAACCCACCCTCCAGCCCAATGAGGGTCACGCTAATGCCTACCAGAAGATTAACCTCAACAAGGACGGATGGCGTCAAGCACGCAAAGCTGTGGCGGGCAACATCATCCTACCTGTGAATGTTTCATGGGATCTGCTGATGGCATACCACCTTCTCCTCATCGGCAAGCATAACCGGCAGATGAAGCTGATGGAGGATCTTGACAAACGCAAGAAGGCGGCTTCGGAGTCTAGCACGCGGCGAGCTGCGCTCTCCGTCGCTAGCGGCTCCAGCTCACATGGCAACAACGCCAACAAGCATCACTCCCGCATGGAGAACATGGACCCCACTGCACGTCGTGAAGCCACAAGGGCCCTCAACACGTCCTTCATGTCAATGGACGTGAATGGCAACGTCATGACGAAGACGCCTCGGGCTGCAATCATGGCAGCCACCACGTACCTCGCGTCGCATCCACCTCCGGTGGGGGACCCGAAAAGCGCCATGCACAAGTTCGCGCTAGCCGGTTGTAACATCCCAGGATTTAGCACCTAGAAATAGAGGACACAGGTTTGTGCATTGCATTCATGCATAAGAAAATCCGGGGAATTTTCGCGCAAAACTAAAAGATCTATGGAGGGATCGGGATCTCTCTTGTACTGAAGGAAACTTCGGAGCAAGTGCGATATATTTCGACATGACCCTTGTAGAATTCTTTGTTTCAGGGAAAATTTGTTCAAACATGTATTTGAATTTCAAATGAATTTATAAAATTCACAAATAAGAATTGGAAATATTTAATAACTTGAAATAAAATGATTACATAAATAATATAACAAGGATTTTTATTAATATAAATATATATGCATATAGTATTATTTTACAATTGGTAAATAAAAGAATTCTTTATATAAGACATTGTCTTTACAATTAGAAAATAAATAAGTAGGAAAAATAATTATACAATTGAAATAAATAACAACATTCTTTATTACAACAATATATATGACATTGTCCTTACAAAAGAATTGTAAAATAAAAAAATGAAATAAGTAAACTTTATTGAATTGAATACAATAATACAATGTTTTTACAACATATAAAACAGAAAAATAAACTACAATGTTTATTACAAAGGAATTCCTAAGCTACGGTTCTCTGATGTCATTCAACAATTGAAATTTTTCTTTCTTCTCTTCATTTCCTAAAAACAAAACAAAAAGAAAATAAAACAAAAACAAATAAAAGAATGATTAGTTGGTTAGTTTGCTCTCATAAGTGAACAGTGAGTTGCACTGTTAAAAGTTCATCATTGAGCTAAATTTTAGAAAGGGGCAAGTTTCACCAAAAAAAAGTAGCATCTGTTCATATCAGTATTTTTGCCTCAGTACAACATCATTGGCTAACTAAGAATCCACTTGGCAACATCCAAAAGGATAGCTCAACTTAAGATAATACCAATTCAACCAAGCTGATCCACAACAAAATATCTCCCTAGCGAGACAATGAACCTGGGCTAGCAGCACATCAGCTAGCAGCACATCAGCTAGCAGCTTACTCACTGCATGCAGCAGCTGTGCTGTCAAGCAACCAGGGCATCACAAAAGGTACTAAGGGGGAGAGCACAACCATAGTAGATACACTAGGTTGATCAGAATATCTCCACACATTTTACCTAGTCCAGAACTACCATCAGACCAATAGTTCATCACCAAGAACAACATCCATTCTTGCTCATCACCACAAGATCACCAATCTAGACAAACCATCACACCATAGCTCTGGTTGCTCCCAGGAGCCATCCTAGATCTAGAATAAGGGGAAATCAAGGCCAGATGTACCAAGGCAAGATTAATATCAAGCAAAATGTACATGAATCAATCAAGATCCATCACTAGGGCAAGGCAATAACAGCAGTAGATCAAGAGCAGCTGCAGCTTATCCACAATCTCACCAAGTCAATCTAATCTACTCTGCATATCAGGTTACCAACTCATAATAGTAACAGCACATGCTCATTTCATCTTTTAGAGCATATGTGTTAGTGGGGAAAATGTAGAACTCTCAGACTAGCATAAAAGTGTTATGCTAGTGTCATCATTGAGTTAGAAAGGATAAAATTATAACATATGTTTCAATCACCATTAGGGCCTCAACCTTTGCATCATAGGCTGGATCTTGTTGCTCACAACAATCACCAAGCGCTAATGAGCCTTGAGCATGTTGATTAATTAGCATAGCAACAGATCCTACTCACTATGAGTATGCTACTATGCACCCTTCAATTGGGTTCCAAAGTATCAAGCTCACAACAGATCATGCAAACAGGATCTGTCACTGTGCACACTCCAAAATGGAGGCCCCACAGTGACAGTCTGATACACAATGGCTATTACAATGTATCATCACCCAAAATCATCATTGAGATATCCCAGCCAAACAAACCTATCATTTTCCTAGCAGCACACTCTAGGAATCAATGGTATACTTTATTTTACTATCAACAAAGACAGTAAACCAAATCACCACCATCATCAAATATGCACCTGAATCAAGGATCCACACCTTTTGTCAGAGAATCCAACCAAAAACTAAAAGGGACTAATTCATATCATTTCCTTAGGCATTAACCCTAAGAATCAAGTATATATATATATTCAGAATTTCATTCAGTAATGAATTCAAATCATTTTCCTAAAAATAAACATTAGGAATCAGATAGATATGTATTCACTGCTCAACATAATGGAAGCTAGAAAATTATCAACTTAATCATATTTTCCACACAGCCAATCACAACAGTGACAACCAGGCACAATTGTGCATGCTTGGTTCAGGTGCTAGTTAACAGAGATCATTCAAAGGGGACCTTTACATTATCACATAATCCCTGTCATGTAGACAGAAACAATAATATGGGCAAGCTTTGCTTGTAAAGCTTATTCCCACAAGACAACAAATCATTTTCCTAGGATGGTTACCTGGAATCAACTTTGTAGTCAAATCTGTTGCCACTCATAACAATCATCCTAATCAGGAGATAACAAATTAAGCCAAGGTATAGTTATAGTAGATTCAAAGCATCAAGCACATAAGCAAGCTTCAACATCTTATATTCCAAGTATGAATTCATCAGAATACAACAGAGGCTCATTATATTTAATAAAATTAACAATTTATACCACTAGCATCAGGAGCACTCAATCAAGATATGGGTCACAGGCACACAATTGATCACTGAGCAAACCACTGTGAAACATCAAGCATCAAAAACATGTAGGAAGAAGAAATCTAATTAAGATTGTACACTAGGATTGAGGGAGGTTGTGAGAAAGGGGAAGTGGTACCTACCTGATGGCGAGTCTAAGCTCGCCGACGAAGTAGCAGTTGTGGTGACGGTAGAGAGGTGAAGCTCAGCACGGTGGCACAGCCACACGAGGTGAGACATGGCACTACACTGCCTCAACCCACACCACCAGCAAGTCCCAGCATCCAAACGCCCTCGCCATATCACCAGGGTTGCCGAGAACCTCGCCGTCCCACCGGAGTAATGGAAAAATGGGGAATTGGGGTTTGGGGCTGGTGGTGGGCAAGTGGAAAGCATTATTCCCAAATCGAATTGGAGGGCTAGGTTCATCTGGGGAAGGCGGAGCTCCGGCAGCCAGCGGAGGCAGCCGCAGCGGCCTGGCTCGCTAGAATCAAGCCGGCGGTGGCAGCGCCCAGGAACGCGAGGAGAAAGGAGAGAGGAGAAGAGGCTTCGAGGGGATAAGGTGAGTGCGGGCTGGGTCGGTTTGACCGATCCAGTACCGCCTCTACTGGGCCAATTTGGCCCAATGTTGGGTACTAGGCCCAATTCAAAATAAAATAAGAAATAAAATAAAAGAAAAATAAATAAATTACCAAAATAACCTTTAAACATTTCCAGCTATAGAACATTATAGAAAAATTATAAAAAATATTTAATATATTAGAATTATCACAAAAATAATACCCACCTAAGAGAAATATAACTTTACTTATTTAAGTTAATAAAATGAAAATAAAGATTAAACACTATTAAATTTTAAGTGAAATTTCATTAAATAAGGAAAAATCCTAAAAATAAATAAAAATAATTTTTGTGTATAAAAATAACTTTACTATTTTATAAAAATACTAACTTAGAGTTTTTATAAATAAAATATAAATCAAATATTTAAGACACTTAATTCTTTGAAGAATTTTATAAAAATAGAGGTAAGACTTAAAAATAAATAAAATTCATTTTTAAGATCTTTAATAAGTATATTCCACTATAAAAATACCATGTATATTATTCAAAAACATTTTAAGTTAAATAAAACACATTACTTATTTTAATCAAATGAAATAACCACTTTGTTAATTCTTAAAATTATTTCTTAAGTAAGAAATAATCACATTTTCTTATAAAACACTAAAACCTTTAAAGTTTAATTACTAAGTCTAAATCTATAATCAAAATAAAACTTAAATATAATTATTAACCTTTAAATGTTTTATAATCTGAAATTCAAATTAAACTCCATTTAAATAAATATTACATAACACTCATGTGTAAGAGGGTGAATAATATCCATCCCTCAACCACTCTTAAAATGATTCTAAAACCTAACAAAATTTGTAAGATCATCTAATTATGCTCCCATTAATTAATTACATATTATTAAATTTATCTTTCACTTAAATTAAAAGGGATCATCCTTAATCATATTTACGAAAACCCTAAAACTAGATGCTATTCTAAAACTCATCATATCTTACAATTCACTTCTATTTTTATAGTTAAATTTGGTTTAAACAATCATAAACATCTCATTTGAAGTTTATTCATGTTTTAAAGTTAACTTTAGTCACTTATATCGTCAATTAAAATATGATAACTTAACACCATTCATAACCATCACCAACCCTAATGTAAAACCTAATAAACCTTAAGACTAATTAACCATAACTAAATACTAGTTTCTTCAAATGTTATTCTCTTTGACACTTCACACGAACAAGTCTATATTAGTTCCTTCAGCTCTTAAGAACTCAACTCAAGGACTTTTTATCCCAATCACCAGATAACAATTAATCATAATCACATCATTCTATTAGTATTGGTATATTTTGGTTTATTAACACTTAAGTTCCTTATCAATGTCATTGCTTATGAAATAAACTTAAAGATAAACCCAATCTTAAATAAGATACCTAAGATCAACTTATTCAAAATACTAAGGGTTTCACTTTGGGAATTATAAAATTGCATAGCATTATTTATGCATAATGGCATCTTGCTTGTTTAAACATTAGTCCGTACCGGACCAATGATGCTGATTTCATATATTGGATCTTCTATTATCTCGAAGACCGTGAGTGCATAATCTTGCAATCACAAAAGGCAAGTTCACACTTGCTCATGTCCTTTGATTATTTTTTGTAAAGTATTTTGCAAATCCAGTGTTGTCATCACCTGCATTTGAAAAAGATCAGAAAACACTATTTTCATAATAATATGATTATAGGTTATTTACCATGAGGTAATAATCTACTATGAAAGTTCCGGTGGTAAAGGAACATATTATCTAGGACTTAACAACCAATGTCGCCAGTGATTCTTGCGCCGTATATTACGCGTTAACCATGAGATTTGGAATGGGTCAGAGAAGTCAGCTGGATCGGCTCCCTTTCGCATGCATTGGACACTGTTCTGGGCATTTGTAAGTTGCAGATCGTGGGTATAGCCGTTTTATACGGGGGAAGTCTACCATGGATCTGGACTTACAAAAGACAGATATCTAGTGTTAATGGTTGTTGTGTGTATCCAATTCAGGTATAGCCGTTTTATACGGGGAAAAGTCTACCTTGAGTTTGGTCATCCAACAATTGTGGTGCATGCGGGGTCGCGGAGAAGGATTGGCTTGGATCTTAGTCTGGGCCTCATACCAAGGAAGTGTGAACGAGCCTATAACTCGGATGTGCAACAAAGCTAAGATCTCTCATGGGTAAAGTAACGCACCTCTACAGAGTGTAAGAACTGTAACTTGTTACTGCCGGTTCCGGGAAGGAGCTGCGAACGCTGCGGGAAAGGAACTCCATGAAAATTCTGGTAAACCCGTGAAGACTGATGGACATAGCTTTTTAGAATAAAAGCAACCTTTGAAGAAATATTATCAAAAACTTGCATTGCCTATGACCTATGGTCTGTGGCTGTAGATAGTGCATCAAACACTCCTCTTTAGTGAACTTGGTAAGTACGATCATACTCAACGTATCTTCTTAACCCTTGCCAGATCTCGGAGAAACCAATGGCGTTCCCAGAAAATAAGTTACTTGAAGAGTTGAAGATATCTGAGGGAGATCAACAGAGTCAAAGACCTTACCGTAATCTATCGAAGACAAACTGAAGCCTAGGATATAAATAAAACTCCTAGAATCTAGAACCTACTTCTGTAGAACAATACCATAGTAGTACTTTCAAGCCTTACACACATATTAATAGTAGTACTTCTAAAGTAACTCCGAGTGGATCTTTCTGGTTCTTTCTGTATAATATTCCTCTCTGTCCTAGGAAGCTCTCTGGATCTTTTGTAATATGCTATATGTAATATAAAGTGTTGTCTTGGACCCGCGATGTTTCTGTTGTACCACTCTGAGGGATGTAATGCGGATGGAACGGTGTTCCATTGGTGTTATATCAACGACTATAGTGTACTACACCATGAAGTGGTATGCTGGGTCACCGCACCGGTCTTGGACTCGTCGGAGCTGCACTCCACGAGGAGGCTCTTGTGGAGCCAAAAAAGAAATCTGCGGTCAGATTCAATCGCAGCCCCACACCCTCATCCAACAAGGAAGAGCACGATCTAACTCGACGTCACAAGAGCCCAAGGCATCGCAGCAGCAACTACGACGCTCGAAACGACCTCTCCCAGTGCAAGGTCGACAAGGCACATGCCAAACGCGCCTGTTCAACCGAATCCGACAAGGATGACGATCGAGAGCTATGTGGAGCCCGATGCTTCAGCAGATCCGTTCGGCAGACGCGGATGCCGAAAAAATTCAAGCTCCCTTCGGACACTCCGAAGTTCGACGACACGCAGGACCCGAAGGCCTGGCTCAGCGACCACCTCTCATCCATCAAGCTGCACGGTGGTAACAGAAACACCGCGCTACAATGCCTTTAGCTATAGCTGATAGGCTCATCTCAAATCAGGCTTAGCAGCCTGTCCTCCGGCTCCATCCGAAGCTAGGAGGAGCTGGCGTACAGCTTCATCCGCAACTTCAAAGGCACCAGCAAGAGGCTAGCCTCGATCGAGGAGCTGCGCGCCTGCACCCAACATACCGGCGAATCCATTCGCTCATACATCCTACGCTGGTCCAACATCAAGAACTCCGCTGCACACATCTCCAAGGAAAGGACAATTGATGCCTTCAAGGATGGTGTCAAACGCCCGGACTTCAAGGAAGAACATGGGCGCGTCAAGCCCAAAACACTCGACCACCTCATGGACATCGCCAATAGGTGGGAAGATGGCGAGGATTCCCTCCACTGAATGCATTGGGATGACGAGGACGATTATGGCCGCAGACAAGAACGCTGCAGCAAGCAAAGATCGCGCGTCTACGACGATCACGACGGAGTCAACATGGTTACGGTTGGCTACGTCGATCGATGCAACGATGGCAACCGCAACATCGGATATCGCGGAGGCAACTTCCGCGACGGGGGTGCCCCACGCAAACATGGCAATGCCGCAGCCGTGATGACGATCCATCGGCATACGACAAGTTGTCTGGCCCTTGCACCATCCACTTCTACATCGACAAGCAAGATGGCAAAAGAAGGCTAGCCACATGCTAAAGGACTGCCGCGAGTTCCAGAAGCTAAGTGAGGGTCTCACCCAAATGCGGCGCCAGATCGTGAACCCTGGGTTTGGGCCCACACCCGCACCAGGTGATATCGCCCACGGAGCTCCTCCACCTCCACCCGTTGGACCATCGAATCCAGCTATCACACCTGCGTCAAACAACGTCACATGTGGATACCCTCCGCCAAAAGGGTCCCTGACGATCCAAAAGGGACGCCCTACCAACAGGGTGCAAAAGAAGATCACCCAACAGGTCAGCCTAGGCGTGATTGCTCCACCTGCTATCCCTGAGTACCTTAGTGGTTCAGAGTCCTGCATCATGTTCGATCATTCGGATCACCCCCGCCAGATCCCTCGCCTAGGCCATGCTTCCCTAGTGCTTGAGGCGCAGATCAGAGGATTTGAGATGAGCCTCATCTTCATGGACGGCGACAGCGGCATCAACCTGATGTTCGTCAGCACCCTCGCAGCGATGCGGATCCCACTATGCATCCTGGAACAATCCGACATGATGTTCCATGGCATAGTCCCAGGAAATGGCGTATATCCCCTAGGAAAGATATGGCTCGATGTCATCTTCGGCCATCCCAAAAACTTCTGGCGCGAGCGGCTGTAGTTCGAAGTGGTGGACTGGCCATCATAGTACCACGCCAACCTCGGGCGCGTGGCATTCGCAAGATTCCTGGAAGTACCGCACTACCCGTACCTGCTGGTCAAGATGCCAGGGCCCACGGGCGTAACCACCGTCCAGGGAAGCTTCACCCGATCCAACCACTGCGATAGAGATTTCAACAGAATCTCCCAGTCGTTCGGCATGCAGGAGGAGCTCACGAGGCTCCGAGAGGTGACAGACAACGGGGCACCCCCAGTCTCTAGGCAAAACGCACCCGACATGTCGTTCGACTCCACAGTCAACACGAAAAAGGTTCATGTCCACCCAACGGATGCCTCCAAGACGGCGCTGATCGACTACGACCTCAGCCCCGCATAGGAAAGCGTGCTCGTCGAATTCCTCTGTGAGCGCTGGGAAATCTTTGCCTGGTATCCTGCGGACATGCCAGGAGTTCTTAGGGAATTCGTCGAGCACGCATTCAATGTGTTCCCCGACACAAGGCCAGTCAAGCATTCAATCCGACGACTGTCCGAACCAAGAGCCAAAGCAGTTGGAATTGAAGTCAATAGACTACTCGATGCCAACTTCATCTGAGAAATCAAGGAGAGCGAGTGGCTGGCAATACTGTGCTGGTCCCCAAGAAGGACACGGACATCCTACGGATGTGCGTAGACTTTACGTCACTCAACAAGAACTGTCCCAAGGACCACTTCCCTCTATCCTCGGATCGATCAGATCATCGATTCGACCGCAGGATGCAAGAAATTCTCCTTCCTCGACCCCTACTCAGGCTACAATCAGATTCGGCTGAAGGTCGAAGATCAGGAGAAAACGGCGTTCATCACGCCGTTCGGAGTGTTTTGTTACAACACCATGCCTTTCGGGCTGAAGAACGCATGCGCCACATACTAGAGGTGCATGCAAGCGTGTCTGAAAAACCAGATCGTTCGCAACATCCAAGTCTATGTCGACGACATAGTCATCAAGACCAAGGAGGCCAAGACATGGATTGACCATCTCCACGAGATGTTCGATAACCTTGATCACTACAAAATCAAGTTGAACCCAGAAAAGTGCGCCTTGGGCGTCCCATCTGGCCAATTACTCGGCTACTTCATCTCCCAACGAGGGATTGAGGAAAATCCAAAGAAAATCCGGGCCATACTGTCCATGGATAAGCCGAAGAACCTCAAAGGTGTCCAGCAACTAGCTAGGCGCATCGCGGTGCTGAGCAGGTTTTCTTAGCCGCATAGGTGACAAGGCCTTTCCCTTTTACCAGCTTCTGCGCAAGGCGGACAAGTTTGAGTGGACACCCGAAGCAGATGATGCATTCGAAGCAATCAAGCGGCTACTCTCCACCTTGCCTGTCCTAGTCACGCCAAAGGAACAAGAGCCTATACTGCTATACATCGCAGCTACGCACCATGTAGTAAGCACCGTACTCGTGGTCGAACGACCCAAAGATGGAAAGACCCATGGGGTCTAACGCCCAATATACTACCTCAGCGAGGTACTGACACCAACAAAGCAGAGGTACCCTCACTATCAGAAACTCGCCTACGGCGTATTCATGACGGCTCGTCGGCTGAGCCACTACTTCCAGGAGCATCAGATAATGGTCGTCAACGAGGCGCCATTGTCCAACATCCTGAACAACCCCGAAGCCACTACTTCCAGGAGCTATCTTCTCTAGACATAGTCTATGAGCGACGCAAGGCCATCAAATCTCAGGTCCTCCCTGACTTCCTCATCCACTAGATGGAACTCCAGCTGCCGGACACTCCGGACATGACGCAATCATGGACGATGCACTTCGACGGCTCCAAATGAGAGGCTAGAGCAGGAGTTGGCGTCATATTGATGTCCCCTCAAGACGACAAGATGAAATACGTCCTTCGGATGAAATTTCACGCCTCCAACAATGAGGCCGAATATGAGGCTCTCATCCACGGAATGAGGATGGCCAAGATCTACGGCGCAACGCGCCTAATCATCTACGGTGACTCGAACCTTGTCGTCTGGCAGACGATGAACGAGTCCGACGCTCACAACGCCAACATGATCGCGTACCGCGCGCTCTACAACTCACTCGAAGGGGACTTCGATGGCTACAAGCTTTGGCACATTGGACGGGAAAGCAATGAGGAAGCCGATAGGCTCGCCAACATCGGCACCACCTGTGCACAGGTGCCACCAGGTGTGTTCCTCGAACAAATCTGCATACCCTCTATCAAAAGTAAATTTCCCAAGGGATCACCCGAAGGACATGAAGGACCCGAAAAGGTTGACACCGAGGCCAAACTCGTCAGCTTGAGGCAGGTCATGGCGATTGAAGAGACGTGGACACAGTCGTACCTTTGGTACCTGCTAAACAAGGAACTTCCCGACGACCCGATAGATGCCCGACACATATCTCGCCGGTCCAAAGCGTTCACCCTCCACAATGGTGAGCTGTACAAGCGCAGTATTTCGGATGTACTCCAAAGGTGCGTCACCATCGGTGATGGCAAAACCATCCTCCAAGACATCCACGAGGGCATCTGCGGTCATCATGCAGACAGTCGCGTCCTCGTCGCCAAAGCTTTATGAGCTGGATTCTACTGGCCAACGGCCATGAACGACACCAAGGACATCGTCCGAAGGTGCAACGCCTACGAGAGGTACACGGACAAAACGCACGCAATAGGATCGGAGCTTAGGACCATACCACTGGCCTGGCCCTTCGCCCAATGGGGCCTCAACATGATTGGCAAACTGCCAAATCTTCGAAAGGAGGCCACATCTACCTCCTGGTCGCAGTCGACAAGTTCTCCAAGTGGATCGAGGCCATGCCCGTCACCAATCAAAGCGGCAAAACTATCGTCTAGTTCTTCGAGTCCATAGTCTACAGGTTCGGTGTGCCACACAGCATCATCACGGACAACGGTTCGAACTTCATCTCAAAGGAGTTCCAAGACTTCTGCGAGGGCCTTGGCATAAACATATCATATGCCTCTGTGGTGCACCCACAGACCAACGTGCAGGTCGAAAAGGCCAATGGCCTCATAGGCGGCGGCATCAAGAAATGCCTGCTCAGTCCACTACCTGCTGAAGTACACCACAAGGCTCCAAAAGAGTTACCCTCCGTCCTCTGGAGTCTACGTACAACTCCGAACAGCGCAACTGGCTTCACACCCTTCTTCATGGTGCACGGAGCAGAAGCCGTACTACTTGCCAAAATACACCACAAGGCCCCATGGGTCGTCGCCTACAGCGAAGCCGAGTCAACAACCGCACTCGAAGATGCCATCGACACACTCGACGAGGCATGCGACATCGCCGTAGCTCGCTCAGTGGTCTACCAGCAGAGCCTCCGCAACTACCACAGCCGTCGGCTGCGCCCAAGGTCCTTCGTCGAAGGAGACCTCGTCCTGCAACTCCAGCAAGAGCGGCCGAAGAAGATTGAGTCACCCTAGGAAGGACCCTTCATCGTCACAGAAGTCATCCAAGGCGGCGCCTACTGCCTCATGGACATCGCATAAGGAGTCTAATACTCCAACCCCTGAACGTCGCATGTCTACGACGCTTCTACCCCTAGCTACCTCTTTACTTTCAATAAGGCTACTCAGCCAAGGCTACCCAGCCGAACAATGTACCTCTTCAATTACACTATGAATAAAATCTAAGTCTCTTGGCCAAAAATTCTCTTTCTTCGCATTACTTTTCGCCATAATACGCTCGGGGGCTACGCCTCACCTCACAACTCCGTCGACTTAGAACAATGCATACACCCTGAGTAGCTGACCACTTCAGGCTAACGAAAGGACATGCACATAACAAAGCACAACGTGCCAATACAAATAAACTTTACAAAGGGCACAACAAGCCCACTCCAATACATACAAATTTTACATTAAAATTGTTTTCTCTACATGACCTACCTATTCTGGAGTATCACACTCGCCCGTTGCTCGAACAGATCAACGATCTCATCGGCATACTGCCTCACAGACGCATAATGCGGGCGCATATCCCAAAGACTACCATCCGGCCGAAGGGGTGGCCTAGTCGCCACCGCCGCAAGATCGACATCATGGCAATGCAGCCGAACAAGTGAAAGAGCGGACTTCACCCCAGCAACTAGCTGACGCCGCACCAACTCCTTGACGTGGCCCTCGTCCCGAAACTTCGCCAGTGGACCCCAAAGGTTGGAAGGTGCCTCATCCAGGGGAAACATGACGGCCCAAGTGGACGCCAGGGAAATCCTCGCCTGCCTCAGCACCCGAGAAGCCTAATGCATGCGATCTTGCACCGTCGCAAGGACGATGGCCCGATAACGGTCCATCCAAAAGAATCTGCCAACCTCTAAGTCCTGTTGGGTCAGGAAATTCATCCGAACTGCAACACGCTCCTTCTCTTCCTTGAGAACGACATTGACGCCTGCACCAAACATAAGAATAAAGATGACACATAAGAAAGGTGTAGCTGAAAAGAACAACAGTTCGCGATGACTCACATTGCAGTTGCTCGCTCATCTGGCGCAACTCCCCCATCAAAAATTCCTCCCTGATAGTGGCTCGTTCAACTTTCGACTTCCACACGTCCGCATGGCCTCGAATGCCAAGGATATCCTTCTCCGGGCTATGGACGCATTCACGAAGAAAAACAAGCCGCGACGCATCCAAAGATGGTCGTGGTTCAGGGACAGCCGAAGTATCAACGGAAGTCTCACCCAAAGGACCCTAAAGGCAAACAAATAAGGACATGAACATCACAAACACTTCTGGCGATAGCTCAAAACATAACTTATATTCATCAAAGGCCACCTCGTGGCATAAGAACAAAAGGTTACATTACAAAAAGAAAAGGATAAACTATCCTAGCTAAAGCGCTTGGGCTTAGGCATCCGCATCCGGAGATTTCCTGCACTTGGCCTCCTCCTACTGCTTCGTCGCATACTTTGACAGCAGGTCAATGAGTTTTGGCCCGTAATGCTTACATTGAGAGGCGAAGAGGGCGAACGCTACCTCTGAGCCATCCGCAGCCGTCAGCATCTAGGAGGTAATGTGAGGCAGATCCAGCTCGGCTCCGAATGTCATGGCCATGGCCAACCCCAAGGAGGCGCCGATTCCCTTCTGCTTGCGCTTGTAGGCTGCTGGAGCGTCCTCCGCCAGAGTATCCGCCAGAGCGTCGACATCCTCAAGAGCAGCGCCCTTGGGAACGACCTCCCTGTAGAAGCGTCGGAGCACGTCCTTGGCCTTCGCCAGGGAGCCACAGCAGTACCGCAACGATCTTCGACTGCTGTGGTGGCATCATCCAGAGCATCTCGATGCTCCAGCACACCACCACCAAACGCGATGACAGACGCATCTGAGACAAAGAAGAAAAGACCCGAAATAAGTTGAAGACAAGAAACAACCGAAAAATAGAAGACCAAAGCAAGTAAAGGAAACTTACCGGTGAAAGTTTTGGCCGCAGCCATGAGCCTATTGGCCACCTCCTTCTCGCGGGCAGCCGCCGCAGAAGCGAGTTGCGCCTCGCGATCTGCAGCCTCCTTCCACAGGCACTCCTGGGCCTCAGTAGCATCGGGTACCTCCTTCTGCAGGCTCTCCTTCACCTCCGCAGCATCCGCAGCTTTCTTCTCCGCTCGACCAAGGCTCTTTTTGAGAGCGTCCAACCAACGAAGAGACGCATTATTTTCATCTGCAAACACCAAGAAGCATATGAGCAACACAAACATTGATCATGTGATAGAAAAACTAGGAAAGAATGCGAAACATGTTTACCTCGAAGCTGCTGCATGCTGGCCTCCAGCGCCAGATCCTGCTAGATAAGAAGGTTAGCGCTATGAACAAAGGGCTGCAAGAAGAAACAGAAGCAAACAATCACGAAAGCATCAGGAAGGGCTCGGGGGATATGCCCTACAAGGGAAAAAATTGACCAACAGGTCATCCTAACAAGGGCTCGGGGGCTCCCCCTACAGGATAAAGGTGCAAACTACATACGTGCTCAGGTGAGGACTCCGAAGTTCCGCGTGCGGTTTTCTGAGTCACAACTACTCGAGCCTATCGCTTGGAGAGGTTCGGTTCATCATACTTAGAGTTGGCCACCACCTGAGAGGGAGGAGCCGTCGGCTTCGACTCCCCTACGGCCTCTTGAGTGCCCTCACTAAGAGAACCCTCAGAGGAGTGGCTACAAGGAAAATACTGATCAAGACAAGAAGCCACATTACACACACAAGAGATCGAATAAAGCACAGACGGATCAAATTATGAGTCAATGTCTGACAAGTCGAAGACAGGCGCTGCCTTCTCCTTCTTCTTCTTCTTCTTCTTCTTCTTCTTCTTCTTCTTCTTGGCCGGTGGCTGCGGCGCCATCGCCCGTAGCGGCACGGCTGGGAAAGGCGCAGAAGAAGCACCTTCATACTTACCATGCTGCTCCAAGAAGGAAGGACCCCGAGGAGTCGGCGGAGTGGACGCATCCGAAGACTCGCTCCGGGAGCGCTTTCGGGTCTATCCCTCGCTCGGCTCGGGGGCTTCTTGGGTTGGAGACTGCGTCGAAGGAAGTTCAGACTCAGAATCCATAACCTCGTTGTCCGGCGCAATCGGAAATTTCTCAGGCAGCGGAGGCATCATGCCAGCTACCTTGAGCTCATGTACACCAAAGAAGACAAAGATCATGATTAGCAACAATATTCATAAGCAAACAGCACTCGAAAAAAGGCGCAACGCGCATGACGCAATTCTACACCTGAGGAACTGCATTCGAAGAACTTAAGGGGGCGGTCAAGGACTTCCCCGGGAGGTCCTCATTGGCCTTGAACTTCAGCAGCGGCCGAAGAGCTCTATCGAGGTCACCCCTGGACAGCTCCTCGTCTGAGACCCTCGTCGGGTCGTTGCGGCCAGTGTAAAGAAACATAGGATGCACCCTCGCTTGGAGCGGCTGCACCCGACGTTTGAGGAAGGTGCGGATGATATCCACACCATTGACCTCTTTATCAGCAACCATCTGGAGCGCCTCCACCCGATGGTAGAGCTCCTCCACCTTCGCTACCTCGCCCTCCAAAATGTGATTCTTCTAGGATCTCTTCAGAATGATTTCCTGGGAGGAGTCGAAGGGAGCGAGGCCAAAATCTTGTCCGTCCATCGTGGAGTCACGGATATAAAACCACTTCTTCCGCTAGTATTGGACGGACTCGCACATGGAAAAGGAAAAGAAAAGAACGGAAGATCGTATGGAGATGATGTAGCCACCAAGCGGATAGACCCCGCCGGTGCCAGACTGCCTCTTCACGGAATAGAGTTTCTGGAAGAGGCCAAAGTGCGGCTCGATACCAAGCCAACGCATGAAGAAAGTGATAAAGCAGGCGATATGAAGGAGCGAATTGGGAGAGAGATGGTGAAGTTGGATGCCATAAAAGAAAAGGAGTTCACGAAGAAAATCGTGGACAGGGAGCGAAAGACCACGAAGAACAAAGGCAACGAACATCACCCGAAACCCAACGGGTGGACGGGGGATTACCTCATCACCACGAAGCTTCACATCCTCCTTGTTCTGCGGGATCAGCCCCGCGTCGCGCATCTTGCCCAGGTCAGTGTCACGCGCCTCCGTGCGCCTCCACCTACCATCGGTGATGCGAGGGGCAGCGGCAACCTTCTTGTCGCCGGCGGTAGTGCTCGAGCCAGCTCCAGCAGCGCCCTTCCTTGGTTTTCCCATTGCACGGAGGTGAGTGCAGCGCTGAGCGCGGAGAAATGAAGAAGGAAACGAACGAAGAACGTCCAGTGCGCGCAAGAGAGGCAGTGCTCGAGAAAATGGAGGCAATGGAGAAAGCAAATGGCAAGGGGTAAAACAGAATCACTGTTTTCCCACGGTTATAAAAGACAAGGACGATGAACAAGAACCATTCATCCAGAAGCCCTAGCACTCAAGACAGAGCCAACCATACACGTGTCAGCACAACAACGAATCGTCGCTAGCACATTTTCCACTATGCAGGAAACCGAGGAGACGCCGTAATTCTCGCCACGTCTCGCATGACTAATCAACTCCAAGTCAGGTAGTGGGACCCACGTTCGTCATGTCACATCATCTCTGGCGCCGCAGACGGTTGAGATCACCGATCGTCAGCACTGACGTCATCAAAACCAATCTAGCAACGGCTGGAAATCTTCGGCTAATACATCAAGTACTTATTCGAATCTATGATTTGAACAACTACTGGGGGGCTACTCCTATCAGGAGCACTGGATGTGCACCCGAGATATGATTAAGGTACTGCACCTCTCAACTATCTTCGAGTCCCACGTCGAGTCTACGACTCCACTAAGGACTCGGGGGCTACTCCCATAGGGAGGATTGTCTAAGCATCCGAAAAAATTGTGTCCTTCAGACCTGAAGCTAAAAATAACTGAAGTAAAGTCTCTGCTCGAGTCTACGACTCGAACAGACACTCGGGGGCTACTCCCATAGGGAGCACTGGCCGTGCACCGTATGATTTCTTCGACTGCGATCCTTCGGATCAAATACGACAATTTTTTAGCAACTTTTCCCAAACCAACGCTAAGTAAGAAGCAATCTCCTTGGCCACCCGAAACACTTCCGCGGTGACAAAATTTTGGATGATGCGTCTGTGACGCAAGGATAAGACCTACAGATACCATCTGATGGCTTGGTAACGCGCCTGACTACGCTCTGCCAGTAAAAAACCGTGTCAATAGGCGCGATGAAAAATCCTAATGGACGCGTTGGGTACATCACTTGAAAAATCACTTGGATTTAACTCCTATAAGACCTCAACAGCTTGAGTCGAATTATATCAGCATTTGTTCCAGATTCGAGTCTGGGGACTCGGGTCTGAAGAAGACTGTGTTGTTTTCTCCTGTGGCAGTTAACTGGCCCTGATCCGTAAGGAGAGTCAGGCACATGCATCAACAATCCCTACGAACTAAATTATTTTCTCTTACAAATAGGTCCAGCTGCACCCGAAAGAATGAAAGAGTCCTCAGCCGAATCTATGATTTGACTGAACACTCGGGGGCTACTAACATGGTTATACCCCACGGGTACACAATGTTAGCATACCTGGTCCAGCCCAAGCGAAGGTCCACAATAGGATATGCGGCCTGTGGAGATTTCGGGTGGCCCAAGCCCATGACGACTTCAGATCCTTGGAGAACAAGACTAGAGTAGATAGAATTTCAAAGGGGAAAACCCTAATCTGTAACCGACTCAACCAACGCCCGGGACCTGCCTATCTATATAAAGGCTAGGAGGGCATGGCGAGGAGGGCCTCAACTCACCTCATATGCACCTCACGCCAGATTGCATCTGCGCACCCCTGTAACCTTCGGTTCCGCCATAATCAAGATTAGACAAGCAGGAGTAGGGTTTTCCCTCCGGGGGCCTGAACCTGGGTAAACCTCGTGTCCCCGTGTTTCTTGTCTGTTAACCGTTCTGCGATCTCCAGCATCCCCATCTTCTCCAACACCCAAGTCCATAACAATGGGCATTGACAAGTCAAACCCTTGTTAACATGATCTATATTTTCTCGGCAACAGTGACATTGATCATTGCCGGTCCACCCTATTTTCAAGAGATTATCCTTGGTTATTCACACAAATTATAAAAGCACGGTGTTCACTCAAATTCATTAGCCACACATAAAACAAATTCATTAACCACACAAACTATGAATTCATTAGCCACACATACTACAAATTAATTAGCCACACATACTACAGCAGTTCAAACTATTACATAAGCTAGCTCTAGGCGAACTACGTGCTTGATGACCCACAAGTATAGGGGGTGTATCTAGTACTTTCGATAAATAGGAGTGTCGATCCCAACGAGGAGCAGAAGGTGCTGAACAGTGGTATGGAGCAGGAAATCCCTGTAAATACTTAGCAAACTAATTTTTAGTGGTTTTCTAACAAGGCAACAAAACGAAGAGCAAGTCACAGAACTAACGAACAAACGGAGCAAGTGGCCCAATACTTTCTTAGCAAAGGACAAGCCAGTGGAAATACTTATAAGGACCAAACGTTTTTGAGGACACATGGGAATTCTGTCAAGTGCTTTCGCTTCAAATAGCTAAGTACTCTTCTTTGGTGTTTGTAAGTGTTGTGTGGGTGAACCTGTGCTAACATACTGCCCTTCCTATTACTAATACATACTTGTGATTAAACCCCCTACAAACATCTGTAACTACATGAAAGTATTTAAGATATACATCTAACCACAACCTTAAACTCTGAGATCCTACACTCCCTTGTGCAATGGTGTCCTAACGGGGGTTCAGGTTTCTGTCACTCTAGCAACCCCACAATTAGTAGCCAAATACACAATGCATTCCCCTAGGCCCATAAATGGTGAAGTATCATGTAGTCGACATTCACATGACACCACTAGAAGAATAGCACCACAACTTAAATACTAAACCATTGAATAATAACTCATCATAGATTCACTACTAACAACATGATTTCTCCCATGTCCTCAAGAACTAAATGAACTACTCACAAGACATCATATGGATCAAGATCAGAGGTGATATGATAATGGATAATAATCTGAACATAAACAATAATCCAATGGTTCCACTCACAAGCATCAACTACAATAATAATCAACACCGGGAAAGTTTCCCCTAATGAACTAAGCAATATCCAACACAATTGTTACAGCGGGACGAAGTGGTGATGATGGTGCTGGTGGAGATGATGGTGTGGATGTTGGGGATATGCTATATGGGTATCCTTATAGCATGTCTCTTATCCGACTAACCCGGGTGGCCCATAGTCGGTAGCATGGCCTATGGCCTGCTGGACGGCCCAGTTAGGTGGATCCAGAAGGGAGGCCCATGCTGGATAAAGGAAGGCCACGGTGGAGTCACCAGCGTACCCGGAGCCTTGGAGTGTAAGATACACAAGACTAGTAATAGACGGTGTAGGACTCTGTAACCTGTCCGGCTAGGACTTTTCCCTGTAACCCTAGGACCTGGCGACTATATAAGTCGGGCCTATGGGAGCCTTTAGGGCACAACCTAGTATCGATTCATACAACCTCGCACAGCGAACCTATCTCTGTAACTCGGCGTATTGCCCTTATAGTGATTTATAGCAGGAGTAGGATTCCGCCACCGTCGTGGGATCTGAACCTAGGTAAGCTGTGTTACCTCGTACCCGTCAACCGTCCGCCTTACCCCACGTCTCTAAACACGCACTGTGAGGACCCCTCCATGGCGTACTCGTCGGCAATACCACGACAGTTGGCGCCCACCGTGGGGCCAGAGGCGCTTCAGGATCTTCAGTGGGCGAGGACCAAGGTCTTCGCGGGAATCGGCGAAACCGTAGCCATCGGCCGTGTTCTCTTCTCCGACAACGTTCCGATCGTCCCTCCTGACGAGTTCTGGATCCCGGCGAAGACGAACCCTACGCGGTGTTCGATCATTCCTATCGGAGACAGCCACCTCTTCATCGGCGAAACCGACTCGGGCACTAGTTCCCTGGGAGTCGGAGGAGCATCAAGACCCGCACGGACCGCCTACGGGCAGGATACGTTCACGGAAGGATCGATGTCGGATCTCCCCTCGGAGTTTGCCGGCAAAGATCGGAAAAATTCAAGGCCCACCCAAACCGCCCCTGTGCAGGATATAAAGGTGGAAGATCACTGCAAATCCGCCGGCTTAGTCCGTGCTTCTGGACAGCAGAGATCCAAGTTCGTCGGCGTTGTTACCATCTTCGATCTGGCGCGCTGCGTTCATAGAGGGCGAAAACCCCCACGATTACCTAGCCAGGTGGATCTATATACGAGCCGACCTAGCCCACTACCTCGATGATAACGCTCTGTATCACTTCGTGGAAGGACTGGACCGTGGCACGCTTCTCCGGTATTCTTTAAGACGGAAGAAGGCAACAGGACGCCTTACCCTCGAAGAGATGGTGAGCACCGTCAACAGCTACGCGGCAGCTGATGTGGCAGCCCAGATGGAGCTCGCGCTCAGAGACGAAGAACCTCCGGCTCAGCAGCCGCTGCCACCGCCTCCCGCCGCCATCGTCATAGCAGCACCACCACCTCCAGTCATCGTCGAGCCCGTTGCACCTCCACCGCCCGTCATCGAGGAAGTCCTAGCACCCTCCGAATCTGTCATTGACGCACTTTATGCTGATTTCAGTGCAGATTCAGAAGAGATAGACTTCAGTCCAGAAGAGCTAGACTCCGCTATGCAGGAGATGGAGGAGGAGTACTCGCACGACGAGCAGGCAAACAACGCCGTCGCGTCCCGAGGGGTGTTCGTCACCATTGGGACGACGATGGACGAAGATCAACCCGGACGAGCTCCGCCTACGGCGCTGGAAAAGGGGAAGGGGCCACTTATTGCTGCTAACGATGATCGCGCAAAAGTCATGCCTCCTCCGCCTAACCCAGTGCAGCAGCCGCAGGAACTCGGCACCGGCCCGAGTAACAACAACACCGCAAACTTGCCGTCTCCAGCATCTACGTCTGCAGCAGCCCAAGTTACTCCAGCTGATAGAGTGATGTACGGCAATCTCCTCGTCGAGCCACTGACCGTTGCTCATATCCGGAACGTGACCCAGCTTGATGAGAAACGCCAGCAGCTACTGGAGGAAGCGCAAGCCATCGCGGAGCAAGGCACCAAGCTAGATCGAGATCTGGTCAACGCGCAGAAGTCCATAGAAAAAGCTAGAGCAATGGAGGCTGAGTAGAAGACTCTGCTACAGCAGCAGAAGGCTAAGAAAGCTCCGGCTCGCTTCATCAACGATCCTGGCATACGGCGCAACCTAGGATGGGCTCCCTCTAAGCCAGCACAGGCCAAGCCATACATTGACAGTGAAGGCAAGAAGGTGATGCCCACCCCACTACTTAACCTTGCCGTCGCCAAGACCCTTCTGGAGCAGGATAGATCCCCTGAGTCAGTGGAACAGGTTTACGACCTAGTAGCCAAGGCGGTGAAGCAGCAGGAAAAGGCCACCTCTCAGAGGCTTGAGTCTAACCCAGCGCTCTGCTAGTCTAGCCAGTACAAGCCACCAAGGGACAGATCTCCTCTGGATGTCGGGTCTCAAACGGGTTCCTCAGAACGAAGACTGAGGGATACACGCAACAGGAAGGATGCTATCCCAATATCCTTCGACCATGGAGAAAAGGCCCGACCTCGTCGCCCATCGCCACCGCCCCGGTCTCCCCGACATCGCGAAGATTAAAAAGCTCACCATCGTATGGATATGCCCCCACCAAAGCAGTGTGGCATCGTCATCCGCGACAACGCGGAGCAGACCCGTCATGACGGAAAAGCGCAACGAAGGACATAAGATCAGGTCGCGCCATGACCCACCGCGTCCGACAAGCAACCGTGACAGGCGTGAGGCGTCGCAGGAGGGTAACAACAAGAAGTCTAACCCACCGCCACCTCCGCCTCTGTCACCTCCAAGCAGTCACCATGGCGGAGGAGGCCCGTGTCGTTCACGCAGCCCATCCCCTGTTGACAAGAAGAAGAATAACCCGGAGCCATACGATGCGCGTTCGTGGATCGATAAGATCCATGAGGCCCGGGAAGGACCATACCTGGGACCACGTTGCTTTGGACCTGCAATACGGTTCGCAACTTACCCCAAAGGCTTCCGGATTGACAAGACCATCAAGCCCTATGACGGTACCGCCAAGCCAGCCACATGGTTGCAGGACTACGACAACGCGGTGGAGATTGCCGGAGGCAACCCCAATGTCGCCGTCAAGTACCTCCCATTAATGTTGTCGGGTATGGCCCGTCAATGGATCGACGACTTGCCGGAGAAATCTATCTACAACTGGTTGTGCATGAAAGAAGCGTTCACCAAAAACTTTGAGGGTACATACAAGCGTCCCTACACCGTGGGCAATCTACAGCGGTGCGTGCAAGAGAAAGACGAGACATCTCGCGCCTACCTCTCCCGCTGGCTAGACATGAAGAATTCCTGCGTAGGAGTGCACGCTCAGACCGCCATGGCCGCCTTCATCGATGGGTTGGAAAGGGGCACGTTGCTCCGACATAAGCTGAAGCGCTTGCAGGACAATCACCAGCTTGACTTGAACCAGATGATTCAGTTGGCTAGTGAGTTCGCAGCTGCCGATGACGATGCTCGTGGCTCCTTGCTGGCAACAGCCGTTCCAACTCAAGCTCGGAGGAACAGCAGTACAAAGCGGAAGACCGCTCCAGAAGAAAAGCAATCTACCGACATGGTCGCTATGACTTTTGCAGGACGAGGAGAGGGCGGACAACGTGGCCGAGGAAAGGGAGTTGGTCGTGGGCAGCAACGAGGAAGTGAAACCACCTCGGCACGGCTCCGCGTTCCCCAAACCTACGAGGAGTACCGCGATATGCCATGCCTCGTACACCTCGACATCAACGGCAAAGCCACCCATACCAATCAACACTGCAAGTTCGTCAACGACCTCAAGGAAGACCCGGAGTTCGGCTACAAGCGAAGTCGGAAGAACAGACCGCGCACAACTATGGGAGCCTTTAGGGCACAACCTAGTATCGATTCATACAACCTCGCACAGCGAACCTATCTCTGTAACTCGGCGTATTGCCCTTATAGTGATTTATAGCAGGAGTAGGATTCCGCCACCATTGTGGGATCTGAACTTGGGTAAGTGTCACATCCCAAGATTTTCCAAATCTTGTAATGTGAAAAATAAAATAAATCAGGGTGAAAAGAAACTTTTGTTTCTAAAAGGAAACTAAAAACCCCATCTTGAACAAACTTTGGTTAAAGTTTGAATTCAACAAAATCCAAATCAAGGGTAATGCATTCCTCAATGAATGTATCTGGAAATTTTAAACACTTAGAAAATAAATCCAAACCCTAAACCCAAATGGAATAAAAATTATTTCCAAGTTATCTCCAAGCCTATGGATTTCATCCATATAAAAATCAATCAACAAACATTCACAAATGATCAAGAAATACAAATAGAAATATTTTAAAACCATATAAATTGGTTTCACTTAAATTGGAACCATGGATAAAATCTTATGAATATAATAAGATAAGGAATTAAATTCCCAAAGCTAATAAAGAACCTATCTATAAATCCAAACCAATTGGTGGACAATTGATCCTAAAAATATTTAAAGTGATAACTAAATATCAAATAATACTTCACAAATTGGAATCACTAAGTTTGGATCTCTAAATAAAAAGATATGGATTTTATAAGATGAAGAAAGAAATATTAAATAAAGAATATTTAAAGACCAAATCAAATCTTGGCCTAAACCATAAACAAGTGGAATAAGTTATAATCCAAATCCAAATAAAAATATTGGATAAATAATTGCCAAAGTAAAATAAAATGTCTTAAACCAAATCCATTGGAATAAAGACAAATCCAAATCTTTTAAATGATTAATAAATCTTATTAAAAGCTGACACCCTTTTAAATAAACAAAACCTACTGAAAAGATTTGGAAGGTTTAAAAGAATTTAAATGATGTTTGAAACATTATTTAATCCTATTTGATTTAAAACTAGGGCCTTTTTGAATAAATAAAAGACCCCAAAATGAATAAGGTTTTATTCAAAAATTGACATCAGAATACAATACTAATCAGTGTTTAAAGCTACACAAATTTTGGCAAAGGTTTGAATTCAATTAGTTGTTTGAATTGATTAATCAAAATCAAAACAGATAAATAGAAAAACAAAAGGGAAAAACAATCAGTACAAAAAAAATGAAAGAAGCCAGCCCAACCTAACCTAGCCCAGTCAAGGCCCAACTAGCCCATTTATTTCTCCCCCGCGGGAAAACGATTCGCACCAGAGTTTTAACCCGCAGAGACACTGACCGCTGGACCCCACACTTTCTTTCTCTCTCACGCTGACGAAATGACCCCACTTGCCAGAACTTCGTCCTCACCCACGCGATAACCACGCCGGCCGTTTCTGCTTGTTAATCCTCTGATCAATTCGCGTAATCACAACAGTAATTCCTCCCCTCGTTTACTCTCATTTAAACAGCACCCTCTTCCCCCCATTTCCCCCAAACCAGCGCCACCAGAGAGCCACCAGGCTGCTCTAATTCCCTTTTGCACCGCCACGGCCTCTGACGCACTCCGGCGACAAATACGGTGAGTACACGCCGCCCCCTCCTCTCTGGTTCACGCTCACTGGATCTCCATCACTTTGCGCATCCACTGACCCCAGCCACACTTCCTCTGGTGACCCAGAGCGTCGGCAACCACCTCGACTGAGCGTCGCCACGGTCTGCTTCAACTCCAGCGAGCAGTAGCCGACAAACCATCGCGCCCCTTTTCCTCTAGTAAGTTCTTTCACAACCTAGGAAACCTTGCGCACCCTCCTGACACGTTTACTTGATCAGTTGCGACCCAGACGCTCGCCTTCGACCACGGCCGTGCGTACCCGTGCCAGAGAGCAACTCCGGCGAGAGATTGCCGACCCGTCCGTGCGCCCCCTGCCCTGTGACAACCACGTTGAGCACCAGTACATCGTGGCGATTCTGGTGAGCTACTCCTCTGTCTCCCTTGCTTCCTAAATCACCGGCGACTGCACCGTCTGACCGGGCCGCCGCCAACCACCGCCGCCAGCACCGCCACTTTGTGGTCAAATAAATCAGGGCCATTCGATTTAGATCGGACGCGTAGAAACAGGCGACTTAAGCGAAAGGGTAAGCACTGATCTGTGCCGCATGATCTCATTTTAATCCAGCGCCTCGCAATGCTTGATCCGCACGAACCGTTATCGTCCAATGAGAAACAGCCACGTGGCCAGCCTTTTGATTTAAAAACAGAAACTAATCTATTAGATGTTCCAATTTGTAAAATCCATAACTTTAAATCTACACGTCCAAATTTTGCAAACTTTATATCAATGGATTCAGAAAAACAAGCCCTAGCCAACCATGCACTTTGTTTAGTAAAAAGCTTCTGGTAAAATGTTTGTTTTTGCAGAAACTTATGTATGCTTGTTTAGGATATAAAAATTATTCTAAATGATTTTGGGGATAAAATCTTTGGCAAATGGTGTATTTTGAACCTACTGACCATAGGAATCACTTTGTGGTTTCAAAAATTTATTTGGTGAAACAAAAGAATGAATCTTTGATTTAAACCATTTCTAGTCTAATAAAAATATGGTTTATTTATTAAAAATGGTTTTGGAAGAAAACCTTTGAGAAATGTTTTGGAAATAAACTCTCTGACCCTAAACACAAGATTTTATGGTTTGAAAACATATTTTGTGAACCCTATAGATTAATGCCTTATTGAAAACATTTTTACACCACATAAAATGATACCTTGTTTTAAAAAGGGTTTATAAAGTGAAACCTATTGCAAATGACTTTGCCACTTTATAAAATGACCAATAGGTATTTCCAAATGTTTACAACCTACTAGAAACCACTTTTACAAATAAAACAACCCTTTTACATGCTTGCAAGTATGGTTTTGTTTTATTATTTTATGTGATTTGCTTGAATGGTAGATTGAAATATTGTTTGCTTGATTGAATTGTAGTGATTTGAAGTGAGTGAACATTGCAAAGATCAATAAGTGAACCTATACTCTACCAAAAAGGCAAGTGATGCTTCATACTTTTGTCCCATTATTTTCACTATGCATTAGTGATATTTCTAAGTAAGACTTGCATGGAATTTTGCTAAGTATAAACCATGCTATGGGAAATCCTAGTAGATGAAACCTTAGTAGAAATTCCTAATTTAAGATTCCTACTACTATCATGCTTAGCTTAGCTAGTAGAAAACAAGGGTGGAATATATATTCATGCTATGGAAAATTTCTAAGTCTGAGGACTTGTGTTTTGTTTAATAAAAAAACTAAGTGAATGAATCACCTGGGTGGAATGGAAGGAATGGTTTGTGTTGAGTGGTTCACAAGGCCCATTTCTACGGTTTACCTTGTGTATCTCACTTGTGGATGGCCACCCAGGAACAAAGAGATTTGAGATGTCAAATGTTGAGAAGCTTCCAGTGCAACCACATGGCATTATGGGCTCTGCCTGGATCATATAGGTTGCAATAACTTAGCCAAATGGACAGTTGGTGGTAGGGGATTGATAGGTTGGAGCGCGTCCATTTTGGTCTAAGGGAAGGCTTCTGAAAGATCTTGTCTTGGTGAAACCAAGTCTTGTGGGGAAAGTGCACCAACTCTGCAGAGTGTAAAATCTAAGTACATAGCCATGTCCCTGGAAAAGGACAATTTGAGCATCAAGACATGGAAGCTATCAAGAATCTCATCATCCAAATTTCTAAGTTAAAACTTATGGTTGAACAAGGGATGAAGGATCACCAATTTCTATTGGGAGATGCCTTGGGTGATTTTTGTCAAGCAAAAACTTAGTGTTTTCAAACAATAGGGAAAATCTATTTTGAGCAAAGCAAGCCTAATCTCCACTTAGCCCAATGCATATAGATGATAGACTCCACTATTCTACCATAGTATCACTTGCCAATACAATTCAAATGTATTGACCCTTGTGGCTGTAACTTGTTATGTTGCAGGTTTGTTGGATATTAGTGAAGTTTAATGATTAGGATTACAAGTCTACAACCAACATGTTTGCCTGTGGCACTTTGAAGATGAAGGACCCCATGCTATTGCTATATTCTGCTGCATTGTAATGAGATAGCCAAATGATCTATGTAAGATGTAATGAATTATTTTGTTCCTGGCTATAAAGTTGTATTATGACCTTTGTTTCTTGATATTACATCTTAACTGTGGATGCTAGCTATTGATCCAGGGACTAGCATTGTAAACACAGGGATCTCTACCTTATTAAAGGTTGGGACCTCTACAGTAAGCCGTGTTACCTCGTACCCGTCAACCGTCCGCCTTACTCCACGTCTCTAAACACGCACTGTGAGGACCCCTCCATGGCGTACTCGTCGGCAATACCACGACAGTGGATGATGATGATGATGATCCTGATGAATCCTAGCTTGATGACGGTGTTGATGGCGACGGTCTCCCCTCTCCGGGAAGGAATTCCCCTTGTAGAAATCTATTTGCCAGAGAGATCTTTCTCTCTTGGTGTTTTCCGCCCCTAGAGGCGGCGGAAATATATCTGTGGTTGCCCCCCTGAGGGTTAGGGTTCCATAGGGAAGATATAGGCGAAGGGGGAGAGTCGGAGGCCGGGCAGGTGGGCCACACCTGCCCTAGGCGCAGCCTCAAGTGGGCCCACGCCTAGGGGGTGTGGGCCCCCTGCGGCCCCCCTTCGCTCCTCCTTCTGGCTTCCTTCGTCCTTAGGTAAAATAATATGTTTCCATATTTTTCTCGTATTTTTCTGATCTTCACGAAATTGCACCGAAATGCCTTCTTTTCCATCAGAATCCAGACTCCAGCAGTCCATCCTCCAGGAAAAATCCAACATGCATAAACAGATGAAAAGCCATAAGTAATACCTCATAATAAGACAAATATCAATGAATATAGGTAAATTATGATATAGAATGGTGATGCAAATTGGGCGTATCAACTCCCCCAAGCCTAGACTTCGCTTGTCCCCAAGAGAATACTGAGCTCAGTAAACATGTCCACGGGTTTATCGAGTGAACTGTTGATAAAAGAATACGAACAAGAAGCATCACACTTACCATTGCACAACTCATAGAATAAAGCAACTCACCATTATATAACTTATCTTGCAACCAAGTACAACAGTCACAAATAGATATGGATAAAGATAAATCATAATTGGAATTGGCAAACTTGTTCTTGGTCAGAGAACACCTGGCAAACAGTTTCACAAAAGCTTTTTGTAGAAGTTTCAAAACAGGAGCACTCTTTTCTCAAAAAGGGTTTTCACAAGTGAAGGATTTCAAAGTAATACTCAATAGATAAGAGTTTTGTGCAAACAAGGAAGATAAAGAACATGATTGAATAAATCACCATATGAATGCTTGAAACACAACAACTCAAAAGCTTGCTAAAGATAGAGAGGAAGTAGGTTTACTGACTCAAACTGGTAGTGGGAGAAAGGTCCCTTCTTAGAGGGTAGCAGGGATTACAAGTCATAAAGAGATTCCAAAAGATAATGGTACTTACTAGCTTTGAGCCATCACTGCCCCTATCATAAGCATCATGAGATGATTAAGGTTAAAGTGAACAAAGATGGAGTATATGCTTGACGAAATATAAGTTGGAAATCTCATGTCCCTTGAATATGAGGGCCACTCCTCATGCATACTCAACTTTGGGTCCAGGTAAGTTCTTGTCATTGTAAGTATTTGCATATCATTGAGAACCGCCAACGGGGTACCCCTTGCACATGGTACAGGAGCTTTCCTATAACCAAAATGACAAGGAAAGTAGACAATGAGCATCCCAGCGATCTTTTTATTTACTATGTGTATAGCTTTTTATTCGGGATGCTTCATAGATGACTCACTATGGTGATGCTGCATGTTTCCACCATGATTAAGAATGGCTTAGGCTAGCGGCCCAGGCGTTTCTCTAACACATAATACAAACTCCATGGACTTACAAGTTCCCTCTTTATTTCACACCGTTGACATCCATAGACAAAAGAGCACGATATCAACTATGTATAGAGTACAAGTGCAATGTTGAAAACGTTCCCCGTGACAACACGGTTCTTCTAATCCCAACGTATAGATGCAAGCATATACAACTTTGATGTCCACAATGGTTCAAGTCTATTAGGGGCAAGTAAATAAAGTGTGACATCAAGTTCGTGAGAGCTTTACTAACTAGTTTTCACACAACAAAATACTTTTTAATTTGAAAGGTAGATGAAGCTTGAGAATTTGCTAGGAATAGAAAAAGCTACTAGGTAGATATGTTGGACACAAGTGGCAAAAGTTTTGGGTTAAAAGGATTTTGGAAGCATGAGAAGTATGCCTTCTCAAAAACAGGTTTTTGGCTAGCAAGGCTGGGTAGCAAGCAACATAATTGAAATAAACAAGAAAACATACAAGTAATAAATCCAAACATGCAATCTTCCTTGAAGACACAAAAGAATCTTAAATAAAGAATACTAAGCTTATGATCCAACAAGAAAGAAAACAAATGATACCAAATACCTGTAAGCTCTTTCTTTCTGTCTTTTTCAAATTAATGCCACTGACCAGAACTCGGTTTGCCAAACCCATTTAGATCAACTTGATGATCCCAAAGTGGTGTCAATACTGAACAACAAGATCCATCATATAATAGAGATTGCAAACTAAAAATAAGAAGTGCAAAAAGTAAAAGATGAGACTTCTCATTAATATTCCAATAAAGGCACTCACACCAAGGGATAAATAGATAATCAACTAAAGGAGAGATACTTCCACATGCAAACCAAACTATAAGATAACCTCTCTACCACAGATATGAATCCACTAAAATGCTAAAAGATAAAAGATAATGGTGGTGATACCGTGGCACTCCCCCAAGCTTGGAACAAGCCAAGGGGATGCCAAACCTGATGACAAATTACTCCCTTGGTGGTGGTGGTGTTTTCTTGTCATGGGTCAGGAAATCCTCCAGCATCTCATGAAGCCTGTTATTCTCCTCTTGAAGCACATCCACCTTCATCCTCAAAGCACGGTACCTATCACAAAATTCGTTGGTGGTTCGAAGGGCTTCCGTTGCCTCAGGGCAGTATATGAGTTCTGGACCGAAAGCTACGATTCCCTGCATATGACGAGAAAAAGCATCCGAAGTGTTAATTGATCCTACAAAAGTAGGTTTCCTTCCCCTTGTTCCTGCGGCGGTTTGTTCTTCCAACTCTATCTCCACGGGCTTCTTGCCTTTGTCGTTGGCGGAGGCCATGGTGCTCTAAACTTGAGAAGATTTCCTGACCGAAACCGATCGAAACGAAAACACGACGAGAACACGATGCAAGAACCTCGGGGAACCCAGGGGGTTATATATTACAAAGTTTCAATGCATAAGGAAGGTTTTGACATGGAAATGAGACGGAGACGGAGTTCGAGGGTGGCAAACCCCCTTCAGGCGTGGCCAGGCTGGGACCGCGCCTGGGGTGGGTTTGTCCACCCCGGGCTCCGTTTCCTCTTCAGTTTCGTCTCGTAACTTCCCTCATGTATTAAAAACATCAAAAATATAAAAAGATGAGGGTTTCACGAACCTTCCATTTTCACCACTTTTACTTATTCAAAGGCAAACTCTACAGATTCCTTTCCTCTTTCTCCTGAGAATTTCCTTCATACAAAACCTTTGCACAAACTCAATGAAAACATTAATGTAAGCAAAAACAATAAACCTTTGGTACACACTTCAACTAAAAACCCATCAACACAAAAGCTTCAATAAGAGGCAAATGCACAAGACGGCAGAAATCTATCAAAATAGACCAGTAGGTAAAGATTGATTTTTCCGAAGACCTTCTGTTGACCAAATCAAAAAGTGAAGAACTAATGAATGTTGGGTAACAACCTGTAGAACAAGATCAGAAAAATTTAGCTCCATCCTAAGTACTGAGCTTCCTCACGAATTTTTACAATGTAGCACAAAAATCTGTCCCAGGATAGCCACTTTTCACAACTCCTCTGCTTCACAAAAGTAGTTGAACTTGACATAAAAACCAAAACAAAAAGGATAAGGAGCAGTTATTACAGAGGTAATAACTTCCAAGACTCGACAAAACAATTGGGTTATCTCCCAAGAAGTACTTTTCTTTAATGCCTTTAAGTTAGGCTCGAAACATTCAAAGATGCTCACATAGGATATATATCTGGAGTGAAAAAGAGCATCAAGAAGCAAATAGCCAACACACTTGAGTATAACCCACTTCCTATTCATGGGGTATCATGAGAGAACGAATTGTTGAAACAAAAGGCCACAAGCATAGGAAGGCAAAACAGATGCAACCTAAAAGATTTCAACATAAAACGGGGAAACTTAACATCATTGAGATGCATAAAACCATGTTTCCCTCTCTCAAAATAACTTTCAGTAGCACTTTTAATAAAGTTGACAATATAACTATCACTGGAAACAACTTTATCATCAGAATAAGCATACTTACAGTCACCAAAAAGAGGTCCAAGGTCATAGACTGGATCAATAGAAGCAAGTTGTTCCATCCTGAAATCTTTATTAGAAAAGCTATTTTCACAAGGACCTTTATCAAATTTGTAAAAGTTAAACTCATAAGTATCTCCACCAAACTTAGTTAAAACTTTTTCCTTCTTACAATCAATAATAGCTCCACAAGTATTCAAGAAAGGTCTACCAAAAATGATAGGACAAGTTTTGCTAGCTGCTGAATTAAGTACTAGAAAATCAGCAGGATATTTAATCTTACCATAGAGAACCTCCACATCTCTTACAATACAAATGGGGCAAATGGTCTCCTTGTTAGCAAGGTGAATAACCACATTAATGTCCGCAAGCTCACAAGGACCAATATCATGCATAATTTCCCTGTAAAGCTCATAAGGAAAAGCACTGGAACTAGCACCAATATCACATAAACCATAGTAGCAATGATCACCAATTTTAACAGAAAGCACGGGAACACTAGCTTTTCTAGCCTTACTAGGATGAGAGATAATATTAGAAGCATCTTCACAGAAGACAATATGCTCACCCTCATTATTTCTAGTGAAAGTGTCTTTCACAATAGCTACCACAGGTTCATCACTCAAATGCTTACCAGGCTCCATAGTTTTCATTGTACCTTTGTTATTTGCACTAATAATCATAGAATAATCCTTTACCTTAGCTGAGAAAGGCATTTTCTCAACATGGGGTTTAGGCACAATATGATTAGTAGAACAAACTTGAGTACTTCTAGCAGGAACATGACTAACAACATGTTTATAAGGAGCATGGTACTTATTCCACTTCTTCTTGGGAATCTCAATATAAGAGGCAAAATCATTAAAACATTTCGCAAGAACTTGAGGATCAAGACCAAACTTATTGCTAGTATCACATAAGCTATCAGTTCCTATAAAAGATTTAATGCATTCATAATCATAGTTTATACCTAACTTTCTTCCTTTTTCATTCTCCCAAGCTTCAGTGTTCTCTTGAATACGGTCTAGAAGATCCCATTTAGCTTCTTCCTTCATACGTGTGAATGATCCAGCAAAAGAAGCATCTAATAAATCTTTATCCTGAAGAGAAAGCCTAGCATAAAATTTATTGAGAATAATATTGTTAGGTAGTTCATGAATAGGACATTTAAGCATTAGTAACTTCAATCTCCCCCAAGCTTGAGTTGTACTCTCTCCATCAAGAGGCCAAAAGTTATATATAAGATTTATATCCTTATGGATCTCACCGGGAGGATAAAATTTAGAGTAAAAGAGAGATGACATCTCCTCCCATTCCACGGATTGTCCATTCTTTAGTAGCTTATACCATTCTTCAACTCTCCCTTTCAAGGATATGGAGAGTAACTTCTTCTTCACCTGTTCACTTGTGATACCTGCACACTTAAACAACCCGCATAATTCATGGATAAAAAACAAGTGATCACAAGGATGGACAGTTCCATCCCCAAAATAATAATTATCCATAACACGATTAACAATACTTGTAGGTATCTTAAAAGGATCTATCTCAACAGGAGGTAGTTCATCTACTACCCTAGCAGTGGTAGTAGTTTTCCCAAACAGAAAACCAAGTGGGTTATCGATATTGGAAACAAAGTAACAAGCAGTGATAAAAGCAAAACTCGAAGTGAAAGTTTCCCTTACCAGTTCCACTCTTCAATAGCGCTTCACTCCCCGGCAACGGTGCCAGAAAATAGTCTTGATGAACCACAAGTATAGGGGGTGTATCGTAGTACTTTCGACAAATAGGAGTGTCGATCCCAACGAGGAGCAGAAGGTGCTGAACAGTGGTATGGAGCAGGAAATCCCTGTGAGTACTTAGCAAACGGATTTTTAGTGGTTTTCTGACAAGGCAACAAAACAAAGAGCAAGTAACAGAAGTAACAAACAAACGAAGATAGTGGCCCAATCCTTTCTTAGCAAAGGACAAGCTGGTGGAAATACTTATAAGGACCAAACGTTCTCGAGGACACATGGGAATTCTGTAAAATTCTTTCGCTTCAAATAGCCGAGTACTCTTCTTTGGTGTTTGTAAGTGTTGTGTGGGTGAACCTGTGCTAACATACCGCCCTTCCTAGGACTAATACGTGCTTGTGATTAAACCCCCTACAAAAATCCGTAACTATAGGAAAGTATTTAAGATATACATCTAACCACAACCTTAAACTCTGAGATCCTACACTCCCTTGTGCAAAGGTGTCCTAACGGGGGTTCAGGTTCTGTCATTCCGGCAACCCCACAATTAGTAGCCAAATACATAATGCATTCCCCTAGGCCCATAAATGGTGAAGTATCATGTAGTCGATGTTCGCATGACACCACTAGAAGAATAGCACCACAACTTAAATACTAAACCATTCAATAATAACTCATCACAGATTCACTACTAACAACCTGACTTCTCCCATGTCCTCAGGAACTAAACGAACTACTCACAAGACATCATATGGATCAAGATCAAAGGTGATATGATAATGGATAACAATCTGAACATAAACAATAATCCAATGGTTCCACTCATAAGAATCAACTACAATAGTAGTCAACACCGGGAAAATTTCCCCTAATGAACTAAGTCGGAGGCCGGGCAGGTGTGCCATACCTGCCCTAGGCGCGGCCTCAGGTGGGCCTGCGCCTAGGGGGTGTGCGCCCCCTGCGGTCCCCCTTCGCTCCTCCTTCTTTCTTTCTTCGTCCTCAGGTAAAATAATGTGTTTCCATATTTTTCTGGTATTTTTCTGATCTTCATGAAATTGCACCGAAACGCGTTATTTTCCATCATAATCCAGACTCCGGCAGTCCATCCTCCAGGAATCATCCAACATGCATAAATAGATGAAAAGCCATAAGTAATACCTCATAATAAGACACATACCAATGAATAGAGGTAAATTATGATATAAAATGGTGATGCAAATTGGGCGTATCAGTGCTCCACTCCCAAGTCAACAATCTTTCAGATTCACTAAACCTCTGTCTTCACTTGAGGGAAATCAGAACCACCATCTTGTCCATGCCGAGTCCCCCCACCAAAACTGTGCACTTCGTCGCGGAATGGTGGTGTTCCTATGCCATCGATCCTTCTAGGACAACACTACAGGGGACAAGGATGCTTTCTGGTCGTCTCGTCGGGGTACTGAATGCCATGTACCAATTCGAGAACCTCCTGCGGGTGGATGATGACTGGGTGCTTCCAGCTAAGCTGTTGTCCTGCCCTTCTTGGAATTTCCACCTCGTACATCTTAGGAATGATGTTTGGATCTTTCAACCACACCTTTTCCTCGATGACCCATCTATCTCTTAGTGGCAATCTCCACCAGCTCGCCACCAAGGCTACTGGCGACCTTCTTGAGGGCCTTCGGTTCCCAAGCATCTAAAGGAGGCTATCAAATCCTAGTTTTGAGAAGAAATAAAGTTGCCGCAAGCGATTGTACCACCCACAGGCATGATGCCAAAGCATGAAGATCATTTTCTCCCCACAGCACTCGAAACAATGGGAAGAATGCAGAACGTGCTCACTATCTGAGCTGTGCGCGAACTAGACGAATAAATCGACTGGCGGCGTGTATACCCCAATATTGACCACTTCTATTTTGATCCCCAAACGAGTCCTAAAAGCCGACATCAAGTCTGATGGAAACATGGGGGGACATGTGCCCAGCATGGTGGGCAATGAGAGTGTTGTTCGTCGAACTCCTCTGCCAAGGCAACCATGCCTAGGGTACACGACAACACACAACCACCTAAGGCTAGTCACCGGTCTAGATTTCCTGGCGGGACGAGCTCCAACATTTGATAAGGTATAGCCAGAGGCAAGAGGCTAGTCTAGGGACATGAAGCTCCAACACGGCGACTAGAAAAAATGATGCGACGACGATGGCAGCGAGCTTCGATTAAGGGCGTGGGAGGTTGACTGGCCATGGAGAGGACGCAAGGAGAGCAATGAAGGTCTCTAATCTGGAGACCAGCAACTGGAGCTAAGAAAGGACTCAAGGTAATGGAGAGGGGAATAATAGGGGAGAAGATCATAGTAGAGAAGAAGATCTGGTCCTCGCAGGGGTAAAATATTCCACGACCGCAAAGGATAATGGGGAATACTGACAAGGAGGGGCAAGAGGATTTGACCTAATGATGGTATTGGAGTTCAACCATTTCCGACTGGTTGAAATGATCGTTTGTCCGTTAGATTTATATTCACCCCCATTTGTCCCCTCTCGACAATTGGCGAAGCTACTATAGCCCCTCCGCGAGATTACAAGAAACTCGGACCCTCCTATGCCTTGGCCTCTGTACTTTCGGGCCGCAAATTAAAAACCTATTGTTCAAGGCAGTATAATCAACACACATCCTTAAATCAATAGTGTCCTTTTTAGGGACGAGTAGAGGATTTTCCACCCAATCAGTGTGGATGACCTCTGTGATAAATCCAGCTAAATCTAGCCAAGCTAATTCTTTGGCTATAGTTTTACACTTTTGACCGCCGAAACATCATAAGGACTATTTGACGGGTATAGCATCAGGATAAACGTTAAGAGAGTGCCTGACAAGTTCCCTAGGTATTCCAATCATGTCAGAAGGTTGCCATGCAAAGATATCTTTGTTAGCTTTGAGGAACTCAACAAGCACACTTTCCTATACATAGACTAATTCTACGCCTATGTTGGTAACCCTGGAGGGATCATCTTCCTTCAGCGGCGTGTTCTTCGTCTCTTCCGATGCCTTTAACTACACATTTTGGCTTCAGCACTTCGTTCTTTGTAACTGGCATCTTAGAAAGGTTAGTGTTTTGCTTAATCTCCTGGTACTCCTAGGCATGCAGCATGGCTTCAACAAAGGCGACAACTCCTTCCTCACAGTCTCGTGCTTTCTTTGGGTTTCTCCGAATTGTGATGATGTATTGGGACCCGGAAGTTTCATCATGTTGTAGATGTAGCAGGGACCGTCCATGAACACCGAGTAAGCCGGACGCCCGAAGATAGCATGATACACACTTTTGAATGGTACCACCTCGAAATAGAGTGGTTCAATTCGGTAGTTGTGTGGAGTACCGAATGTTACATCTAGAGTGATTTCACCCAGCGAATTTTCCTGTCTCCTTGGTACAATTCCATGAAAAATTACATTTCTATAATTTAACTGGATTTCATTGATCTTCATGAGGTGTAGTGTCTCGATGTAGATAATGTTGATGCTGCTTCCACCGTCAATGAGAGTTTTATAGAACTCATAGCCATCAATAAGAGGATTGACGAACAGAGGATACTTTCCTCGCCGATGAGATTTTTGCGGGTGATCACTATGGTCAAAGGTGATGGTTCCTTCCGACCAATCTAGAAACTGGGGGACAACCAGAAGCATGGCGTTAAGCTCATGGAGAACCGCTTTTTTCACCTTAGCTGGCTGAGTTCCAAGGAAGCAGATGTAAGTGTCCTTCTTGGTACGATATTCCTTCTTTCCATCTGATTTGGGCTATGCGGCTTCTGCTTCTTCGATGTCGGAATCTTCCTTGGCCTCTTTTTATTTCTTTGATTTTTTTCTTTCCTTTTCATCGCTTGGCCCTGTAGCCAGCGGATCCATCTCTCTTGATGCTCTCATTGAAATGACACTCATCATTGGTGTGGGAAGAACCCTCGTTCCCATCCGAGTGATGTACGCAAGGATTGTTCGCAATGTCGACCTAGGAAAAGGTCTTTTTAGGATGCTAATCGCTGTTGGGGTTCGTAGCATGGAAAACAAAAAATTCTATCGCATGAACGTAGAAAAGCCAAGATCTAATCTATGAGATCGGTGCAACAAGTTTATAGAGTACTAACCCTCGTATATCCAAAGCGTTTAACAAGATTGGATTATCTTGGTTGATGTAGTCGTTCACTTGTCGATCTCAAGATCGTGTAGACAATCCTTTCGGCGCCATGTTCTAGCAGCGCTTCTACAGTCGGTCACACGTACAGTAGTCGATGAAGACCTTCCTCTCCCTTGTTTCAGCAGGGCAGTGGAGGTTTTAGATCTCCATGGAATCCCAGCAGCACAACGATGTGGTGGTGGAGAAGAGATTACTGTAGGGCTTCGCCTAAGACAGAGCAGCTGTATGGAGGAGAGAGGGAGGCGCTTGGCAGGTAGGGTTTGGGGAGAGCCTCAACGGGGCATCCCCACCCCTCCTTATATAGGTGGGAGCGCGGCGGCCAGGGTTCCCATCCCTGGCCGAGTCCTTCCCCAAGTCCACTTTGTCGGCGGCAAGGAGGGGGAGAGGTAAACCTTGTCCCTCAAGGTTTACTTTCCTTCCTCCACTAGGACTTTGACTTTCAAACTAGGATTTGACTTTTCAAACTAGGATTTGACTATTCAAACTAGAGTTTGATTTATCTCTTCCTTGTCCTTGGCCAACTTGACCTAGAGTGCCATGCGCCTAGCCCATTAGGGTATGGTGCATTCCAAGTACCCCCTCCCGGGTGGTGTACCTTCCAGAACATTCTAGAAGCTTCCGTTCAAAACACCGAAAACATTTCCGAAACCCAGAAATTGACTTTCCTTGTATGAATTTTATTCTCCGGACCATTGTGGATCTCCTCATGATGTCATGGATCCAATCCGATACTCCGAACAACATTCGGTCTCCAACTCATATTCCATATCTACTAAACAACATCAAATCCTTAAGTGTGTCTCCCTACGGTTCGTGAACTATGCAGATATGATCGAGACACCTCTCCGATCAATAACCATTAGAGAAATCTGGAAATCCATTATGGCTCCCACATATTTTTACGATGACTTTGTGATTGAATGAACCATTTACATACGATACCAATTTCCCTTTGTCTCGCGATACTTTACTTATCCGAGGTTTGATCGTTGGTATCTCTAATACCTAGTTCAACCTCGTTACTGATAAGTACTCTTTAATTGTTATGACATCCCTTGTTACCTGGTCACATGCTTGCAAGACAATTGGATGACATTCCACCCAGAGGGCCTAGAGTATATCTATCCGTCATATGGATTGAAAAATCCCACTCTTGATCCATGTGCTTCAACACATACTTTCAGAATACTCAATCTCGCCTTTATAACCACCCAGTTATGAAGTGGTGTTTGATGTCATCAAACTATCCATCCGGTGATGGTGATTAACATGATCTCATGGTCGAAGGATTTTGGTTACTATGCATTCCAAAGCTTATAGAAAACGAACTTTAAATGACTTGATGTTTATGCTATGCTTAACTATAGGTGTGTGTCCATCACATCATTCTCCGAATGATATGATCTTGTTATTAACGACATCCGATGTCCATGATCAGGAAACCATGATCATCTATTAATCAACAAGCTAGTCTAACAAGAGGCTTTACTAGGGACTCTTTTATGTTTACAAAACACACAAGTATTACTATTTCATGTTAATACAATTATATCATGGTATGTAAACATTTATCATAAACATAAATATATGATAATAACCCTTTTATTATTGCCTCTTGGGCATATCTCCAACAGTCTCCCACTTGCACTAGAGTCAATAATCTAGTTTTGAAAAAGTTGTGCATTCAACACCTATGGCTTTTCGGTGTTGTATATACACGATTGCTAGTGGTTAACTAATCTTCGAATCAGACACATTCAGGTTCGTGTGTAATTGCATGTCTTTGCGTCTCTACGCATCACTCATTCTCCAATGAGATGGCATTGTATAAATTTGGTCCTTTGGTGAGACCTTTAGTTCCTCTAGGATTAAACCATGTCGGTACAATTGTTCTACAATATAACTTCATAGAACTAGCCCGCTGTGAACCACACCTAGTTTTATAAAAAACTACTTGACACAAATGCGCTCTTTTGCTTCTACAATAGAAGTCATATACTTAGCCTTTTGTTGTAGTATCTGTCACAATGTCTTAACTTTGGAACTTGACGAGTATACAAATCCGTTATGGAACTTCCTTTCCATTACATTGTGCCACCCATAGTTTAAATTTAGATAAACTTAATGTATCTTGTGACAAAACTAGTATCAATGTAATACTTTATAATGAACTATCTATTTATTTGTCATCTCTACAAAAATAACATATTCTTAGTTCTTCCAAAGATCATAAGAATGTCCTTACTATCGTCCAATAATCATCATATAAATAATTCTAGTATATGCTCATAAAATTTAGAGCATAGGACATATCTGGATGTGTACATATCACAATATGATTGATCAAAAAATACTATTTCATTCACCAAGTATCAAAATACTTGAATCTTTGTTTCAATTACCAAGTGTCAATACACTTGAATCTTGATTCAATCCTTTTTGTGTGGCAAGAACCTTTCTTGTCTTTTCCATATTGAACTTATTCAATATCTCATCTATGTACTTTTGACACAACCATATTAGCATCTTAATCTATCCACTTAGACGTTGATGCCAAATATTCGGGTTTTTCCTTAGTCTTTCATCGAGATGAAATTCTTAACTTGTGTCAACGAAATATACATCATCTCCAATCAAAAATATGTCTTTCACATAATGTATTAGAAATATGTCTCGGCGCTCCCACTTAATTTCTTTCAAATGCAAGCATCTTCATCGTCTCTGATGAAATGAAAACTTTTAACAATTTCATCATGGTGAAGATTCCAACTCCGCGACGCTTACTTCAACCATTGAAGTTTTCATGCTCTTTTAGCATCCTTTGAATTAACAAAACCCTTTGAATCGTGTCATGTACATGTCCTAAGTAACCATTCTATTATAAGAACCTTGTTTTGTTTGTTCAACTACCATATAACAAAATTATATGCAGTGGTTGCTATATTAATCCGTTCAGACTAAATATCGCTATGAAAGATGAAATCTTGTCATACTCAACCTTTTGAACGTTGTCGTAAACTATTTTTCTGACATGTCGACTATTTCATAGATGTGAAACATCCATGTCTATTTATAGATCCAAATACGACTGATGGGTTTAACACCTTTCCAGAGGGTCTTCCAAGTTCAAAAACTTGATTTTTCGTGTATGGAAATATCACAGATTTTATGGATTCAAGCCATTTAATGGAGTCAGCGCCCATCATCGCTCCTTTGTATATAGTTGGTTCATCATTGTCAAACAATAATGATTTACTCTCAAATCTTAGTATTTGATTGTTTACCCGACCTACTTGGTTCAATAGCAACTTAGACCTTCGTGACCACAACCTTTGAGGAATGTGAGCCATGAGCATTGTTTCTGCCTTTGGGACAATTTTTGGTGCTGCATAACTCAGCACATATAGCTAAGGTTCAATAACCTTATCAAAGTTATATTTTCCTCCCACTCAAATTTTCACGAAATATTCCTTCTAAAGAAACTTGACGTTCTAAGCGACAAACACTTTTGTGTTTGGTCTTATGGAGCAATACCCAACTGTTATTCGAAATAACCTACAAAGACATGCTCATCCGACTTTGGTTGTAAACATTTTACTTATGCCTAGCATACCAATGTTTAATAAAGGACAACTTGGGTTTTATCCCAAACCATAACTTATATGGTGTCATTTCATCGGATCATGATGGAGCTTTTTTTAGTGTAAAAGTGGTAGTCTCTAAAGCTTTAATCTTTAATATATAACGACAGTTTTATAAATGACACCTCTAATCTTACCATGTCAAACAAGGTTTCATTGCATATCTCGAACACTCCATATTACTATGGTGTTTTAGGAAATACAAATCTATGGAACGATTCCTCAAATCTTTAGGTGTTTTGCTAAACTTGTAACTCAAATATCTTCCTTTATAATCTAATCATAAACTCATTATTTTCTTGTTACAATGATTTTCCACTTCATCTTGAAAGTCTTCGAACATTTTCAAATGTTTCACACTTCTTCCTCATTAAGTGAATATACACACATATTCACTCAAATTTTTGGAGAAAGCATATGAAGTTGAAATCCATCGCTCATGACTTCACATAATGGGCTACATACATCAATATGTATAAATTCCAATAAGTTAGTTGTTCGTTCTTCTTCGGCCTTGAACAAAGTTTCAATTATCTCTAGGAAAGTCTCACAAATGTCATTTGATCAAAATCAAAAGACTATTCCATCAACATGGAGTTTCTTCATGTTTTCTTTCCAATATAATTTAAACAGCGATGTTACTTCCTAAGTGATCTTTCAATTATTTGTCTTTCGACATTTTTAGCATTAATTTTATGGATGTGATTTCTCCAACTAGACTTGTATATCATCCATCTATTATGGAATACGGAAATTATTTGAACACCCCTTTATTCTCATAATACCTGATTAATACAAATCTTGAAGGAAAATTTTGATGTCAACGAAAAACATAACAACACCTTATTTGTTTTTGATGAACATCATCACATATTCTGTTGCTAGTTACTTAGGTCATTGTAGTTCATGAATTGTGTTGTTTCGTATGACAATTCACACCAATAAATTCAGTATCCAATACCTAAGAACCATATTGTTTAACAAGCAAAGAATACATCCATAACATGTATATCATCAATATACCTAAGTTGGACAATTTCCAGTTTTCCTTTTTCTGCCAAATATTTTTGAGATTCTCTTTCAGTATTTCCTTTTCTGTTTAAAATAATCTATCAACATTAATAGTGGCGCCATACACATGACACATAGTCCAAAGCGTGTATAGTCAAATACTAATATCTTTTGACTTGCACTTTGAAGTAGATCACCATCATCAAATGGGTGGCTTTCTTTCGAATTTGATTCTTTAGTAATATTTTAGTGTAGTAAACATTTTACCTACATCTTATATTCATCATTATCATGGCAATTTTCATGATCAAGCTACTTTAGCTTATAACGGTGAATCGCGAGTACAATGTTGCTCTGCAAAACCTTTTGGAGGATTAGGACGACTAGCATCTCTAACCTTTTGCAAATTCTCATCAAATATGAGAACATAAATTTTTCCATATTATACTCATTCATGTTGCAACCAAAACATTGTTTCAGATATCGCAATATCTTCCACATATGATGGTTTCTGAAACAATTCTTTCAGATCCTAGAGAACCTTGATATTAAAACAATCTTTTCAATATCAAGAATCATGGAGATAAACATGATACTTATATACTAACACTGTAATTGTTACTCTTGATTTAATACCAATTATTAAACTTCACAGAGTATTACGGAGTTTGCCGAAAGTTTCCAATAGGACTTTTAAACTTTAGATTAACACTCAAAATAATACGATGCCAGTTTGTAAAGTAACTATCCAGAATTCTATAGTTCTATTATCACAATTATAACTAAGCATAAGGTGGTAAACGGATGCCAATGACTAAAACAATTATGCAAATTCACTTTGATTTAATTTATGATAAATTGTGTTCAACTTTAATCATATTATTTCGAACTCCCACTCAAAACAACATCCCTCGAGTCGTTTTGGTGATTACACAAACCAAATCCACTACACCGATCATCACGAGAGATGATGTAGTTTCAAAGGAGAACAATAAACATGTTCATCATTAGCATCCATATGACTCATGCTTTACCTTTCGGTATTCCCTGTTCCGAGGCCATGTCTATACATGCTAGGCTCATCATGTTGGAGATATGCCCTAGAGGCAATAATAAAAATGGTTATTATTATATCTTTGTGTTTATGATAAATGTTTACATTCATGCTATAATAGTATTAACCGGAAACATTAATACTTGTGTGATTTGTAAACTAAATTAGAGTCCCTGGTAAAGCCTCTTTGTAATACTAGCTTGTTGGTTAATAGATGATCGTGGTTTCTCGATCATGAACATTGAGATGTTATTAACAACAAGATCATATCATTAGGAGAATGGCATGATTGACATACTCCTATAGATAAGCGTAGCATAAAGATCAAGTCATTTCAATAGTTCGTTTGCTATAAACTTTCTGATACATAGTAACCTAATTCCTTCGACCATGAGATCATGCTAATCACCATCACCGGAAGGATGCTTTGATGACATCAAACACCACACCATAACTGGGTGGCTATAAAGGTGGCATTGAGTGTTCGGAAAGTATGTGTTGAGGCACATGGATCAAGAGTGGGATTTGTTAATCCATATGATGGATAGATATACTCTGGGCCCTCTTGGTGGAATGTCATCCAATTAGCTTACAAGCATGTGACTGTCTCACAAGGGATAACATATCATGGGAATGAGAATAGAGTACTTATCGGTAACGAGGTTGAACTAGGTATGCAGAGATACCGACGATAAAACCTCGGATAAGTAAACTATCACGAGACAAAAGGAAATTGGTATCGTATGTAAGTGGTTTATTCGATCTCAAAGTAATCGTAGAAATATGTGGGAGCCATTTGAATTTCCAGATTCCTCTATTGGTTATTGATTGGAGAAGTGTCTCGGTCATGTCCGCATAATTCACGAACCGTAGGAAGACACACTTAAGGATTCGATGTTGTTTAGTAGATATGGAATGTGAGTAGGGAAACTGAATGTTGTTCGGAGTCTCGGATGGGATTCGGGATATCATGAGGAGATCCGGAATGGTCCAGAGAATAAGATTCATATCAGGAAAGTCCGATTCCAGAGTTCGGGAATGATTCCGATGTTTTCATCGAAGAGATTCTAGAAGGTTCACCAGACCGGAAGGGGAATGGTCCATGAATGTGTCATGGATAAGTGGAATGATTGGATCATATCCTAGGTCACTTGGTTTGGGCATTTGCGAGAGAGAATTAAAGCTCTAAATTGAAAGTAAAAAGGAAGGTTTGAAAATTCAAACTGGAACAAAAGTTTCCTAGTGGAAGAAGGAAAGAGTCCTTCCTTCTATACAACTTGGGTTTGGGTTTGGATTCAAACTCTCCCCTCCCAAGGCTACCCACTCTCATAAATAGAGGGGGAGGGCTGTCCGAAACAACACAAGAGCCAGCCCTCCCCACTCCGTGCGCCGCTGCCGCCGCACATCGCCGTCCCGCGCTGCCGCCGGCTCGTCGCCATCGCCCTAGTCGCCGCTGACACCTCCTCCTCCTCTCAGGCTTTCTAAACATAGATCGCTGGAAACCCTAGATCCACCATAACTCGCACCGGCTTAGGATAAGCCCTGCGGGATCTTCCCTCTACCTCCGACACCACGCCGCCGTGCTACCGGAATCGCGAGGGGAGAACTACCACCTCCGCTAAACAAGGGAGATGAAGGTCTTCATCGAGTATCGAACGTGTGACCGACTGTGGAAGCTCTGCCGGAACACAGCACCAAAAGGATCATCTACGCGATCTTGAGATCGGAAAGTGTACGACTACATCACCCACGAGAATCTGATCTCGTTAACCGCTTTGGAATCTTCGAGGGTGAGTACTCTACTCAACTCGTTGCTACAATCTAGTAGATAAATCTTGGCTTGTTTGTGTGCATGCGGTAGAATTTTTTGTTTTCCATGCTACGAACCCCTACAGTGGTATCAGAGCCGTGTCTATATGTAGACCTGTTGCACGAGTAGAACACAATGGTCATTGTGGACGTTGATGCTTTTTGTTGTCGATTGCTTCTTGTGTACTTTGCATCTTGCGGGATGGTGGGATGAAGCGGCCCGGGCTAACCTTACATGACATCGTTCATGAGACTTGCTCCACGCTTGACATGCAACTTGTATTGCATAAGTGGCTTTGTGGGTGCCTGTTTCTCCCAACATAGTGAAGATTCAATTTACAACAGGTAATTGACAATACTAGTATCAATGTTGTGGTTCTTGTTCGTAAGTTAGAACGACACTTACTGAAAGCCCCAAAACACGTAAAACATGCAAAGAAAATTAGAGGCGTCTAACTTTGTTTTGCAGGGGTGTGTTGTGATGTGATATGGCCATTATTGTGATTATATATGATGTATGCAATGTTCCTTATTGTAAGTCGGCAACCGGCAGAAGCCATATGGTTGTCCTTTAATTCCGTTAAGACCTGCGTGTCTATTATTCAAAGTAGTTGTAATATTTGATGCCGGTGGACGACAACCATGAAGCGGCGCCATTGACCTTGACGCCATGCCGGTGATGATGGAGATCATGTTCGTGCTTGAAGATGGAGATCGGAAGCACAAGAAGAAAGGCCATATCATATCACATATTTTGAATTGAATGTGATGTTAATCCTTTTATGCATCTTGTATTGCTTAGTTCGCGACGGTAGCATTATAAGATGATCCCTCTAGCACAAAATTTCAAGTTATAAAGTGTTCATCCTTAGTAATCACCGTTTCTAAAGCTCGTTGTTTCGAAGCACCATATGATGATCGGGTGTGTTAGATTCTACGAGTGTATACAACGGGAGCAAGCCAGATTTTCTCATGCGAAAGCTAAGGTTTGATCTTGATAGCCTAGCATGTACAAACATGGTCTCGGAACACGGATCACCGAAACGTAAAGCATGAGTCATATATTAGATATGATGAACATGTTGATTGTTCACCATTGAAGCTACATCAACTCTCGTGATGATCGGTTTTGATGTGGTGGATTTGGTTCGTGTGATCACTAAAACAATGTGAGGGATATTGTTTTGAGTGGGAGTTCACCTAGATTAATTTAACTATTAATTATAACTCAATTTGTCATCAACTTAGTCTAAACTATTGCAAATATGTTGTAGATCAATGGCGGCCCCTACCATCAATTTTAATGCATTCCTAGAGAAAAAAGTTGAAAAACAATGGAAGAAACTTCGCGGATTGGTTCCACAATTTGAGGATTGTCCTCAATGCTGGTAATTTTACCTATGTGCTGGATGCACCGCTGGGTGACCCACCTATAGCTGATGCTACCGATGAGGTAAAGAATGTTTTCCTCGCTCGGAAGAATCAGTACTCCATAGTTAGTGTTCTATCTTGTATGGTTTGGAATCGGAACTTCAGAAGAGGTTTGAGAACCATGACCCACATGATATTGTCCGTGAACTCAAAATGATATTTTAGGCTCACACGGTAGTTGAGAGTTATGAGGCTTCTGAAAAGTTCTTTAACTGCAAGATGGAAGAGGGCAGCTCTGTCAGTGATCACGTTCTTAAGATGCTTGGTCACGCAAGCAAGCTTCAAAGCTTGGGTATAGTGATTCCTAATGCTTTGGGGATTCACCGTGTCCTCCAATCACTACCACCAAGTTACAATAACTTTGTGATGAACTACATATGCAAAACAGGGACAAGTCGTTGCCCGAACTCTTCTCCATGTTAAAGTCTGCAGAAGTGGAGATCAAGAAAGAGCACCAAGTATTGTTGGTCAATAAGACCACCAAATTCAAGAAGCAAGGCAAGTCTAAGAAAAAGGGAAACTTCAAGAAGGGTCGTAATAAAGTTACCGCACCGGAGAAGAAGACCAAGGCTGGGCCTAAGGCTGATACTGAATGCTTTTACTGCAAGGGAGAAGGTCACTGGAAGCGGAATTGCCCTAAGTACTTGGAGGATTTGAAGAACAGCAACATCAAGAAGAAAGGTATATTCGATATACATGTTATTGATGTGTATCTCACTAGTACTCATAGTAGTGCCTGGGTATTTGATATTAGTTCGGTTGCTCATATTTGTAACTCGAAACAGGTGATGCAGAATAGACGGAAACTAGCGAAGAACGAGGTGACGATGCGTGTTGGAAATGGATCAAAGGTTGATGTGATCGTGGTCGGCACGCTACCTCTTCATCTACCATCGGGATTAGTTTATACTTAAATAATTGTTATTTGGTGCCTGCATTGAGCATGAACATTATATCAGTATCATGCTTATTGCGAGACGGTTACTTGTTTAAATCCAAGAATAATGGTTGTTCGATTTATATGAGTAATATGTTTTATGCACATGCACCTTTGATAGATGGTCTATTCTTATTGAATCTCGATTGTAGTAATACACATATTAATAACATTGAAGCTAAACGTTTGAAATTGAGCGATAACTCGACCTATATGTGGCACTGTCGTCCTGGTCACATTAGAGTGAAGCGTATGAAGAAACTCCATTCAGATGGATTTCTTGAATCACTTGATTTCGAATCACTTGAAAGATGCGAAGCATGTCCGATGGGTAAAATGACTAAGACTCCATTTTCTGGTATGATGGAGCGAGCTATGGACCTACCGGAAATCATAAATACTGATGTGTGTGGCCCAATGAGTGTAGCATCGCGCGGTGGTAATCGTTATGTTCTTACCTTCACGGATGACTTGAGTAGATATGGGTATATCTATTTCATGAAAAATAAGTCCGAAACTTTTGAGAAGTTTATGGAATTTCAAAGTGAGGTAGAGAATCAACGTAACAAGAAGATTAAATTTCTACAATCTGATCGTGGAGGTGAATATCTAAGTTACGAGTTTGGTGAGCATTTGAATAAATGCGGAATACTTTCACAATTGACATCGCCGGGAACACCACAACGTAATGGTGTGTCCGAACGTCGTAATCGAACTCTCCTAGATATGGTTCGTTCTATGATGTCACTTACAGATTTACCGCTATCGTTTTGGGGTTATGCATTAGAAACAGCCGCATTCACTTTAAATAGGGCACCATCTAAATCCGTTGAAACGACACTGTATGAATTATGGTTTGGGAAGATACCTAAATTGTCGTTCCTTAAAGTTTGGGGTTGCGAAGCTTATGTAAAGAAGTTACAGCCCGACAAGCTTGAACCCAAAGCGGAAAAATGCGTCTTCATAGGATACCCAAAGGAAACTATTGGGTATACATTCTATCATAGATCTAAGGGCAAAATCTTCGTTGCCAAGAATGGATCCTTTCTAGAGAAGGAGTTTCTCTCGAAAGAAGTGACTGGAAGAAAAGTAGAACTCGACGAGGTTGTCGAACCTTCTCTCGAACTTGAGAGTAGCGCAGCACCGGAAGTAGTTCCCATGGCTCCTACACCAATAAGAGAGGAAGCTAATGATGTTGATCATGAAACTTCGATTGAAGTTACTACGAAACCTCGTAGGTCAACGAGAACTCATACCACTCCTAATTGGTATGATCCCGTTATGAGTGTCATGTTGGTGGACAACACCGATTACCCTGCAACATATGAGGAAGCAATGATGAGCCCAGTTTCCAATAAATGGCAAGAAGCCATGAAATCCGAGATTGGATCCATTAACGAAAACCAAGTATGTACTTTGGTGGACTTACCGGATGGCTAGAAGGCTGTCAAGAACAAATGGATTTTCAAGAAGAAAATACATGCTGATGGTAATGTTGCTGTCTATAAAGCTCGACTTGTCGCAAAAGGGTTTCGACAAATTCAAGGAGTTGACTACGATGAGACTTTCTCACCGATAGCGAAGCTAAAGTCCATGAGGATTTTGTTAGCAATCGCTGCTGTAACATCCCTAAAATCATGTTTTCAAAGCTTTGCATATCATCCATGCATTTAAGATCATTTAGGGTTCATTTTCAAAGTCATTACAAAAACAGGAGCATCTGAATGCTCATTATTTTATGTAAGCAAGGCTATGGCCATATTGCTACCTTCTATTAATAAAAATACTTATTTTAATCAGTAAGGTTTTGAGCTTGAGCTTGAGTGTTGTTTCTAAGGTTTGGTCAAGGTTTTCAAAAACAAATTATGAATTATAAACCATTCCTATGCTAATTATAAACATTTAACTAAGGCTTGTTTTAAAATTTCATTTTCAAACCCATTTTGAATTTGAGTGTGAACAGATGTGTTACACACCCCAGGATGCAAGATTCAATAAACAATTTTTTGGAGAAAATTTCATTTGAAACAGATTTGATTTGATCATTTGAATTCAAACCAGAAATTCAATCAGAAAAAGAAAAAGGAAAAGGGAGAAAAAAAACAAACTGACTAATCTAGCCCAACCCAGCCCACTCGGCCCAATTAGCCCAGCAGCTTCTTCCCCCGCAGAAAACGTTTCGCACCACTGGGCTAACCCGCGCAATCGCTGACGACTAGACCCCACCCCGCATGTCTCTCTCTCACTGAACGCCAGGCCCCACACGCCAGTCGTCGTCTCCACCCCGCGACCCCTTCTTCCCCAAATTACGCCGGCTGTTTCCGGTGATCAAACCCTGCATCAATTCAATTGATTGCGCGAGTAATTCTCTCCCCCGACCTTGCGTACTTAACCGCCTGCGTCCTCCCCTCCTTTTCCCCAGTCGCCTCCCTCTCTCTGCCCCTAGGCTGCTCGGAATCGCCCCCGAACCACCCACTGCTCCGACGAGCTTCAGCCCAAATTCCGGCCAACCATCGTCCCCCCTTTCCTTCCTGACACCGCGAGTGAGTTCCCCATCTCCCTCTGCACCTGCCAGTAACAACCACTCGCCCGCGCGCGCTCCCATTCGTCGGCAACCTCAATGTCAAGCAAGCGCCATCGTCTGTCTCAACTCCGGTGACGTCTCTTGGTAGTTCTCGACCGCCCCCGTCTTTCTTTTTGATGCTCACGTATTTTCCAGACTCGTGCACATCTAACACACCGCTTGTTTCACTCTGGCATGGTCTGCAACTCCGGCAACGACGACGAACAGCCGTTCCCGACGACAGACTCCACTCCGACGAGGAATCCCCACCGTGTCTGTGCGCCCCTTGACAAGCCACTGCCACGTTGAGCTCCAGCACGCCTCTGCGAGTCTGGTAAGCCCCCTCCACTGACGCCAGCCCCCTCTGTAGCCACCGCGATGCCGTGGACCGAGCGCGCCGCCGCTCACCGTCGACGCGCGCCGCCAATTAGTGGTCGTTTGATCAGCGGCCGTCAGATCTAGATCCAACGCACGTGATAGAGTCACTTAGCAAAGAGGTACGCGTTAGATCTGGCCATGCGTTTTTATTTAGATCCAGCGGCTCTCATTGATCGATCCAGCCAAATCGGTATCAGCCAATCAGGACACGCCGCGTGGCCTGTGTTTAGATTTAAAAACAGAATTTAGATCTATTAGTGATTCAAACTTGTAAAATTCATAACTTTTAATCCACACGTTCAAATTTTACAAATTTTATATCATTGGAATCAGGAGAAAGAATCCTATCCGTTTATGCAATGTGTTTAATGTTTTGCTTCTGTAAAAGTGATTATTTTTGCAGAGACATTTATAGGCATAATTTGAGTATAGTAATTATTTGAAAAATGATTTAAATATCAAATAAATTTTATTTGGTGTGTTTTGGAATTGTTTATGATTCAGTAATGTATACTTGTCTTGTTTGATGTAGAAAATCATCACATGGCATTTTGCATGCATTCATATATTTATGTTTGTATATTTTGTTATGTGATTTTGGTGCCATTATTTTATGTGTAGATTTTGGTGCTAATAGTGATTGTGGTTGTGAACATTGGTGCTACTCCCCAAACTATCAAGGCAAGTGGTGCTTCATGTTTCTTCCCAATATTTTTATCTATGCATTAGAAATATTTTGTATAGGTCTTGCATGATTATTTTTGCTAAGTATCTATATGCTATGCTTGGGAAATCCTAGTAGTTGTAGCAATGTTAGAATTTACTCTAAGTTAAGATACTTGCTATTGCCATGCTTAGCCTAGCTAGTAGCAATCAAGGGTGGATTATATAATCATGCTATGAGAAATATTTCTAAGTCTTTGGACTTATGTTTTGCTTAATAAAACAACTAAGTGAATGAAACACCTAGTGGAATGGAAAGATTGGTTTGTGTTGAGTGGTTACACAAGGCCCATTTCTATGGTTTACCTTGTGTATCTCACTTGTGGAAAGCCACCCAGGAACAAAGGGATTTGAGATGCCAAATGTTAAGAAGCTTCTAGTGCAGCCACATGGCATTATGGGCTCTGCCTGGATCATATAGGTTGCAATAACTTAGCCATTTGGACAGTTGGTGGTAGTGGGATGATAGGTTTGGAGCGCGTCCATTTGGTCTAAGGGAAGGCTTCTGAAAGGTCCTGTCTTGGTGAAAATCAAGTCTTGTGGGGAAAGTGCACAACCTCTACAGATGGAAGAATCTAAGTACTTAGCCATGTCCCTAGTATTGGACAACTTCAGCATCAAGACTTCGAAGCTATCAAGAATCTCCTCATCCCAATTTCCTAAGTTAAAACTTGTGGTTGAACAAGGGTGAAGGCTCACCAATTTCTATTGGTGATTCCTTGGGAAAGTTTTGTCAAAGAAAAACTTAGTGTTTTCAACTAATAGGTAAAACCTATTTTGAGCAAAGCAAGCCTAAGCTGCACTTAGCCAAATTCATATAGTATTTAGATGTTAATATTCTACTAAGGTATCACTTGCCAATACTATTCCAATGTATTGACCCACTGTGGCTGTAACTTGTGATGTTGCAGGTTATTCTGATGATGATTAGGGGTTATGAGTCTACACTCAACATTCTTGCCTGTGGCACATGAAGATGAAGACTTATTTATCTTATTCTATATTTGAACTCTTGTATTAGGCCTATGGCCATGGAGTTATAAAAGACTATGTTTGTCTCTGGAATGATATGTAATAATGACCTTTGTTTCTATGTACTTCATCTTAAACTGTGGATGCTAGCATTGATCCAGGGACTAGCATTGCAATCACAGGGATCCTTACGTTTAAAAGGGAGGGATTACAGATGGTATCAGAGCATTGTGTTACCTGTAGGATTATGACCCTAGGATTGGATTAAAAACCACTAAGGAAAAAAATTCAATAACTTCCACACTTGTCTTATTCTTCTCGTAAACTTTTCTAAACTTCTTTCTCATCTCTATTAGCAGAAGGATGCTTTGATAGCCTTTAGACTAGAGAGTGAGAGTTGTAATGTGCCTTGTTAGTTGGACCACCACACTTATCATTATATTTCCAAAATTTTGACTAAGTTATATTGAACCTTGGATGCTTGTAATGGATTTATGTATACCATGACTTGTGTGTTTGTTTTTCAATGATATGCTTGTGATACTTGTCTTGTGTATTTTCTATTTATGTTGATTCTAACTTCTCTCTGTCTTATAAAATAGATGCCTAATGTTACTATCAGCTCGGCCGAAGAGTTCAAGGGAACTCGTTTTGGCACTCGTCTTATTGAGCTCACTAGTATGCTCAATCTTCCTCTTCCTGGCATCATGGTGCTTCCCCTTACCAAGTTTGAGAGGAAGGACCCTTGGGGCTTCAAGGTTAATCAGCCAGGACGCCAGACTGAGCCTACTACGAAGGCAATCATCTTCAAGTTTATGCACGACGATAGGGAGAGAGGCCTAGAGGTAGTCATGCAGGATTTACTTGGGCGTCTGTTAGGGAGACATTCTCGGGAGATTAGAGGTACTCACTTCCACGCCTTCGGAAGACGCGACGAGGATGGTGAGGCTATTGAGTTCGAGGATGCTGCTAGAGAGACGGCAGAGCCGATTCGTCTATACCTCCAGGACCTAGAGGTTCTTCTTAGGCACCTAGATACTGATAGGACCAACGTCATGCTTAGCAATGACGAACTCTAGGTGCAGCTTCGTGAGAAGGACAAGCTCTTCGCGGAGCAAGATGAAATAGTCAAGGAAATGGAGTCCAAGTTTGAGAGTCAGGATAGAAAGTTCAAGAGTCAAGAGAAAAGAGTCCGAGATAGGAACAAGAGGATTCGAGAGATGACTGCAGAACTAGAGGCCAAGGACTTCGAGCTCGAGCATCAGCAGGGTGTGATTGAGAGACTTCGTTCACAGAAGAGGGATCTCAAAGCCAAAGTAGAGGCCTTGACTACCAATGTCGAGGAATACAAGACCGCTATGGAGAATGCAGGTCTTACACTTGTTGATGAGGAGGTTGATGCAGAGGAGTAGTGATGACTACTCGTTTATTTGTCATTTACGATGCTTTTGATTATTGAGTCGCAATGACCATCCAACATGTGGATGGCTTGCTATTGGTGTGTTTGCTTTTCAAACTTGTTGTTTATGTCGTTGAACTTTATGTCGTATTTATTTTGAATGGTGCAGCAGTTAGCTGCAGGAGTGCAAATCAAAGCGTTGTGGCAAGATCTTCAACTGAATCGGAATACATAGCTACTTCGGAGGATTCACAAGAGGCGATATGGATGAAGGAGTTCATTACAGAGCTTGGTGTGGTTCCAAGTGCGCTGGACCCAATGTCTATCTATTGTGATAACATGGGCATCATAGCCAATGCGCAAGAACCAAGGTCACACAAGAAGCTCAAGCACATCAAGCTACATTTTCATGCTATTCAAGATCATGTCCAAGATGGTGACATAAAGATTTGCAAAGTACACACAGATCTGAATGTGGTGGATCCGTTGACTAAATCTCTCCCGAGGGCAAAACATGACCAGCATCAAACCGCCATGGGTGTTTGGTATATTACCATGTAATCTAGATTAGTTGATTCTAGTGCAAGTGGGAGACTGTTGGAGATATGCCCTAGAGGCAATAATAAAAGTGGTTATTATTATATCTTTGTGTTTATGATAAATGTTTACATTCATGCTATAATAGTATTAACCGGAAACATTAATACTTGTGTGATTTGTAAACTAAATTAGAGTCCCTGGTAAAGCCTCTTTGTAATACTAGCTTGTTGGTTAATAGATGATCGTGGTTTCTCGATCATGAACATTGAGATGTTATTAACAACAAGATCATATCATTAGGAGAATGGCATGATTGACATACTCCTATAGATAAGCGTAGCATAAAGATCAAGTCATTTCAATAGTTCGTTTGCTATAAACTTTCTGATACATAGTAACCTAATTCCTTCGACCATGAGATCATGATAATCACCATCACCGGAAGGATGCTTTGATGACATCAAATACCACACCATAACTGGGTGGCTATAAAGGTGGCATTGAGTGTTCGGAAAGTATGTGTTGAGGCACATGGATCAAGAGTGGGATTTGTCCATCCATATGACAAATAGATATACTCTGGGCCCTATGGTGGAATGTCATCCAATTAGCTTGCAAGCATGTGACTGGCTCATAAGGGATCACATATCATGGGAACGAGAAAAGAGTACTTATCGGTAACGAGGTTGAACTAGGTATGCAGAGATACCGACGATCAAACCTCGGATAAGTAAACTATCCCGAGACAAAAGGAAATTAGTATCATATGTAAGTGGTTCATTCGATCTCAAAGTAATCGTAGAAATATGTGGGAGCCATATGAATTTCTAGATTCCTCTATTGTTTATTAATCGGATACGTGTCTCGGTCATGTCCGCATAATTCACAAACCGTAGGGAGACACACTTAAGGATTCGATGTTGTTTAGTAGATATAGAATGTGAGTGGGGAAACAGAATGTTGTTCGGAGTCTCGGATGGGATCCGGGATATCACGAGGAGATCCGGAATGGTCCAGAGAATAAGATTCATATAAGGAAAGTCCGATTCCAGAGTTCGGGAATGATTTCGAATTTTTCATCGGAGAGATTCTAGAAGGGTCTAGAAGGTTCACCGGACCGGAAGGGGAATGGTCCACGAATGTGTCATGGATAAGTGGAATGATTGGATCATATGCTAGGTCACTTGGTTTGGGCATTTGAGAGAGAGAATTAAATCTCTAAATTGAAAGTCAAAAGGAAGGTTTGAAAAGTCAAACTGGAATAATAGTTTCCTAGTGGAAGAGGGAAAGAGTCATTCCTTCTATCCAACTTGGGTTTGGGTTTGGATTCAAACTCTCCCCTCCAAAGACTGCCCCCCTCTCATAAATAGAGGGGGAGGGCTGCCCCAAACAACACAAGAGCCAGCCCTCCCCACCCCGTGCGCCGCCGCCAGTGCTGCCGCGCCGCCGCCGGCTCGTCGCCGTCGCCCTAGTCGCCGCCGACACCTCCTCCTCCTCCTCTCCGGCTTTCTAAACCTAGATCGCCAGAAACCCTAGATCCACCATAACTCGCATCGGCTTAGGCGAAGCCCTGCGGGATCTTCCCTCTACCTCCGACACCACGCCGTCATGCTGCCGGAATCGCAAGGGGGGAACTGCCACCTCCGCTGCCTGCTGGAACAAGGGAGAGGAAGGTCTTCATCGAGTACCGAACGTGTGACCGACTGCGGAAGCGCTGCCGGAACGCAGCTTCCGAAGGATCTTCTACGCGATCTTGAGATCGGCAAGTGTGCGACTACATCACCCACGAGAATCTGCTCTCGTTAACCGCTTTGGAATCTTCAAGGGTTAGTACTCTAATCAACTCGTTGCTACAATCTAGTAGATAGATCTTGGCTTGTTTATGTGCATGCGGTAGAAATATTTTGTTTTCCATGCTACGAACCCCTACACATCAAGCTTAACCTTACACTACTAGGAAAAGGGTCGTTCGTGGCGCTCCTGAAAAGGGCATCCGTGGCGCACTAGTGGTGCGCCACTAGCCTCGCGCTGCGGCTATCTCTTACTCATAGCGCACTGCCCAGTGCGCTACGGGTATCTCTATATAGTAGTAGCGCACCTGCCAGTGCGCCACGGCTAGGAAGGTAGGTGCGCTACGGGTATTGTATCTTGTGGCACACATGGAAGTGCGCCGCTGGCATGTGCGCTTTAGTTGCAGTGTGCCACTAAAGCCATGCCATGTGCACCACGGGCATCTTTTTTGTTTTTTTTTTAATTTCTGAGCCAGATGATATACAATACAGATTATATACAATATTACAGGTATATATACACACATGTATAAGATATACAGTTATATATATAAATACACAATTTGCAAAACAATATTGAAACAAATACATATAGATAAGTCCCATACATGAATACATAGTATAAGTTACATTGTTTCGATCAAGTTACAAAGTAGTTGGTGACATGCGAATACATGTGTCTCAAACAAGTTAGAACCTGGAAGCTCTCCTAGACATCTAAACTAGCTAGAAACAAGCGCTGGATAAACAGCCAAAGACGATAAGCATCACCGCGACGAAGGTGTAGGTCTTCATCCGGTTCCTCGTCCTAACTCCCTCTAGATAGCGCGTGTATCTAGCTTCCGCATCTGCCATAGTGTTTTACCCTTTGTAGCTATTGCCGCTAAAACAGTGCTCCTGTCTCTGGCAGTCTTCTCAATCATCGTAGACTCCGGGAACCCGTCCCTTGTACACGACGTACCACGTCATCTACAAGTTGGGAAGAATAATTAACCGGTGATTGAAAAAACATGTATAATTAAAGTTGCATATGAAGATACACTTATAGAAAGTACTCCCAACTAAAAAAGACCAAAGTAACTCAAAAAATAATGCCTCATATATAACTAGGTCATTGGACACAAGGATATGCTACGACGGAACAATTAGCCAAGTAGGATGCACAAGACCTGGACTTGTGCATATCACAAGTCTCACTATCCCGTCGTAGCACATTCACATATATAGTGTGCCATGACATTTCAATCATCGGCATTCTCGAAAAAGACCAAAGTAACTCAAAAAGAATGCCTCATATATAACTAGGTCGTTGGACACAGGAATATGCTATGACGGAACTGTAAGCCAAGTAGGATGCACAACATCTGGACTTGTGCATAACACAAGGCTTACAATCCCGTCACAGCACATTCACATATATAGTGTGCCACGACATTTCAATCATTGGCATTATTCTCGAAAAGATCAAAGTAACTCAAAAAGAAGGCCTCATATATATATATACATAGGTCGTTGGAAACAGGAATATGCTACGACGGAACCGTGAGCCAAGTAGGATGCACAAGACCTGGGCTTGTGCATATCACAAGGCTCACAATCCCGTCGTAGAACATTCACATATATAGTGTGCCACGACATTTCAATCATCGGCATTCTCGATAAAAGACTAATAAAGTAAGGAAAAAATAAGGACCAAAGTGAGAAAAGGACCAAAGAGTAAGCAAGAAAACCAAGCATTGATTCATATATAATAATAATAAGCAAAAGAAGTAAGCGATGATTCATAAACCTAATAAGATAAGTAGTAGCATGTACACTTGTCCAGACACACACAAAGGTCATCTATAGTTTGGAACTACAACTAGGCCAACATCAAGCCTTCTGGCTCGGCTCAAGGAACGGGAGGACGCCTTGTCTCGTCATGAACTTCCTATAGTCACCCTGTATCTCTAGGCGATCTTCTATGTCATGTTATTCGGGAGATTTCCTCCGTAGAAGATCCCCCCCCCCCCCGAAGTCATGACATCATGAAAGATGATTGCTGTCGTGGTATTGCCGACGAGTACGCCATGGAGGGGTCCTCACAGTGCAAGTTAAGAGACGTGGGGGAAGGCGGACAGTTGACGGGTACGAGGTAACATAGCTTACCTAGGTTCGGATCCCACAACGATGGCGGAATCCTACTCCTGCTATAAATCACTATAATGGCAATACGCTGAGTTACAGTGATTGGTTGGCTGTGCGAGGTGACTAGAAAGTCTAAGTTATCGTGCCCTAAAGGCTCCCATAGGCCCGACTTATATAGTCGTTAGGTCCTAGGGTTACAGGGAAAAGTCCTAGCCGGACAGGTTACATAGTCCTACACCGTCTATTACTAGTCTTGTGTGTCTTGTACTCCAAGGCTCCGGGTATGTCGGTGACTCCACCGTAGCCTTCCTTTATCCGCCATGGTCCTCCCTTCTGGATCCATCTAACTGGGCCGCCCAGCAGGCCATAGGCCATGCTACCAATTGTGGGCCACCTGGGTTATCTGGATAGGAGACATGCTATGGGGATACCCATATAGCATATCCCCAACAGTAGCCCCCCAGGAGAACTTCGAGATCTTCCGCCGTCTTGCCTCTTTAAATGGAATGCTCCGTCTAGATGGATGTCGGCAAATCGTCAAGCAACATCTTGTAGTCCTCCCAAAGAACCCTGCAAGGTTTTCTCCGTCTTCAATTAGGAAGCTGGAGAATCACTGAATCTTCCATCGTACTCTTCCATAGCCGGACTGGATCCGTCCATGCCAGAATCTTTTGATGTGATGGTTCATCTGCCTATGTCAGCTAGGGCGACATAGACGTAGGTCAGCGATGCCTCGTAACTCACACATGCAGAGAACGCAATCATGTCCACTTTTCCCACGCGAGCGATACGAACCGTTGGCGGCGATGGTTGGGACGTGGCGAAATTTCCGCGCACATTCGTGCACACGTCGTCTACACGGCAACCGTCCGATCAGGCTGCATGAATCTTGATGCTGGAGATCAAAAATAGTAACTGCGGTGGATTTTTTACTTTTCACCTCATTCTCTCCTCGCATCATCTTCTTCCTCCAGTGAGCACCCCCTCGAGCTCTCCGCGCGACCTTGCGGAAAACCCTAACTCCAATCTCGTCAGTCACCTCCGAACACACGCAATGGCAAGAAGCAGCTCTACTCCCTCGATGGCGGTGTCTGGCGAAGCTGCGGCGAAGCCGGCAAGCTCCGTCGTCGTGCCCCCAGAGGGCCTGGTCATCCCTGTCTCTGTGGTGGTCGAGACCACCAGCGGCAACCATCTTCCAGCAGCGCTGGAGCCGCTGGAGGAGGAGCTTGACTCCCACAAAGGCGATTGGCGTGGTTCGAACATCACGGACTGTGACATCAAGGAGCTGATCGCCCAGGGCTACCTCCTTGCGACGGAGGGGCTCGCCTGGCGGGCAGCGCCGTCCGGCGAGGTCACACCTTCTCCCCAAGTCGGATAAAAGGTGTACCTCAAAGAACAATTGGTAGGCGGCGTCTCCCTACCCATCTCTAACTTCTTCCTTGCCGTCTTGAACCACTATCGAGTACAGCCCCAAAACCTTTCTCCCAATAGTATCCTAGCGCTTAGCAATTACACGGCGCTTTGCGAGGGTTACCTAGGGATTAAGCCTAGGCTAGATCTCTTTGTTTACTTCTTCACTATCAAGCGCGAAGTCGGGGCTAGCAAGGATGAACTTAGAAATTGTGGCACCATAAGCTTCAAGATCCGTCCTAGCCGGCAGTTCCCCGACATCGTCGGCCACGAGTCCTGCAAGAACTGGCAGCGTACTTACTTCTACGGCCCAGATATCCCTCTGGCCGGCCAAGAAGTAATGTACCCGGACTTCGTCGATGGAGCCGCCGCCAAAACTTCGACATGGAGATCCCAGGCCTCCCTTCCCTCCGACATCGACGCTTCTCGCGCCATAAGGCGGATAGAGTGGTTCATAGAGACGGGTTTGACCGGCTTGGACCTAGCCATGCGTTGGTTCATCAGGCGAATCCAACCTCTACAGCACCGCTCAAAGCTGATGCACGAGTATACCAACGATACAAGGGATAGCCTTCGCATCTCTGTGGACAATTTCTCGAGAAACTCCGTCAAGCTCCGCCTCAAGGACATCGTCAAGGTGAAGGACAAGAAGCGTGGCTTCACCATCACCTACGACATGTTTGTTTATAGCAAGTGCCCAAAGGTAACTATTTATTTTCCGTGTATGACATATACTCCAGTTCTTCCGTCTATCCATTATCGCCTCATCTAACACGGTGCTTCTTCACCTTACAGCTTAGCGACATAGATGAGGACAGCATGGCTCCTCAAATCTATGATCCAAAGATGAAGGAAGTCACCGTCATGTCCGACGACGATGCTCCATTGGCGCGAAAGCAGAAGAGCTCCACCTCTGACGCTACCGACGGAGGCAAGAAGAAGAAGACGGAGGGTGGAGCCTCCAAAAAGACTACCGCCGCCCTGGAGGCGGAGAAAAGAAAGACTACTGGGATCCCCTTTGCCAAAGCACCCCCTCTTGTGTAAGCTTCTTTCTCTCCGACATTGTCCATTTATCTGTCTTGTTCCTGTACTTATGCTTTTTGCACGTTTCAGGAAGAAAGCCACGACCAGCCTGAAGAAGACCTCCAAAACATTGGGAGCTTCTAGAACCATCAAGGACATGCTGCATCGCGACGCATCTCCCGCCATTGCCCCTGTCACTCCCAGCATCAAGCCCTCCTCCGCTCCGACAAGATCACAAGCTAAGGAAGCATCTGGCCCTTCCGCCATGGAAGTGGACTCAGGTGCCTCTACCGAGATTGCTTTCGTCGGCGAGCAGGCGACGTAGGAGAGTGCCACACGCCCAATGGCTGAAGCTCCGGTTAAGGATGTCATCGGTTGCGGTAAGGCGGTGGTGGAAGCTGGTACTTCTGCCGTAGGCGGTGCCCCCACACCCAAGAAAGCCAAAGAGTATCGAAAGATAGTCTATCTGGTACTTACGCCGGATAGAACTGCTCTAGTTCCTGGTGCGGCGCCGACATCTCCGACGTGCGGTCTAGAGGATGTTCTAAGGCAAGCAGAGATGTTGCAAGGAAACAGTGCATCCTTCAGCAAGCTGCTGGCTGAGAGTGCTACCAACCTCAAGATCATTGCACTTGTAAGTTTTATTTTCCTTTTGCAATTCATATAAGTATCCCACTGTAGCCCCCGAGGATTTAGACAGAAAACCATAGGTCTTTGTGTCTAGATGCTCTAAGAGTGACTAAGCTAGAAAACTTCTCACTGTAGCCCCCAAGCATATAGGTGGAATGAATTATTCCGACTAGATGCTTTAAGAGTAGCATACGCAGTGTTTATAAATTTCAATACTGTAGCCCCCAAGCCTCTAGTTGTAACTGAATTAGTTCCGACTAGATGCTTAAAGAAAAGGTAAGCATACATCCGAGTTAAAAACTTTATACTATAGCCCCCAAGCTTCTAATCAAAAACTGAATTAGTTCCGACTTGCAGAAACCATTGCCAAGGCTAAGGACATTGTCGAGCAATCCAAGCACATTCAAGAGCTGGATAGCGAGAACAAGATCCTTAAGCAGGAGAGGAAGGACATGCTGAAAATGCATGAGGAGTCAATGAAAGCACTGCAGGACACCGCCACCGAAGAGATGAACCGGTTGAAGGAGGAGATCTCGATCTTAAGAGATCAGAAGAAAGCTGCTGATGAGCAGAATCAACGCCATCATGAGGCGTACAAGCTCCTCCAACAAGAACGGGACTCCTTGGTGGATACCCTCTGGCAAGCTGAGGCTAGCATCTTCAGTAAGTGATTCTCCGTCTTGGATTTCTGTAGTCTAGATACTATGAATTTTTGAACTCATGTGCTCCTTGTCGGAATTTGCAGCTCCTATGGGTTTAACCCGGTCACCTCCTCCGGCAAAGGAATGCATGGTTCTTGCCGGCAACTTCTTCAACACCGCCATCGTGCAAGCCAAAGAGATTGCCAAGCCCCTCCAAATCAACATCAAGGCATCGGACTCTATGGCAAAGTTCTCGAAGATTCTGCGCTGAGCCCCCGAGCGTATCACAAGATGGAAAGCTTCATGTGCACGGGCCGGTGCAAGGATGGCACTGTCTATGGTAAAGGCACACTACGAAGATGCCGACATTGACACGGTAACCTTTGGTATTCCCGACGTATATGACGATGGCAAGGAAATAAACCATGAGTTCATATTGTCGTCACTCGCGGGCCATGAAACCAGAGTTGCTGAGTTAGTCGACGTCAACGTCTTTGTGCCGATGAATACCATCGATGGCGGTAACCAAAGCTCCTCCTAGTCTCTTCACACTGCCGACTTCAAGGGCGATTCTCCTGCTGCCGATGACGCTGCTTCCAAGTCGCCTGCGCCAAAGGAATGAAAAACAACTTGTAATATTTGTTTCACCTTTGATGCGTATGCAGAAAAAACTATGTATTAACTTAAGGCGGAAAACAAGTAAATATGTCCTGCTACTTAAGAACTAGTTTCCAGCATGTATATATTTTTTAAGCAAGTGCTGGCTTATCCATTATATTGGTTCTTATGCTTGACTTTTCGTGAGTCGGAAGACTCGTTGTCGGAACCATGCGCTCAGGTGATGATGCCCAATGGCACCGTCAATAGCCTAAGCACAAATCGCCAACGACAAGTGCCGAAAGTCACTACTCCAAAATCCACATAAAAACGACAAAGAACGTGTAGACCAGAAAACTTAAGCTAACGCCCGTACGCGGAATTTTCACAAGTGCAATCGCAAAGCTTGTTCATAAAGGTTTTATCTGATCCAAAAATGAACACTAAAGGAGGTAAAAGACTTAGAAATATGAGTGAACCAGAGAGCTTTATTTCATTGATCATATAAGAGGTACACAATTTGATAAAAAATGCTAAGTGTAAAAAGGACGTAGCTATGCTATGTTCCATGGCCGATCAAGCTCCGGGTAGTCACCATCCGGGTCACGTCGCTTATGCTTATGATACTTGTTGGGTCAATCCTTCAGTTCATGATTGTCAATGAGGTAGTAAGACCCATTGAGTAGCGCCTTGCTTATGATGAACGCTCCTTCCCATGGCGGGGATAATTTGTGTGACTTCTTCTTCTTAAGTCGGAGCACCAAATCACCCTCTTTAAACGAGTGATGCCGAACGCGGCGAATATGGTAGCTGTGTAGCTTCTGCTAGTAGATGGCGGATCTTTGGCATGCCAAAACGCGCTCATCCTCGAGAAGGTCCACATCTAGGCGTCTGGATTCTTCAGCGTCATCCTCGTCGTAGGCGGCAACTCTTGGTGCATCATGAAGTATGTCAGAAGGTAGGATTGCTTCTGCTCCATATACCATGAAGTAAGGGGTGTAGTCGGTGGATCTGTTGGGTGTAGTTTGTAAACTCCACAACACAGATGGCAATTCTTCCGCCCAGGCTCCAGCTGCTCTATGTAGCGGTGCCTCAAGATGTGGCTTGATTCCCTGCAGAATTAATCCATTGGCTAGCTCAACCTGACCATTGGATTGTGGATGTGCCACAGATGCAAGGTCAAGTCGGATGCCCTTCTCCCAACAATAAGCCTCCACTTCTCCGAGTGACAAGTTGCTGCCGTTGTCGGTGATAATGCTATGTGGGAGACCAAATCTCACCACTAGATCCTGGACAAACCTGAGGGCAGTTGCCCCATCAAGCTTTCTAATGGGTTTAGCTTATATCCATTTAGTGAATTTATCAACTGCTACTAGTAGATGCGTAGACCCACATGGTGCCGTCTGTAACGGTCCCACCATGTCGAGCCCCCAGACTGCGAACGGCCAAGTTATTGGTATTGTTCGCAATTCTTCAGCAGGAACATGTGGTTGTCGGGCATAATACTGGCATCCCATGCATGTCTCAACCAGCTTGTCAGCGTCCGCCTTCGCGGTCAGCCAGTAGAATCCTTGCCGGAAGGCTTTCGCGACCAACGATCGAGGAGCGGCGTGATGCCCGCAATCTCCGAGATGGTTTTCACGTAGGATTTCCATACCTTCTAGCTGGAAAACACACTTTAGGTATACACCAGTAGTGCTCCTTTTGTAGAGTTGTACATTGATTATGGTATAACCCTTTGCTCGTCGTACTATTTGCCGTCTTTCGACCTCATCGTCGAGCAAAGTTCCGTGTTCGAGATATTCCATGAACGGTTTTGTCCAAGCTGGAGGGACCTTTGCCACCATGTGGACGAAAGAGTCAGCTCTATCCGGGTTATCGATCTCGGCTCCCTTCACGGATGGTGTTCATAGATGCTCTAGGAAAACTCCTGGCAGAATTCGTTTGCGCCCTGATCCAAGCTTAGATAGCAGATCAGCCGCCTCGTTTTTCTCCCTAGGCACATACTTGACTTCGTAGCCCAAGAAGCCCTTGGCTATCTCGTGCACTTCGTCTCGATATGCCGCCATCATAGGGTTCCGCGCATTCCAGGTGCCAGCCACCTGCTGGGCAACCAAGTCGGAATCTCCACAGCAAACTATGCGCTTGATGCCAATATCCTTGGCTACACGTAGTACATGAATGAGTGCTTCATAATCCGCCATGTTGTTCGTAGCCTCGAAGTGGATTTGTAGAACATAGTGTAGCTTGTCTCCTTTTGGTGACTGTAGCAATACACCAGCCCCTGAGCCATTGAGCAGCTTTGATCCGTCAAAGTGCATCACCCAGTACTCTAGTTCCAGCAACGGACTAGCACCTGGCATCTCCGTCCAATCTGCGATAAAATCCACCAAGGCTTGTGACTTGATAGCTTCGCGTCTCTTGTAGGTGATCTCGAAGGCGGAAAGTTCAATGCCCCACTTCGTGACCCTTCCCGTAGCGTCGCTGTTGTTGATAATGTCGGGCAGTGGAGTATTTCTCACCACTGTGATTGGGTGCTCCTGAAAGTAATGCCTCAGCTTCCGAGAAGCAAGGAATACAACATAAGCTATCTTCTGGTAGTGCGGGTAACGCTGCTTGGACTCCATCAAGACCTCGCTCACATAGTAAACTGGTCATTGAACTTCGTTCTCATAGCCTGGTTCCTTCCGCTCTACCACGACGACGATGTTGATTACCCGGTTGGTTACCGCCATGTAGACTAACAGGGTCTCTCTAGGCTCGGGTGCTGCAAGGATGGGCGCTGAGGAAAGAATCTCCTTGAGCTGCTTCAATGCTGCATCTGCTTCGTGCGTCCACGTGAATTTGTCCGCCTTCTTCAGCAACTTGTACAGCAGCAGAGCCTTCTCTCCAAGTCGGCTGACGAACCGACTAACTGCTGCAACACAACCTGTTAGTCGTTGAATGTCCTTTAGGCATGTCGGACGGTTTATGTTTAAGATGGCCTTGATTTTCTCCGGGTTGACCTCGATTACATGCTGCGAAATGATGAAGCCCAACAATTTGCCAGCCCACGCACTTCTTAGGGTTAAGCATCATGTTGTATTTCCGGAGATTATCAAAGGTTTCTTTTAAGTCGGAGATTAAGTCACCGCGATATCTTCCACATAGGCGTGAACGTTCCAACCAATTTGGTCGTGAAGGCAACATTGCATTGTCTGCTGGTACGTAGCACCTGCTTTTTCAGCCCAAAGGGCATCGTAACATAGCAAAACGTGTTGTATGGTGTAGTGAACGATGTGGCCAATTGGTCCGACTTCCTCATTTTGATTTGGTGGTATCCTGAGTATACATCGAGAAAACACAAAAGTTCCGATCCAGCCATCGAGTCAATGACTTGGTCAATGCGAGGCAAAGCAAACGGATCTTTGGGTCAAGCCTTGTTCAAGACGGTGTAATCAACGCACATTCTTAATTCTTTGGTTCCCTTTTTGGGGACAAGTACAGGATTGGACACCCATCGAGTGTGAAGGACTTCTCGGATAATTCTAGCCTTAAGTAACCAAGCTATCTCTTTGCCAATGGCACGTCTCTTCTCGTCTCTGAAGCGTCGTTGAGGTTGTTTCACTGGTTTGCATTTTGGATCAATGTTTAAGCTGTGCTCGGCAAGTTCCCTAGGTACACCATTCATATCGGCAGGTTGCCAGGCAAAGATGTCCCTGTTCTCATGGAGGAACTCGACGAGCGCACTTTCCTATTTAGGATCCAGGTTCGTCCCAATGGCAGTGGTCTTGGAGGCATCGCCAACCACAAGTTCCATCGGCTTGGTCTCGATGGCGGCCTTGAATGCAGGAGCGGAGTCGGAGATCTGTTTCTTCGACATGGGTATCTCTGAGTCATCGACCTTGCAGCTTCCACGAAGGCTGCTTCATTAATCTCGTAGTCCCTTGCCTTGGTAAAGCTTCCAGATACGATGATGACACCGTTTGGTCCGGGTATCTTGAGTTTGTTGTAGACGAAGCATGGCTTGGCCATGAAGGTGTGGAATTTGTCACGGCCGAATATGACGTGGTACATGCTCTTGAAAGGGACCACCTCAAAGGTCTCTTGGCGGTAATTATTAACATCACCAAAGGCAACCTGAAGTGTGATGCACCCAAGGGACCGAGCCTCCCGACCAGGAACTACGCCGTGGAAGATGGTGTTGGTCCGCCTTAGGTTTACCTCCGTCAAGTTCATCTTCTGCAGTGTATCCAGGTACATGATGTTGATGCTTCTTCCACTATCCACCATACACTTGGTGAACTCTACTCCGTCAATCAAGGGGTTGATGACCATGGCGTATTGGTTCTCCATAGGAATAAGGTCTGGGTGATCCGTCCTGTCCCAAATAATTGGAACCTCCAACCAGCGCAGGTACTAGGGAACTGGGGTACAGTAGCCATCAGGATCCTCATAGAGGTCTTCTGTTGTCGGACGGTGGGGGTGCCAAGGAAAGTGTGGTAGATTGACGCCTTCTTCACGAAGGGGTTCTTGCCCTTGTCGTCTCTCTTGGTGGCGTGCTTGGGGTAAACATCCTTGTCCATGTCACTTGAATCCTTGGACTCCTCCTCCTTCTTCTTCCCCTTGCCCTTGCCTTGTGGTCTGTTCTTCCGACTTTGCTTGTAGCCAGACTCCGGGTCCTCCTTGAGGTCGTTGACGAACTTGCAGTGTCGATTGGTATCGGTGGCCATGCCGTTGACATTGAGGTGTACGAGGCACGGCATATCGCGGTACTCTTCGTAGGTTTGGCGAACGTGGAGTGGTGCCGAGGTAGTTTCACTTCCTCGTTGCTGCCCATGACCAGCTCGGCCACGTTGTCTGCCATCACCTCGTCCTGCAAAGGTCATGGCGACCATGTCGGGAGATTGCTTTTCTTCTGGAGCGGTTTTCCGCTTTGTGCTGCTGTTCCTCCGAGCTTGAGTTGGAACGGCCGTCGTCGGCAGCTGCGAACTCACTAGCCAACTGAATCATCTGGTTCAAGTCTAGCTGGTGATTGTCCTGCAAGCGCTTCAGCTTATGTCGGAGCAACGTGCCCCTTTCCAACCCATCAATGAAGGCGGCCATGGTGGTCTGAGCGTGCACTCCTGCGGGGAATTCTTCATATCCAGCCAGCGGGAGAGGTAGGCGCGAGATGTCTCGTCTTTCTCTTGCATGCACCGCTGTAGATCGCCAACAGTGCAGGGACGTTTGTACGTACCCTCGAAGTTCTTGGTGAATGCTTCTTGCATGTCCAACCAATTGCAAATGGATTTCTCCCGCAAGTTGTCAATCCATTGACGGGTCGTGCCTGCCAACATTAAAATGAGGTACTTGACGACAACGTTGGGGTTACCTCCGGCAATCTCCACTGCGTTGCCGTAGTCCTGCAACCATGTGGCTGGCTTGGCGGTGCCGTCGTAGGGATTGATGGTATTGTCAATCCGGAATCATTTGGGTTAAGTTGCGGACCGTCTCGCAGGTCCAAAGCAACGTGGTCCCAGGTATGGTCCTTCCCGGGCGTCGTGGATCTTATCGATCCGCGAACGTGCATCGTACGGCTCCGGGTTTTTCTTCTTCTTGTCAACAGGGGATGGGTTGCGTGAACGACGCGGGCCCCCTCCGCCATGGTGACTTCTTGGTGGCAACGGAGGCGGAGGTGGCGGTGGGTTAGCTTTCTTGCTATTACCCTCCTACGATGCCTCACGCTTGTCGCGATTGCTTGCCGGACGCGGAGGGTCATGGCGCGACCTACTCTTGTGTCCTTGGTTGCGCTCTCCGTCATGACGGGTCTGCTCCGCGTTGTCGTGGATGACGATGCCACACTGCCTTGGCGGGGGCATATATGTACGATGGTGAGCCTTGGGGTCTTCGCGATGTCGGGGAGATCGGGGTGGTGGCGATGGGCAACGAGGTCAGGCCTTTTCTCCGTGGTCGGAGGATATGGGGATAGCATCCTTCATGTTGCGTGCATGCCTCTGTATTCGTTCTGATGAACCCGTCTGAGACCCGACATCAAGATGAGATCTGTCCCTTGGCGGCTTATGCTGGCTAGACTGGCAAACGCTGGGTCAGATTCAAGCTTCTGAGAGGTGGCCTTTTCCTGTTGTTTTACCGCCTTGGACACTAGGTCATAGACTTGTTCCACTGCCTGGGGAGATCTATCCTACTCTAGAAGGGTCTTGGCAATGGCGAGGTTGAGGAGTGGAGTGGGCATCACCTGCTTGCCTCCACTATCAATGTATGGCTTGGCCTGTGCCGGCTTTGAGGGAGCCCATCCTAGGTTTCGCCGTACACCAGGATCGTTGATGATGCGAGCCGGAGCTTTCTTGGACTTCTGCTGCTGCAGCAGAGTCTTGTACTCGGCCTCTATTTCTCTAGCTTTCTCTATATACTTCTGCGCATTGACCAGATCTCAATCTAGCTTAGCGCCTTGCTCCGTGATGGCCTGCGCTTCCTCCAGCAGCTGCTGGCGCTTCTCGTCAAGCTGGGTCACGTTCCGGATATGATTTACGGTTAGTGGCTCGACGAGGAGATTTCCATACATCACTCTATCGGCTGGAGTAACTTGGGAAGCAGCAGACGTAGATGCCGGAGGCGGCAAGTTTGCGGTGTTGTTGTTGCTCGGGCTGGTGCCAAGTTCCTGCGGCTGTTGCACTGGGTTAGGCGGAGGAGGCATGACCTTTGCGCGATCATCGTAAGCAGCAATAAGTGGCCCCTTCCCTTTTCCAGCGTTGTAGGCGGAGCTCGTCCGGGTTGATCTTCATCCATCGCCGTCCCAATGGACAAACACCTCTTGAGACGTGACGGCATTGTTGGCCTGCTCGTCGCGCGTGTACTCCTCCTCCATCTCCTGCATGGCGGAGTCTAGCTCTTCTGGATTGAAATCTATCTCCTCCGAATCTGCACTGAAGTTGGCGTATAGTGTAGGGGTTCGTAGCATGGAAAACAAAAAATTTCTATCGCATACAAACAAACAAGCCAAGATCTATCTACTAGATTGTAGCAACGAGTCGATAGAGGAACTCACCCTCGAAGATTCCAAAGCGGTTAACGAGAGCAGATTCTCGTGGGTGATGTAGTCGTACTCTTTCCGATCTCAAGATCGCGTAGACGATCCTTCCGGCGCCACGTTCCGGCAGCGCTCCCGCAGTCGGTCACACGTTCGGTACTCGACGAAGACCTTCCTCTCCCTTGTTCCAGCAGGCAGCGGAGGTTGTAGCACTCTCCTCGCGATTCCGGCAGCACAACGGCGTGGTACCGGAAGTAGAGGGGAAATCCCGCAGGGCTTCGCCTTAAGCCGGTGCGAGTATGGTGGAGCTTATGAGAGAGGCTATTAGTGGTCTAGTAATTAGACACACCAATTAGAAGGCTCTAAACCAATTAGAAGGCTCTAAACCGCTGGCTAAAGCAATTAGAAGCTCTAAACCAAAACGGCTCTAAACCGGAGATTTAGAGGTGGAAACTTGTGTGTCTAGGAGGGGAGCCCTGCCCCTCCTTTTATAGATGGGGAGGCGCGGCCAGGGGAGGGGAGTCCCTCCCCAAGTCGGCCTTGGGTGGCGCGCCGGTTGGGGAGGAGACTCCTCCCTCAAGTCGGTTCCCAACTCCTCTTTCTTGTTTCCCACAGTTTCTTGTTTTAGCCGTTTGACTTTCAAACTGGACATTTGACTTTTCTGTTTTAGGATTCAATTTAATCCTTTATTTGGGACAGCAAGAACACTTAGTACATGATGCAATCATTCCAATATGTAATGACACATTCATGTACCCTTCCCCCCCCCCCCCCGGAGTGCCGGACAATCCGGAACCTTCTAGAACATTCCCGATGAAAACACCGGAATCATTCCGCTACTCCGAAATGGGACTTTCCTTATATGAATCTTATTCTCCGGACCATTCCGGATCACCTCGTGATATCCCGGATCCCATCCGAGACTCCGAACAACATTCGGTCTCTTTCTCATAATACCATAACTACTCAAAACAACGTCGAATCCTTAAGTGTGTCTCCCTACGGTTCGTGAATTATGCGGACATGATCGAGACACTTCTCCGAACAATAACCAATAGAGGAATCTGGAAATTCATATGGCTCCCACATATTTCTATGATTACTTTGCGATCGAATGAACCACTTACATACGATACCAATTTCCCTTTGTCTCATGATATGTTACTTATCCGAGGTTATGATCGTCGGTATCTCCGCATACCTAGTTCAACCTCGTTACTGATAAGTACTCTTTTCTCGTTCCCGTGATATGTGATCCCTTGTGACCAAGTCACATGCTTGCAAGCTAATTGGATGACATTCCACCGAGAGGGCCCAGAGTATATCTATCCGTCATGTGGATGGACAAATCCCACTCTTGATCCATGTGTCTCAACCAATACTTTCCAAACACTCAATGCCACCTTTATAACCACCCAGTTACGGTGTGGTGTTTGATGTCATCAAAGCATCCATCCGGTAAAGGTGATATGCATGATCTCATGGTCGAAGGAATCAGGTTACTATGTATCAGAAAGCATATAGCAATTGAACTATTGAAATGACTTGATCTTTATGCTACGCTTGTCTATAGGAGTATGTCCACCATATCATTCTCCTAACGATATGATCTTGTTGTTGATAACATCTCAATGTTCATGATAGGGAAACCACAATCATTAATCAACCAACAAGCTAGTGAAGTATAGAGGCTATACTAGGGACTTCAAATTAAGTTTACAAATCACACAAGTATTAATGGTTTCCTTGTTAATACTATTATAGCATGAATGTAAACATTTATCATAAACACAAAGATATAATAATAACTACATTTATTATTGCCTCTAGGGCATATCTCCAACAGTCTCCCACTTGCACTAGAGTCATCTAATCTAGATTACATGGTAATATACCGAACACCCATGGCAGTTTGGTGTTGGTCATGTTTTGCCCTCGGGAGAGGTTTAGTCAACGGATCCGCCACATTCAGATCTGTGTGTACTTTGCAAATCTTTATATCCCCATCCTGGATATGTTCTCGAATAGCGTGAAAACGTAGCTTGATATGCTTCAGCTTCTTGTGTGACCTTGGTTCTTGCGCATTGGCTATGGCGCCCATGTTATCACAGTAGATAGACATTGGGTCCAGCGCACTAGGAACCACACCCAGCTCTGTAATGAACTCTTTCATCCATATCGCTTCTTGTGAAGCCTCCGAAGCAGCCATGTATTCCGATTCAGTTGAAGATCTCGCCACAACGCTTTGCTTTGCACTCCTCCAGCTAACTGCTGCACCATTCAAAATAAATACGTATCCGGATTGTGATTTAGAATCATCTGGATCGGTGTTCCAACTAGCATCGGTGTAACCATTAACAACGAGCTGTTCATCACCTCCATAAGAAAGAACCATATCCTTAGTTCTTCTCAAGTACTTAAGGATGTTTTTGACCGCTGTCCAATGATCCACTCCTGGATCACTTTGATATCTGCTAGTTAGACTAACAGCATATGCGATGTCGGGTCTAGTACATAGCATGGCATACATTAGAGATCCTATGGCTGAGGCATAGGGAGTCTTACTCATCCTTTCTCTATCTTCTGCCGATGTCGGACTTTGAGTTTTACTCAAGGTCGTATTGGGCAACATGGGCAAGAACCCTTTCTTGCTTTCTTCCATTCCAAACCTCTTTAGAACTTTGTCCAAATATGTACTCTGTGACAATGATATTTGGCGTTTCGATCTATCTCTATAAATCTTTATGCCTAATATGTAAGCTGCTTCGCCAAGATCCTTCATTGAAAAACTATTATTCAAATATTCCTTGACACTATTAAGAAGGTCTACATCATTCCCAATCAACAATATGTCATCCACATACAGTATAAGAATGCTACAGAGCTCCCACTCACTTTCTTGTAAATACAAGCTTCTCCATAAGTTTGTATAAAACCAAAACTTTTGATTACCTTATCAAAACGTTGATTCCAACTTCGGGATGCTTGCTTCAATCCATAGATGGACCGTTGAAGTTTGCATACCTTGTTAGCATCTTTAGGATCGACAAAACCTTTGGGTTGCATCATATACAACTCTTCATCAATGTCTCCATTGAGGAATGCTGTTTTGACATCCATCTGCCATATCTCATAATCATAATATGCAGCGATTGCTAACATAATCCTCACAGACTTTAGCTTCGCTACCGGTGAGAAAGTCTCATCGTAGTCAACTCCTTGAATTTGTCGAAACCCTTTTGCGACAAGTCGATCTTTATAGACAGTAACATTACCATCAGCATCTGTTTTCTTCTTGAAAATCCATTTGTTCTCGACAGCCTTCCGGCCATCCGGTAAGTCCACCAAAGTCCATACTTGGTTTTCGTACATGGATCCAATCTCGGATTTCATGGCTTCTTGCCATTTATTGGAATCTGGGCTCATCATCGCTTCCTCATATGTCTCGGGGTCATCGGTGTTGTCCACCACCATGACATTCATAACGGAATCATACCAATCTGGAGTGGTACGAGTTCTCCGAGGCTCTGTAGTAACTTCAACTGAAGTTTCATGATCACCATCATTAGCTTCCTCTCTTATTGGTGCAGGCACCACAGGAACTTCTTCCGGTGCTGCGCTACTCGCAATTTTGAGAGAAGGTTCGACAACCTCGTCGAGTTCTACTTTCCTTCCAGTCACTTCTTTCGAGAGAAATTCCTTCTCTAGAAAGGATCCATTCTTGGCAACGAATGTTTTGCCTTCGGATCTATGATAGAAGGTATACCCAATAGTTTCCTTCGGGTATCCTATGAAGACGCATTTTTCCGCTTTGGGTTCAAGCTTGTCCGGCTGTAACTTCTTTACATAGGCTTCGCATCCCCAAACTTTAAGGAACGACAATTTAGGTTTCTTCCCAAACCATAATTCATACGGTGTCGTTTCAACGGATTTAGACGGTGCCCTATTTAAAGTGAACGCGGCTGTTTCTAATGCATAACCCCAAAATGATAGCGGTAAATCTGTAAGTGACATCATAGAACGAACCATATCTAAGAGAGTTCGATTACGACGTTCGGACACACCATTACGCTGTGGTGTTCCCGGCGGTGTCAATTGTGAAAGTATTCCGCATTTCTTCAAATGCTCGCCAAACTCGTAACTTAGATATTCACCTCCACGATCAGAACGTAGAAATTTAATCTTCTTGTTACGTTGATTCTCTACCTCACTTTGAAACTCCTTAAACTTCTCGAAAGTTTCGGACTTATGTTTCATGAAATATATATACCCATATCTACTCAAGTCATCCGTGAAGGTAAGAACATAACGATAACCACCGCGCGATGCTACACTCATTGGACCACACACATCGGTATGTATGATTTCCAATAAGTCCGTAGCTCGCTCCATCATACCAGAAAATGGAGTCTTAGTCATTTTACCCATCAGACATGCTTCGCATCTTTCAAGTGATTCAAAATCAAGTGATTCAAGAAGTCCATCGGAATGGAGTTTCTTCATACGTTTCACTCCGATGTAACCAAGACGACAGTGCCACATATAGGTCGAATTATCGCTTGATTTCAAACGTTTAGCCTCAATGTTGTTGATATGTGTATTTCCACTATCGAGATTCAATAAGAATAGACCATCTATCAAAGGTGCATGTGCATAAAACATATTACTCATATAAATAGAACAACCATTATTCTTGGATTTAAACAAGTAACCGTCTCGCAATAAACAAGATCCTGATATAATGTTCATGCTCAACGCAGGCACCAAATAACAATTATTTAAGTATAAAACTAATCCCGATGGTAGATGAAGGGGTAGCGTGCCGACCGCGATCACATCAACCTTTGATCCGTTTCCTACGCGCATCGTCACCTCGTTCTTCGCTAGCTTTCGTTTATTCTGCAGCACCTGTTTCGAGTTACAAATATGAGCAACCGAACCAGTATCAAATACCCAGGCACTACTACGAGTACTAGTGAGATACACATCAATAACATGTATATCAGATATACCTTTCTTCTTGATGTTGCCGTTCTTCAAATCCGCCAAGTACTTTGGGCAATTCCGCTTCCAGTGACCTACTCCCTTGCAGTAAAAGCACTCAGTATCAGGCTTAGGTCCAGCCCTGGTCTTCTTCGTCGACGTGGTAGTTTTCTTACCACCCTTCTTGAAGTGTTCCTTTTGCTTAGACTTGCCTTTCTTGAATTTGGTGGTCTTATTGACCAACAACACTTGGTGCTCTTTCTTGATCTCCACTTCTGCAGATTTTAACATGGCAAAGAGTTCTGGCAACGTCTTGTTCATGTTCTGCATGTTGTAGTTCATCACAAAGTTCTTGTAACTTGGTGGCAGTGATTGGAGGACACGGTAAATCCCCAAAGCATTAGGAATCACAATACCCAAGCTTTGAAGTTTGTTTGCGTGCCCAGATATCTTAAGCACATGCTCACTGACGGAGCTGCCCTCTTCCATCTTGCAGTTAAAGAACTTTTCAGAAGCTTCATAACTTTCAATTGCCGCATGAGTCCCAAAAATTAATTTGAGATCCTCGACAATATCATATGGGTCTGAATCCTCAAACCTTTTCTGAAGCTCCGATTCCAAACCATACAAGATAGCACACTGAACTATGGAGTACTGATTCTTCCGAGCAAGGTAAACATTCTTTACTTCATCGGGAGCATCAGCTGCAGGTGGGTCACCCAGCGGTGCATCCAGCACATAGGTCAAATTACCAGCTGTGAGGACAATCCTCAAATTGCGGAACCAATCCGCGAAGTTGCTTCCATTGTTTTTCAACTTTTCTTTCTCTAGGAACGCATTAAAATTGATGGTAGGGGCTTCCATTGATCTACAACATATTTGCAATAGTTTAGACTAAGTTTATGACAAATTGAGTTCAAATTAATAATAAAATTAATCTAGGTGAACTCCCACTCAAAACAATATCCCTCACATTGTTTTAGTGATCACATGAACCAAATCCACCATATCAACACCGATCATCACGAGAGTTGACATAGTTTCAATGGCGAACAATCGACATGTTCATCACATCTACTATATGATTCATGCTTTACCTTTCGGTGATCCATGTTCCGAGACCATGTCTGTACATGCTAGGCTCGTCAAGATCAAACCTTAGTTTCTGCATGAGCAAATCTGGCTTGCTCACGTTGTATACACTTGCAGAATCTAACACACCCGATCATCACGTGGTGCTTTGAAACAACAAGCTTTAGCAACGGTGCTAACTAAGGGTGAACACTTTATGATTTGAAATTGATGTGCATGAGGGATCATCTTATAATGCTACCGTCGTCTACTAAGCAAAACAAGATGCATAAAGGATTAACATCACATGCAATTCAATATATATGTGATATGATATGGCCTTTCTTCTTTGTGCTTCCAATCTCCATCTTCAAGCACGAACATGATCTCCATCATCACCGGCATTGCATCAAGGTCAATGACGCTTCTCCATGGTTGTCGTCCACCGGCTTCAACTATTACAACTACTTTGAATAGACACGCGGGTCTTAACATAAATTAAAGACAACCATATGGCTCCTGCCGGTTGCCGACTTACAATAAGGAACATTGCATACATCAAATATAATCACAATCATGGCCATATCACATCACTGCACACCCCTGCAAAACAAAGTTAGACGCCTCTACTTTCTTTGCATATTTTACGTGGTTTGGGGCTTTCAATAAGTGTCGTTCTAACTTACGAACAAGAACCACAACATTGATACTAGCATTGTTGATCACCCGTTGTAAATTGGATCTTAACTATGCTAGGAGAAACAGGCACCCGCAAAGCCACTTATGCAATACAAGTTGCATGTCAAGCGTGGAGCAAGTCTCATGAACGATGTCATGTAAGGTTAGCCCGGGCCGCTTCATCCCAACATACCGCAAGATGCAAAGTACACAAGAAGCAATCGACAATAAAAGCATCAACGCCCACAATGACCATTGTGTTCTACTCGTGCAACAGATCTACATATAGACACGACTCTGATACCACTGTAGGGGTTCGTAGCATGGAAAACAAAAATTTTCTATCGCATACAAACAAACAAGCCAAGATCTATCTACTAGATTGTAGCAACGAGTCGATAGAGGAACTCACCCTCGAAGATTCCAAAGCGGTTAACGAGAGCAGATTCTCGTGGGTGATGTAGTCGTACTCTTTCCGATCTCAAGATCGCGTAGACGATCCTTCCGGCGCCACGTTCCGGCAGTGCTCCCGCAGTCGGTCACACGTTCGGTACTCGACGAAGACCTTCCTCTCCCTTGTTCCAGCAGGCAGCGGAGGTTGTAGCACTCTCCTCGCGATTCCGGCAGCACAACGGCGTGGTACCGGAAGTAGAGGGGAAATCCCGCAGGGCTTCGCCTTAAGCCGGTGCGAGTATGGTGGAGCTTATGAGAGAGGCTATTAGTGGTCTAGTAATTATACACACCAATTAGAAGGCTCTAAACCAATTAGAAGGCTCTAAACCGCTGGCTAAAGCAATTAGAAGCTCTAAACCAAAACGGCTCTAAACCGGAGATTTAGAGGTGGAAACTTGTGTGTCTAGGAGGGGAGCCCTGCCCCTCCTTTTATAGATGGGGAGGCGCGGCCAGGGGAGGGGAGTCCCTCCCCAAGTCGGCCTTGGGTGGCGCGCCGGCTTGGGGAGGAGACTCCTCCCTCAAGTCGGTTCCCAACTCCTCTTTCTTGTTTCCCACAGTTTCTTGTTTTAGCCGTTTGACTTTCAAACTGGACATTTGACTTTTCTGTTTTAGGATTCAATTTAATCCTTTATTTGGGACAGCAAGAACACTTAGTACATGATGCAATCATTCCAATATTTAATGACACATTCATGTACCCTTCCCCCCCCGGAGTGCCGGACAATCCGGAACCTTCTAGAACATTCCCGATGAAAACACCGGAATCATTCCGCTACTCCGAAATGGGACTTTCCTTATATGAATCTTATTCTCCGGACCATTCCGGATCACCTCGTGATATCCCGGATCCCATCCGAGACTCCGAACAACATTCGTCTCTTTCTCATAATACCATAACTACTCAAAACAACGTCGAATCCTTAAGTGTGTCTCCCTACGGTTCGTGAATTATGCGGACATGATCGAGACACTTCTCCGAACAATAACCAATAGAGGAATCTGGAAATTCATATGGCTCCCACATATTTCTACGATTACTTTGCGATCGAATGAACCACTTACATACGATACCAATTTCCCTTTGTCTCACGATATGTTACTTATCCGAGGTTATGATCGTCGGTATCTCCGCATACCTAGTTCAACCTCGTTACTGATAAGTACTCTTTTCTCGTTCCCGTGATATGTGATCCCTTGTGACCAAGTCACATGCTTGCAAGCTAATTGGATGACATTCCACCGAGAGGGCCCAGAGTATATCTATCCGTCATGTGGATGGACAAATCCCACTCTTGATCCATGTGTCTCAACCAATACTTTCCAAACACTCAATGCCACCTTTATAACCACCCAGTTACGGTGTGGTGTTTGATGTCATCAAAGCATCCATCCGGTAAAGGTGATATGCATGATCTCATGGTCGAAGGAATCAGGTTACTATGTATCAGAAAGCATATAGCAATTGAACTATTGAAATGACTTGATCTTTATGCTACGCTTGTCTATAGGAGTATGTCCACCATATCATTCTCCTAACGATATGATCTTGTTGTTGATAACATCTCAATGTTCATGATAGGGAAACCACAATCATTAATCAACCAACAAGCTAGTGAAGTATAGAGGCTATACTAGGGACTTCAAATTAAGTTTACAAATCACACAAGTATTAATGGTTTCCTTGTTAATACTATTATAGCATGAATGTAAACATTTATCATAAACACAAAGATATAATAATAACTACATTTATTATTGCCTCTAGGGAATATCTCCAACATATAGCGCGTCAATCACAGAGTCGGAGGGTGCCGGGACTTCCTTGATGACGGGCGGTGGAGGTGCAACGGCAGCGAAAATGACTGGAGGTGGCGGTGCGACTGCGGCGATGGTGGCCGGAGGCGGTGGTGGTGGTGGCTGAATCGGAGGGGCTCCGTCGATGAGCGCAAGCGCTGTCTAAGCTGCCGCTTCGGCCTCTGCGAAGTTATTGACAGTGTTCACCATGCCTTCGAAGGTAAGGCGTCCCGATGCCTGCTGCCGTCTTAGAGAATGCCGGAGAAGGGTGTCGTGGTCCAGTCCTTCCACAAAGTAATACATGGCATCATCATTGGGGTAGTGGGCCAGATCGGCTCGTATACGGAGCCACTTGGCTAGGTAATCGCGGGGGTTTTTGCCCTCTGTCTTAACGCAACACGCCAGATCGAAGATGGTAACCACGCCGACGAACTTGGATCTCTGCTGTCTAGACGCACGGGCGAAGCCGGTGGACTTGCAGTGATCTTCCACCTTTATATCCTGCACAGGGGTGGTTTGGGTGGGCCTTGAATTTTTCCAATCTTTGTCGGCAAACTCCAAAGAGAGATCCGACATCGATCCTTCCGCGAAAGTGTCCTGCCCGTAGGCGGTCCGTGCGGGTCTTGGTGCTTCTCCGACTCCCAGGGAACTAGTGCCCGAGTCGGTTTCGCCAATGAAGAGGTGGATGTCTCTGATAGGAACGATCGAACACCACGTAGGGTTCGTCTTCGCCGGGATCCAGAACTCGTCAGGAGGGATGATCAGAACGTTGCCGGAGAAGAGAACACGAGCGATGGCTACGGTTTTGCCTATTCTCGCGAAGATCTTGGTCCTCGCCCGCTGAATAGCCTGAAGCTCCTCTTGCCCCACGGTGGGCGCCAACTGTCGTGGTATTGCCGACGAGTACGCCATGGAGGGGTCCTCACAGTGAGTGTTTAGAGACGTGGGGGAAGGCGGACGGTTGACGGGTACGAGGTAACACATCTTACCCAGGTTCAGATCCCACAACTGTGGCGGAATCCTACTCCTTCTATAAATCACTATAATGCCAATACGCCGAGTTACAGGGATTGGTTCGCTGTGCGAGGTGACTAGAAAGTCTAATTTATCGTGCCCAAAAGGATCCCATAGGCCCGACTTATATAGTCGCCAGGTCCTAGGGTTACAGGGAAAAGTCCTAGCCGGACAGGTTATAGAGTCCTACACCGTCTATTACTAGTCTTGTGTGTCTTGTACTCCAAGGCTCCGGGTACATCGGTGACTCCACCGTAGCCTTGCTTTATCCGGCATGGGCCTCCCTTTTGGATCCATCTAACTGGGCCGCCCAGCAGGCCGTAGGCCATGCTACCAACTGTGGGCCACCTGGGTTATCCGGATAGGAGACATGCTATGAGGATACCCATATAGCATATCCCCAATAATTGCCCCAAACTGCTATTGGATGCGATACATCTCTTGTCTAATATCTAAATCAGTGATCTTGGCCTTGGCTTGGCCCACTGTTTGAGATGATCTGGAAGTGTAGAATTCTGTTGGTCTAGTAGGAATGCCATCATGTGATGGAGTGCATAGTAGGCTTCCTTCTTACTTCCTTTCGGTTGCTTCACGCAGGGGAACTCCGTTACGTGGTTGAAGACGTGCCTGCCGAACTTGACCTTCTTATGCACGAAGGTGGTGCCTTCCGTCGATGCATAGCCAGTGAGAGCATCATCTAGAACTTCCTTGATCTTGTCGTAGTTTTTCTTCTTTTCTAGACTCCCCGACTCAAAATACGTGGCATGCAAATGCTTCGGCGATAAGGAGATGAGCCTGCAGTGTTCATCTCTACGCAAAAAAATTCAAATGGAATGTGTTGGAAAAGATTGATGATAATCTAATAAAGCCAATCGATGGTGGCGAGTGAATAATGACTTACTGGGGAAAGTAAGGCACGAGAATATATTCCTTTGTCTTGTCGCCATGAAGATTCTTTTTAGGTACGAGGCCACAAAACATAGTTCAACGGCGCTTCCCAAGCAGCCGCATGCATGTAGTAGGGGTCCACTATCGCGATGACCGGTGTGTTCTCTCTAATGATCTGCATGGCCAGGCTGAGAGAAAACAGGCGGACCATGGTATAGCGCAGCGGGTACAGGTGGAATATATTGAAGATGTCATCAAACCGCAGGAAGAACAGATCCGCGGGGGCATTGTCGACTAAGCCCAAGCCTAGTGGCACCTTAACCACGAATACTAGGTGCGAGGGATCTTTCTCCGCCAGAAGGCGTCTCTCTACCGTTAGCACACCGTCATGCACACTCTTCAGTTCCGAACAGGAGAGCCTCCGCAAATTCTTAGGTATCATGGGATCACCCTCCACATGAATCCTCGACATAATACCCTCGGGTCTTGGTGGCCCGTCCCGAAACCTGATCGAATTCGCAGTTAACGCCACCGGCTGGCTCGAGCTGCTAGATTTTCTTTTCCTGGCCTTTTTTTCCTTTTGGAGAGCGGGCAGGCACCGCAATATGAGCACCGGCCGCCCTGTGTAGTGTGTCAAGTCTTAGAATAAAGGGCTGGTTGGTTGTATTAGCTGGCTTGGTGAAGGCGCAAGCTGGAGGCGTCTCCTAAGAACCAAATAGACGCTTGGTGATAGTGGGTTTCTCTGTGGGGCCACCAGATGGGTCTTTGTTGCTAAAATGAGTGTTCAAGAACTGATCATCGAAGTCTTCGTCGTCCTCGGCCGGATCCTGCGCCATGTGCATATCATCAACATGATCATCCTACCCACCGCGTGGAGGTGACAGCGAGGGCAGTAAGGGGGCCTTCCACCGCGTGTTGCTGGCACGACAAGCAGTGCTGTTGTCTGTGGCGTTATGGCCCCCGCCGTCCCCAAACGAATCATGCTCTTTTGCCATTGCAAGAATAAGCCGAAGCAACTTCTAAGGACAGCCGACTCTTCTTCATCCGCACCTAGGGGTTGAATGTGAGGTTCCAAGTCATCGCAGCCCCTTAGCACCCGACTAATTTTAACCCTGTGCACTCTATCTGGCATCGACCTTGAGTGGAACGTGCGCTGCAAGGGTTGAATGATGGTACCCTTGGCAACATCCCTCAGCTCGTTGTTCACGTAGAATAAGAGAGTTCAAGGAACATCTGTCTACGGAAAACATGTACGGCGTTAGAGAGATGCCATAATAGTAATAGATGGCGTGAAAGGCGGTAAAGCAATTTGTTTACCGTGATGGCGTCAAGATCGGCTAATGTCGAGGCATCGCATACGACGACGGGCGTGCAAGAGACGGAGGGGATGCTTGATGGCGCGGTGCCGGATGCTGGTGTATTCTCCCTACCGGGTGCTTGGAGCTCCGGTGCCACCGTGACGATGGCAGGGGGAGTCACCATCATGTCCGGCACCGCGGTGATGGCAGGAGGAGTCACCAACACTTCTGGCGTTGCGTTGCTAGCGGGCGGAGTCACGAACACATAATTCGCCTAATTCGTCGGCGCCGCTTGTTCGAGTGGCTGCTGACCATGTTTGGAATCGGGCACGGCCCTTGTCGATCACCCGCACTCCAGTTCGCTATTGACTCCACCAAGGTAGGCAGGATGGACATGAGGGTGATTGCCAGGTTGTCTTGGACGATCTGCGGGATCCGCGCCACTTGTTCCTTAAGTTATTGAACCTCTCGGTTTTCCTCCTTGCTCCTTCCCGACGGCGCCACACACATCCTCAGCTGTGGACCAAAATGATCCACCCAATTCTTACCCCCGAGGCCGGCCAGCCGTGGCCGCCGTCGACCCCTGGGATGAGGAACCCTGCAATCCATGAATAGCAATAATTTCCTCCTCCTGCAGAAGAAGTAATGAACCGTTAGAAATCCGACTTCATCGATTAGAATGCAATCGAGTTGATACGCAGTAATTAAATTAGTTACCACAATTTCCTCGAATTCCTTCACCGCAGGATCCACGGTGAGTTGTTTGGTTTTTGCGTCCACATGGTAACGGGCCCTAATGAATTTTAAAAGCTGCCCCTTTTAGAATTTCGCAAAGGGGTTAGCTATCCCCTTAGCTCTATACTCGTCATCCTCCTTATCCCATTTGGCCTCCACGGTTCTGTATCCACCAGATCTGAGATGGTGGTGACCTATATTCATCGCCTGCAGCACCTTTCCCCGATTACTCGAGGCCTGGGCTCTTTCCGATTCGCACCAGTCCTTGAATTCCCGGTACCGATATTCGATGATCTAGGGGTCAATCTTCTGGATCTCCTCGAGACTTTTGCCTTCTTTATAGATCTTCTTCTTTATCTGGGTTCTCCATCTGGCCAGGGCGGTGCTCATCTTTGTGAGGGAGGATTTGTTTACTTCATTCTCATGATAATTTGTGTTCCGATACTCAGCGGGGAACTTGTATCTTGCGTGCAACTTCTCGAAGAGGATTGTGCGCAAGTGGCCATTATCTTTATGCCGGAGATTCTCGGTGTTGATAGAGATGGTTTTTCGGGTGATCGCTGCCACTTTCCCACCATACCCTCTGACGACAAGGTCGGGCGCCAAAGGAACCCCTGTTGGGCTCACTTCAGTAATTTGCTCTCTGACGGTGCCTACCGTGTTCAGGTGTCGTTCCTTCTGGTTCTTCTTCTTAGGAGGATTGCTACCACTCCATGTGCCCTCGCCGCCATCAGTGGTTTCATCATCCGTCGTTCCTTTGGCTTCTTCCTCCGCATCTTCCATCTCATCGTCCTCGCTCTCTGAAGGATGGTATTCTTCATCGTCTTCTAGCCGCTGGGCCGCCTCCCAGAATGCCAATTGTTTATTCGGAGGTCTGACTTCTCCTTCAGTGCTGATGCGCTTAGAACAGCCATCCTCGTCGTTGTCACACATATTTGCACTAATAAAAAGCAAATAATTGGTTAGTAATAAAGTGCACGGAAAAATCCGGCATGACCTTTGCTAATTTTCTTAAACTAGGAGTGCCCGATTTCTGCCGAAACGGAAGTTAATCAACATTCCAGCAAAAATTGGGACTCATTTCATACAAGAACCTACATACACGACATAATAAAGTGCTTCATACAAGCACAAGCAAAGCCAGCATAGCCAGTACATTACTAGCACATTACCAGCACAACAAGCACAAGATCATTACTAGGTATAGTAGTAGCAGCACAGTAGTAGCATGTATTAGCAGCACATATAGTACTAGCAGCAGCATGTATAGTAGTAGCATGTATAGTAGTACGTATAGTAGAATGTATATCAGCACAGTAGTAGCAGCATAGTAGTAGTAGCATAGTAGTAGCACATATAGTAGTAGCAGCAAATATAGTAGTAGCATGTATTGAATACAAGAAACAGAATGACTAATGGTTGGGCTTTGTGTTTCTAAATCAGAAATTCAAGAAATGCCTGAGTCATAGTAAAATCTCTACCCTACTGCTACTAACTACTAACCTACTACTACTAATCTACTGCTACTAACTACTAACCTACTGCTATACTAGTCTACTGCTACTAACTACTAACCTACTGCTATACTAGTGTGCACCACATTGTGACAGTGTGCACCACCAAATACAAACAGAAAATATTGTTACAATGTGCACCACATTGCATGTAGCCCATTGTACTGATCAGTGCAAGAAACTGCTAGAAAAATATATAATATGTTGATTTGTACATTTTGTTTCCTGTTTCAGTCATCAAAACAAATGAGATCTATAGTGCCTAAACACTCTTTTTAAAACATGACACCATATATATTGCAGAATCTGGAAGGAACAAATGAAATCTTGAAGAAACACAAGTATGACATGAAAAGAGCCGACAAACTATATGAACATATACTTATTCCATTATTACATAAAGCAGAGGCACCAAGCTCAAAATAAGCACCACTACAAAGGCACCAAGATTAAAATAAGCATCATTATTATTACACAAACATTTCATTGTCTTGATACAACATGAGAAAATTCAGACCTAACAGTAGTGTGGTATTAGTAGATCAAGCTATTTAGTATAACAACATGAGAAAGACTAGCAATTATTCAAGAAAGTTTAATGATACAACAACCAATTCCTTTGCTCAATTAATTTATTTCACAAGTGCTGCTAGGCAAAAGGGATCTTGAGAAGAACCTATAGTTCACAAGTGGGAATACAATCCAGAGACACAGTAAACATTATAGGAAAATCTTTCCTGTCAATCAATTTAAGATTCAGGCAATGTATGAATCACAGGAGCAATGATCAGACCAACTTGCACGTTCTGCTAACACATGGTTACTAGCAAAGTGCAGAGACATTTGGACGACTGAAGACATTACAAACAGCCATGGATACATCCATCGATAGATGCAGTAACATGAAGAAAACTACGAGAACTAGACGAGGAACTCCCCCACTCGGATCTAGGTAAACGACGACATGAGACTAGCTAGAGAAGAAGAAACCTGAGACAAAGGGAGGGACTACGAGACCTAGACGACATAGCATGGATCCCGGTTCCAGGAGGACAAGTCCAGGGAAGGGAGGGGCGTCGCTCACCTCTGAGATGAGGACGACGATGGCGGGTGCACGACGGAGGGCTCCTCCACGGACTCCTCCTCCTCGATCAGACGCGCACGGGCCTCCTCCTCCTTGGATCGAGCTGTGTGCGTAGGCCTCCTCCTCCTCCACGGCCTCCTCCTTGATCGGCGGCGGCTGGCAGGGCTCGAGATCCTCCTCCTCCACGGCCTCCTCCTCGAGCAGCGGCGGATCGAGAGCGTGGCGGCGAGGCTTGTACTTGGGCTTGATGCGGTGTTTGATCGAGATGGGGATGAGAGAGGCGGACTTGGCGCGGTTGACTAGTCGTACCCAGTTAGGCGTAGCGCACCCTGGCCAAGTGCGCTATGGGTAACGCCTAACTGGGTACGACTAGTCACATAAGAGGGCGGCCACCCCTCTAGTTAACACTACCACCGCCCTATCCTACTGTTTCTGTCCACTGCTCTATTCTAAACCTAGAGCACCCAGGTTCGAATCCTGGTGCCCACCTTTTTTGTTTTTATATTAAAAATACTTTTAAATGTTCCAAAAAATGCCCAAAAGTGGTGATATATGCCATAAAAGTTTTGTTTTATTTTTAAAATACTTTTAAATATTCCAAAAATACCCAAAAGTGACAATATATGTCATAAAAGTGGTACACATATGATTCAAAGTATAACTAAATTAAATAATAATGTGTCCATGAATATTACAATCTTTTTTGACCATGCATTTTACAATATTTTTTGAGCTAGCGTTTTACAATCTCTTTTCCCTTCTTTGTCGCGGTTGAATAATTTAGCCCTGACACTTTAATGTTTCTTCTTTCGAATGGGCTACCTTTTTTGGGTAGGGTTATCCTTTTTCTTCTTGTGATGTATGTTGCCTCATCGTAGTGGTCGTCATCTTCAATCTTTGGATCGCCGTACTGGTCGAAGTCTTACTCGTTGGCGACTCCATCCATACCGATGATGTTTCTTTTTCCTCTCCTCACGACAAAACGGCTAGGATTTGTCTGGTCGGTAATGAAAAAGCATTGGTCCACTTTGCTAGCCAGTACCCACGGTTCATTTTTTGCGGCCACGTTCGCACCAGCGGCCTTGTGTAGTGACCTCGGATCGATAAGGATCCTAAGTCCCTGTGATTAACATGCTAGTCCCTGGATCAATAGCTAGCACTCACAGTCGATGAAATATCATGTAAAACACAAAGTCTTTATTACACGGAGAATCCAGAGTATGAATTTATTACAAAATTGCTTAGCATTAAGCTAGCTCAAATAACAGCGGAAACATAAAAGCATCTTGAGTCCATCAACGCCCCAGGCTTGTCGAGTGTAGACTCGCGATGCCTACGCACCTTTCAATCTTCGGATTCTGCACATAAAACGTGCAGCCAATAAGTTGGGTCAATACTTTGAATGTATTGGCAAATTACACCAAGGAGATAAAAGGCTATCTCTATATGCAAGGCTAGTTTGGGCTGTAGAGTTCATTTGCTCAAAGCTAGTTTTCTTAAGTAGAGAGAAGAAGAGAAGATTGTCCTACTTTGTAAACATTTACTTAGTTAAAATAAGGTCGAGTGGCACACGAGGATATTACGCACCAAGTGTCCAAACAACCAAACACTTGGATATTACGCACCAAGTGACACTTGGATATTACACACCAAGTTCCCAAAATCCCACCCATTGGCGATATTACCCACGCCATGGGATTTTAAAAACTTTGTTTAGAAAAGGGAGAGGAAGATCCTTCAAAGGCTCATTGTTGTTCTGTTACCGTGAACACGGTTGATCGATCAGATTGCAATACTCTCGAGAGTTTGTGCACTTTACCCACAATCCACGATCAAGTCCTTTTACAGACAAGACCATGGCGAGGCTTTCCCTTAGTAGCCCCTCTACCTTCTGGATCCAACCGTGCCAAGAACCTCCAAATGTTGGTACCCAGGTGAGGTTTCCCACTAAGTACTAGGCCAAGACAGAGCCCATAATGTATTGTGGTTGCACTGGAAGCTTCTGAATTCTGAAACATGGCAGACTTCTTTGATTCCTAGGCAGCCGTCCTCCACCAAAATCTCACTCGTTGACCCGACAACCATTCCGCCCAGAAGAAAACTTAGTTTTATTTTGAAGTGGATTTGAGAAGAAAAGTTTGCTCTAGAGAGCCTTTATACTTAGAAAATTCTTTGTCTTTCGAACCCCCCAACGGTACTTTGTATATATAGCATAGCAAGCAATACTTAGCAAAAACAGGGGTAACCTATTAGGAGGGTAAATCCTAAGTATAGAGCTACTCATGGCATACTACAAAATCATCGCACTTGCAAAATAATACTAAGGAAAAATTCTACTAGAACATCCTACACATGCATACTACAGAATTTTGAAGATCACATGCATAGAACCAAAACTGGGACAAAAGTTATGAACAAGTGGTGTAACTTGCCTTGATCTGAGCAGCACTCTACATAGTAGCACTCCTTAGCGCACTCCGAACAATCTAATGAATCACAAACATAGATCTGATCACAACTTGCTCAAAACATATCACAAAGGTAATCATGCATGCATGCACATGGTATTTTATGCAAGGTTGGTTCTACTAAATTGACCAAGGTAGCAAGATTGTGTTGCAATAGTGTAAGGGTGTCACTAGGATTGATTTCCCAAAGGTTTAGATCTAATTGAGTCACTAAAACAATTCCTAGGGTTAAAAGGAGATCAAACCATCCAATTAGCCCCAAACTAGATCTAATGATTTTAAGCAAGGTTTAATAATTTTGTCCAATAGGCATTGTGGAAACAAAGTTATTGCAACAAGAATCAATTAAAACAGAATTTTAATTATTTTTCTATAGAATAAACACTCTAATCTAATGATTAAAATCTATACCTAAAACATTACTGTAAACTTGGAATATTATTGCAGATCTGGATTCTACATAAAATTAGGAATCCAATGGTATATTATAAGCTAAAATTGGCCAAAGATTCAATTTTATATGAATTTCGCAAGTTTTATTCTCAATCTGCAAACAGATCTAAACCTCACTTAAAGTTCTTGCCAAGTGGCAGACGTTGGCTGGTCCAGCTGGCCAGGCGGGTGACGCGGCGCGGGTGCTGGCGCAGCTTGCCACGCGGCGTGGCGAGGTTGGCTGGTACCCCTTCGCCCGCCCTTCTAATCTGGGCCCTAGAAATCAGATCTAACGGCGGGAGATGGGTGGTGGCTTACCGCGGCGGCGTCGAGGGCGATGCGGCGGCGGCGCTGTCGGTGGTGGAGCTCGGCGGCGATCTGGTGGTTCCTAGAGGTAGCGGGGCGTTCGGCGATGATCAGCAACTCTTCGCGGTTCGCCTGGCACGATCGACGGTGGCTGTCGCTTCCCCGAACAGCCCCTGAGGCTCGCTGTCCTCCGCGAGCTCCGGCGGAACGACGGCGAGGAATTGGGGCGACCGTGCTGCGTCAGACAAGGGGAAAAACGAAGGGGAGTGAGGATCGAGCAAGGGGGTTTCGACAGGGAGAAAATTAGAGGGAGAGGAGCTCCCAAGGCTTCACCTACCGAAGCTCTGGCGGCGCTCTACTCCGGCGTGGTCGCGGCGGAACAACCCGATGGTGATGGTTGGGGAAACTTAGGTTTTCGAGCGGTGGGGGTCTCGGGGTTTAAATAGGCGGGGAGTCTTGGCGTCGGGGACACGGACTCCTCTCCGATTAGGCCGGAGTCCTACGAGCTCACGGCGGCGCGCGATTTACGCGGGGAGGAAGGGGATGACGGGTGGGTCCCGCGTGTCTGTGGTGGAGGGGGAAGTGGGCTGGCACGGGTGCGGGTAGGCTAGCTGCCGCGCAGGCGTGGGTGGGCTGGCGCTGCGGCCCAGTTAGGTTAGGTCGCCTCTTTTTTTTCCTTTTAACTTTTATCAAATTCTGTTTTAGTAAAACCCAATTAACTTTTGCATACTAAGTCCAAATTTGATGAAATTTGTTCCTAAATTTTTATAAAAGTAAGGTGGTCAACATAGGACCATGGTTTTATGTTTCACAAGGTTTTTAGTAGGGTCAAGCTTGTGTACAACAATAATGCCTACATAAAGAAATCTTTATTAGGGTTTTGATAGGTTTAGGTGTTAGGATTTTGTTGAAAATTATTATTTGTAGGGTGCAATGATGCAAGGATGTTGCATGCCACTAATAACATCCTAATATAAAATCTGGGATGTTACAAACCTACCCCCTTAAGAAGAATCTCGTCCTCGAGATTCGGGTTGGCTAGCAAATAGGTGTGGGTGCTCTGCCTTCAAGTCTTCTTCACGCTCCCACGTAGCTTCTTCCTCGGAGTGGTGGTTCCATTGTACTTTGCAGAATCTTATAGTCTTGGTGCGGGTAATCCTTTCGGCTGTTTCCAGTATTTTGATGGGTTTTTTCCTCATAGGTAAGGTCATTTTCCAATTGAACCTCATCTAAGGGAACGGTGTCTCTTAGCGGTGTTTCGGCCATCTCCGGGTGACACTTCTTTAGTTGCGACACATGAAACACATCATGAATAGTTAGTCCTTCCGGTAACTCCAACTGATAAGCAACTTCTCCTCTACGGGCCAGAACCTTATATGGTCCTATGAATCGTGGGGTAACTTGCCCTTGATTCCGAACCTCTTAACTCCTCGTAGGGGTGAAACTCGGAGATACGCACGGTCCCCTACTTCATAAGCCACATCTCTGCGCTTGGAATCAGCGTAACTCTTCTGTCGGGATTGGGATACCTTTAGCCTATCCTGAATATGTCGTACCTTTTCTTTGGCATCCTTTATCAATTCAGGTCCAAAAAGACTGCGTTCACCAACTCCATTCCATAGCAGCGGAGTCCTACATTTCCTGCCATATAGAACTTCAAACGGAGCCATCTTGATACTTGTCTGGTAGCTGTTGTTGTATGAGAACTCGGCATACGGCAGGTTATCGTCCCAACTAGACCCATAGTCTAGTGCGCAAGCTCTCAACATATCTTCCAAAATTTGATTCACCCTTCGTGTTTGGCCATCCGTTTGCGGGTGAAAGGCAGTGCTGAATTCTAGTCGGGTTCCAAGAGACTCATGTAGCTGTCGCCAAAACTTTGAAGTGAACTGGGTGCCTCTATCTGACACAATTCCCTTGGGAACACCATGCAGACTTACAATTCTTGACATGTATATCTTAGCAATCTTAGCACTTGTATACGTGGTCTTTACGGGGATGAAGTGATCCACCTTGGTGAAGTGGTCCACCACTACCCAGATAGAATCAAATCCAGAACGAGTCCGGGGCAATCCCGTGATGAAATCCATGCCTACCTTGTCCCACTTCCAGTCGGGTATTGGTAGTGGTTGAAGTAGTCCTGCCGGTTTCTGATTCTCGGCTTTAACTCTATTGCATACATCACACAGAGAAATATACTCTGCAATATCTCTCTTTAGGTTATTCCACCAGAATCTATCCTTCACATCCATGTACATCTTCGTGTTACCTGGATGAATTGAGTATGGCGAATCATGAGCTTCTTGTAAAATCATCTTCCTAATATCGGGGTCATTGGGAACGCACAAACGCTTCCCATACCAGAGGGTTCCTTGTTCGTCCAGACGAAATTCCTTTGTTTTTCCTTCGCTTATCCTGACTCTTATTTCTTCCAACTCTTTATCCCCCTTTTGTGCTTCTTGGATCCTTTCTTGGAAGGTGGACACTATTTCCATAGTCGCTACGTGTCCTTTCGGAACTATCTCTAGCCTGAGATCCCTGAATTGTTTGCTAAATCCTCTGTAAGTTCCCCTGCGGTAAGTCCATTCACATACACTTTACGACTTAAGGCATCAGCCACCACGTTTGCCTTTCCGGGATGGTATTGTAAGTCCAAGTCATAATCCTTAATTAGTTCAAGCCATCTTCTTTGTCTCATATTCAACTCCTTTTGGGTGAAGATGTACTTAAAACTTTTATGATCTGTGAATACATCACAATGTTTGCCCATGAGGTAGTGTCTCCATACCTTGAGTGCATGAACCACAGACGCTAGTTCCAAATCATGTGTGGGGTAGTTGTGTTCGTGGTTCTTAAGTTGTCGGGAGGCATAGGATACCACTTTCCCATCCTGCATCAATACACTTCCCAGTCCTTGTCGAGAAGCGTCACAATAGACTTGAAAATCCTTTTGGATATCAGGCAGGCACAGAACTGGCGCCGTTAAGAGGCGTTTCTTCAACTCTTGAAAACTTGCTTCACATGCCTCGGTCCATAGGAATTTCTTTTCCTTCTTCAGTAGTTCCGTCATGGGTTTTGCTATTTTGAAAAAGTTTTCAATGAACCTCCGATAATATCCTGCGAGGCCCAAGAAACTCCTAATATCCCCCACATTCTTGGGTGACTCCCATTCTGTCACGGAAGCTACCTTACTAGGATCTACGTCAAATCCTTTTGCCGGCACAACATGACCAAGGAATCCCACTTCCTTTAACCAGAATTCGCATTTGCTGAATTTGGCATACAACTTGTGTTCTCTTAGTTTCTCCATAATAAGGCGCAGATGTTTCTCATGTTCCTTCTCATCCTTAGAGTATATGAGTATGTCATCTATGAATACCACGATAAACTTGTCCAAATACTCCATGAACACTTTGTTCATCATGGTCATGAAGTATCCTGGGGAATTGGTTAGACCAAAAGACATCATGGTGTACTCATACAATCCGTATCTTGTGGTGAATGCTGTTTTGGGCACATCCTGTTCTCGAATCTTTAGCTGAAAGTAGCCTGATCGCAGATCGATCTTTGAGAACACACTGGCTCCCTTTAACTGGTCAAACAAGTCATTGATGTTGGGTAGAGGATACTTATTCTTGATCGTCACCTCGTTCAACGAGCGGTAGTCCACAACCAGCTTCTTGGTTTTATCCTTCTTTTCCACAAATAGGACAGGCGCTCCCCAAGATGACGCGCTGGGTTGGATGAATCCCTTGTCCAATTGTTCCCTAAGATGTTTCTTGAGTTCCTTTAACTCGTCCACATCCATCTTGTATGGTCTCTTAGCTATCGGCCCCGTGCCTGGCATCAAGTCAATGAGGAACTCGATATCACGATCGGGTGGCATTCCGGGTAGCTCTTCTGGGAAAACATCAGGGTATTCTTTTACAATAGGTAACTCCTCCAAGCTAACCCCCTTAAGAGAGTTCACCATGACTTCTTTAAGTGCGAAATTTGACTTGATACGAATTCTCTTCCCTTCCGGTGTTGTGAGCATGACAGTTCTTTTGGCACAATCTATGACTGCTTCATATTCGGTCATCCAATTCATGCCCAAGATTATGTCTAATCCTTGTGATTCTAGAACTACTAGACTTGTGGGAAAGATGTGTGTCCCAATCCTTAGTTCTATTCCCCGGCAACCGGAGTTTGCCACTATTTATCCCCCAGGAGAACTTACCCTTAGAGGAAAATTTATAGTCTCCCTTGGTATCTTGCCTCTATCCACAAATACCCTTGATATGAATGAATGCGATGCACCAGTATCAAAAAGAACAACTGCGGGAATAGAATTGAGTTTGAACTTACCAATCACCGATTCTAGAGCATCACAAGCATCCTCCATAGAAACATGATTTACCGTGGCTTTGACAAACGGATTTGGCTTCTTCCCGTTTCCATTGCCATGGTTGTGTCCATTTCCATTCCCATTACCATTGACATTCTTCTTCTCGGGGCAAGAGGTTGCATAGTGCCCCGTCCTGTTGCACTTAAAGCATGTCACCTCACTGAGATCCTTCCCATTGCGGGTTTTATGCCCATTGTGTTTGTGGCCACCATGGTTATGACCGTTATGGTTGTGGCCATTATTGTTATAAGGTGGTGGTGAGGAATTGTGCTGCTTCTGGTATGGAACAGAGTGTTTTTGAGGGTTAGGCTTCCTCTTGCGGTTTTCTATGCTCTTCCTTTTGGATTCAACCACAATGGCTCTGTCCAGAAGTTCCTGAAAGTTGTCAAATTTCTGGGCCACAAGCTGAATAGATATCTCATCATTGAGTCCTCTTAGGAACTCCTCCTGTCTCTTGGCATCAGTGGAAACATCGTCGGGTGCATAACGGGCTAGCTTGTTGAAAAGCTCACCATACTCGGTGACAGAACGGTGCAGCTGGTGTAGGTCGCGAAATTCACGCCTTTTCAGAGTCATGATACCAGCAGCCACATGATGAGTGCGAAAAGCTAACTCAAACTGATCCCAAGTGATAGCATCAATATCTGGGTGGGTGACTTGGTAGTTATCCCACCATTCTGCAGCAGGTCCTTCAAGCTGGTGTGCGGCGTAACGTACCCTGTCGGCTCCGATAGCTTGAACGGTATCTAGCTTCTTGTTGATCGTACGCAGCCAGTCATCAGCGATGATTGGTTCAGTGATGCTAGTGAAGGTAGGTGGGTTCAGCCTCAAAAACCGAGTCAAGCGATCCTGTTGAGGAGGTGGCGGAGGTGGTGGTGGTGGTGGGTTGTTGTTGTTGTTTTTCATGTTCTGAGTGAGCAGTTGGATCAGCTAGTTCTGAGTGGCCAAAAGTTGTGCTATTTCTGGAGGGATTTCGGAGTTCGCACGTCTGGGCGGAATCTGTGGGGTTTAAGAGATTAGTTAAGAAATAGACAGACAGACTAAGTAGTAACTCCTACCCTTATGAAAACACACCAAGCACACAAGGCACACAAGACATCACAACAAAGCTCAAGACAGAGAACAACCATGTTTAACTAAACTAGATTTGTCTTGGTATTTATTACAATCGCGAATAACGTTCTACTATAGAATTAAAGGTGGTCCAACTATTACACATCTTCCACGCCTTCCTCTTCCTCGTCTTCGAACGAGTAGCCTTCCTGCTCTAGAGTTGTCTTGTACAAGTCCATCTCCTTTGTGGTGGCTTCAAGCTTCTCTTGGAGGTTCTTAATCTCATCTTGCATCTTCTTGGTGGTGGCTTCCAGCTACTCCTGAAGTCCCTCCTTCTCGCTTTGTAGCTCCTCCACTAAACTTGACTTCTTCGCGGTTTCAAGTTGCTTTGCCAAGTCCCTCTTGGAAGCACGCACGTCATTGATTATCTTGCAAAGGCCTTCAGTTTGCACTTCAGCTCCATCGATCTGCTGTTTGAGTTCCCTAATTCTCTTGTTTTTATTTATCACCCTCTTCTCTTGGTTAGCGAACTTCTTCTCTTGGTCCTGGAATTTTATCTCTTGGAGCTTCATTGCCTCCTCCTGCTGCTTGATCATTTCTTCCTTCTCCTTGATGAGGGCGCATAGCTTGTCGTTCTTCAACATATCGAGGAAGGTACCCTTTTCAAGGTCATGGATGTGGCACTCCAAATCTTGATATTGGGTCCTTTGGCGCTTGGTAGAAGTCCTTTCCTCAAAGGTTAACTCCATGGGAATTCCTTCCTCATCTCGTCTTCCAAAGAGGCCGCCGCAGTGTCCTTGGAGAGCTTCATGATGACGTCCACATAGGCGACCAATGAGTTGCTGCAAGCTGATGCTAAGGGCCTTCTCCTTGGAATCGCTAACAATGTGGATTGCTATGTCTTCCTCTGGGTTCTTGCCTCGCTCTTTTCCTGGCTGGATGACCTTGACTCCCCAACATCCGTCCTTGTGGAGTTTCTTCATTATGCTCCCCTAGATTGTTGGGAGAGGAAGGTCCAAACGTGTGAGTAGGTCCATGAGGCATCCACCAAAGCGAAGGGGCTCGATGTCCGCGACGGTGTCGTAGAGGAAGCTTGTCATCTTTGAGTTAGAAGAATGAAAGTTAGATACTTAAACAAGTAGAGGAAAGCAGATACTAGAAGTGCGGAAAATAACTTAGTAGAAAAACATGTAAGGCACAAGTTAGAGGTGGTTCCAGTCCTAGGGTCACGTCCTACAGGCAACGATGTGCTCTGATACCATCTGTAGTGACCTCGGATCGATAAGGATCCTAAGTCCCTGTGATTAACATGCTAGTCCCTGGATCAATAGCTAGCACTCACAGTCGATGAAATATCATGTAAAACACAAAGTCTTTATTACACGGAGAATCCAGAGTATGAATTTATTACAAAATTGCTTAGCATTAAGCTAGCTCAAATAACAGCGGAAACATAAAAGCATCTTGAGTCCATCAATGCCCCAGGCTTGTCGAGTGTAGACTCGCGATCCCTACGCACCTTTCAATCTTCGGATTCTGCACATAAAACGTGCAGCCAACAAGTTGGGTCAATACTTTGAATGTATTGGCAAATTACACCAAGGAGAGAAAAGGCTATCTCTACATGCAAGGCTAGTTTGGGCTGTAGAGTTCATTTGCTCAAAGCTAGTTTTCTTAAGTAGAGAGAAGAAGAGAAGATTGTCCTACTTTGTAAACATTTGCTTAGTTAAAATAAGGTCGAGTGGCACACGAGGATATTACGCTCCAAGTGTCCAAACAACCAAACACTTGGATATTACGCACCAAGTGACACTTGGATATTACACACCAAGTTCCCAAAATCCCACCCATTGGCGATATTACTCACGCCATAGGGTTTTAAAAACTTTGTTTAGAAAAGGGAGAGGAAGATCCTTCAGAGGCTCATTGTTGTTCTGTTACCGTGAACACGGTTGATCGATCAGATTGCAATACTCTCGAGAGTTTGTGCACTTTACCCACAATCCACGATCAAGTCCTTTTACAGACAAGACCATGGCGAGGCTTTCCCTTAGTAGCCCCTCTACCTTTCGATCCAACCGTGCCAAGAACCTCCAAATGTTGGTACCCAGGTGAGGTTTCCCACTAAGTACTAGGCCAAGACAGAGCCCATAATGTATTGTGGTTGCACTGGAAGCTTCTGAATTCTGAAACATGGCAGACTTCTTTGATTCCTGGGCGGCCGTCCTCCACCAAAATCTCACTCGTTGACCCGACAACCATTCCGCCCAGAAGAAAACTTAGTTTTATTTTGAAGTGGATTTGAGAAGAAAAGTTTGCTCTAGAGAGCCTTTATACTTAGAAAATTCTTTGTCTTTCGAACCCCCCAGCGGTACTTTGTATATATAGCATAGCAAGCATACTTAGCAAAAACAGGAGTAACCTATTAGGAGGGTAAATCCTAAGTATAGAGCTACTCATGGCATACTACAAAATCATCGCACTTGAAAATTAATACTAAGGAAAAATTCTACTAGAACATCCTACACATGCATACTACAGAATTTTGAAGATCACATGCATAGAACCAAAACTGGGACAAAAGTTATGAACAAGTGGTGTAACTTGCCTTGATCCGAGCAGCACTCTACACAGTAGCACTCCTTAGCGCACTCCGAACAATCTAACGAATCCCAAACATAGATCTGATCACAACTTGCTCAAAACATATCACAGAGGTAATCATGCATGCATGCACATGGTATTTTATGCACGTTTGGTTCTACTAAATTGACCAAGGTAGCAAGATTGTGTTGCAATAGTGTAAGGGTGTCACTAGGATTGATTTCCCAAAGGTTTAGATCTAATTGAGTCACTAAAACAATTCCTAGGGTTAAGGAGATCAAACCATCTAATTATCCACAAACTAGATCTAATGATTTTAAGCAAGGTTTTATAATTTTGTCCAATAGGCATTGTGGAAACAAAGTTATTGCAACAAGAATCAATTAAAACAGAATTTTTATTATTTTTCTATAGAATAAACACTCTAATCTAATGATTAAAATCTATACCTAAAACATTACTGTAACTTTGAATATTATTGCAGATCTAGATTCTAAATAAAATTAGGAATCCAACAGTATATTTATAAGCTAAAATTGGCCAAAGATTCAATTTTATATGAATTTCGCAAGTTTTATTCTCAATCTGCAAACAGATCTAAACCTCACTTAAAGTTCTTGCCAAGTGGCAGACGCTGGCTGGTCCAGCTGGCCAGGCGGGTGACGTAGCGCAGGTGCTGGCGCAGCTTGCCACGCGGCGTGGCGAGGTTGGCTGGTACCCCTTCGCCCGCCCTTCTAATCTGGGCCCTAGAAATCAGATCTAACAGAGGGAGATGGGTGGTGGCTTACCGCGGCGGCGTCGAGGGCGATGCGGCGGCGGCGCTATCGGTGGTGGAGCTCGTCGGCGATCTGGTGGTTCCTGGAGGTAGCGGGGCGATCGGCGATGATCAGCAACTCTTCGCGGTTCGCCTGGCACAAATCGACGGTGGCCGTCGCTTCCCCGAATAGCCCCTGAGGCTCGCTGTCCTCCGCGAGCTCCGGCGGAACGACGGCGAGGAATTGGGGCGACCGTGCTGCGTCAGACAAGGGGAAAAACGAAGGGGAGTGAGGATCGAGCAAGGGGGTTTCGACAGGGAGAAAATCAGAGGGAGAGGAGCTCCCAAGGCTTCACCTACCGAAGCTCTGGCGGCGCTCTACTCCGGCATGGTCGCGGCGGAACAGCCCGATGGCGATGGTTGGGGAAACTTAGGTTTTCGAGTTGTGGGGGTCTCGGGGTTTAAATAGGCGGGGAGTCTTGGCGTCGGGGACACGGACTCCTCTCCGATTCGGCCGGAGTCCGACCAGCTCACGGCGGCGCGCGATTTAAGCGGGGAGGAAGGGGATGACGGGTGGATCCCGCGTGTCTGTGGTGGAGGGGGAAGTGGGCTGGCGCGGGTGCGGGTAGGCTAGCTGCCGCGCAGGCGTGGGTGGGCTGGCGCTGCGGCCCAGTTAGGTTAGGTCGCCTCTTTTTTTTCCTTTTAACTTTTATCAAATTCTGTTTTAGTAAAACCCAATTAACGTTTGCATACTAAGTCCAAATTTGATGAAATTTGTTCCTAAATTTTTATAAAAGTAAGGTGGTAAACGTAGGACCATGGTTTGATGTTTCACAAGGTTTTTAGTAGGGTCAAGCTTGTGTACAACAATAATGCCTACATAAAGAAATCTTTATTAGGGTTTTGATAGGTTTAGGTGTTAGGATTTTGTTGCAAATTATTATTTGTAGGGTGCAATGATGCAAGGATGATGCATGCCACTAATAACATCCTAATATAAAATCTGGAATGTTACACCTTGGATTTGGCTGCTTCAGGTATAACCATGGTTATGAAATACCGGTCTTCTCTTTCGACGCTCTTTGCCCATCTGACACGGAACATCAGCACCTTTTCTCCATAGTAGTCGAGCTCCCAGATCTCCTCAATCCTTCCGTAGAATCTTTCCTTCAAGTTGTCATCGGTGTAGAATTCTGACGTTACGCCTGAGTTCTGATAATCACACTTGTTGTCCTTTTCCTCCATGTAGAATGTGTAGTCGTTGATATCATACGCCTTATAGGTCACCAGGTTTTGCATGGGTCCCTACGACAAGGTGAGTATGATATTTTCTGTGTCAGAAGAAGAATGCGGTTGCGAGGGATTATCAAGGAGTGTCTGCCTAAAACAACGCGTGAAATCTGAGTTGTGCTCTTGGATTATTTCTCCATGCGTCCTCTGTATGCCCCGGTCACTGTACTTCTTCTCGATTAACCTTTTGTGCTTCTGTACCCAAGGATAGACCGGTTCTAAATGCTGTAGCACGACGAGATTTGCTCGATCAAAGTCTGCGCATCCACAATCAAAGTCTTCATCTAGTACGTGATGACCCTCTCGGTGACCATATTCGTCGAGCTTGCCAAGGTGCCTGTTAACGGGAAGACCGACAGGGTTCTCGATGTCTAGATAATTCGTGCAGAAAGAGATGCACTCTTCGGCCAGAAAGCCATTTTCTATGCTTCCATCTGGACGGCACCTGTTGCGAACGTATCTTTTGATGTGTCCGTTCATCCTTTCGAACGTCATCATGCTGCGGAGGAACATCGGCCCGAGTTGGACGATGTCCTCCACGACATGGACCAGCAGATGCACCATAATGTCGAAGAATGTGGGTAGGAAGTAGACCTCAAGCTCGCATAGTATCACCACGATCTCCTCCTATACTCTCACGAGCTGATTCACGCCAATCGAATTTCTAGAGATGATGTCAAAAAACTTGCAGAGGCCAAACAACATTTCACGGACGTGCTCTTCCATTATCCCTCTTAGTGCAACCAGAAGTACCTGTGTCATTAGCACGGCACAGTCGTGAGACTTCATGACACTGAACCTCTGCTTCGCCTCGTCTAGGTATCTTCTTATCTTGCCCGCATAGCCGTAAGGAAATTTGACTCCTAGAAGGCACTTGAAAAACTGTTTGATCTCATCCTGGCTTAGAGTGAAGCAAGAAGGAGGGCAGTAATATTTGTTCTTCTTGAACTTTTTACCCTTCCAACGACCTTGTGTCGCCACTGACTCATGATCATCGTCATCTTCCTGATCATCAGGAGTAGTGCATCCTCCGTGAAGCTCCTTCCGGATGCCCATCAATATCAGGTCGTGCCTTGCTTTCGGACCATCTTTCGTTCTATCTGGCATGTTGATTATGGTGGCGACCAGACTCTCGCACACGTTTTTCGTGATATGCATGATGTCAAGGCTATGAGGCGTGCGGAGAAACTTCCAGTATGGCAACTCCCAGAAAACAGACCTTGTTTTGCATACCTTCAGCAGCGGCCTGTCTTGCTGCCTCTTTCGCTTCTTTCCAGGCTTATGACAATCTTTCCAGTTTTTCAGCAATTCTTCCACTTCTTCGTTGCTCCTCCGTTCTGGGATTCCTCAGGTCTCGGATTTTCCATCGAACAAATCTCCATGTTTTCTCCATGGATCATTCTTGCCGAGCCACCTGAGGTGCGCCATGAACACGGTTTTCGAAGACCCTGGATCTTTCTCTAGTTGGAGATAGCTTGTGTTATCCATGCACCTAACGCATGCGGAGAATCCTTGGATAACCTGCCCCGAGATATACCTGCAACCTGGATAGTCTTGCACCGTAGTGACCAACGTGGCTCTCATAGTGAAATAATCTTGTGCGACGGCGTCATAAGTATTGGCTCCAGATTCCCATAACGTGGCTAGCTCCTCTTTCAACAGCCCGAGATACAGATTAATGTCGGTACCAGGTTTCGGACCTTGAATTAGCATACTCATTTGTATGTACTTCTTCTTCATGCACAGCCATGGAGGGAGGTTGTACATCCATGCAAACACGGGCCAAGTGTTGTGCGTGCTGCTCTGGCTACCGAACGGATTGAGTCCATCGGTGCTTGCACCAATTCTGATGTTCCTCGAATCTCCACCGAATTCTGGGAATTCGAGGTCCAATGCTTTCCACTGGCTAGCATATGAAGGGTGCTTCAGCATCTCGTTCTTTTCGGGGTCATCGTCATCTCCTGGCTTCTTCCTTTCCGCATTCCATCGCATGAGCTTCGCTTCCTTAGGATCCGCGAAATAGCCCTGCAGACGAGGAGTGATAGGAAAGTACCATACCACTTTTCGAGGTGCTTTCTTCCCTTTATTGTATTGACTCACACCGCACACTGGACATGTGGTTTTATCCGCGTCCTCGCCCTGATAAATGATGCAATCGTTGATGCATATGTGGTATCTAACATGCAGTAGATTGAGAGGACAAATGATTTTCTTGGCGTCCTCGATACTAGTTGGACACGTATTCCCCTCCGGTAGACGATCGTGCCAGAATGCCATCATATCGTCGAAGCTTGCATCACTCAATTGTGTTTTGCCTTCATATCCATAGCCTTGAGCGTTACATTCAACCGGGTATCATCGGGCATGCATCCTTCATACAATGGAGTAACCGCGTCTTTCTCAAGTTATGCAAGCTTGGCTTTCTCTTTAGCGGCAGCCCTGGCGTTACTCGTCTGCTTGAAAAGCAGCTCTTGCACATAAGGATCCCTCACCCAGCCTGACGTTGTTCCATCATTGTTTGCTCCTCCGACATCTAGATCATCATCATCCTGGTCTTCTTCCGCACCTTCACCATCTCCAGGAGACTCTTCATCATCCCGCCTGTCCTCGCCGTGATGATCATCGTCATGTTGCCCACCTTCACCGTCTCCATCGTCTTCACCATCGCTTATCCAACAAGTGTATCCATCCATGAAACCATGGTGGAGCAGGTGAGCCTGTAGATACCCGGAATCTGGGTTGATCAACCATTTGAGTTTGCATCTTCTGCACGGACATCTTATCTCTTTCTTGTTATTTCGTATCATGTCAGCCGTTGCACATGTCAAAAATCTAGCCACAATGCCTTCGCTCATTATGAGGACCATTTTTGCCTGTGCGGTGTACACAGTACAATTAGAAGTTTATTAGAACCACATAATCAATGCATGCATGCAATGGTCGATAGAAAATTTCGGCATGACCTATCCTAAAATAAGGACATTTGCGAAATGCCAAAATCTTGCCAAAATGGAAATGAATCAACATTTTGGCAAAACAAATGGCAACTCATTCACACACAAACACAAGAGAGAGACCGATCCATACACATGAACATATCATCCTCTCCATACACACATGCACGAGCATCGATCCTATCCATACACACATGCATGAGCATCGATCCTCTCCATATACACACACATGAGCATAGATCCTCTCCATACACACATGAGCATCGATCCTCTACATACATATGAGCATATCATCCATATACACATGAACACATCCTTACATGGACAACTTACCGAGATGAGAGACCGATCGAGAAGATGGAAAGGAGAGGTGCGCGCGAGGTCGACCGAGAGGATGGCATGTCCGAAAGGAGAGCTTCCTCTATTATGTATGTAACATCCAAGGAAAGTTCTACATGCTAAAATTGGTGAATGAGTGGAGAAATTGAGGTGGGAAGGAGGAGGATCCCGACTAGATCTAAGGAGGAAGAAGGAGGGGAAAGTGAAGTGTGGGTGGTGGATAGTCACATGTGCATAAAGTCGATCTGCCAAAAAAATGGTCGACACATCCATGGCGCACATGGCCCCAGTGCGCCATAGGCATTAATAACAACAGTGGCGCACATGGCCCCAGTGCGCCACGGATGTGTTTGCCCATTTATGGAGCAGAGGGGGCTTAACTTAGGCATAGCGCACTTTCCTCATGTGCGCTACGGCTATCCCTAACAACCATAGCGCACTTACCCCATGTGTGCTACGGGTATGTGGCATGCGGCCAGCAGGCCCCTGGCCCACACATATCTGTGGCGCACTAAGACAACATGCGCCACGGTTGCTCTAGTTACTAGTAGGGCACTGTCCACTGGTGAGTCACGCCTGTTTTACCCGTGGGGCACTTCAACCATGTGAGCCACAGATGTGTGGATTACCTATAGCCCTTTTCCTAGTAGTGTTAGTATCCGCATATGCAAATCTGTCTTGCACCCGTTGTATGCACACTTAGAATCTGTCACACCCGATCATCATGTGATGCTTCGAAACGACGAGTCTTCGCAACGGTGCCTACTAAGGACGAACAATTTATTACTTGATATTTAGTGAGAGGGGTCATCTTATAATTCTACCGTCGTGATCTAAGCAATACAAGATGCATAAAAGGATTAACATCACATGCAATTCATAATATGTGATATGATATGGCCTTTCTTCTTGTGCCTTTGATCTCCATCTCCAAAGCACGAACATGATCTTCATCATCATCGGCGTGGCGTCAAGGTCAATGGCGCCGCTTCAGGGTTGTGCTTCATCAACAGCAACTATTACAACTACTTGGAATAAAGCGATTACATGATGAATAGACACGCATGTCTTAACAAAATTAAAGACAACCATAAGGCTCCTGTCGGTTGCCCACTTACAATAAGGATCATTGCATACATTATATATAATCACAATCACATCATGGCCATGTCACATCACAACACAAGCCCTGCAAAAACAAGTTAGATGCCTCTAATTTTCTTTGCATGTTTTACGTGGCTGGGGCTTTCGAATAAGAACCATTATAACTTATGAACATGAACCACAACGTTGATACAAGTATTGTCAAGTGCCCGTTGTAAATTGAATCTTCACTATGGTGGGAGAGATAGACACCCACAAAGCCACTTGTGCAATTCATGTTGCACGTAGAGCGTGGAGCAAGTCTCATGTATGATGACATGTAAGGTTAGCCCGGGCCGCTTCATCCCACCATCCCGAAAGATGCAAAGTACATAAAAAGCAAACGACAAGAAAGCATCAACAACCACAAAACCATCGTGTTCTACTCATGCAACAGATCTATGCATAGAGTCGGCTCTGATACCACTGTTGGGGTTCATAGCATGGAAAACAAAAAAATTCTATCGCATGAACACACAAAATCCAAGATCTAATCTACGAGATCGGTGCAACGAGTGTATAGAGTACTAACCCTCATAGATCCAAAGTGTTTAACGAGATCGGATTCTAGTGGTTTATGTAGTCATTCACTTGCCGATCTCAAGATCATGTAGATGATCCTTTCGGTGCCACGTTCCGGCAGCGCTTCCGCAGTCGGTCACACGTATGGTAGTCGATGAAGATCTTCCTCTCCCTTGTTACAGCAGGGCAGCGGAGGTTATAGATCTCCACGGAATCCCAGCAGCACAATGGTGTGGTGGTGGTGGAGAAGAGATTACTGCAGGGCTTCGCCTAAGCCAGAGATGCTGTATGGAGGAGAGAGGGAGGCGCCTGGCGGCTAGGGTTTCGAGTGAGCCTCAAGGGGGCGCCCACACCCGTCCTTATATAGGTGGGGCGGCGGCCAGGGTTCCCAGCCCTGGCCGAGTCCTTCCCCAAGTCCTCTTGGTCGGCGGCAAGGAGGGGTAGAGGGAAACCTTGTCCCTCAAGGTTTCATTTCCTTCCTCCACTAGGACTTTGACTTTCAAACTAGGATTTGACTTTTCAAACTAGGATTTGACTATTCAAACTAGAGTTTTATTTATCTCTTCATTGTCCTTGGCCGACTTGACCTAGAGTACCATGCGCCTATCCCATTAGGGTACGGTGCATTCCAAGTACCCCCTCCCGGGTGGTGGACCTTCGAGAACATTCTAGAAGCTTCCATTCAAAACACCGGAAACATTTCCAAAACCCACAAATTGACTTTCCTTATATGAATCTTATTCTCCGGACCATTCCGGATCTCCTTGTGATGTCACGGATCCAATCTGAGACTCCGAACAAAATTATATCTCCAACTCATATTCTATATCTACTAAACAACATCAAATCCTTAAGTGTGTCTCCCTACGGTTCGTGAACTATGCAGACATGATCAAGACACCTCTCTGATCACTAACCATTAGAGGAATCTGGAAATCCATTATGGCTCCCACATATTTCTATGATGAATTTGTGATCGAATGAACCATTTACATATGATACCAATTTCCCTTTGTCTCGTGATACTTTACTTGTCCGAGGTTTGATCGTCGGTATCTCTAATACCTAGTTCAACCTCGTTACCGATAAGTACTCTTTACTCATTATGACATCCCACTGACCGGGAAGTGGGTACCGGGTGTGCATGAGTGAGGACAAAATGAGCAGAAGAGACTAGTGTTGGTATGTGGGGCCAGTCTAGATATCCTATTAAGCTACCAAGAGTGACACCCCTGTGGCCCAGTGGATGGGGTGTTACACTACGCATCAATCTTCATCACCATTTTCATCAACAATGTCTCCAACTTTGATCTCCTTTGTTTACTTTGTTTTGATCCAATATCTATTGTGTATTTGCACTTGTATTCAATTATACCTTCATATTTCATCCATAATATTGCCATGATGTTTATCCCCTTCATGTATGAGTAGTTTCCTTGTTCTTGGGGAGAGATGGTAAAACCCTAGTATTATTATGCATTGAAATAAAGATAATATATTAATTGTGTCCATGATCTATTGATCTATGATGTGTGTTTGATCTCTCTCTTTAGATGGTATGTGTATTCCGCCACATATTATTTGCCTTCAGGTCTAAAGAATAAGGTGAAATCCTTAGGACGTGTTTGGAAGTGTGTCCAGTTCTATTATGACTTGCGCTGGCTAGCAACCTACATGGTCAAAGGAGGAATAAAGAGAGATTCACTAAGCTAATTACGATATCCACGCGGAGACCCTTAATTGTGGTGGTCTATATGGGTGACTGCTCTCAGACATCACGGTGGTTATTTAGAGATGACCTCATTCTTGGCTAAACAAAGTGACTACCTACAAGCCTTGTAGTGAACATCTTATTATGGAGCTCTCTCCACACATATCATGACATAAGAAATAGGTTATCCTAATCATAAATAATTCTCCCATGCTAGTGGTGAATCCTACACTCCACGAGAACCCCTCAATCATATCACACAACACTTCATAGACACTCTCTTGCTTTAGTTTACTTTGTTCTTGTTTACTTTAGCACTTATTCAAATGCACTCTTTATACACCATTACTTGGAATTAGATATAACCTACAAGTACTCTCTAGTGAATAGTAATGAGGGGCATAAAGACCTCTACCAATAGCTCTCTGTGGGATCGATACTCTTATTTCGAAACTAGCTACAATTGATATGTGCACTTGCAGCCATCAAGCTATTTTTTGGTGTCGTTGCCAGGGAGCTAAGCGCTTTTGGTCTTTGTTCTTAGTTGCGAATTTATTGTTGTTGTACTAAAAGTTGTCTATGAATTTCAAGTGATTTATGTTTATTTCTTTTTACTGCTTTTACTTATTTGAAAACAACAACAAAAATTATAAAATCAAAACCTATAAAAATTTATAAAAAAACTATAAAAACATTTGTTACTAATCATGTCTTCCGGGATTCCTATTTTTGAACAGATGAAGCTCGCAATGGAGGAGAAGAAAGTTGGAACTTTTGGATATTATGTTACAAGGCAAGATACATTAGAAGAATGGTTGAATGATTATTCCTCCATGTTATGTGCCTCATACAAATTTATTTGTGAAAATTGCATATCCGTAGATCATATTAATTATCAATGTGAGTGTAGCATTGATACCACATTAGCATCTTACAATAAAAGTAATGTAGGCTTTGTTAATGTGGAGGTTTTAGAATATGTGTTTTTACTGGTAGTTTTTAGGTTCTAGCTTGCATGAGAAATATAATTGAAGAAGATAAAGCACTAGATAGAATGTATGGAGTAGTACATTATATATACTCTTATTGTTTTGATAACTTTGGTAGTAATGCATTATTGACCAATTTTGTTGTGGAAGAGACTAACCTTTTGCAGGACTCACAGAAGAAATAAGAAAATGATGTACACTGCAGTGAACATGCTACTGCCATTGGTATGGTTTTGTTAAACTTGTATGACATGTTAGATGGTTTTTCAAAATCATTTTGTAATTCATATCATGAGATTTGTGGTAAATGTATGGCAGTTGGCCACCTTAGTTTTCGATGTTCCATTACTCTTGAAGAAACCCTCGTATCTTACTCTAGATTTGAAGTCTTAGAGTATTTGGTTTATAAAGGTGTCCATGATCTACTCTCAAAAGATTCAATCATGAGAAAGAGTAGTGATAGTATGCTTCATATGAAACTTACCAACTTGTTACCAATGTTACAATCTTACTGCCAAGAACGTCTTAGTGATAATCCACTTGTGGTAGAGAGTAAGGCACGGTCTAAAAGCATAGTGCCCGAAGATAACCATTTGCTAGAACCACAAGATAAACAGGAGGAACAACAAAAAGGTGAGGTTGACAAAGATTGGCACACTATAAATACTACTTTTCTTTATGATGCCTCTCTGTCTAGTAATGATTCTTATAATGCTAAAACTGATTGTAGTTTATCTATGGAGGCCTTGTGCCTAGACACTCTTGAGGATAGAATTACTAATGATGAACTAGATATAGAACCTTGCTACGAATCTTTCGATGCTAATATGTAGGGACCTGATTTACTCCCTATTGCAAAGGAAGAATACTATGAAGTGTTCCGCTACAATGGTAACCAAGGTAAAAGTTTAATAATTATATTTCAACCTCTAATCCTTTCGTTGCATCTACATAAGGAGGCATGCTTGCCACACTTGGTGCATCCACACTCACTTGAAAGTGAGAACTTATTCATCTATATGATGAAGATGCACCACAGGGGGTATGACTTCGACCGTACTCTACTATGAGATGCTCCAACCCTTTTCTGGAGGTAAGTACCATTACACCTCGAATTTATATCCCCTAGGATACAGGTGTATGATTCATAGAGCATCTAAGCCTGGATTTATGGCTTTGAAGAAAGCGCTTCCCAGGAGGCAACCCAGGAGTTTTAGGTGTCTTTCTTAATTTTGTTTCTTGAGTCTACTTTAATTCATGTTGCATTGGCACTTATATATATGCATGATTTCCTATTAGAGTTGTCTTGGAAATATTTTCGACAGGTAGAATTAGTTGTTGCTCTAATCATGTGTTGCACATATTGGTTAAATCTTCTCAACAAAATATATGTTTGCTTTGTTTGGTTATTGGACTAACGTTTCAGGTCTATAATAAATTTTTCAGAGAAAGATAACTTATTCTGGAGATCACAATGAGTGTAACGAGTAGCAGTACTAGCGGACCCATATGTACCGCGCGCCTGTACTTCTCATGTGACAAACCGAAAGAAGCTGGAAATTTTCCAGAAAAGCTACTACAAGCTTAAAGAGCACTGGTATGTTGGGATGCGTATGTACCATCCGCCCATACCGACCTCGTTACCAGGCGAAGGAAATAGGAAGATGACCCATAGGTTGTAACGACCCCTCGTATGGGCACATCTCGCCCGTACCACCTGATGGTACCAAATTCGACGGAACCCTTCAAAAAATAGGGAGAAGACAAGGTGCAGTACGGGCGGAGTCCGTCTATACCATGCCCGTGTACCAAGGAGAAGCACGGCGTAGTAATGGCAGGGACGAGTATGAAGAGGTTATAATCCCTCCAATATTTTTATTTTTTGACAACCTCGGGTCAATGGGTTACCTTCTACATGTTCCATTGTACTTCATTTTCTTTTACCGACCTTCTAAACTCCCTAGCCTATAATTCTCTGTAGTGTTTCATGTTTATTTTATTTTTATTTTCACTATGTGCATGGTTTGTGCCAACCGTTCAAATACTTGCATAATCCACTTGGTTGTTTCAACTCAACACTTCAATAAGGAAGTATTCATTGAACCAAAGGTCCATGTCCATCAAAAGTTAGGTTATTCATACCTCAACGGTAAAGTGTCTCACCAGTGCTTTGTTCAAGCTTGGGGAGGTAACCACTTCTCACACTCAATTTTAATAACTACATTTTATCTTTTCTTATAGTAATCTATTCAAGTTTGGTTCTTGCAAAATTTCTAGCTTGGAGAAGTTACTTCTGCATTTGTAGAGTCTTCTGCAATGTTCTTGTTCGATGAAACTTTTTGTGAATCATGTATCTCGTTGTTTTCGAATGCTTGTTAGGTAAGATTTGTTTCATAGTTATGTAAGGGATGCACTTGATTTTTTTGGCATTCATAAGAGTTGAGGTAGATCTTGATGCACTTTATTTAAATTGTTATCCAAATTGAGAAGAACTTTGTGATCCTCTAGAATACATTTCCATGATTTCTATAGTTAAAATGAATAAAAGCATATTGATGAAGCCTCTAAATAATTTCTTGAGTGATATTAATTGATTAAGAATCTAGCCTTATAGATACTCAACCCCATAGATTTATTGATATAGAGTCTTGATGACACTCTTGAAAGGAGTTGTTGGATTGAAATGAAGCCTAGTGGTAATTGTGATGCATGACAAATCTAACCTTGTGGATCAAACCGTGATACTATTTAAAGAGTTATATGTTTCCCATGCACACCTTTGGATGCCAACAACTCCGCTAGCCTTTGAACGATCTATGGTATAACCCCAGATTCTCCTATGAGTTGACGATATGGGTGACATACGTGTCACCATATGGGCAAAAGTATAGGTACTCTTGAAGGTTGTGAAAACCATTGTTTAAAACAATCACTCAGTGATCCTTGTTGAGAATTATCCTTTGAAGGAAGGAAGAAAAAATAAAAATAAAAAGGAAAAATGAATATCCACATAACAAGTCGTTGGCATAGTATCTTTACTACTTTATGAATTTTGTTGGAAGACAATGAATGGAATTGTAGTGTTTGATAGCCTTTATCTATTTGATATGGGTGTTCTAATGAGACACTCTAATGCTATGTTTCTTATGACATGATCTCTCACTCTTATTTTCTAAAGCCCTTACTTTACAAAAGTGAGGAGATACAAAATATAAAAGGCGCAATAGGAGGATAGCAAGTTTGCTTTCTGTAACGCCCCCGAATCGGGTCTATGTAGATCTTAGAATTTCCTGCCAAAACCCGCATAGAACCAATTTGAAGACGCCCACCAAACACTTTCGTGTGGGTGGGATTTGATTACAAGTAGTTACATCACAGTAGTTTACAACAGAGTCCACAAGAACTTATATATACAACAACGACTCAACGAGTCAAGAATACAAAAGGTACAATACGAAGATACAACTCAAGAAGAAAGCAAGATAGTATCCGAGTATGGACAAGATCCAAATGGGACTAAGAGTCCTGAAGTATAACCAAGTGGTGTCCAACCCTGCCCAGGCCAAGCCGGAAGGGTAACCTTGCTAATGTCGTCAATCACATACCTGACGATGTTCGATCTCGTCAATGCCCATTGTTATGAGCTTGGGTTTTGGAGAAGATGGGGATGCTGGAGATAGCGGAACGGTTAGAAAACAAGCAACACGGGGACACGAGGTTTACCCAGGTTCAGGCACCCGGAGGGAAAACCCTACTCCTGCTTGTCTGCTCTTGATTACGGCGGAACCGAAAGTTACAGGGGTGCGTAGATGCAATCTGGCGTGGAGGTGTGTATGCGGTGGTATGAAGTACCCTCCTCATCGTGCCCTCCTAGCCTTTATATAGAAGTAGGAAGGTCCAGGGCACAGACCGAATCGGTTACAGGTTTTAGGGTTTGCCCCTTTGAATATTCTATCTACTCTAGTCTTGCTCTCCAAGGATCCGAAGACATCCTGGGCTTGGGCCACCCAAAATTCTTCATGGGCCGCGTATATTCTTCTGGGCCTTCCTTGGACTGGAGCAGGTATGCTAAGGTCATGTACCCGTGGGGTATAACCATGTCACTAGCCCCCGAGTGTTCAGTCGAATCATAGATTCGGCTAAGGACTCTTCAATATTTTCGGGTGCAGCTGTTTTCTGTTTATCAAAGAATGATTTTAGTGTGTAGGGATTGTTGATGTGTGTGCCTGACTCTCCCGACGGATCAGGGTCAGTTAACTGTCTTAGGACAAAACAACACGATCTTCTTCAGATTCGAGTCCCTCGACTCGAAACCAGAACATATGCAGGCGTAATTCGACTCGGGCCATTGAGGACTTACAGGAGTGGAATTCCAGTGATTTTCAAATGATGTACCCAACGCGTCCGTCAGGATTTCCATCGCGCCTGCTGGCACGGATTTTTACTAGCAGAGCGCAGTCGTGTGCGTTTCCAGGCCATCAGATGGTATCTGTAGGTCTTATCTTTGCATCGCAGACGCAGCATCCGAAACTTTATCACCGCGGAGGTGTTTCGGGTGGCCAAAGAGGATGTTACTCACTTAGTGTTAACTGGGGAAAAGTTGCCGAAAAGTTTTTGTATGCTGATCCGAAGGATTGCAGTCGAAGAATTCATAGGATGTGCGACCAGCGCTCCCTATGAGAGTAGCCCCCGAGTGTCTGTTCGGGTCGTAGACTCGAGTAGAGACTTTAATTCAGTCTTTGTTGATTTTTAGGTCCGTAGGACACAAATTTTTCGGATGTTTGAATCCATCCTCCCTATGGGAGTAGCCCCCGAGTCCGTAGTGGAGTCGTAGACTCGACGTAGGACTCGAAGAATAGTTCAGTGGTGTAGTACTTTGATCATATTTCGGGTGCACGGCCAGCGCTCCTGATAGGAGTAGCCCCTGAGTAGTTACTCGAATCATAGATTCGAGTGAGTACTTTTAGCTGTGTAGTCAAAGATTTGTAAATGTTGCTAGTATAGCTTTGATGACGTCAGTGCTGAAGATTGGTGACCTCAAGCGTCTGCGACGCCAGAGATGGCGTGACTGGGCGAACGTGGGTCCCACCTTCTGACTTTGAATTGACTGGTCACGCACGACGTGGAGATAATTATGGCGTCGCCTCGGTTTCCATGTGTAGTCGACGGCGTGCGAGTGATGGTTCGCTGCCGTACTGACACGTGGACGGTTGGATTCTGATGTTGGCTCTAGGGCTTCCCGATGAACGGTCACCGTGCATATTCTTCGTCCTTATAATCATTGGGGAAAAACTTGTTTGTTTTCACCGCAGCCATTCTCGTTTCACTGCTCCCACCTTCTTGAACTTTTCTTGCCGCGTGCTGGAAATTCTTCGATCCTTCCCATCTTTGTTCCTACGCTCACAACATTGTCGTCACCGCACTGCAATGGGGAAATCAAAGAAGGCCTCCACCACAGTTGGTACCAGCGCCGCTGCCGGTGGCAAGAAGGGTACCGCCGCTACCCGCGTCACCAATGGTGGCTGGCGGCGATCGGAGACGCGCGAGGGCGATCTTCGCAAGCTCCGGCGACGAGGTAATTCCCCGTCCACCCACTGGGTTTCGGGTCATGTTTGTCGCTTTTGTCCTTCGGGTTTCTCTCACAGTCCATGATTTTCTCCATGGACTGCTTTTCTTCTATGGCATCCAACTCTATCATCTTTCGCCGAATTCTGTTCTTCACATTGCCTGCTTCATCACCTTCTGCGAGTGCTGGCTCGGTATCAAGCCACACTTTGGCCTCTTCCGGAAGCTCTATTCCGTGAAGAGGCAATCTGGCTCCGATGGTGTTTATCCCATCGGCGGCTGCATCATTTCCCTTAAATCCAACTTTCTCTTCTTTTCTTTTTCCATGTCTGAGTCCGTCCAATATTGGCGGAGGCGATGGTTTTACATCCGTGACTCCATAGTGGATGGGCAAAATTTTGGCCTTGCTCCTTTCGACCCCTCCTACAAAATAAAGCCGAAGAGGTCCTGGAAGAACCACATCTTGGATGGTGAGGGCGGAGATAGAGGAACTCTATCGTCGGGTGGAGGATCTTCACGTGATTCCGAATAAAGAGGTGAACAGTGTGGATATCATCCGCACCTTCCTCCAACGTCGGGTGCAGCCGCTCCAGGCTAGGGCGCACCCGATGTTCCTTTATTCTGGCCGCCACGGCCCATCTAGGGTTTCGACTGGAGAGCTCTCCAAGGGGGATGTTGATGGAATCCTCCGGCCACTGCTGAAGTTTAAGGCTGACGAGGACATTCCGGGTAGCTCGCTGACCCTTCCATTCAGGGCCTATCGACCAGTGCCGCAGGTGTAGATCTGGGACGTGCGCGTAGCGCTTTTTTCGATTGCATATCCTTGCAGTTCGTTTATTCTGGGAGTTTGTTTTCTTTTGTGCAGGAGTTCAAGGTACCTGGCATGGCGCCTCCACTACCCGAACATTTTCTGGATGCACCGGACAATGAGGTAGTGGACTCCATGTCTGAGCTCCCTTCGGCGTGGTCACCGGCTAAGGAAACCTTTGCATCGAGCGAGGAGCAGACTCGAAAGAGGACGCGGAGCTCGAGCGAATCGTTGGATGCCTCGACTCCGTCGATGCCTAGGAACCCGCCATGCCTTGTGCGTCACAGTGGAGGTGATGGTGGCTCTTACTCTCCTATTCCGGCCGTGCCCGCGCGGGCTATGGCGCCGCAGCCGCTGGAGAAGCAGAATAAGGAAGAGAAGAAGGAAGAGAAGAAGGGCAAGAGGGCCTTGCCTGTCTTCAACTTGAGCGATATGGACTCGTAAGTATCTTCAGTTGCTTTTTTGCTCTTCTTTCATTCTTGCTTGCTTGTATTTGACTGAAGATTTCTTTTGTAGCCACTCCTCAGATGGCTCTTTCAGTGATGGCGCTCGGGATATGGTGGGGGAGTCGAAGGTTTCTCCTCCTCCTCAGACGGTGGCCACCTCTAGGGGCGTTGCTCCGAACCCTTATCCGCAGGAGGTACGGGTGATTGTCTCCCAGAAGACTACAGTCGGACCTTCGGAGTCACCGTCCGATCATGTAAGTGATTTTGTTTTTGCCGTGGGGGATCCCCCGAGCGTTTTTTGGATGATCTGCTGATCATTTTTTCCTTTTGTTCGTGTCTCGGGGGGAGCCCCCGAGCGTCTTTCGGATGATCTACTGATCATGTATTTCTTTTTTGTGCGTGTCTTGGGGGATCCCCCAAACGCTTTTCGTATGCATGATTTTCTTTGCTCGTTTCCTTGGGCGCAGCCCCCGAGCCTTTTTCCTGACAAGTTGCATCTTCTCGCAGCCTTTTGTTCAAGGTGTCAACCAACTGGTGAAGCAGCATCTGGCATTGGAGGCCAGCCTTCAGCAGATTCAAGGTTCGTGTTTTTTTATCAATCTTCTGCTTCTTCGGATGCTTGCTTACTTATGAATCTCATGCTTGTTCTTTGTTGCAGACGAGAATAACACTGCCCTCCGCCAGCTTGATGCTCTCAAAAAGAGCCTCGGGCGAGCGGAGAAAAAAGCTGAAGAAGTCGTTGGTGCTAAGGAGCGCCTTGAGCAGGAGCTAGCCGACGCGGCTATAGCCAAGGAGCGCCTGCAGCGAGAAGCCACGAATCGCGAGGAGCAGCTCGCCACCGCTGCGGGCTCACGCGAGAAGGAGGTAGCCGGCAAGTTGATGGCTGCTGTCAAGGCTATTTCGGGTGAGTAGTTTCGTCTGTTCCTTTTCGGCTTCCTTGTCTCTCTAGTTTTGTTTGGTTTTCACTTTTCCTCTTCCGTTTATCTAGATACCGCGGGCATCGAGTTTGACCGTGGTGCCCTGGAGCACGGAAGTGCTCTGGATGATGCCACTGCGGCGGTCGAAGACCGCTGTAGTACCGTGGTTGGATCGCTTGCCAAGGCCAAGGTGGTTCTCGGGCGCTTCTACAAGGAGCTCGTCCGCAAGGGCGTCGCCCTCGAGGATGTCGAATTGTTGGCGGATGCCCTGTCAGCCGAGGCCCCCGCGGTGTACAAGCGCAAGCAGAAGGGTATCGGCGCGTCCATAGGGTTGGCGATGGCCATGGCGTCTGGGGCGGATCTGGATCTTCCTCGGGTCACCTCCCAGATGCCAACTGCTCCCGACGGATCTAAGGTAGCTTTTGCCCTCTATGCTACCCGCTGTAAACGCTACGGGCCGAAGCTGATTGACCTGCTGGCGGAGTACGCGGTGAAGCAGCAGGGCGAGGCCAAGAGCAGGCAATCCGGCTCCGAGGCCACTCAGGATGCAGCTTCTTAGACCTTGTAGTTGTAGGATAACTTTTTCTTGATTTTGTTGTAAATATGTTATGAACACTTCTTGTGTCGCGCGGTGGTTCTTGTTATATATAGTGAATCTTCGAGTTGTTTGCTCATTCGTGCATTTTTTCATATCCCTGCCTTCTTTTCCTCTAGGGACCTTCGGGTGATGATCCCGTTGATACTTCGCCTGCGCCGCAGCTGCGGCCATCCTTGGATGATGTGTCGCAGCTTGTATTTCTTCATGACCGTGTTCGTAGTCTTGAAAAGGAGTTGCTTGGCATCCGAGGTCACGCAGATGTGTGGAAGTCGAAGGCGGAGCGAGGCGCCGCCAGAGAAGAGTATCTGATGGCGGAGTTGTGGCGTTTGGCCGAACAGCTTCAATGTGAGTTTCTTCGAGCTGCTGCTCATTTTTTGGATGCGCATGTTGGCTTGCCATCTTACTTTGCAGGTGTTGTAGGTGCTAACCTTGTTCCTAGGGAGGAAAAAGAGTGTGTTGCTGTTCAGATCAACTGTCTGACCCAGCAAGACATGGAGGCCGACGGCTTTTTCTGGATGGACCGCGATCGTGCTATGGTCCTTGCGACTGTTCAGGATCGTGTTCAATAGATGTCGCGGGTGTTGCGGCAAGTGAAGAATTATTTGGCATCAATTCTGCACGTGATGTTTCCCCTGGATGAGGCACCATCGACTCTATGGGGCCTGCTGGCGATGTTTCGTGATGTGCATCATGTCAGGGAGCTGGTGCGGCATCAGTTGGTTGCAGGGGTGAAGGCTGCGCTTTGCCTCGTGCGGCTGCATCGCCCTGATGTAGATCTTGCTGCTGTGGCGGCTAGGCCACCTCTTTGGCCGGATGGTGGCATTTGGGACATGCGTCTGCATTATGCGGCTGTAAGGCAGTATACTGAACAAATTGTAGATCTCTTTGAGCATCGTGCGCAGGTGATTCTTCAGAATAGGTAGGACCTGTAAAAAGATAGATGTAAAACTTGTATGCATTCTACTGGGCGTGTTATGTCCCTTACTATAAAGGTTGATTGTTTTTAGCACGTGGTGCTTTTTTTGTATGCGTGCCCTTTTCGTGAGCCTGACGTGAAAAGCTACTCAGGTGTTTATCCTCAGTCGACGAAGTCGTGAGGTGAGGGGAGCCCCCGAGTATGTTGTAACATGAATAAAATGCGAATAATAGATAAATTTTTGGGGCGAGACACTTAGCTTTATTCATGTCTTAATGAGGAGGTACATTGTTCGGCTGAGTAGCCTTGGCTGAATAGCCTTATTGAAAGTAAAAGGAGAGGAGGGTAGCTAGGGGTAGAAGCGTCGCAGTTGTGCGACGTTCCATGGGTTGGAGTATGCTACTCCAGACTCCACGTGCTTGAGGCGATAGGCGCCACCTGGGATGACTTCACTGACGACGCAGGGTCCTTCCCAGGGTGACTCGAGCTTCTTCGGTCGCTCTTGCTTGAGTCATAAGACTAGGTCTCCTTCGACGAAGGACCTTGGGCGTAGCCGACGGCTGTGATAGTTGCGGAGGCTCTGTTGTTAGACCGCTGATCGAGCCGCGGCTATGTCACGTGCCTCGTCGAGTGTGTCGACGGCGTCTTCGAGTGTGGCCGTCGATTCGGCTTCGCTGTAGGCGACGACCCGTGGGGCCTTATGGCGTACTTCTGCAGGCAGCACGGCTTCGGCTCCGTGCACCATGAAGAAGGGCGCGTAGCCAGTTGAGCTGTTTGGCGTCGTGCGCAGGCTCCAGAGGACGGAGGGTAGCTCTTGTGTCCAGGCTCCTGCGAGTCGCTAGAGTGGGCTCATTAGGCGCTTCTTGATGCCGCCGCTGATAAGGCCGTTGGCCTTTTTGACCTGCCCATTTGTTTGCGGGTGCGCCACGGAGGCGTATGTTATGTTGATTCCGAGGTCTTCGCAGAAGTCCTGGAATTCTTTGGAGATGAAGTTCGAACCATTATCGGTGACGATGTTGTGCGGCACGCCGAACCTGTAGACTATGGATTCGAAGAATTTTACGGCCGTTTTGCCCTTTTGGTTAGTAACGGGCATGACCTCGATCCACTTGGTGAATTTGTCGACTGCGACCAGGAGGTAGACGTGGCCTCCTTTCGAGGACTTGGGCAGTTTGCCGATCATGTTGAGGCCCCATTGGGCGAAGGGCCAGGCCAGGGGTATGGGCCTAAGCTCTGATTCTTGTGCGTGTGGTTTGTCTGCGAACCTCTGGCACCCATTGCACCTTCGGACGATGTCCTTGGCGTCGTTCATGGCCGTTGGCCAGTAGAACCTAGCTCGTAGAGCTTTGGCGACAAGGGCGCGGTTGCCCACGTGATGGCCGCAGATGCCCTCGTGGATGTCTTGGAGGATAGTTTTGCCGTCACCGATAGTGACGCACCTTTGGAGTACACCCGAAATGCTGCGCTTGTACAGCTCGCAATTGATGATGGTGAAGGCGTTGGACCGGCGAGATATGTGCTGGGTGTCTGTCGGGCTATCAGGCAGCTCCCCGTATATCAGATATCGGAGTATGGCTATGTCAATATTTCTTCGACTGCCATGACCTGCATTAGGTTGACCACTGCGACCTCTGTGTCGAGTTTTTCTGGTCCTTCCTGTCCTTCGGGTAGCGCAGCCCCCAAGTATTCTACCTCTTCGGGTGATCCCTTGGAGAATTTCCTTTTGATGGATCGCACACAGATCTGTTCGAGGAACACACCTGGTGGCACCCGCGCGCAGGTGGAGCCAATGTTGGCGAATCTGTCGGCCTCTTTGTTGCTTTCTCTCCAAATGTGCCGAAGCTCGCAGCCGTCAAAGTCTCCTTCGAGTGTGTTGTAGAGTGCGCGGTACGCAATCATGTTGGCAGCGTGTGCGTCGCACTCATTCATCGTCTGCTGGACGATGAGGTTTGAGTCGCCGTAGAGGACCAAGCGCGTCGCACCGCAGATCTTGGCCATCCTCATGTACCCCATGGGTCTTGCCATCTTCGGGTCTTTCGACCACGAGCACGGTGCTTACCACCTGATGTGTAGCTGCTATGTATAGTAGTAGAGGCTCGCGCTCTCTTGGCATGACCAAGACGGGCGAGGTGGAGAGTAGCCGCTTCAGATCTTCGAATACGTCGTTTGCTTCAGGCGTCCAATCGAATTTGTCTGCCTTGCGTAGCAGCTGATAGAAAGGCAGGGCTTTTTCGCCCATGCGGCCGATGAACCTGCTCAACGCCGCAATGCGCCCAGCGAGCTGCTGAACACCTTTGAGGTTCTTCGGCTTCTCCATGGCCATTATGGCTCGGATTTTCTTCGGGTTCGCCTCGATCCCTCGCTGGGAGATGAAGTAGCCTAGCAGTTGACCAGATGGGACGCGGAAGGCGCACTTTTCTGGGTTTAGCTTGATCCTGTATCGATCAAGGTTGTCGAACATCTCGCAGAGATCGTCGATCAGTGTCTTGACCTCCCTTGTTTTGATTACTATGTCGTCGACATAGACTTGGATGTTGCGGCCGATCTGGTCCTTCAGGCATGCTTGCATGCACCGTAGGTACGTGGAGCCTGCGTTCTTCAGCCCGAAGGGCATTGTGTTGTAGCAGAACACTCTGAACGGTGTGATGAACGCCGTTTTCTCCTGATCTTTGACCTTTAGTCAAATCTGATTCTAGCCTGAGTAGGCATCGAGGAAGGAGAGCTTCTCGCATCCTGCAGTCGTATCGATGATCTGATTGATCCGAGGAAGAGGGAAGTGATCCTTTGGGCAGCGCTTGTTCAGCGATGTGAAGTCCACGCACATCGGCAGGATGTCCGTGTCCTTTTTGGGGACCATCACGGTGTTGGCGAGCCACTCGCTTTCCTTGATCTCCCTGATGAAATTTGCGTCGAGTAGTCTGTTAACTTCGACTCCGATGGCTTCAGCCCATGGCTCGGACAGTCGTCGGATGGACTGTTTGACGGTCTTGGCGTCTGGAAAGACGTTAAGTGCGTGCTCGGCGAATTCACTGGGAACTCCTGGCATGTCCGCAGGACACCAGGCGAAGATTTCCCTGCGCTCACAGAGGAATTCGACGAGCGCGCTTTCCTATGCGGGGCTGAGGTAGTTGGCGATCAGTGCCGTCTTGGAGGCGTCAGTCGGGTGGACCTGCACCTTCTTTGTGTTGACGGTGGAGTCGAAATACATGTCCGGTGCGTTCTGTCTTGCGACTGGGGGTGCCCCGTTGTCTGCCACCTCTCGGAGCCTTATGAGCTCCTCCTGCATGTCGAATGACTGGGAGATTCTGTTGAAGTCCCTGTCGCAATGGTCCAATCGGGTGAAGATCCCGTGGACCGTGATGACACTCTTAGGTACTGGCATCTTGAGTAGCAGGTACGCGTAGTGCGGTACTGCCCGGAACTGTGTGAATGCCACACGCCTGAGGATGGCGTGGTATTGTGATGGCCAGTCCAACACTTCGAATTCGAGTCGCTCGCATCGAAAGTTATCGGGCTTGCCGAAGATGACGTCGAGCCATATCTTTCCAAGGGGGAATATGCCCTTCCCTGGGACGATGCCATGGAACGTTGTGTCGGATTGTTCTAGGCTGCACAGCGGGATCCGCATTGCTGCTAAGGTGCTGGTGAACATCAGACTGATGTTGATGCCGCCGTCCATGAAGACGCGACTCATATCGAATCCTCCGATCTGTGCCTCGAGCACCAGGGCAGCATGACCTGGGCGAGGGACCTGGCAGGGGTGATCCGAACGGCTGAACGTGATGCAGGAATCCGAACCGCTGAGGTACTCAGGGATGGCGGGTGGAGCAGTCACAGCCAGATTGATTTGACGAGTGATTTTATTTTTCACCCTGTTTGTTAGGCGCCCTTTTTGGATCATCAGTGATCCTTTTGACACGGGGTACCCGTTTCCGCCGTTGTTTTGCGCAGGTGCGATTGGATGATTTGAAGGTCCCACGGGTGGTGGTGGAGGAGCTCCGTGGGCGATGTCACCTGGTGCGGGCGCGTTCCCGTACCCAGGGTTCAGGGCTTGTTGCCTCATCTGGGACATGCTCTCGCTGAGTTTCTGGAACTCACAGCAGTCTTTGAGCATGTGGCTTGCCTTTTTCTTGCCATCCTGCTTGTCAATGTAGAAGTGGATGGTCCACGGGCCTGACAACTTGTCCTACGCTGAGGGTCCATCGTCGCGGCCACGGCGTTGCCATGGCTGCACTGGGCGTCCTCTGTCGCGGAAGTTTTTTCCACGGTATCCGTCGCTGCTGCGGTTGCCTTCGCTGCGGCGGTCGGCGTAGCCAGCCGCGACCATGTCGGGTATGTCACGATCGTCATAGACGCGCGATCTTCTCTTGCCACGGCGTTCACGTCGACGGCCGTAGTCATCTAACTCCTCCGAGTGAGCTCGGTGGACGGAGTCCTCGCCATCTGCCAACCTGTTGGCGATGTCCATGAGGTGGTCAAGTGTCTTGGGCTTGACGCGCAAAGTTCTTCCCTGAAGTCCTGGAGTTTGACGCCATCCTTGAAGGCGTCGATCGCTCTCTCCTCAGATATGTGCGCTGCGGAGTTCTTGGTGTTGGACCAGCATAGTATGTACGAGCGAATGGATTCTCCCATTCGTGGGGTATAACCATGTCGATACCTGTCAAGCCAAAAGGGTGCCGGCAAAGCGCAAAGGAAAACAGAAAGAGAGCGGTCAGTACTGAGGCCAGTACACGGCGAGACTAGAATTCGGCGGTCCTCGCCTACATAGGTATGGTGGGCTCAGCGGAAGCAAAGCTTGCACTATCTAACTTATAGAGACACACTACAACTTCGGCTATTTAGAGAGAGATAAGAGAGCACTATACGATAACTATAATATAACACCAAACATAATCCATCATAAGATTTCCCCCTCGAAGACCAGTCGAGGATGTCCTCTTACAGAACACACACGGCGGCAATTTTAGTTAATCAGGTATTTAGTTGATAAGGCTAATTACTAGTCAAATTATTAGAGGCAAAGCATTAGTGGTGTTTGTCTATGATCATGACACTGTACACCTGAGGCGTCCATAACCGTGGACACACGACTTCTCGAAAAGATGTACCCTGCAGGGGTGCACTACAGTCCCAAACGCATGTTCAACCCTTCAGGCAACATATTATGTGTGCCTTCTGAATCTCACAACAAGAATTGTCCCTTAACTACGTGCATATCCAGAGGCATCACCTACTGTGTTTATCCAACCAAGAGGTACGACGATTCTCGAGGGAGGCACAATGTTTGAGTCTATGGCCAGGCGATGATCAGAAGATAACTTGTAGAGCTCCATCCCACCTCCGACATGATATCCCGATTTTATGCAATGCAAGAAGGCAGTCCACCAAAATCATATCACAACTCAACCCATGTCCGAGGACATATTATGCGTATGCATCAAATGGGAAACCAATAGCGCCGGTAGTTGAGGGGGGGTCCCAGAGGCCCCATGTTTTGTTAGCGCAATCAACTCAGAACTGGTATCGTAGAACGAACGGGTCCTAGGTCGGCTCAAGCAGTTCCCAAAGGTGGTCCCTGCCGGGGCCTTATCATTAGGTGAAACCATAACCATAACCATGGCAGTAACCAACATTACAATTTAATTTATCTTATCACCAACGATATCCAAATACATTGTTACATCTGTATGATACCAATACTAAGCATGCCTACGACTTGCAAGGACAAGACTAGCTAGTCAAACAAGGCAATAGGATAACCAAGGCAATATAGTGGACCAGGTAAATAAAGGGGTAGTACTAAAGGATCGATAATAAGGATAGTAATAGATCAATTGGAGGAAGTAAATACTATAAATGCAAAATAGGTAGAAGGGGGAGAATGCTCGCCTAAAAACATTGTCGAAGGTTCATCCGAAGATTGGGTCGACACTCGCATCAACTCATCGACCTAATCCTTGAAGAAGCAAAGCACTACAAGAAACACCGGATGCACTATTTAATACTACGGCGGAAGATCGGGCATGATGAATGCATGAGGTATGACATGGCAAAGGTGCAATGCAATTAGGCAATATTAAGCGGAACCGGGTCCCGACAATTAATTAGGTGGTTTATGTTGTCTAGATACCCTGCAATTTAATGTTGTATTAACAAGGAAAAATTTTATCATCGGTTCGCTACACAAATTTAAATGGAGCCAATATTAGACTATATTCGTCCGCATATGGGCTCCATATTTAATTATGAGGTGAATCGACAAAATATCCCTGAATGACAAAATATGTATGCAAGGATGAACAATTTAATTTGCACAATTTTTGTATCAATTTATAAAATAGGGATAGGGTAAGGGTCGCACGTTTAGGGTTAGAAGGTCTTGGGTTCGAACGGATCGATCTTCAAGTTCCGAGGTCGGTGTCTTCGAGTTCCATAAAGAAGAACTCAACGTTCCATGTCGGAGATCTTGAGGGTACCGGCTTCGGTTCTAGGACGGAGGTCTTGGGGTACCGACTTCCATCTTGTGGTTATAAGAGTAACATCTTCATGTCCATGTACGAAATCACCACTGGTACCATATCACAAATCCTCGCCGTACAAGCTGATGAGCCAAACACATGGGCATAGGCATAGTGTCGAGCACCTTGAACGTGTGGGGCGTCAGCTGTCAAAAAAATACATGGGTGTGTGTGCATGTACTGCCGTAGGAGATGAATACTGCCAGGGACACGACCAGGAGAGGAAAAAAAGAAGCAGCCGCGGCCACAAGACGTCGGTCGATTGCAGGGAGGTCGTGGCCACGCTGGAAGACGAGTTGGGACGGCGGTGCCTCCGTGGTCGCAGGGCTCTGGGCGCACGTGGCAAGGAAGGTCGGAGAGGCGACGCAAGACAAGGCTATGGTCGAGCTAGGGCCAGCCGAAGCGGAAGCAGCGCTTGCAAGGCCGAGGTAGAGGAAGCTGGCGGCGGCCAGGCGAGCTCGGCGTTGGCAAGGTCAACTCGGGGCAGGTTCGCGTCATGGAGTTCGAGGCGGGGAGAGGAGCGGCCGGTGGCGAGATCGAGTAGAGAGGGTGCGGGGCACGCGAGGCGGCACCGGGAGGAGGCGCTGGCGACGGACCGAGATCGAGAGACCACCGACGCTAGGCACAGAGGAAGGAGGCGGCACGGCCGTGACGCGTGCTTACGGGTGAGGGAGAGACGAGGCAAGGGCCTGGTGCATGTGTGTCTAGGTCGGGTGCGTGTGTTTCCTGGGTGTGGGTCGTGTCTGGTGTGTGGGATGTGTGCGTGAGTGGGTCTGTGCATGTGTTGGGTATGGGTGTTGTGTGCAACGTGACGGGCGGGCGTGTAGCTGGTGGCGGTGGGGTGTGGTCTTAGGGTAGGATTAGGGTTTAGTTATCTGGGGTGGTAGGTGGTCTTTTGACTAGGCCTTTGTGCCTGGTCGTTTGACTGCCTCCTCCACTAAAAACATTTTTGATTTTATTTTTATTTTAAAACATTTTTGTAAATGGTTTTTAGGAAAATAAAATATCTCAAAAGACCGGGGTTTTTAATTTGAAATTAGAGAAGGGGACTAATTAAAAGAAACAAAATAGGCTTTTTGTTAAAATATTTTAGAGAAAAAATATGCATGATGATGTGAAAAATAAAACAAGCAATTTTATTTCGGAATATTTTCCGGGGCATTACAACTCGATACCACTAACAAGGATCATGTCTCGAGATCCAAACAAAGGCACCGGGGGGAGGGGGTTGATGATCAGACCTTCTTGCGTTCGTTTGATGGTTGCGACACCACTAACAAGGTTGTTTCTCACGTTCTTTGAGAGAACACTCCGGAGAAGCAAAGTCGGAAATAAAGGTCTCAAAGATAAGGCCACCTCTAACTTCCGTGGAAGGAGTAAAATTGCATGGTTCCACCTATCAATGTACAAGAGTGAATGATAAGAGTAGTGGTATGTTAGCTAGTCCATCCCGTACCCAAAGCATTACTTTGTACATGAATAGAAGGATCATGCAACCAGACTCTCGGAATTCGGACTGAAGATCTTCACAATTGGTATTAACAAAAGATTCAGGTAGATGATGTCATCACAGTAAGTTGCAGGACACCGGGAAACATTTGAAAAATGGATCAAGTAGAATGAAATCCAGATGTAGATCCACCGTTACAAGAGGGGAAAACTGAACCCTAAAGGTATGAAGGAAGACCCAACCATGAGAATCCTAGACTTGAAAAAGGTAAGAGACCAGATTAAAACACGCAAAGATAGGAGGAGAAAGAATAGAGATAAGGAGTAAAGCCAGAGCTACTCAGATCTATCCAACGCATTTGTAGCAAAATAGTTTTTACACTAGACATCGGTCATTGGCAAGGTTAACCTACATGTTGTACTAGTGGGGTATCATAAACCTTTGCTCTGATACCACTTGTAACGCCCCCGAATCGGGTCTATGTAGATCTTAGCATTTCCCGCCAAAACCCACATAGAGGCGATTCAAAGACGCCCACCAGAAACTTTTGTGTGGGTGGGATTTAATCACAAGTAGTTACATCACAGTAGTTTACAATAGAGTCCACAAGAACTTATATATACAACAACGACTCAACAAGTCAAGAATACAAAAGGTACAATACGAAGATACAACTCAAGAAGGAAGCAAGATAGTATCCGAGAACGGACAAGATCCAAACGGGACTAAGAGTCCTGAAGTATAACCAAGCGGTGTCCAACCCTGCACAGGACAAGCCAGAAGGGTAACCTTTCTAACGTCGTCAATCACATACCTGTCAAGCCAAAAGGGTGCCGGCAATGGGCAAGGAAAACAGAAAGAGAGTGGTCAGTACTAAGGCCATTACACGGCGAGACTAGAATTCGGCGGTCCTCGCCTACATAGGTATGGTGGTCTCAGTGGCAGCAAAGCTTGCACTATCTAACTTATAGAGACACGCTACAACTTCGGCTATTTAGAGAGAGATAAGAGAGCACTATACAATAACTATAATATAACACCAGATATGACCCATCCGAAGATTTACCCCTCGAAGACCAGTCGAGGAAGTCCTCTTACAGAACACACACGGTGGCAATTTTAGTTAATCATGTATTTAGTTGATAAGGCTAATTACTAGTCAAATTATTAGAGGCAAAGCATTAGTGGCGTTGTCTATGACCATGAAACTGTACTCATGAGGCGTCCATAACCGTGGACACACGGCTTCTCGGAAATATTTACCCTGCAGGGGTGCACTACTGTATCCAAACGCATGCTCAACCCTTCAAGCAACATATTACGCGTGCCTTCCGAATCTCACAACAAGAACTGTACCATAACTACACGCATATCCAGAGGCATCACCTACTGTGTTTATCCAACCAAGAGGTAGGACGATTCTCGATAGAGGAACAACGTTTCAGTCTACAGCCGGACGATGATCGGAAGATAACTTATAGAGCTCCATCCCTTCTTTGACACGATATCCTGATTTTATGCAATGCAAGCCATGGCAGTCCACCAAGATCATATCACAACTCAACCCATGTTCGAGGACATATTATGCGTATGCATCAAATGGAAAACCAATTTTGTAACCCTATGGATATACGAATAACGCCGATAGTAGAGGGGGGTTCCCAGAGACCGCACGTTTGGTTAGCGCGATCAACTTAGAACTGGTATCGTAGAACGAACGGGTCCTAGGTCGACTCAAGCAGTTCCCAAAGGTGGTCCCTGCCGAGGCCTTATCATTAGGTGAAACCATAACCATAACCATGGCAGTAACCAACATTACCAATTTAATTTATCTCATCACTAACGATATCCAAATCTCATGTTCCATCTATATGAGAGCAATACTAAGCATGCCTACGACTCGCAAGGACAAGACTAGCTAGTCAAACAAGGCAATAGGATAACCAAGACAATATAGTGGAGCAGGTAAATAAAGGGGCAGTACTAAAGCATCGACAATAAGGATAGCAATAGATCAATTGGAGGAAGTCAATACTATAATTGCAAAATAGGTAGAAGGGGGAGAATGCTCGCCTGAAAACATTGCCGAAGGTTCATCCAAGATCGGGTCGACACTCGCATCAACTCATTGGCCTAATCTGTGAAGAAGCAAAGCACTAGAAAATCAGGTCGACACTCGCATCAACTCGTCGACACTCGCATCAACACCGGATGCACTATTTAATACTATGGCAGAAGATCGGGCATGATGCATGCATGATGTATGACATGGCAAAGGTGCTATGCAATTAGGCAATATTAAGCGGAACCGGGTCCCGACAATTAATTAGGTGGTTTATGTTGTCTAGATACCCCGCAATTTAATGTTGTATTAACAAGGCAAAATTATATCATCGGTTCGCTACACAAATTTAAATGGAGCCAATATTAGACTAGATTCGCCCACATATGGGCTCCATGTTTAATTATAAGGTGAATCGACAAAATATCTCCGAATGATAAAATATGTATGCAAGGATGAACAATTTAATATGCACAAATTGTGTATCAATTTATAAAATAGGGACAGGGTAAGGGTCGCGCGTTTAGGGTTAGAAGGTCTTGGGTTCGAACGGATCGATCTTCGAGTTCTGAGGTCAGTGTTTTCGGGTTCCATGAAGAAGAACTCGGCGTTCCATGTTTGGAGATCTTGAGGGCACGGTCTTCGGTTCCAAGACGGAGGTATTGGGGTACTGATTTCCATTTGTCGTTACGAGAGTACCATCTTCATGTCCACGTATGAAATCACCACTGGCACCACATCACAAATCCTCGCGGTACAAGCTGCTGAGCTAAACACATGGCATAGGTATAGTGTCGAGCACCTTGAACGCGTGGGGCATCAGCTGTCAAAAGAAAAGACAGGGGCGTGTGTGTGCATGTACTGCCGTAGGAGATGAAGACCGCTAGGGACACGACCAGGAGAGGAAAAAAAGAAGCAGCAGCGGCCACAAGACGTCGGTCGATTGCAGGGAGGCCGTGGCCATGCTGGAAGACGAGTAGGGACGGCGGTGCCTTTGTGGTCGCAGGGCTCCGGGCGCGCATGGCAAGGAAGGTCGGATAGGCGGCACTCGACAAGGCTATGGTCGAGCCAGGGCCAGCCGAAGCGGAAGCATCGCTTGCAGGGCCGAGGTAAAGGAAGCCGACGGTCGCGTCCAGGCGAGCTCGGCGGTGGCAAGGTCGACTCGGGGCAGGGCCGCGCCATGGAGTTCGAGGCAGAGAGAGGAGCGGACGGTGGCGAGATCGAGCAGAGGGGGGCACGGGGCACGCGAGACGGCACCGGGAGGAGGTGCTGGCGGCGGACCGAGATCGAGAGACCGCCGACGCCAGGCGCAGAGGAAGGAGGCGGCACGGCCGTGACGCGTGCTTGCGGGCGAGGAAGAGACGAGGCAGGTGCCTGGTGCATGTCTGTGGGTCGAATGCGTGCGTTTCCTGGGTTTGGTTCGTGTCTGGTGTGTGGGATGTGTGCGTTATTGGGTCTGTGCGTGTGTTGGGTATGGGTGTTGTATGCAACGTGACGGGCGGGCGTGTAGCTGGTGGCAGCAGGGTGTGGTCTTAGGGTAGGATTAGGGTTTAGTTATATGGGGTGGTAGGTGGTCTTCCGACTGGGCCTTTGGGCCTGGTCGTTTGACTGCCTTCCCACTAAAAACATTTTTATTTTATTTCTATTTTAAAACATTTTTTAAATGGTTTTTAGGAAAATAAAATATCTCAAAAGACCGGTATTTTTAATTTGAAATTAGAGAAGAGGACTAATTAAAAGAAACAAAATAATCTTTTGGTTAAAATACTTTAGAGAAAAAAATATGCATGATGATGTCATAATGATGTGAAAATAAAACAAGCAATTTTATTTCGGAATATTTTCCGGGGCATTACACTTTCAAATCTAGATTCACTTTTGACATAAAACATTAAAGTTTTAATTGATCTTTTATGGACTTACATGACTGAGCTTGTGTTTCCTTGTATATATATGTTCTTTGGTACTTTGAGTTTGTAGGGAAAATAAGGATACAAGGCATCGATCTTCTACATCTAATATTATACTTTTGTTTAAATTTTTTGCCTCGTTTAAGGTATCGACTTGTGCCTCATGAACATGTTAACCTTGTCCATAAGCCACCATATTTCTCGAGGACGAGCAAGAGTCTATCTTGGGGAAGTTGATGAGTCCATAACTGAAGCATATTTAAGTATATAGATTATTCATATTGTCGTACATGTTATATCTAGCTACAACTATGTCTATTATGTATGATTACTAGTTCTCATTCATTCTCACATGGACTTTGCACAATTAGTAATTTAGTAGGATTTTGGTACTTTTTCTTGTCTTTGACTTGTGTGTAGGTGCTATGAACAATCATGGATAAAAGGAGCCAAGAGGATTCAATATGGAGGAGTTGAAGACACCAGACTTAGACATTTGAGGAGAGGAAGAAGTGAATTTTTCCATCAACTCCAAATAAATATCCAAGGCCATGGTGTTTTGTCCCTCGTCCATAAGAATCCAACAGCCAAAAAAATACCTCAATTGGAGTCTGTATGAAGAAATAGTAGCCAAAACACTGTAGAGTCCAGGGCGCGTAATGACCACTGTTACGATAGGAGCCTGCCCGTACCATACGGTCATACCACTCTCCGACGGATTCATTTTGTCAACTGGAACAACATTTCTGAAGGCCCAATGGGAATATTCATCCTCTAGTTCCATCAGTTCGTAAAATTGACCTCCAGAATGCCTATTTAAAGAGAGAAACCCTAGAGTAAGGAGGAGAGTCCACACACGCCATACGGGCGGAGCCCTGCTGCTCCGCTGCCTCCGTACCCGCCGCCCACAAGCTCTACACCACCATACAACTCAAGTGGGAGAGTATACACTAGTACAAACTCGTTACTTGGAGACTATGCCTAGAGCCGGTTTACCCCAAAAATACAACCCACCGGCCGTGTTCATCACCCTCAGGCGGTCGTAATTTTTCTATCGCATCTAACTTTAACCTCAGACGGTTGTTAATCTACACCGTCTCTAGTATGACTACTCCTCAGCCGCTTGTTAAAACAAAACGCCTCTAAATGGATCCTGAAACGATGAAAATTATTATCCATCTCCCTAGATTACTCAACCCCAGCCGGTGAGAAATATTAATCGCCTCTAGGGGTCTACTGTGGCATCCCGCAAAACCACTACTAGAAAATCGCGTTGAATTTTGCGCATTGCATCATCATGACATCATCATAGACATTTTGTTTCAAAATATTTTGCTAAGAACCCTATTTTAATTTCTATATTAATCCCCTCCCTTTTATTTCAAATTAACACCGGTGCTTCCGGATATCTCAGTTGTCTAAAAACAATTTGCAAAAGGCTTTTAAATTAAATTATAAAACCCTAGTCAAATGTCTAAACCTAAATCTATTCCCACCCAAATCTATCCTACCCACCTCTCACAGCTCGCCACCTCACCCTCTCCCCCAATCCCTACCCACCATGCCACCTCATCAATCCACCCTCTCTTCCCCCAGCTCTCTCTCTCTCTCCTTCTCTCACCCCAGCCCCACCTACCCACTCTCCCTTACAACCGGGCCCCACCCTCTCTGACCCACCTGTCCCTCACACAAACCCCCCCAAACCGACCCATCCCCGGCGGGTCCCACCCGACCCCGCCTGGCCACTCCCCACCTCACCCCCACCACAGCCCCACGCCCCGACCCCACCCTCCGGCCCCACCACGTCCTCTCTCTCCCTCCCCACGCGCGCAACCCCCCCACCGACGCGCCCCTCCCCTGTTCCTCTTCCTCCTCCGGCCTCTCTCCCCTTCTCTCCCTCCCGCTCAACCTCCCCTTCTCCCTCCTCTCCGGCGACCGTCCCCCGACCCCGCCTGGCTCCTCCTTCCGCGCACCCGCCGCCCGCGCCCTTCTCCCGGCCCCGTCACCGCTGGCGACCAACCTCCTCGTCCCCCACCTTCCGCCGCCTCTCTCCTCCTTCTCCCTCCTCTGTGCCCTCCGCCCGCGTCTCCCCTCCACCAACCGCCGCTGCCCGCCGGTCTCCTCGCCGTTCGCTCCGCCACCGGCCGCGCCCCGCACCGGCCGAGCCGCCTCCTCCCGCGCCCCGCCCGACCCCGTGCTCCGGCCGCCCTGCTCCGCCCGCCGGCGCAAGCTCGCCTCGCCCCCATCGTATCGCCAAGCTCCGCCGCCTCCGCCGTCCAAGCAGAGCCTCGCCGCGGCCTCCTCCCTTCGCCCTTCCTCGCCCCTGCCTCGCCCGCCTCCTCCGGCTCGCCCGCCTCCCTCTATGCCGCCGTCCGCTGGCCGCGGCAACCGCCGCCGCCTGCGCCCGACAGAGCTCCTGCCGCGGCCCGAGCGACGTCCTCTCCGGTGACCCTCCGTTCCTCCCCGTCGCCGGCCCGTGCCTCAACCACCTCGCCGTCGTCCTCCCGCCGCCGGCCAGCGCGCCCAGGCCCCTGCAGCGACTCCCTGGCCGCTCGAGCCTGGCCGCCGCGTCCTCCCATCCCGCTCTTCCTCGCTGCATCCCGCCTCGCGCGCGTGCGCAGATGCATCTCAGAGACCCACTCGATGAACAGGTTTGACGGAAGTTGTGACAAGATCGTCCCGTCAGCAAAACCGAAGTGACGCAGATCCAAGTCTGACCGCTAGGATCCAAGACCGCCGTCACGGACAACGCGTTCGTCGACACGGGAACCGGACACGACGATGCCCCCGAGACCTTCACCACAGAACTTCGAGTACTTCTTCGCGAGCTCAAAGAACCCGGTCCCGGAATCCGAAGATGCCGAAACCCTGGACGCCAAGATTTCCCTCTCGGATCCTGGAGCCCCGTTCCCGGAAGCCCGATTCCGAAGCTCGATCCCTCGTCGAACCCCGAAGACCGAACCCTGGCGCGTCAAGTTCTCCTTCCCGGATTCAAGGACTCCGACGTGGTGCGACAAGTACTTCTACCCGAGCATAAGGCCGGTGCCGCGTCAAGAACCACGACTCAGAGATGCCAGCACACCAAGTTCGTCGAGACCCTGAGGACCGTTCCCGGAGGCGAAGTCCGGACCCGAAGACCGCCAAGATCGCCACCGGTACCACAAGCACTTCGCCACGAAACGCCAAGATCTCCGCGTGAGACGACAAGACCGACAACATGGCCCGACCACCGCGGATGCGACAAGATCTACTTCTGTCGTCCGAGACCGATCCCGTCGAACCCTCAACCCTGAGAACCGACCCCGAACCCCGGACCAAGACCGTCGAGACCCCTAATGTGTGACCCCCTTTATCGAGCCCTATTTTTATAAATGTAATATCAAATTGTTGCATATTAATTGTTCATGCATGCATACTTGTCTGTGGTTTGGGGGCCCTATACCGATTCACCTAAATTAAATATGGGGCCCATATGCGGGCAAATCTAGTCTTATATTGGCCTCATTTAAATTTGTGCATCGAACCGTTGTCATATTTTGCCTTGTTTAAAACAACATTTAAATTGCGGGGTAACTAAACAACATAAACCACCTAATTAATTGTCGGGACCCCGGTTCCACTTAATATGACCTAATTGCATCGCATCTTTGCCATACCATACATCATGCATGCATCATGCCCGATCTTCTGCTGTTGTGTTAAATAGTACATCCGGTGTTTATTCTAGTGTTTTGGTTCTTCGCGGATAAGGCCGTTGAGTGGATGCGAGTGTTGACCCGGTCTTTGGTTGAACCTTCGACAATGTTTTCAGGCGAGCATCTCCCCCTTTCTACCTATCTTACTTTTATAGTATTTATTCCTCCTGTTGATCTATTGCTATCTGTGTTGCGATGCTCTAGTTTTCGTACCCATGATATCCCTCGCAGCCTCAGATTGCCTTGGACACCTCCTATTACCTGTTGTTTGGTAGATAGTTGGACTTGCGCGTCGTAGTCACTTGCTCAAGTGTTGTTGCGTGTCGTCAAGTGCCACAGTTGTTGGTGTATTGCCGCATGTTGATGTTGGAGATGATCATGGCTTTACTTATCGTTCACTTTAATTACTGTTTAACAACTAAAATTGAAGTAGGTAAGCAGAGGCACAGGTGGGCAATAGATGTTATTTGGTTGTTAACCGTCCACTTGTGTCCCGTAGGACCCCGAGTACTTGATACCTGTTCCTTGAATATTCGCGCTATCCACATACGGGGAATTATGGGACCCCCCTGAGCCAGAGCTTGATTCATTCTTATTTCTTGGGGCCACAAACTAGTTTGAGGATTTAATTACTATCCTGTACTTATGCCATGCTTTACTGCTTTATTTAAATTGTGCGATGGATAGCACCTGTACTGTTTAGGATCGGGACACGTTTTCGCGGTGTCGACACGCCCAGTTTTGGGTTCCCAGTCGTTCACAGCCGTCCACCCAAACCTCGGGTCCGTCTCGGAGTCAGCTAACTTCATTGCGGGTGTACTCCAAGGGGTGGCCCCCTGAAATATTTCTGAATCCTGTGATTGCTTTGTCGTGAAGGCCTCGTTGGGTTTTGATTTGGTTTTTCCGAGGTTGATCGAGTGTGTGTTGCTATTTGTGCACCCCGGCCGGGTAAAACTTTCTGAAAGCCGTGTTCGCGGTTATGGACGACTTGGAGCACAGTATCTCGATCATAGACAACTATAACTAAAGTAGTGCTATAAATTTGACTTTATAATGACTAGTAAGCAGCTTCACTATAATGGAATGGCTAAATAATACTGCCAAAAATTGCCTGTTTTGGGTTGACGCTTGCGACCATTGTACCTGACTAGTAAATATTGCAACTATAATGAAATGGCTAAATAAAAGTACCAACAACTGCTGGGTTTTGGGTTATCTCATGCTAATTGTATCTGACTAGTAAGTGTCGCAACTACAACGGAATGGTTAACTAAAACGGCCCACTGCTTATTTTATCAGGATGATTATCTATACCTGACTAGTAATTGCTGCAACAATAACTGAATAAATAAAACTGCCAACTGTGTGAGTTCCTCGGTGGACTTCCTCGATTGGTCTCGAGGGGGAAATACCAGGATGGGATTGTTTGGTGTAAGATTCAGGTTGGATCCGGATAGGTCTTCCTTACCCCTCTCTGATAGCCGCCAGTTGTATCGAGTCTCTATAGGATGTTTAGTGCATGCTGCGCTGCCGCTTCAGTCCACCATACCTATGTAGGCGAGGACCGCCGAATTCTAGTCTCGCCGTGTACTGGCCTCAGTACTGACGCTCCTCTTTTTCCTTTGCCCTTTGTCGGCACCCCTTTTGTTCAAGCAGGTTTTGAGTTCGACGTCGTTAGCAGGGTTACCCTTCCGGCTTGGCCTGGGCAGGGTTATGGACGCCATTGGTTATTCTTCAGGGCTCTCAGCCCCATTTGCATCTTGTCCGTAGTCGGACGCTGTATCATTTTCAAGGTGATTTGGATCTTTGTACCGTATATCTGTATTCTTGACACAGTGAGTCGCTGTTGTATATATCTGTTCTGTGGGTCCCATCGAGGACTGTTGTGTAATGTTATTACTTCGTTTTCCACCCGCACGAAAGTGCCTGGTGGGCACCTTTGAATCGTTTCTATGCGGGTTTGGCGGGAATCGCTGAAACTTGCATAGGGTCGATTCTGAGGGTGTTACAGAGTGGTATCAGAGCTCAGCAGTTACGATACCCCACAAGTCCAGCCTGTAGGATAACCTAGCTAACGGCCGAAGTAGAGTGTCAAAACTATTTTTGCAAAATCAGTTGGATAGTTCTGATTAGGTCTGATTTTACTCCTTACCCCTCTGCTGCTCTCCTCTCACCTCTGCGTGTTTTGAATCCGCTCTCTTCTCTCTCTTCGAGTCCAGGATTTCTCGTGGTTGGGTTCCATCGTACCTTCAGGGTTTCGCTTCCTCCTTTGGTAACGGTGTTGCTACATCTGGCTTTCGTGCTATCCGAGGAATCCTTCGTCTGGTGGACTTCTCTTTGTTCCTTCTTGTGTCTTCCGGTGTTTTCCGACGCGACGACATCATCTACGTCAGATCCGATGCAGAGTCTACATCACTTCTTTGATTCCGAACCTCGCTTGACGAGATCTTCAGTCTGATTCCGAGAGTTGGTTGCATAATTCGCCTATTCGTGTGCAGAGTAATGGTTTGGGTACGCGATGGACTGATCACCATCCGACTACTCTTATCATTCGCTCTTGTACCTCGAATCAGTGGATCCAGCAATTTTACTCCGTCCACGGAAGCTAGAGGTGGCTTTATTTGTTGATACCCTACCTTCGACCTTTTGTTCCCGGAGTGTTCTCTCGACGATCACGGACAACGACCTCTTGTTAGTGGTGTCGCGAGGATCTACACGAAGCGAGAAGTTGCGGATCACCGACCTTCTTTCCGGTACCATGAGACGGATCTCGAGGGCGAGATCCATTGTTAGTGGTGTCGAATTGTGGCATCCCGCAAAACCACTACTAGAAAATCGCGTTGAATTTTGCGCATTGCATCATCATGACATCATCATAGACATTTTGTTTCAAAATATTTTGCTAAGAACCCTATTTTACATTCTATATTAATCCCCTCCCTTTTATTTCAAATTAACACCGGTGCTTCCGGATATCTCAGTTGTCTAAAAACAATTTGCAAAAGGCTTTTAAATTAAATTATAAAACCCTAGTCAAATGTCTAAACCTAAATCTATTCCCACCCAAATCTATCCTACCCACCTCTCACAGCTCGCCACCTCACCCTCTCCCCCAATCCCTACCCACCCTGCCACCTCATCAATCCACCCTCTCTTCCCCCAGCTCTCTCTCTCCTTCTCTCACCCCAGCCCCACCTACCCCCTCTCCCTTACAACCGGGCCCCACCCTCTCTGACCCACCTGTCCCTCACACAACCCCCCCCCCCCAAACCGACCCATCCCCGGCGGGTCCCACCCGACCCCGCCTGGCCACTCCCCACCTCACCCCCACCACAGCCCCACGCCCCGACCCCACCCTCCGGCCCCACCACGTCCTCTCTCTCCCTCCCCACGCGCGCAACCCCCCACCGACGCGCCCCTCCCCTGTTCCTCTTCCTCCTCCCGCCTCTCTCCCCTTCTCTCCCCCCCGCTCAACCTCCCCTTCTCCCTCCTCTCCGGCGACCGTCCCCCGACCCCGCCTGGCTCCTCCTTCCGCGCACCCGCCGCCCGCGCCCTTCTCCCGGCCCCGTCACCGCCGGCGACCAACCTCCTCGTCCCCCACCTTCCGCCACCTCTCTCCTCCTTCTCCCTCCTCTGTGCCCTCCGCCCGCGTCTCCCCTCCACCAACCGCCGCCGCCCGCCGGTCTCCTCGCGGTTCGCTCCGCCACCGGCCGCGCCCCGCACCGGCCGAGCCGCCTCCTCCCGCGCCCCGCCCGACCCCGTGCTCCGGCCGCCCTGCTCCGGCCGCCGGCGCAAGCTCGCCTCGCCCCTACCGTATCGCCAAGCTCTGCCGCCTCCGCCGTCCAAGAAGAGCCTCGCCGCGGCCTCCTCCCTCCGCCCTTCCTCGCCCCTGCCTCGCCCGCCTCCCTCTGCGCCGCCGTCCGCCGTCCGCTGGCCGCGGCAACCGCCGCCTCCTGCGCCCGACAGAGCTCCTGCCGCGGCCCGAGCGACGTCCTCTCCGGCGACCCTCCGTTCCTCCCCGTCGCCGGCCCGTGCCTCAACCACCTCGCCGTCGTCCTCCCGCCGCCGGCCAGCGCGCCCGGGCCCCTGCAGCGACTCCCTGGCCGCTCGAGCCTGGCCGCCGCGTCCTCCCATCCCGCTCTTCCTCGCTGCATCCCGCCTCGCGCGCGTGCGCAGATGCATCTCAGAGACCCACTCGATGAACAGGTTTGACAGAAGTTGTGACAAGATCGTCCCGTCAGCAAAACCGAAGTGACGCAGATCCAAGTCTGACCGCTAGGATCCAAGACCGCCGTCACGGACAACGCGTTCGTCGACACGGGAACCGGACACGACGATGCCCCCGAGACCTTCACCACAGAACTTCGAGTACTTCTTCGCGAGCTCAAAGAACCCGGTCCCGGAATCCGAAGATGCCGAAACCCTGGACGCCAAGATTTCCCTCTCGGATCCTGGAGCCCCGTTCCCGGAAGCCCGATTCCGAAGCTCGATCCCTCGTCGAACCCCGAAGACCGAACCCTGGCGCGTAAGTTCTCCTTCCCGGATTCAAGGACTCCGACGTGGTGCGACAAGTACTTCTACCCGAGCATAAGGCCGGTGCCGCGTCAAGAACCACGACTCAGAGATGCCAGAACACCAAGTTCGTCGAGACCCTGAGGACCGTTCCCGGAGGCGAAGTCCGGACCCGAAGACCGCCAAGATCGCCACCGGTACCACAAGAACTTCGCCACGAAACGCCAAGATCTCCGTGTGAGACGACAAGACCGACAACATGGCCCGACCACCGCGGATGCGACAAGATCTACTTCTGTCGTCCAAGACCGATCCGGACGAACCCTGAACCCTGAGAACCGACCCCGAACCCCGGACCAAGACCGTCGAGACCCCTAATGTGTGACCCCCTTTCTCGAGCCCTATTTTTATAAATGTAATATCAAATTGTTGCATATTAATTGTTCATGCATGCATACTTGTCTGTGGTTTGGGGGCCCTATACCGATTCACCTAAATTAAATATGGGGCCCATATGCAGGAAAATCTAGTCTTATATTGGCCTCATTTAAATTTGTGCATCGAACCGTTGTCATATTTTGCCTTGTTTAAAACAACATTTAAATTGCGGGGTAACTAAACAACATAAACCACCTAATTAATTGTCGGGACCCCGGTTCCACTTAATATGACCTAATTGCATCGCATCTTTGACATACCATACATCATGCATGCATCATGCCCGATCTTCTGCTGTTGTGTTAAATAGTACATCCGGTGTTTATTCTAGTGTTTTGGTTCTTCGCGGATAAGGCCGTTGAGTGGATGCGAGTGTCGAACCGGTCTTCGGTTGAACCTTCGACAATGTTTTCAGGCGAGCATCTCCCCCTTTCTACCTATCTTACTTTTATAGTATTTATTCCTCCTGTTGATCTATTGCTACCTGTGTTGTGATGCTCTAGTTTTCGTACCCGTGATATCCCTCGCAGCCTCAGATTGCCTTGGACACCTCCTATTACCTGTTGTTTGGTAGATAGTTGGACTTGCGCGTCGTAGTCGCTTGCTCAAGTGCTGTTGCGTGTCGTCAAGTGCCACAGTTGTTGGTGTATTGCCGCATGTTGATGTTGGAGATGATCATGGCTTTACTTATCGTTCAATTTAATTACTGTTTAACAACTAAAATTGAAGTAGGTAAGCAGAGGCATAGGTGGGCAATAGATGTTATTTGGTTGTTAACCGTCCACTTGTGTCCCGTAGGACCCCGAGTACTTGATACCTGTTCCTTGAATATTCGCGCTATCCACATACGGGGAATTATGGGACCCCCCTGAGCTAGAGCTTGATTCATTCTTATTTCTTGGGGCCACAAACTAGTTTGAGGATTTATTTACTATCCTGTACTTATGCCATGCTTTACTGCTTTATTTAAATTGTGCGATGGATAGCACTTGTACTGTTTAGGATCGGGACACGTTTTCGCAGTGTCGACACGCCCAGTTTTGGGTTCCCAGTCGTTCATAGCCGTCCACCCAAACCTCGGGTCCGTCTCGGAGTCAGCTAACTTCGTTGCGGGTGTACTCCAAGGGGTGGCCCCCTGAAATATTTCTGAATCCTGTGATTGCTTTGTCGTGAAGGCCTCGTTGGGTTTTGATTTGGTTTTTCCGAGGTTGATCGAGTGTGTGTTGCTATTTGTGCACCCCGGCCGGGTAAAACTTTCTGAAAGACGTGTCCGCGGTTATGGACGACTTGGAGCACAGTATCTCGATCATAGACAACTATAACTAAAGTAGTGCTATAAATTTGACTTTATAATGACTAGTAAGGAGCTTCACTATAATGGAATGGCTAAATAATACTACCAACAATTTCCTGTTTTGGGTTGACGCTTGCGACCATTGTACCTGACTAGTAAATATTGCAACTATAACGGAATGGCTAAATAAAAGTACCAACAACTGCTGGGTTTTGGGTTATCTCATGCTAATTGTATCTGACTAGTAAGTGTCGCAACTACAACGGAATGGTTAACTAAAACTGCCCACTGCTTATTTTATCAGGATGATTATCTATACCTGACTAGTATTTGCTGCAACAATAACTGAATAAATAAAACTGCCAATTGTGTGAGTTCCTCGGTGGACTTCCTCGATTGGTCTCGAGGGGGAAATACCAGGATGGGATTGTTTGGTGTAAGATTCAGGTTGGATCCGGATAGGTCTTCCTTACCCCTCTCTGATAGCTGCCAGTTGTATTGAGTCTCTATAGGATGTTTAGTGCATGCTGCGCTGCCGCTTCAGTCCACCATACCTATGTAGGCGAGGACCGCCGAATTCTAGTCTCTCCGTGTACTGGCCTCAGTACTGACGCTCCTCTTTTTCCTTTGCCCTTTGTCGGCACCCCTTTTGTTCAAGCAGGTTTTGAGTTCGACGTCGTTAGCAGGGTTACCCTTCCGGCTTGGCCTGGGCAGGGTTATGGACGCCATTGGTTATTCTTCAGGGCTCTCAGCCCCATTTGCATCTTGTCCGTAGTCGGACGCTGTATCATTTTCAAGGTGATTTGGATCTTTGTACCGTATATCTGTATTCTTGACTCAGTGAGTCGCTGTTGTATATATCTGTTCTGTGGGTCCCATCGAGGACTGTTGTGTAATGTTATTACTTCGTTTTCCACCCGCACGAAAGTGCCTGGTCGGCACCTTTGAATCGTTTCTATGCGGGTTTGGCGGGAATCGCTGAAACTTGCATAGGGTCGATTCTGAGGGTGTTACATCTACTGAGGCAGACTATTATGTTGCCCGCCTTGAAAACTCATGTCGTGCTTGTTCCCGAGGTAGCGCGCATGTTGTTAATGCAATTAGAAAGTGGAGATCATGCTAGCCCCCACCCACACGAGTTCACACTCACATGTGTCCACTGAACGGCCCCCCGTAAATAAACTCGCTCGGCCTTATTCTTCTACGAGCTCGTGTCATTTTCCCCGAATATGTCTAGTCACAAAACCCCAATCTACCTTCTGCGCACACTGAAGCTCCTTCACTTGCACCACTGCCCACCTCTTAGCTGCGCCATGAAGCATACGCGTGGAGACGAGCCGGAGGTGAAGCCAGTTGGAGGCGCAGCAGCACATGGCTCGATCCTCACCGAGCAGGAGGAGGCGGCTCCGGGAATGCACGCCGCTCATTGCTGAGAAGGCGAGGCTTCAGGCTCCGTGCAGCTAGCAGTCGCTGTCGCCGTCGAGTAGCAGGTGGCCGACAACATTGTGGTGCCAGCGGAAGATCTGGAGGAGAGGCAGGTGGAGGCAACCGGCGGGTGCTCTACATCAACGACCCCATCCTCCACGAACAACTCCTCTACGTAGTCACGGAGAACAAAAAGTTTGAGGAGGAGGAGGTCTCCGATGAGGAGTCTGAGATACATACTACTTTGCTAGCTTCTCTAGTGATCTAGTCGTAGCTGCAGATTTCACTGTTTATACGTAGAATTTTCTCAATCGTCTATAGATTCTTTTGCTCTTGATGTATGGAATATATATGGTTTAAACAGTCGATTGTTTTGGAAATTTGATTAGATCTACTAATCTGCCATCTAGTAAATTTACATTTACTTGGCTTGTTGTTCTTCATACACGTCTTGTGCTATAAATATAATTGATATGTAACATTTGATTTTAGGGGTTTATTTTGGTACACAACAAGCATATAACATTACATTTCTATTACTTACTGAGGCCAATGATTCAATTTTGCGCCAAAAGAGTGCAAGGGGAGACACATATATGATGTCAGATTTTATTTACGGATGGTGTTAGTTAACCTAAGGAAATGTACAACAATATAAGTTATGCAATTGGTACTTTGGTTCGCTAAAACCATCTCTAATAAACTTATGAGGCCCCAGATTTATTCTACACATATGGACTATCATCTTTGAACTGTTTTTGCATTCATTATTAAGCCGATGATTGAAATTTTCCCCAAAAGTTTGAAGGGGGCGGGTGACACACATTTTGTTGGTGTCGGTTTTTTTAGGGAGGGGTGAGTGAACCTGAGGCAATATACACAAATACAATATAGGTTATGATGTTAGTACTTGGTTCGCTGATGATGTCTTAGAAGAAACTTATGAGGCCCCTAGATTTATTTTATATTCATATGAACTATGATCTTTAAATTGTTATTGTATGCATTCATAGTGTATAAGAATTACATTTCAGTTTCTCACTGAGGTCGATGATTGAAATTTGCCCCAAAATATTACAGGGGTGACACACATTTGTTGGTGTCGGTTTTTTAGGGATGGGTAAGTGAACCTGAGGCAATGTATACAAACAATATAGGTTATGTTGTTAGTACTTTGGTTCCCTTAGTCGTCTCTGAAAAAACTTATGAGGCCCCTAGATTTATTCTACATTCATATGAACTATGATCTTCTAATTGTTATTACATGCATTTATAGTGTATAATAAGAATTACATTTCAGTCTCACTGAGGTCGATGATTAAAATTTTCCCCGAAAAATTACAGAGGTGACACACTTTGTTGGTGTCCTTTTTTTAGGGACGGGTAAGTGAACTTGAGGCAATGTACACAAACAATATATGTTGCGTTGTTGGTACTTTGGTTCACTTACTCCTTCTCTAAAAAACTTATGAGGCCCCCAGATATTATACTACATTCTTATGAACTATGATCTTTGAATTGTTATTTCATGCATTCATAGTGTATAATAAGAATTACATTTCAGTTTCTCACTGAGGCCAATTATTGAAAATTTCCTCAAAAGATTGCAAGGGTGACACACATTTTTTGGTGTCTTTTTTAGGGATGGGTTAGTGAACCTGAGGAAGCTACACAAACAATATAGGTTGCGTTGTTGGTACTTTGGTTCGCTAGCTCCATCTCTGGATAAATTATGAGTCCCCTGATTTATTCTCATATAGACTATGTGAGATCTTTAAATTGTTTCTGCTATATGATCTTTGAATTATTTCTGCTATATATCTTATTGTGTCCAATGATTGAAATTTGCCCCAAAAGAGTGGCAGTACACATTGGTGTCAGATTTTTCAGAGATTAGTTAGCGAACCCGGGGCAATGTATAAGAACAATAGGTTGTGTAATGGGTACTTGGTTCGCTTAAGTCATCCCTGAAGAAACTTATGAGGCTACAGACTTTTTTCTACATATAACTCTGATCCAATCAATTTAACATTGTCTTACATATGTTTTCAATCATACGTATGAGTTCTAAGTTATGTTCTTAAAAATCTACAGAAGAATTCTAATGATGTCGACTTTAGAAAGTACTCCGGGGACATCAAGAACCTCTACGTGCTAAGGAAGTTGCGGTTTGGGAAGATACGTTCCACCATAGGGGAGACTATTTTTCCCATTTTGTGGCAGAGTCATCGACTCGGACATCGACAGCTTGATCGAGCATGCGGTGGACATTGGCAAAGGCCTAGGACGGAGGCACCAGCTGAAGACCTTGGCATGGCACGCAGCCTATGGAAAATTCCTTCAGTAATATGTCAGGACTGGCATGTTTCCCCTGGAGTAGGCTATGCATGCTCCTGCTCCTGCTGCTGCCCCTGCTAAGGCGTCTCTGTGTCCCTCCTGCTGCTGCCCCTGCTTATTTTGTATAAGTTAATTATTACCTGGTTGCATGTAAGACAATTTCACTCTGATGGTGGGTGTTGAACTATTAGCTCGTCTATACATATATTAATCTACTTCTTTATATATGGAGTTCCTTAAAATTATAGTGTTCAATTATATTACTGATCATGCACTAGTACAAACTTGTCCTAGTGATGCTCATGCACACTACCAAATATTTATAGTGTTCAATTATGTTATTGATCATGCTCATGCACACAACCAAATATTTCTAGTGCACACTACCAAACATTTGAATTAGTCAAATTCGAAACAGGTGCACCTGCTTATTGCTCTGCAGCAAGATGAACCTCATTTGCTCTTAATCCTCTTCGATGTATGAACATCATTTGCTCTTAGGACTCAATTTAACTCTTCAATGTATATATGTACTATGCCATATATTTTCCTCGATGTGTGAACCTCATTTTCTCTTAGGACTCTAGCAAGCATGTGTAAACACCTTTCTTTGCCTTTAGATTATGAATTATTATCAAATTTTAAGATTAACAAAATACAGAGTTCTGAATATATCCGGATGTCTGAATATTCACTCAATGAGATTTCCTTAAAAGAGTACATGAAAAAAGTTATATTGGTGAAACATTCATAATTAAGTAACCAAACAGTATCACTTCATGATTAAACATTTGAACTAGTCAAATTCATAACACTTACACCTTATTACTCTGCAGCAAGTCGCATGAACACTAGTCGTCATGCCTTTTAGGGTAAAGATCCAAGGTTTGTACTATGAAAATTATTTTCTTTAATTTATGAACCTCATTTAGTCTTAGGGGACTCAATTTAACTCTAGCAACCATGTATAAACAACTTCCTTTGCCTTTAAATTATGAATAATTCTCAAATTTTAGGATAATCAAAATCTGGAGTTTCGAATATATCCGGAGTTCCAAAAATTAGCTTTTTTCAAATTACTAGTCATCTTAGCCAAGGAAGTTCTTGGTGGAAAATTATGAAATATTCGGAGAACGGGTGTTCTTAGAGATGTTTTCCACTTGCAGCTGTCTGAGGCTAGTACTTGAGGGAAAATATCTTAAAACATTTGGACAAACATTTCAGATATGTGCCACTTTTGTTCTTCTCTGCCCGCCCAGACAACTGTCCACCACCGCTGGTCCCCATGCATCTCCACCACTACCGCTGGTCCCCTGCATCTCCACCATCGCTGCCTCCGGTCCCCTGTAGTGCGGACGCTCTCCCTCACCTCTGAGGACCCCCTTCGTCGTCCACGTAGGTATGCGTGAAAACCAACCCGCCAAAACCCTAAATCAACAGCTTTGATTGAGGAATTTTGCCATGAAATTTACCATTTTACTTCTCAAATTTAAGGTTCAGGGTTACCGAGATGCAAAGACCCGACGACGCAGTCGGGAGAGCCTCCCCCAGCTGGCCTGCATACGTCCCAACTCTTTTCCCCTTGTATAAATCTCAAAATATGCAATTTTCACTTCTAGCAATAGAGATTTAAGTGTCACTTCATTGGTCTCTTTGTAACTATTTTAATTGTCACTTCATTAGTCTGCTTGCATCTTGATTGTATTAAGATGCTCTCTATATGTATCTATTTAATAGATGGGAACATGTAGTGACGATGCAATAACGCTATCTAGCGACAAAAATTTTCGCTTTACCTTTGGTGGTTTTCAATTCCAATCATCAGATGAAGAGCCCACCGAGAGGATTGAGTTTAGAGGTACCAAAAGAACATCAAAATTGCAGTCATCTATTTTGTATTTGTTTAGACAGTAGACATTTATTTGTTGTTGTATCAGGGCCTCAACACAAGGGGGCACTAATTTTGATAAACAGAGCCTTTTTGGAAATGACATGCATCTGAAAGAAGTTCATGTAGACTTCATCTTAGACTGTTGTGAACCCGAATTTCCACTAGAAATCAAGTACTACATTTATAGGCTGTCTTATTCATCTGTCATGAAAAGAACTGCAATCTGGTAAGATTATATATTCTTGATAATGTTATCAACAACAAGCTAACCTATGATATTTAAATACTTTCAGTAATCACAAGCATGCTAATTATTCCATTCTCTGTACTTTCCCAAATATTTGGAGCTAAGTTCACAAGAAAATACCTAAAGAATCTCCTTGATGAACCTATTGATGTCCATGTTTGGCAAATGAAGAGCAAAAATCCAAAGATGGTTAGGATGAATATGGGAGCTGGGTCAAATGCAATCTTGACGACTGGATGGAAGAAGGTTGTGAGAAGCTTCAACCTAAAGCAGGATAGCATTGTACTTTTTTCCTTTGATGAAAAAGATAATGGAGAGGTACATATTCTGGTTCAGCAGCTTCCACGGGGTGGCCCATTATAAATGCAATGCTGGCTTTTTAGAGAGTACTAATTATGCTGGCTGGTTGATTCATATAATGCACTTTGTATGTACTGCCATAATGTGTAATGGCTAAATTTGTATGGATTTCCCTAACTATATATATTTGGCTAATGTTTACCGCGAACGAGCTGCTACATATATATATATATATATATATATATATATATATATATATATATATATATATATATATATATATATGTGTGTGTGTGTGTGTATATATGTTTTTAAGTTAATCTATCTATCTGTCTGCTGAATCATGATTATGTGTCATGTCAGCTATGATCGAGTTCGAATTAGCATGCTACTATTTAAAATGGTTTAAACACACTAGAGAGAGTCACTTTAAAAATACGTTTCGAGGCGCACTAGTTCTAGACACACTTTGTTAGAATCCGACTCAGGTCGTCTCACTATTGGAGACGGTCCCTAGTACAGGCCATCTGAGGTTAAGGAGTTCTTGCAAATGGTCAACAATATTGGACATCTCTAGCTCGTACATGTTAGAGGTGTTTTCCTTCTCGCACCATCTAAGGTCACATATCTTAGAGCCGCAACGAAATGTGGCTCATGTGGCATGCTTTTAGAAGCTATGCGCTTGAGCCAAAACGAGAAATCGTCTGAGGCCTATGGGAAATTGATGTCTCTAAGTCACGAGGAGATCGAGCAGGGGAGGGACGCCGTGGTTGCCACGATGCGGTAGCAGGGTGGGCCAGCTGCATGAAGAGTGGATATGCAGGATGGGTGAGGGGCGGTTACGAGGGGTGGGCGAGCGGGGTGAAACGTGTGGGGGGAATGGTGGTGCTAGGGAGAGGTGAGAGCGGGTGGGATTGGGTACACGGGAGCATACGCTGTGGTAGTTGACTGCAGGGTGGGAGGCAGTCATGATGGTGGGGCCGCTTGGGTGAGGGACCGGGGTGCGGCGTGGGCGATGGGATGGTTGGCGGCGGTAGCAGGGGTAGGTAGGGTGGTTAGGTTAGATGCGTCTAGGGTTAGGGTTTAGAGGGGATTAGGGTTTGGGGTGGTTTAGGTGGGTTGGGCCGGGGTTGTAGGTGGCCCGGCCTACGGGCTGGGATGCCTCCCCTGGTCAAAACATTTGATTTATTTTATTTGAAAACCACTTTTGCAAATAGTTTTTAGGCAAATAAAAGATTCGAGCGAACCTAGCGTTTTGATTTGAAATAGAGAGGAATATCTAGCAAACAAAATAGGATTTAGGAAAATAGTTTTAGGCAAATTATATGCATGCAGATATGACGATGCTCAAATGCAATGTGGCATGATGACATGAGCATGCGATCATGATGATGCACAAACAAAAACACCAAGCGGTTTTCTATTAGCGGTTTTACCCGGGGTGCTACAATTCGACACAACTAACAATGGATCTCGCCCTCGAGATCCTTCTCATGATACAGGGAAGAAGGCCGACAATCTGAGCTTTCTCACTTTATGTATATCTTTGCGACACCACTAACAAGGATTCTTACTCCATCTTTGAATCGGAGACACCACCAACAAGAAGTCATTGTTCCATTTCCTTGTGAGAACACTCCGGAGAGACAAAAGGTGAAGGTAGAGGTCTCAAAGGACAAGGACACCTCTAACTTCCGTGAGAGGAGAGAAAAAGGTGCATTCTAATCTACTTCAATGTACAAGAGCGAATAGAATGAGTAGTCAGCATGGGGGCCAATCCATCACGCACCCAAACTATTACTCTACACATTCAGTAGAAAAGCATGCAACCCATTCTCGGAATTTAGACTGGAGATCTTCACAAACGATGTCCGGACAGAAAGGAGTGATGTGGACTATTTATAAGATCTGACACAGATGATGATGTCGTCTTGTTGGAAACAACAGAAGACATAAAGAAAACAATTAGTGGATTTACGGTCCACTGAAGGGTACAACAGATGAAAGATTCATCAAATAGCATGAACACCGGGTGTCGAAGCACCATTAAAAGAGGAAGGAAGCGAAACCCTGAAGGTATGACGGAAACCCAACCACGATAATTCCTTGACTCGAAGAAAGGTAAGAGAGCATATTGAAAACACGCGAAGGTCAGAGGAGAATAGCACGGAGGTAATAAGTAAAAATAGACCTAGTCAGATCTATCCAATCGATTTTGCAAAATAGTTTTGACACTCTACACCGTCCGTTAGCTAGGTTATCCTACAGGATGGACCAGTGGGGTATTGTAACTGCTGAGCTCTGATACCACTTTATAACACCCTCGGATCGGACATTTGCAAGTTTTAGTGATTCCCGCCAAATCCTCATAAAAATGATTCGAAGGTGCCAACTAGGCACTTTCGTGCGGGTGGAAAACGAAGTAATACCATTACACATTAGTACACAACTAGTCATTAACCCATGCACCTGCACGGGCTAGCTATTTTGAAAATTGACAAATTAATAGTTTAAATATTGAACATTTCAAAACATGTGAAGTCCTTTTTGATGTTTTATATTAAAATATATAATTTTTTTACTTGCTTTCTAGGAAAACACAATTGAATGATGAGCATGTGCATATGATTAGTGGTGATTAATTTTTTTGTTTACATGTATATTTTTGTCAGTGTCATCCAATTCTTGTGTCTAAATTTAATATCAATGTTTATTGTTTCTCACCTTCTATATTTCAAATGGTTTTGACATCATTAATTAGAATGATTTGTTTACTGTCACTCTAAGACAAACATAACATGATAGCTGGGTAGAGACCCCTCTATGCGATGTTGACCGTTAATTTTTATCTGAATATGTTAACATATTAAATAACTTTAATACTGTGAAATATTTATCATATTTTTTAATAAAATAGTACTAATTTCTGAATACCGACTGCAAATTTTCTAGGTCGTCATCTGTTTATGGACGAAAATAATATACTATTTCAACAAAATTATAATTTAGAAAGATGCTTGCATATTCCGTCTAGCAAATTTTCTTGATATATTTTTACCTAATGTCAAAATTTCTATTGTTGGGAAAAAATATCGATAAGAGCTTCCTTAAGTGATCAACACTAATTGCTCAAGTAGACGGACTATATATATAATATTGTAATTGTTAGAGCTTACTTAATTTATTAGGACTAAATTTTAAGTAGAGTGACCATGCAACAACATAAATACCCTTATGTATGAATGACAAACCGCTTATGCTGTCAAACTTATCGTGCATGCAAGGACAGGGCCCAGGATACCATAAAAAGTGTTATCGAAATTTAATGAATAGACCCAGTTTTCTACTTGAGTTGGTTGCAAGCTGCATGCGGTACAACAGCCAACATGCCTTGATTTAAGGATCGAGCAAGCACAATATGGATAAAAGAAACTACGACGCCATTTGTCCACACAGACTTAAGAATTGTAGTAAATCCCCTAGTGTAGTTGTATGCAGTTCTCTAAGACATGGTACTTTTTTGAACAGATACTTTCTGAGATCGCACATGCAAGATATGATGTATGGTAGCTTAGTAAAAATTAATGAACGGAAGGAAGGAGATGTCTGTAAAACCATGTGCATGTAGCGATCTTCTTTTTTCTACCTGCATGGTTCTGCTTCTTCCAACAACTGGCAGTCGAGGTTGCATACTTGTAGTCCATGTCCAGCCATGGCCAGCATATCCACCCATGGATGCTCTGAAAACACATGTGCATGTAGCAATCTTTTTCTTCTTTTATGTAACCTCTACCATGACTACTGCGTGGTTCTACTTCTTCCAACAACATTTAGTCGAGGTTGCATGCCATGTCTAGCCACCGTCTGCATATATTCCACCCATGGATGCTCTGAAACACCTGTGTATATTTATGATTCATCAAAATGAAAAATATCAAGTTGGGCTCACGGTCGATGTCCATGCATATGTTGGAATAGATGTTGTAAAGCATACTTGATGGATTTTCTAAACTCGGAAATCAAGCCGCCCCTAGCGATGGTAGGACGCCCTGCAGTGTACTGAAATAAACTACATACAACTGAGTTCCTCCTTCTTACATAAAAATTAGGTAAACTAATATATGTATTCCATGCATGATGTTTTTTCAAAAAAAAAAACACATTTTTTATATTACCATATTTTTTTTTAGTTTGTGCAGCTAGTAATATTTTTCTGTGATTTGCACATAAGATGAACCTAGGAACAACAGTTGTACTGAATAACTTAAGTTAAACTTATATATTATAGTAATATATTGCAAGGTTAATTGATTACATAAATCACATGCTTTAACGTGGGTGCACATCACCTTATTAGTTTGTAGAAGCCATCGGCTATCAGTACTACACAAAGAACTCCTTTGAAGTAACCTGTCTCCGATCCCACCCTGGTGAGATTAAGCAAACCTAAGAAATTCCTTTGTAAACGTGGAGGGATAATATCAATGCTAATTAAGCAAGCACTCGTGTAATTTGCAGGTTAGAAGTAGTTGTAGTTTGTAACAACCAATCACCATACATATATAATCACATTTGCTAATCATTTTCCGAGGCTTAGGTTTTGGTATGAATGAACTTGCAACATGGAAAATCTGATGCCACGCTGAAAAGACCTTTTCTAGTCAGATAGACTAAACAATGATGAGCACAGGCACCTAGTAAGTAGAAATAATGCATCGGTTTTTACCTCAAATCGAAACCTGGAAAGGGTGGCACAGTACAATATGAATCAATGTCTTGTCCCGATGTCTCCCGCATTGCAATTTCGTCCATCCGCCATTGCCGACGGGTGGAAGCCTCCGGCAATGCTATGAATCAATGTCCATATTTCCTGAAATTTTTTACTTTGCCTAAATCAATGCAACTATGCAAGACACGTACGGAATAGGCCAGCAGCAACGGGAGGCATAGGAGAGGCTTCTCCACCTTGAGGCTATTGCAGGCAGGAAACCCGATGGCTTCTTGATTTTACCCGCCGCTACCAGATCTGTAATGGAGATACTTTTTCTTTGGGAAACTTTGTCTTAGCGCAGAGGAGGAAGGCACGGAGTTATGCCATGAGAGAAAGGCACCACTGCAAGAAGTTATCGACCATCCACGAGCTTCTCTACACGGGCGGCGCCGCTGTCGTTATTCTCCGTCACGGCGAAAAGGAGGATGCAGGTATCGCGAGGAGGTTGCTAGGGCCGGTAGGAATATCTAGTCTTTTTTCATGTATACAACAGGACCAACTTATCAAACGGTTGTTAATAGCTGTGATTTATATCGGACGGATTAGTTACTATTTCAGGTGAGGATTAACGTGAAGGCTCCTACGGTGCCTCCAATTAGTAAATATAAGATGGAACCTATAGAAAAAATATATACAACATGACTCCATAAGTCAAGAATACAGATATACAATACAAATATCTAAATCACCTTAAAAATGCTACAACATCCAAGTACGGATTAGAAGCAAATGGGGCTAAGATCCCTGAAGAATAATCAATGAGGCCATAACCCTGCCTAATCCAAGCCAAAAGGGTAACCCTGCTAACAACGTCGATCTCAAACCTGCTAAATAAAAGGACAACCCTACGCGTCCCCCGGGGGATATGTGGTTTTTATCCCCCGGGTTCCCAGCCAACCACGTGTCCTCTATTTGGATTCAAAATCCCGCTTTTGCTATATTTGCCCCGCTTTTGCTACATTTGCCCCGTTTTTGCTACATTGTAGCAGAAAACGGTTCGTTCTAGAAAAATAAAAACTGACACGACCTCGCCGAAGACTTCGCCGGAGACCTCGCCGGCGACCGTGTAGCAAAAAAGTTGTGCTATTCTAGCATATCCGATCTCGCCGGAGACTCGCCGGAGAATTTCACCGTTAGACCTCACCGGAGACCGTGTAGCAAAAATGTTGCGCTATTGTAGCAAAATCACAAAACAGTTGTAGCAAAAAAAACTTATATTGTAGCAAACTCCTATTTCGCCGGATATCTCGCCGGAAAAACCAAGGTACCCTTGTAGCACTGCCGCCGGCTGCATGTAGCAAAAACCCAAGGCACCCTATCCTTGCACGTTGTTGTTGCTCCTCCGTTGGCCACGACCATCACCGGAGAAGCCGACACATCGTCACCGATGCAGCAGCTGGTAGAAGCGTGTGCCTTGGTAGCAACGCGACCGTGCTATGGTAGCAACGCCTCTAGCTCCATGTAGCAAGGCTGGTCGCCTCCTTGTAGCAAGGCCGCCTGCCCCTTAGCAAAGCTAGATTCCTCTGTAGCAAGGACAATATAGCCGCCTTCTGTAGCAACGCCAGTCGCGAATTGTAGCAAGGTCGTCAATCTCAAGCAGCAACGCTCGCCGCCCCATGTAGCAACGGCGACCAGCAATTGTAGCGAGGCCGGCCGCCCCTTGTAGCGAGACCGACCGCCCCTTGTAGCAGCGCTGGCCTCTGTCTGCAGCAAGGCCGGACGAATCGAGGAGGCCACAGCGCGAGCTTCTCGTGCTAGGATGCCTGGCGACGAGCGTGCTCGCCGGCGGAGGAGGCGGGTCGGGGGCGGGGCTCGCCGGCGGCGGAGAAAAACGGGGCAATAGCAGGCGCACCACATGGTTGAGGCAGGCAAGAAAGGGCAGCGGCGCAGCGGGAGGTAGAGGACGCACGAGCGCGAAAGGTGGAGGAAGAAGGTGCGGAAGGTGGGGATTAATTGCACGGGACTGCGTCAGGGTGGGGTCTAGGGACAAGCGTTGCGTACGTGGAAGGAGACGGGGGATGAAACGAGTGTGATCCCCCAGGGGAGAGGTATCATTTTCCTAAATAAAATGGGTGCCAACAAGGACAAAGGAAAAAAGAGAGTGGTCAGTACTGAGGCCAGTACATGGCAAGACTTACAATTCAGCGGCTCTCACCTACATAGGTATGGTGGACTGAAGCGGCAGCGCATCATGCACTAAACAACCTATAGAGACTCGATACAACTGTCGGCTATTAGAGATAGAGATGACAAAGACCTATTCGGATCCAACTTGATTCTACCACCAAACATACTCATCATGGTATTCCCCCCCCCCCTGAGAGCAAACGAGGAAGTCAAGCCGAGGAAACTCACACGATTGGCAGTTTTAATCATTCTTTCCATGGTGTTTATCCAACTTACTAGTCATATCAGATACAAGTCAAATTTATAATGGTAAACTTTAGTTATAGTTGTCTATGATCGAGATACTATGCTTCAAGTCGCCCATAACTACGGACACGGATTTTCGAAAAGATTTAAACCTGCATGGGTGCACCAAAGTTTCCACACGCACTTCGACCCGTGTTTCCAGATCAATTAACATACACCCATCGGTATGTCAGCGAGGCCTAGGACACGACACTTTCCCAGACCCAAAGCAAGTACATGGCAGCCACCCGAAAGAGCTACTTGTAAGAGGTATAGCTAATCCTTCTTGTACGGACCCTAAGGTTTTGTGGACTTGTCACGAGAGCAGAGGCCATAGACAATTTATTCACGTGACAGAGTGTCACACCTACGGAACAGTAATAAACGCTCATCGAGCAACAGGTAATAAACATCTCATACATGGCATACATGGCATAAGTACAGTAGGTAACATATAAATCCCGAACTAGTTTGTGTCCCCCAGAACAGTACTTTGAAATCAGGTACTAAGCCGATAGGGGTGTTCATACACCCCACATATGGTTAGCGCGCTCAGTCTCGGAACAGGTGTCAAGAACTCAGGTCCTAGGTGGATGCAGGGGGCGGGATAATAACCAGATCTCAACTATTACCCCTATGTGCCTCTAAATTAATTATGTCTACTCCCTACATTTAATTAACAAGTTGTAATTAGAACCATGATCAACTCCACCATTAAGAATATGCCAACCCCCAACTTCATAGGCACTCGATGACGTGAAGCAGCACCTAAGCAAGCGACTATGACTCGCAAGGCCATTATCTAACCAAACAACAGGAAATACGAGGTGTCCAAGGAAATATAGAGGCTGCAAGGAATATAACGGGTACACAAATACTAACGCATCGCAACACAGGTAGCAATAGATCAGTAGGAGGAAGTAAAGACTATAAATGTAAAATAGGTAAAAAGGGGGAGAATGTGTAGGGGTTCGTAGCATGGAAAACAAAAAAAAATATCGCATGAACACACACAAGCCAAGATCTAATCTACTAGATCGGTGCAACGAGTTCATAGAGTACTAATCCTCAAATATCCAAAGCGGTTAACGATATCGGATTCTTGTGGTTGATGTAGTCGTTCACTTGCCGATCTCAATATCGCAAAGACGGTCCTTCTAGCGCCGCGTTCCGGCAGCGCTTCCTCAGTCGGTCACATGTACGGTACTCGATGAAGACCTTCCTCTCCCTTGTTCCAGCAGGCAGCGGAGGTTGTAGATCTCTCCTCGCGATTCCAACAGCACGACGGTGTGGTGGTGGAAGTAGAGGGGAAATCCAGCAGGGCTTTGCCTAAGCCGGAGCGGGTATGGTGGAGCAGAAAGAGAGACTCGACGACTATGGTTTACCAACCGAGGGGTGGAGGTGGCCGGCGGCTAGGGTTTAGCTAGATGGCGGCAGTTTATAGGAGCCCTAGGCGACAACTTGGGAAGGGGGCGGCGGCCGGCTAGGGTTTTTGGGTGAGGGGTAGGGCGCGTCCTACCCCTCCTTATATAGGTCGGGAGAGGCGGTTGGGGAAGGGGAGTCCTTCCCCAACTCCTATTCATGTCCGCGGCAAGAGAGGGGGGAACCTTCCTCCACTAGGTTTCCTCTCCTCCCTCCACTAGGCAATCACGTTGGGATTTGACTTTTTCAAATTGATGTTTGACTATTCAAACTAGATTTTGATTTCTCTATTCCCATTTCCCATCCATGTGACCTAGGGTATGATACAACCATTATACAATGTCATGGCACATTCCAAGTACCCATTCCCCTCGGGGTGGTGGACCTTCCAGAACCTTCTAGAAGCTTCTGGTGAAAACACTGAAAACATTTACGAACTCTGGAATTGGACTTTCCTTATATGAATCTTATTCTCCGGACCATTCGGGGTCTCCTCGTGATATCCCGGATCCTATCCGAGACTCCGAACTACATTCGGTCTCTTACTCACATTCCATATCTACTAAACAACATCGAATCCTTAAGTGTGTCTCCCTACGGTTCGTGAATTACGCAGACATGATCGAGACCCTTCTCCGATCAATAACCAATAGAGGAATCTAGAAATTCATATGGCTCCCACATATTTCTATGATGACTTCATGATCGAATGAACCATTTACATACGATACCGATTTCCCTTTGTCTCGTGATACTTTACTTATCCGAGGCTTGATCATCGGTATCTGTGCATACCTAGTTCAACCTTGTTACCGATAAGTACTCTTTACTTGTTCCTGTGATATGTGATCCCTTGTGAGCCAGTCACATGCTTGCAATCCAATTGGATGACATTCCACCGAGAGGGCGCAGAGTATATCTATTTGTCATATGAATGGACAAATCCCACTCTTGATCCATGTGCCTCAACATATACTTTCCGAATACTCAATGCCACATTTATAACCACCCAATTACGAAGTGGTGTTGATGTCATCAAAGCATCTATCCGGTGATGGTGATTAACATGATCTCATGGTCGAAGGATTTAGGTTACTATGTATTTAAAAGCTTATAGCAAGTGAACTGTTTAAATGACTTGATCTTATGCTACGCTTATCTATAGGAGTGTGTCCATCACTTCATTCTCCTAATGATATGACCTTTTTATTAATAACATCCAATGTTCATGATCAGGAAACCATGATCATCAATTAATCAACAAGCTAGTTTAACAAGAGTCTTTACTAGGGACTCTTACATGTTTACAAATCACAAAAGTATTAATGTTTCCCGTTAATACAATTATAGCATGGGATGTAAACATTTATCATAAACATAAAGATATGATAACAACCACTTTATTATTGACTATTGGGCATATCTCCAACAGAATGCTCGCCTGGGAAAACTGCCGAAGATACATCCGACGATTGGGTTGACACTCGCATCAACTCATCAGCCCAGTCGGATGCACTATTTAATACTATGGCGGAAGATCGGTCATGATGCATGACATGACAAAGGTGCAATGCAATTAGGAAATATTAAGTGGAACCAGGGTCCTGACAATTAATTAGATGGTTCATGTTGTTTAGGTACCCTGCAATTTAAATGTTGGCTTAACAAGGCAAAACATGGCGGTTTGCTACACAAATTTAAATGGGGCCAATATAATGCTAGAAAAACTTGCATATGGCCTCCATATTTAATTATGAGGTGAATGGGCATAATTCCCCCAAAACCACATGGTATGAATGTAATCATATACAATTTAAATGCAACAAGATAGATGTCATATATTATAAAAATAGGGATCGAATAGAGGTCACACATCAAGGTCTAAAGATCTTGGGGGCTCAAAGGAGGTTTGGGGCGGTCTTTAGATCTAGGAAGAGGAACTTGATGTTCCATGACAACGATCTTCGGGTTCGGGGCTCCGGTTCCATGTCGACAGTGTTGTTGTCCAAGATGGAGAACTTGAGACTTCGGCTTCGGTTGTCAGGGCGAACTTGATTGCACGACGCCAAACGATGTTTGCCGGGGGATCTTGAGGGACACGGTATTCTTATTGATCGTTGACAACATTAGAGACATCATAGACCATGGGTCCTCATAAACAAATGGAGCATCGGGGCAACAACCTCTCTAGAGTTCGAAACCATCAGCAGAAGCTCTCCACCGCAAACAAACGCTACCAGTTTCAAAGAGCCGATCGGCAATAGATCGAAGGTGGCCATGCGTGACTCGGCAGCAGGAACACATGGCCAATAGCAAATGGCAGGTTCATGCTCATCGGCAGAGCTTCGGGGAACTAAGGCACCGACAACTAGAGGCGGGCCTTGTAGATCTTGGCTCATCCAGACAAAACAGGGAAACGGGCAGAGGTGAGCATGGTGATAAGCTTCTCGACGAGGCAGCGTAGGCTCGTGGTCTCGCAAGGAGGAGGAGGTTGTGCTAGACAGAGGCACCGGTTAAGGACGACAGAAGCAAGGTGACGCTGCAAGGAGCTCGGGGCGAGGCGAGAGGGAGGTAGACGGTGGTCTCTGTGGGCGAGGAGGCACGCGTTCGTGCTGGGTCAGAGGCAGACGGCGGGCGACGGTGACTTGCGGCACGAGGATCTTGGGGACGGAGGCGACTACACGCAAGGTGTCACGGGATAGGGGCGGGGAGGCCTGGCGGTGAGGTACGCCAGGGCACGAGGAGCCCGGTGGCAGGAACTCTGTCGCAGTATTGGCAGCGGGGAAGCAGGACGACGCAATGAGTGGGACGGTCGACGAAGGAAGGATGCCTGCGAGGCGAGGCGCGTGAGAGGAGGGACGCGAGGAGGATGACAAACTAGCCTGGAGGTGGCGGGGATTCGCGAGGGGATCGAGCAGGGGAGGCCGCGGTTGCCGTGGTACGGTAGCAGGTGGGGCCGGCTGCGTGATGAGCGGGTACGCGGGATGGGGTGCGGGGCGTTCACACGGGATGGGTGAGCAAGGTGAAACGCGTGGGGGCCATGGTAGGGCCAGGGCAAGGTGAGAGCTGGTGGGATTGGGTACGCGGGAGCGTACGCTGCGGCAGTTGACCATGGGGTGGGAAAGCGATCATGATGGTGGGGAAGCTTGGGCGAGGGAGCATGGTGCGGCGTGGGGTGATTGGGTGGTTGGCAGCGGTAACAGGGGTAGGTGGGGTGGCTGGGTCAGATGTGTCTAGGGTTAGGGTTTATAGGGGATTACGGTTTGGGGTGGTTTAGGTGGGTTGGGCCAGGGTTATAGGTGGCCTGGTCTATAGGCTGGGATACCTCCCCGGGTCAAAACATTTTGTTTATTTTATTTGAAAACACTTTTTTAAATAGTTTTTAGGCAAATAAAAGATTCGGGCGAACCTAGTGCTTTGATTTGAAATAGAGAGGGAATATCTAGAATACAAAATAGGCTTTAGAAAAATTATATGCATGCAGAATGACGATGCTAAAATGCAATGTGGCATGATGACATGAGCATGTGATCATGATGATGCACAAAACTAAAACATCAAGAGGTTTTCTAGTAGTGGTTTTACCCGGGGTGCTACACATAACCATCATTAATAATGGTAAAGATGAGTTAATCCCTGCTAGAACAATAGCAAGGTATAGAATGTGTATAGATTTTAGAAAAATAAACAAAGAAACCATAAAAAGTCACAATCAAATACCTCTCATGAATAACATCTTGGAAAGGATGTCAGGCAACTCTCATTTTTGTTTCTTAACGGTTATTCGGGCTATTCTCAAATTTCTATTCATCCCAAATACCAAGATAAAACTACTTTTACACTTGTCCCTATGGAGCTTATGCTTACAGGATTATGCCTTTTAGTTTATGTAATGCAACTGCTACTTTTCAAGATTGTGTTTTGAAGATATTTGATAGTTTTGTAGAAAGCTCTATGGAAGTTCTCATGGACAACTTTATTGTGTATGGAGCTGCTTTTGAGCAATGTATTTTTAATCTTAATAGAGTTTTGCAGCGTTGCAAGCAAACCAAGATAGTTCTCAATTGGGAGCATTGCCAATTTATGGTAAGATAAGGTATAGTTTTTGGTCATAAAGTTTCTGAAAAAGGAATTGAGGTTGATGATGCGAACCTTATTACTTTAGAAAGATTACCAATACCAAAAGATATAAAAGGGGTTAAGAATTTTCTTGGACATGCAGGTTTCTATAAGCGCTTTATTAAGGATTTTTCTAAAATGGTTTCTCCTTTAACCTATCTCCTAGATAAGGATACACTATTCACTTTTGATAGAAATTGCATTGATTCCTTTGAATAATTGAAAAAGGCGCTAGTTTCTGCACCCATTATTCAACCGCCAAATTGGGGAGAGCCTTTTTAAATTATGTGTGATTCTAGTGACTACGCTATTGGGGCTATTTTAGGACAAATGGATGGATTAAATCTAAAAATTATCCAATATGCTAGTTGAACTCTCAATGGAGATCAAAGAAATTACGCAACAATTAAAAAAGAATTTTTAGCTATGGTTTTTGCTTGTGATAAGTTTAGGCATTACATTATCAATTCAAAGGTAATAGTTCATACCTACCATCAGGCTTTAAGACATCTCCTAGATAAAAAAGACGCAAAACTCTGTCTAATTAAATGGGTCTTTTTATTACAAGAATATGACCGACAAATAGTTCATAGGAGAGAGGTAAGGAAAATCCTTTAGCCGATCATAGCTCACGTATGGAGGGTATTATGGAGGATCCAACTCCTATTAACGAATCTATGCCAGGTGAGTATATTGCCACTCTAGAGTCACATGATCCTTGGTTCGCGGATTATGCTAATTTTCTTGTGGGTAAGTTTCTACCAAAAAAATGAACTACCATCAAAGGAAGAAATTCTTTAATGATTTAAAGCATTACTTTTGGGACGATCCTTACTTATACAAACACATAATTGATGGGATAATTATAAAATGTGTGCCTGATCACGAGATGAGAGCTATTCTTAAGGCCTGTCATGATAGTCCTTATGGGGGACATCACGCTGATGATCGTACAGTATCCAAAGTCCTACAATCAGGATTTTACTGGCCGACCTAAGTTAAGGATTCTCATGAGTATGTTAGGAATTGTGATGCTTGTCAATGTATGAGTAACATTGGGAAACGACAAGAAATGTCTATGAAATATAACCTCATAATAGAACCTTTTGATATTTGGGGGATGGATTTCATGGGACCTTTTGTCCCTTCTAATGATTATACTCATATTCTTGTTTTTGTTGACTATGTTACCAAGTGGGTGGAAGCTATACCCACTTATCATGCAGATGTGACTACTTCCATCAAGATGATTAAGGACATCATTTTTTCCAGGTTTGGAGTCCCCTGATTTTTTTATTACTAAGGTGGAACTCATTTTATGAAGGGTACTTTCAGGAATATACTTCAAAAATATAGAGTCGATCATCGAGTAGCCTCACCATATCACCCACAAACTAGTGGGTAAGTAGAGTTGTCCAACTAGGAAATTAAAGTCATACTCTAGAAGACGGTGAATAAGTCAAGAAAAGATTGGGCTATGAAGCTCAATGACGCATTATGGGAGTATCACACAACACTCAAGAATCCAATGGAAATGACACCATATAAGATGGTCTATGGTAAAGCTTGTCATCTTCTGTTATAATTAGAACATAATGCTCGTTGGGCTATTAAAACTATGAATTTCGATTTTAAAACTGTGTGAGAAAAACTTATCTTAGATATTCATGCTTTGGATGAACTCAGAAATGAGTCTTATGAAAATGTAAGAATATTCAAGGAAAAAGTAAAGAAATGGCATGATAGAAAAGTAGAGAATAAGGAATTTAAGTCTGGAGATAAGGTTTTCTTCTACAACTCTAGGCTTAAGATTTTTGCAGGAAAGCTAAAATCCAAGTGGGCATGACCTTATGAGGTAGAGTAGGCATACCCCTCGGGGCGGTAAAGTTGAGAAACAATACTCCTTCTTATTCATCCTGGATTGTTAATGGGAAATGTTTAATACACTACTAGAGTTGGGGAAGTCAACACGGTGGAGCTAATTTCCTTAATCACAACCGAGGAATATATTAAACAAAGTGAGGTAACAAGATCTTAGCTGCTTTGTTTTTGCATTTCTGGAAACTTTTTCGGATTGTTTGTTGTGTTCTAGGCAGACGCGCCCGCACACTCGGCATTCCTTTATCTTTTCTCCCTATTTTTCCAAAATTCAGTATGACCGGGCGGTACGGATGTGCGCGACCGTACTAGTGGTTGTTATGCTGCCAGTACCCCTGGTTTGTTTCGGGGGTATGGTATGACCGTGTCGTATGGGCGCATCCGCCCATACAATAGGTCGTTATTTTCCATGTGTTCTCTCGATCGCTTGATCTTGTTGAGTAAAAATAAAACTGTCGGTATGGTGTCGGTACAGGCGCACAGTACGGATGGGGACCGCTTGTACTGCTACCCGCGACCGACTATAGGCCCCTTTTATTTAGGTTTACTTTTTATTTTTGACTTCACCTCTTCTTCCTTTCATATTTTGCCATCACCTTTTAGATCTAGGGTTTATCTTTCTTAGTATTCTGCTATGGCACCTTAGATCTCACTTGATCGTTCAAGAACTATGCAGCCTTTTCATATCAAGCAGATCTAGACCAGGAAGGGCGAGGTACCTACTTCTCAATATGAGAGAAGGGAGCTCGGGAGGGATTATTCGTCCTCCTCAACTGAAGATCCTACTCAAGTAGTTCCACTCCCCAACTGGGAGGACATGTTTCTGCGCAAGTTAGAGGTGCTCAGGCACGTGGAACAAAGGAGGAACCATTAAGAACCCCCACTCAACCCTTATAGGTATAACCTTCACAGATCTTCTCTCAAATCTCCTCCTAAACCCTCTCCTCATAAAGAGGAAAAGCAGTATGAGATTAGTGAAAAGATCAAGAACCTTAAAAATATTTCCAAAGTATGCGTTGGAACTATTGGAGAAGGAGTTAACTCCTACGGGTTGATGGGTAAAGACCTTGAAAAGAGGGTCAATGACATTTATGGTAGATTTCAACTCTTGACCAAGATTATTATAGAGATAGCCAATGACAGGAAGACGTTAAGCAAAATAATCAAAGAAGAGCATGCTAACATCACGGAATTGTCCACTCGATTCACGTGTATTGCTCATACTTGCAGCCTAAAGGCAGAAGAAGATGATGATTTCTTCACCCCCAAGAAGGAGTAGGTACTCACAAGGATTATTTGATCTCATCGGCTTGATACCTAGCTTGGGGAATATCTATAACACCTTATAATCTATCTTCTAGTTTTAGCATATTTACTTTATTGCACGCACATTAGGTTTTTATTCAAGATTTTGCATTAGTTGCATCATATTCAAGTTCCCCTTTGTTCAAGAGAAGAATTATATCCATTGAGTTTCGAGACTTTATGATATTTGAAGTTATCTTTTGATTCATGATTATTATATTAGATGATTGAACTAGGTTGAGTGTTATGATACTTGTACAACTGTTATGATTTTAGGATCTTCCAGACCAATAAAAGTATTGATTAAATTATGAGAAGTAAAATCTTGGTAGCATATTATAGTCACAGGTTTGGGTTACAAAGCCATTAAAACTAGTGAGTATGATCACATAGCTTTGCTATATATAAGATAAAATAAAAAACAGGGAAGAGGAAAAAGAGATAAAAGATTCAGCTATCAAGAAAAATTTCAAGGCAAAAGAAAGAGTGCAAGATTGAAAAAAAAAGAAAAAATAAAAAAGAAAAAAGAAAAAAAGATGATCATGAATCTTCATTACTAAAATCAAGCTCAACCATTTTAACTTTATTATTATATAATATGTTCAATCACTAATAGCTTCTTATAATTTCATTGATACAAAAAGGTGTGGAAGCCTCTAAGTCATGTGATGTGTAAAGGCGTGATAAAGCTCCCGATGTAACTCTACATCTGATATTGTACTCCTGTTTAAATTCTTGCCTCATTTATTGTAATGACTCGTTCCTCATAAACATGATGATCTTGTTCATAAGCCATGATATTTCTTGGGGACGAGCAAGAGTCTAGCTTGGGGAAGTTGATGAGTCCAAAATTGGAGCATTTTTACCTCTTGTTTTTGCATAAGTAGAGTAGGGTTTTTAGTATTTTACCATGTTTGCGAGCACCTTTTGTCCTTGTTTCAATAGGATCTCAATTTACTAAGTCTATTATGAACATATCAATTGAGACTATCATGTTATACTGTAATATGATATTTTAAGTGATAAAAGTCATTTAATTGATTTATCTTCTCATCCGGAGGAATTGCTTGCGCTGAGAAGGTTACAGGGCACGTAACGACCACTGGTATGGGCGAAGACCGCTCGTACGACATGGAAGAATGACCGCCTTGTTAAATACTTCCACCTCATGAAGACGGATCTGAGATCCGACATATACAGAAACCTCCAGTCACGAAAAACCACACCAGAGAGGGATCAGAAAGAGGAACTTGGAGAAGGGAAAATCCTTGCTGCTTCATGGAACATTGCAAGACAACACATCATCCCCTTCGTCATCAACCGCTGCATCACCATCTCTACCCCCATCTTCCATTCATTAGATCTTGTTGTAATTCCAGATTTAATTGTGGTTTGCACTAGATTCATTCCGGTAATTTTATCCATCCATTTGATTATGATGATGTTGTTGATTGCTTACATGTGTGAGTAGTTTCCTTCGTTCTTGGGGAGATGGAGAAACCCTAGCATTATTATGAAATGAAATAAAGATGATCTATTACTTGTGTCTATGATCTATTGATCTATGATGTGTGTTTATCTCTCCCTTTAGATGGTATGTGTTGTCGGCCACATATCATTTGCCTTCGGGTCTAAAGAAGAGGGTCCTTTGGACGTGTTTGGAAGCGTGCCCAGAGCTATTGTGACTAGAAACACAGCTAGCAACATGCACGGTCGAAGGAGGAAAAAATATAGATTCACTAAGCTAATTATTATATCCATGGGGAGACCGTTACTTGCGGTGGTCTATATGAGTGACTGCTTCCAAACATCGCGGTGGTTATTTAGAGAGGACCTCATTCTTGGCTCAACAAAGTGACTGCCTATGAGCCTTGTAGTGAACATCTTATTATGGAACTCTCTCCACACATATCATGGCATAAGAAATAGGTTATCCTAATTGTGATTAATTACAACATGCTAGTGGTGTATCCTACATCCTCGAGAACATTTTAGCCCTATTGAGTTCAACCACCATTCCAAACGCTTTTGTTACTTTTCACTTTTACTTGTTTGTATTTACTTTTCTGCATTCAAACCAAAAACATTTGAAACACTCTTTACTTGAAATCAAAGGCAGCTTACAAGTATCCTTTGGTATATAGTGACGAGGGGCATAAAGATCCTAATAAAATAGCTCTTTGTGGGTTCAATACTCTTATTTCTAAACTACCTACAATCAATTTGTGCACTTGCAGTCATCACACATCGACACAACTTTCTAGCATGTGACTAGGTCACAAGGATGTCATATCACGGAATGAGTAAAGACTACTTATCAGTAAAGAGAACAAATTAGGTACGGTTGATAACGATGATTGTATCTCGTGTAAGTAAAATATCACGAGACAAAAGGAATTGTTTACAACATTAATGGTTCACACGATCACAAGATTCAACATTGAATGTGTGGGAGTCATTATGGATCTCCAGGTCCCACTATTGACTATTTATCGGAGAGGTGTCTTGATCATGTATGTATTATTCACAAATTGTATGGTTACACACTTAAGGTTCATCGACGCTTTTGAGTAGATACGGTATGTCAGATAAAAGTTTGGCAATCATCAGAATTGTTTTGAGGACTATTTCAAGAAACACCGGAATTGTTTCGGGGATATCAAATAGCACAAGGGGGTATATGTTAATGTTTGTTAATCAATGGAATTAACAAATATTAAAATAAATAAAGAGAATTTTTTTATTCATTAAATGGGAATTTTGAGTGGAGAGTCCACTTGGAATTATGAGAGGTGAGTGGGGTATGAGTGGAGCCTCCACCCACTTAATGGAGGGAGAGGTGGGAGCACCTATGGTGGCCGGAGGACATCCCATGGTGGTTAACCCCTTCCCTATATAAGGTGGGGTGGGTGATCTCCTCTCCCTCACACTCTAGTACAAGATTCCCTCCCCACCCATTGGCTTTAGGATTAGCACGAGCAATGGCTGAATAGTTTTCTCCAACGGATCTACTGCTTTCGCTGCCCCACTTGATTGAGGGTATGGGAGTCGTATTCAAGATGTACATGTGACCGATCACAGAAGTGCTGATGGATTTAAATGCTCTTCTACTTGATCTTGAGATCGGCAAGTGATTGTCTGCATCATCCATGAAATCGTATCTCGTTAAAATCTTTTGGTATTCGGGGATAATTTTTTCTAGATGACCCACTACTCATTACATGCATCTCCTAGATTAAATCATGGCACCTTTGGTGTTCTTATCGTAGGAGAATTTTGATTTCTATACTACAAAACCCTCACCTTTCTCCCTTGCCTCTTGTGGGAGCTTCATTATCATCCTCATCTGAATCTGAACTCTCATCATCTGATTGTTCTTTAGTCTCCATAGGAGTTTCAGGTTCAGGAATTGGATCATATTCCTTACTAGATATGACAGCCATATCTCTCAGAGGAAATATTTCCTCAAAGAATGTACCGTCTCCAGATTAATAGATGGCATCGAATTCATGTCATCCACTCAAAATTTCATCACAATAAATATATCACAAATGTTGTGAGAAGCATAGCCAAGAAAGACGTAATCCACGGTGTTTGATCCAAGCTTACGCTTCTTGATGATTAGCAAACAACCCCAAGTTCTTAAGTAGGAGAGTGTCAACCCTTTTTCCATTCTTCAAATGGAGTAATCTCTTTATTCTTAGTTGGAACTCGGTTTAGGACACACAAAGTCAACATAGCCTCCCCCAACATTCCTTGGATAAATCGGTCATGTCTAACATGGCGTTAACCAAATCTATTAGAGTTTGGTGTTTCCTCTCAAAAATTCCATTGGACTAAGGGGAACTTGGAGGCACCCCCTCATTTTTAATACCATATTCTGAACAGAATAAATTGAACTCATTAAAAAAGTACTCTCCACCATGATCAAACCGAACCCTTTTGATCTTTCTTTCAAACTGATTTTCAACTTCAACCTTGTAGGTTTTAAAATAATCTAGAGCCTCATCTTTAGTTTTTAGAAGATATACATAATAGTACCGAGTAGAATAATCAATCAAAGACATGAAATACTTCTTTCCACCAGTTATCAACACACCATTCATCTCACAAAGATCTGAATGTATGAGCTCTAAAGGTGCCAAGTTCTTTCCTACGCAAGCTTGTGAGGCTTTTGAGGTTGATTTCCTTACACACAAGCATGACACTTAGAGCCTTTGACAATAGTGATTTTTGGAATTTAACTCATACCAGCAAGTCGTGACATATAACCAAAATTAATATGACAAAGTTGTGAATGTCAAACATTAGTCTCATTGCCACTAGTGCACACATGGTTCACAACATTATCACAAAGTCTGCCAAAGAAAAGTTGAACATGCATCCGTATTCATAGCCTTTTCCAACAAAGATTCTATACTTATAAAGTACAACTTTATTGGACTCAAATACCAACTTAAACTCATCTTTCAAAAGATGGGAGGAACCGCTAATGAGATTCTTATTGATAGAAGGAACATGATGCACATTCTTCAATTGCACGATATTTCCCAAAGTGAACTTTAGATCTACCATGCCAGCGCCAAGAAAAATAGCATGTAACCCATTCCCCATCATCATGGAGGAACCTCGAGCCTGGTAAGAGGTGAACATGGAAATTTCAACACACACATGAACATTATCACCCAAATGAACCCACCATTCTGTGGGCTAAAATACTAAAAGATTACCGTACCTAGTACCTGAAGTTCCTATATCAGTATTGACAATGACCATGTTGATGGATTTAGAAATTTGTCTATATTGAACCTTCTTGCCTTTCTTCTGTGAGCAGCAGTGAGACCACTAGCCAACCTCGTCGCACACCCAGCAAGGTTCTTCCTTTTCCTTGTTGTTCTGCCCCTTATTTCTCTTGAAGTTGGTACTCTGACAGACTTTGTTATTTCCCTTGGACTTGTGGGAATTTTTCTGCACCATATTGGCAGCCAAATGTCCATCGGTTCCACTAGTGTGTTTGTATTTTGCCCTCTCCTTATATTCAACATCTAGAGAGCCAATGAGGTACTCAACTGAGAGCTCATGCCTTTGATGTTTCAGATAAGAGGCAACATTCCTCCATAAGGGGGAAGCTTAGAGACAATGCATCCCACGACAAACTTATCTTGGAGCACACACTTGAGGAGCTCATGTTCCTTAGCCATGATCCGTAGCTCATGAGCCTTGATGGCTGTGAAAATAGCCATCTTTCTCTGTGTTTAAATTGCAATTTTAGTCAAACAAATGACCAAGAATATCTCTAGCTTTGCTATTTATGATTAATTATTGCAAAGATGTGAAATCCTTTGTTTTAAATTTTGTTGTGCAGGAAATCACACTTTTAAGGCAAAATCAGGAGCTATTAATGAAGATTATGAGGTTGCCTACACAGCCAACCAAACCAGGGTCAAAAACCAACTGACTGGAGGATTAACAACCTGTGGTATGGGCAAGGTCCGCCCATACGGCCTGCCCGTACCAGGTGGCAGCGGCTTCGTCAAGTCAAACCCTACAACTTTCGTGAAGGCGCCTATATATTTTGAGGTCCAAGGCGTCGAGCAGAGGGCATTCATTCTCATATTGCATCACAACACCACCAAAGGATATCCACCACCATAGTTCATACTCGCTATCCTCCATCCTCTCCATATCCATAGCCATTTAGCTACTACTTGAGATCTTGTGATTTAGCGACCATTGTAAGAATATTTGATTTCAATCTAAGTATTTTGCACAATGTTTTCTATCCTTGATCTTATTGTTATGAGTGAGTAGTCCTCACTGGCTGTGGGTTGGGTGAAACCTCGCAGCGATTCTGTGCATCTAATTCATGGGAGTATTGTGTATTGATTGAATAGATATTTGTATCTTTGTTTCTTTCTCTTATCTCGATCTATGGACTTGTAGGTACCCAATATCCCACAGATTGATAAAGGCTTAAGGCGAGATGAATTGTGAGCGGGGATCTCGTAGGAAAGCCAGTGAAAAAAAGGGGAGTATGGTCTTTGTTTAGCGATTCATTTGGGAGTAACAATAATATCACTTCTTAAGACTTTGATCTATGTTTCACTTAATAATTGTTATAGCCCGATGCTTCGTGGTATAACGGTTGGATCAAAATACTATTGCTATGCTTGTGACTCGCAGGGGCTCTAGTATATTAGGATGTGATGCCCACAAATTTTAACTTTGTTAAATCATTACACATCAATATGTGTATTACTATCTTTATCCCATATGATGTGCAGCTGCAGGTGAATCTTCACCCCTGGCCTATCTCCATCCATTGCGACAACCAACATTTAAAAGTAAACTAGAAAGGTCCGGTAAACGAAGGTAAAATGAACAAACAAGTCTTGTAGATGTGTCTCGTTTAATTTCCATTTAGCATTGTTTCCCAAGGTTCGATTAAACCTAGATCTACTAGGGAAAAATCTACAATACTGCATCCGTAAATCCGGTTCAAAGGTATCAAGACTATTCTAGTACAAATCATTTTTCAACAATCTTGTAGTCATTGAACTTCTCCATAGCATACATTTCACCACCGACATCATCCACTCCTAACTTAGTGTCCAGCGCATCCCATAATTCCTTGGAATCACGAATATGCATATTGCATCAACCAACTTGTCTCCAAGCACACTAAGTATAGAGCCCACAAAGAGTACAATGGCCTCCCTAAACACTCTCTCTTCTTCAACAATCAACGAACCTCTAGGAGTGCCAGCTGCAACTCTTTCTATGCCCATAGCAGTGAGCCACAAGAGGTTTTTGTTTTCCATATCTTGAAATAAGCACCCATAAACGGGCTCGATTTAAGCGCAGTAGCAAAGGCATATGACGGTAATTGCCTAAATACATAAGGTTTTTGTATTGTTGGATTATTAGGCAGTTTTCACATGAGATTAATTACCGAAATCAACATTATGTAAGCACTATAAGATCTAAACACATGCAACTAAACAATAACATCTAATAGATATGTAAATCTAGCAAGAACTAGTGCAAACCAAGAGATAATTAGCACATACACATTGGTTGGGAAGGTCGTCACTACAATAGAACCATGGTGGTTGTTGTTGTCACCCATGGTGTTGTCGAGAAAGAACACGAGCGGAGGCAAGAAGTCACGCCGAGATGCTCCCCAAAAACCTCATAGTTCGTCTCCTGGTGCAGGATCTCAATGGACGGGGTTTCAGAGGCCTGCTCTCCCAGACGACCGTGCAACCCGGGCACCAGGATGGGGAAGCCTAGATAGCAACATAACGAAATGTAAAAGGGCAAGAGAGAGAGACAGATACGGGGACAGAGAGAGAGGGGGAGAGAATAGACAATGACTAGATCAAGCCTAGAGAGCAACATAAAGAAATGTAAAAGGGCAAGAGAGAGAGATAGATACGGGGATAGAGAGAGAGGGGGAGAGAATAGACAATGACTAGATCTGTTATGTCTCTTGTAAAGCCTTGGAGGTGACTCGGCCAAACCGCCACAGAGTGGAAGACGGGACACACTGCAAACATGCACACAAATGTTGACACGTACCAAAACATTTGGTGCACCATTTTAAAAATTAGTCTTTAAAAATGAGTCTCTAACTCGAACTCTCATGCAACGCGCCGCGTGCAGGTGAGGCAAGGCGGGCAGCAGAGAAGGAGGATTGCACGTGGACTTATCTTACTCACACTCACTTAGTGGGAGTGGAACTCACCTTATAAGCTACTCCAACTCTCTCTCAACTAGCAATGTGGGACTAAACTTTGTATCACACACAACTCCCAAGATGCCATAGTAGAAGGTCCTTGAGATTTCAGGATTTATTAGGCTACATGGGCTTCCCACATGGACCAAAGCCCATATACATCTAACAGGAGCACCATCTACCAAAACAACCTCATGGGTCACGGCTACATGTTGAACATCCGGTACCTGTTGTACCATGACTTGTTGTGCTCCCCCAACCGAATTTATGCCATCAACCAGAGGCATAGGCATGATGACACCTATAGCTAGTTGTTGATCTGTCTTTCATGGGTTCTCAAAAGGCATAACTGCACCCCTAGCTAGCACCATCGTTTCATCTGTGAGCTCTTCTATGTTGGAAGTCAGCTTAGCCAGTAGCATGGCCACACCTGTTCCGGTTGTTCCCGCCTCGGCTGTCACCGTCAAACCTGATCCAACATTAAATCCCACTGAGTGAACCTAAAATCCATCTTCCTGGAAATTGCCGATCTGTAGGAAGCTAACACCATAGACTTAAGGGAATATGCCCAAGAGGAAATAATAAAGTGGTTATTATCGTATTCCTTATTTATGATAAATGTTTATTTTGCATGCTATAATTGTATTAATACGGAAACATTAATACATGTGTGTTTAATGAACAAAAAGAAAGTTCCTAGTTATGCCTCTCTTATAAACTAGCTCGTTGATTAACAAGATGATCAAAGGTTTCCTGATCATGGACATTGGATGTTGTTAATAAGGAGGTCACAACATTGTTGGAATGATGTGATGAACATTCATCCGAAGTATAGCATTACGCTCAAGGTCATTGTGTTTATATTGATATAACATCATACGAAGTAATCTTAGTCCTTAGACCATGAGATCATGTCAATCACTAACACCGGAAGAGTATCTTGATAACATCAAACATCACACCGTAACAGGGTGATTATAAAGATGGGTTTAGTGCTATGAAGGTATTATGTTGAGGCTCATGGATCAAGAGTGGAATTTTTCCATCCCGATGATGGAGAGATATACTCTAGGCCCTCTCGGTGATATCACATTAGTTAGCTTGCAAGCAAGTGATTTGATCACTAGAATGTTATATCACGGGAACGAGAAAAGAGTACATGTTGGTAACGAGATCAAACTAGGTATGGATATACCGATGATCGAATATCGGACATGTAATATTTCATGAGACAAAGGGATTGAGTTACATGCGTATAAGGTTCACATGATCACAGAAGTTGTAACATCCTAGCATTAGAGCTTAGAAATAAGCAGAACACAGATGTGTGCATTGCATTCATGCATAGAAAATCTAAATAATTTTCGCGCTTTTAAATAAAAACTTGTCAAAGTGATTGAAGCTTCTCTTAACTTGATGGAATTGAATTAGATCATCAAGTTGATTGCGATAAGTTTCAATATGACCTTTGCTAAAACCTTATTTTGGGTAACATGATTTGATCTAAGGGTAGACCAAATGTAATAGATGTTAAAACCCTAATACATTACTTAATGATTTATATTTGACCCTTAGGTGATCATATCATAGTATTCATTATAATCACTTATGAAAATCAAATTATAAATATAACACAAATAACAAGAATGTAACAACTATATCTTAATCTCATTTACTTATACCATGAGTATCATGGAAATGCCTAACTTTAACTCTCTAGTGAGAATGAGTAGGAAAGAAACCAAAGTCAAGACCATTCACCATATATCCTCCTTTTCATATCAATATTTGTCATCCCTATTGAATCCTATCCTCATATTTGTTGTTCATCAATATTGAGTAATCAACTATTGATTCACCCATTCTTAACCTATCAATTCTTGATCTATCAACTCTTGTCCTTATTATAACATTCACTTAAGGCTTATAGAGAAAGAAGTAAGAAGGGATAAGTAGTGATGCTAGTTCTAGATGTCATCTATAGGATGGGAGTGATTTGAGGAAATCAAATCAAAATGGTAACAAAGAGGATTACAAGAATGAAGTCCACAGATAATTGCCAGGAGTAGTCCTATTGGATCAAGTAGGTATAGTCAATGAATTATATCTCTTAATCCAATAGAGCTAAACAGAAGATAATTAGAATACAACTATAGTGTTGTATTGAAGAAGCCTTGTTTAGTCAACTGGAAACCTAAACCATAAAGAATCAAAGAATTATAATGATCATGCCTTATTCATCAATATTGAATGCTTATACTAAGTATAAGTGACATTGGTGGATAAAACATGATTGAACCATAGTATAGATTTATTATCCTAGATTAGTCATTACAAGTCACATTAATATAATGTGAGATTGGAATGTTAGATATTGGAGTAAGTAGTGAGAAAAAAGTATGATTAAAATAATGTTAGAGCAACATTGAATTAAAGAAATAGTATTTTCCTCTTGGGGAAATACTAAACACTAGAGGAGAGTAGAACTTGATATAAACCTCTACTAGAGTAGTATTTGTGATGGATGATTTAAGAAGGGTATGAATGGAGTTAGAGGTAACCACTTGTTGGGTTAGTGATTATTAATAGTAGAATAGTTGTTATAGCCAAGTATAAATATAGGAATATTATGAAAGCTTTAGTGTTAAGCACTTTGCATTTATAAATGGATTTAGAATAATAAAGGGTGGATAAGAAGTTTCTATAAAGCAAAGCTCATCATGTTAGTACATGATGATGGACATAGAGAAGTATTATATCTAGGAAAGGAATTCCTTAATTAGAAGACCAGAATTATGAAGTATGGAATATAGGAATCCTTGTTAAACACTAAACCCTAATTCTAGAACCAAATAAGACTATCCATCTCAAATAATTGATCTATCATCTTGTTTCCACAATGGTTTATAGAACTATTTACTATATCAAATCACCTAAGCACATCTTTATCATATTTAAGCATCACTATCATAGGTGCTTATGGAACTATCTATATTAATGGTTTTTCATAAGTCATCCTAGAAAACAATTCCACTACTTTACTTTAAATGGTGATATTATTAAAATCACAAACATAAAGACAACAGATTTAGCCATTAATCTGTATTCACATAAATAGAAGAAAATATGTATAGTAAGTACTTTAAACCCTAGGATGAGTAATTACAATTCAGAATTCTAAACTTATTAATAAGTTTTCTCATCAAAATCTCTTAAATATACTATATAGAATAATAAGACAAACTCTTTAATTCATTTCTCTAACCACTTATCCCATATGAGCATGGAATAAGTGGGGATCCAATAGTATAAACCATTCTATCTTATACTCTGTGATTAAATACATATAGATAAACCCTATGGATATTATTAAACATTTAAAAACTTAATTACTCCAAATAAAAGTGAAAACAATGTTATAGGAAAGAATATATACAATGGAAATAAAAAAAAAATATCACAATACATAATAAAAGTTCACAAATTGATTTTTAATAACATTATTGCTGCTGCAATTATGTAGCTAATAATTTTCTATGGGGAATATTCAAATAATTGAGTATTATTCAAATCTGAAAAGAAAATGAAATACAAAGCTGAAAACAGGAAAAAAATAAGAGAACTAGCTCAGTCCAGAAAGTGGCCAATGGCCCATTTCCTCTTCGCCTATCCATCGCTCACGAGCGGCCAGGTACAGCCCATCTGGCCCAAGTGCGGCCCGTCACTGGCCCATACCCTTTCGACCTTCTAATCGTGTCGTCTTCCTCTCGACGCCGGTGACCCCACGATGCAGCGAAGCAGCTCGCTGGAGCCACCCCGTCGCCGGCCGCGTCAAGATCCGCGCCACTGTCCCCAGTCTTCTACAAGAAGCCTTAAACGCCGCCGAAGAACCCTAATCCCTTTTCCTCTCTCCATTTTTCCGTTCTGCCGAAACCCTAGCTGGATGTGGTTCGGGCTGGAGCTCGCTTCCGGCCACCCCTTGCCATTCAGAGGCCACCATGGAGACCGCAATGTTCGACTTCGTCGTTTACCCCAAGGCACGCTGGTCGGGCTGATCCCTAGCCGCCGGATTTAGGCCGTCTTTCCCAACACCGACGATGTTGCCAACGTCAATCTCCGTCGTCTCCAGCCACACCTCGCCCCCACGACCACTTCTCTGCGTTCCGGGTGAGCTACTGAACTCGCAACTGTCTTCCTTTGCCTCACTTGCATCCTGAATCGAGCCACCGTCGTGCATCGTCGTGCTCAGCCGTCGGCCACCATCGTATCTCCTGCTCCGGCGACCTAAATTGAGCGGCGCCACCACCGTTGGGTTCCTGGCGATGCTCTCTCTCTGAAACACACGATCCCAGCCGCGCACGCGAGCTGAATCATTCGATCGGTAGTCGATCTGGGAGGTTCCTGCTGGGATGATGTCACTCTGACATCATCACTGCGTCATCCACAGCCACGTCAGCGGGTTGGACTTAGTCCACTGCTCGCGTGGAGAGTGACGTGGTCACTGGCCCACTGGTCAATGACCGTGGGTAGAACTAGTCTGGGTACGCATTGTCTTTTCTGTTCAGGAATTAAACAAAATCATATTAATTCCAAAATAAAATAAAATGATTAAATCTTGTAAATTTAATATCTTTTGTTTTATAAATCAGAAAAATACATATAATATATGAAAATGTTTAGAAAAATAAAATCTACAACTTAAAACTATCACTAAATATTATTATGATAATTATTTAAATAAATATTATTTAATAAATACTTTATAAAGTTTTAATACTTTAATAATTAATATTTTAATCATGGAAAATGTTAAAAATATAAATAAAATATTAAAAATCTTAGGAAAATAATAACTAAAGTTTAAAACTATAATCATGCATTATTAGTCCTCTTAATTAAATATTTATTATTTATTAAGTATTTCTAAAGAAATAAACCTTATTAAAATCATATCTTATTATTTATAAATCACAAAAATAAATGTAATATACCAAAATAATCACAAAAATAATACCTATATGTTAAAAATGTGATATTCCACTTGTGAGTTAAATAAAAAGTTAAACACTTTTATAACTTGAATTTAAACCTATTTCCTTAATTAATAATTCTTATAAAGGTAAATAAAACCTGTTAATACTTCTAAAAATTAACCAATTAAATGTAATAAATAGTATTAATCCTAAATACTAATTTTATGAAATCAAAATGGTTTAACACATTTTAAATATAATTTTATTAAGTTATCCTTCAACCATAAGTATAAAGTATTTTATAAAAGAATTCTTATTTAATATAAAATCTCTAAGAATAATTTGTAAAGAGATAAAACCATTCTTTTACTTCAACTACAAGTTATAAACAAACCAAAACACTATATTGAATCCATAAGTAGTTAAGTAATATTATTTCTTTGTTTCCAAACTATAACCACTCATCCATAAAAGGGAAAATGATTCTATCCCATTAAACAATTAGGAAAGCACTATTCAATAAAAGTAATGCCATTCTTAAGTAACTCTAAGGAAACAATACAAAGTGAACAACATACAAGTATCATAAGTAATACACCCTAAATCTATCAATATTCTTAAAGTCACTTATTGTTACCAAACTTTAAGTATAATACTAAAAGACTTTATTACATGTCTTATAGTTTACTTTGGTCTGTTATAAATAAGTTATAAAACATCTCAAGTCCAAACTATTCAAGCAAGCACAAACAACATCAACAACATCTAATTAACCACAAAGATTGTTTAAACCTTAATAAAGGAATCTTTTATTCAAATGTTATTCGTTTTGCCACTTCAATCAACATATGATAATTAATAGAAAACACTTTACTTGTATAATAAGATTGCTAATACTTAAATTCTTTATAAGTGACATTACTTGTAAAGTAAAACTTGAAGATAAATAATTAAGATGTAATCAACCTTAAGTAGCATTCCATACTATGTATTTTGTTATTGTATAAATACCTGTTATTATCCACACACTCACAAGCCTTAACAAGAATCACATGTAAGAAACTTAATCTAAAAGGGCAACACATTCCAAGGAAACCCTTTCCAGTATCCAAACCCTAGAACAACGTTATTCTCGGGATTCGCGTTTATCAACTTGCATTACATTACCTATGTATAAAAGCATCTTGCTTCTTTAAACATTAGTCCTTACCGGACCAATGATGCAGATTTCCGCTATTGGATCTTATATTGTCTTGAAGGCCGTGAGGGCATAATCTTGCAATCACAAAAGGCAAGTTCACACTTGCTCATGTCCTTTGATTATTTTCTGTAAAGTATTTTACAAATCCAGTGTTGTCATCACCTGCATTTGAAAAAGGACAGAAAACACTATTTTCATAATAATATGATTATAGGTTATTTACCATGAGGTAATAACCTACTATAAGAGTTCCGGTGGTAAAGGAACATATTATCTAGGACTTAACAACCAATGTCGTCAGTGATTCTTGCGCCGTATATTACGCATTGACCATGAGATTTGGAATGGGACGAAGAAGTCAGCTATATCTTTTCCCTCTCGCATGGAGCTGGATGTGTGGGTCATGGCTATTATCACTCGTAGGATGCATATTATTTATGGTAATTCGTAGAGGATATGCAGCATATGGGTGGGAACCCTCAATGTCCCACGATAGTTTCGGCATCTGAACGGTCTGTACTGCCATTGCCGTAATTCAATAGGTGGGCTGGCGTACACCAAGGAGACATGCGGGGTCACGGAGAAGGCAGTGATTGGCTTGGGTCTTAGTCTGGGCCTCACACCAAGGAAGTGTGAACGGGATCGCGGCCCGGATGTGCAACAAAGCTAAGATCTCTCATGGGTAAAGTGACGCACCTCTGGAGAGTGTAAGAACTGTAACTTGTTACTCCCTGTTCCGGGAAGGAGATGCGAACACGGCGGGAAAGGAACCCCATGAAGGTTCTGGTAAACCCGTGAAGGCTGATGGACATAGTTTTTCAGAATAAAAGCAATCTTTGAAGAAATGTTTATGAAAACTTGCATTGCCTACGACCTATGGTCTGTGGCTGTAGCTATAGTGCATCAAACACTCCTTTTCTAGTGGACTTGCTGAGTACGCTCGTACTCAAAGTATATTCTTAACCCTTGCTAGGTTCTAAAGCCAGTACAGACGATGTCTACATCAAGTTATGCTCCAGGAATCATCATAAAAAGCTAAAGCTCTTCAAGGAAGTCAAGAAAGTCAACATATACATCAACTCAAGTGAAGACGAAGTTGCTAATTAGATAAGAGTAGAATTTCTAACCATAGAACCTACTTCCGTAGAGTATTGCAATAGCAGCAATGCAAGACTGTAGATAAGCTATTAGTTTTATAAGTATGGTAGATATGAGTTATTTATTCTTGATTCTTCTTCGTAAGAAGTTTCTTCTCTCTCTTTAACCTAGAGTGTTCTCTGGATCTTGTGTAAAGAGTTGAGTTGTAACCTATAGTCATGTCTTGGACCTGCTATGTTTCTGTTGTACTACTCTGAGGGATGTAATACTAGTGAACGGTGTTTCATTGGTGTTATGTCAACGACTATAGTGTACTATATCATGCAGTGGTATGCTGGGTCACCGCAGTTGGTATCAGAGCATATGCTTTGACCTTAGGATTAAAACCCTTTTAGGAAGATCTGTAGGTTGGATAGTGACTATAGAAGCCATCTTATCTAAACCAAATGTTCTTATGACTTGTATCCACTTGAGGATAACCTTGTCAGACCTAAGTCATATGCTTAAGTCATTTTTTTAGGAGTAATTATTTTATCTTTTCTCAAGTATAGTGCTCTTTAGTGTTTCCCCAGGGAGACATAAACCACCAAGATACTGTAGGAAAGTATAAGCCATCAATTAAAGTAGTCTTAATGGTGTAGCCTAATCCTAGAATTTAAGTAAGAATAGTAAAATCTTAGTGACAGTTGATAACTAAAGACAACATGATGAATATCATTAGGATAAATGTTGATGTAATGAGTAGTAATCATGTGGGATTCACTTGAGAATTCTACGTGATGAAGTGCAATTATGTTATGACTTAATAACAGTGTAGTGAGAAGTAAAGTTATCATAGGAGATTAGCTCCGAAACCATGATGAGAGTATAAATATGATGAGTAATTAGTAGATTATCCTTAGATAGAGTAAGAAGATAACTTGGAAAAAATCATGATTGAAGTCAAAGATGTCATAAAATAGTGATAACCTTCAATATTAGGGGTTCAAAAGAATCTGATTAGTCATTTGGAGTGATCATGTGAGGTTAGTTGGCTAATAAAGAAAGGTTGAATATAGTTAATCATTCCAAAGGTGAGACCAAAGGTTAGTCAAAACTAAATTTGAGACCACTTTGCTTAAGATTATCCTATTGCAATTGAGCAATTTGGGTAAATTAAGAAACAAAGAATAGTTTGACCCTATGTGCTAAGTATCACAATATAAACCTATATGAGGACGTGTCATATACTACACAACCAAGCCTGAATTCTAGAGATATTATACTCAACTACTATTTCTGGGCTTAGAATATTGTGTGATATATGTACCACATTTGGATTTATTTGTTTTTCTTGGATCTTCTTGATTGACTAGATCTGTACATGAAGTTTGACTTGGTGTGCAAATGCATGTTGCAACATCCAATCACTACTTGATGTTATAGACCTAGATAGAGTAAGGGAATTCGTGTAAGGGAGTGACGAATTTCAAAGACCAAGATGAAGACTTACTTGAAGAATGAAGCCAAGTATAAGGAGTATCAACGCAATTTGAAGGATGGATTAAGTTCAGATCATTATTAGTCAACAACAAGAAGTGATGAACTTAAAAGTTCAATCAAAATAGGTAATTTTGCTAAGAAGGCAATGGAGTAATTATGAAAGTTCATGGAAGTATCATGAATTAGTACAAAGAAGTAGCTTTGAAACCAAAATGGTATTCAAGCTCTGACAATTCAGAGAGAATGCCAGAGGTATATCGGAAACCATAGGATAATACATACACCCTAGGATAGTCCGCAGTTGGTATTTGATCCATAGTTGGTATCTTGTCCGTAGCCGGTGTTGGTTGACATAGTTAGCCAGATCATCTTAAAAGTTGCATAAAGAGCATAAAAATGTGGCCTAAGATAAGTAGGACACAAAGGAGTATAAAAAATTGAAAGCGACCATCTTTCGAGACTCTTCGTGAAGTTAGGTGCATCAAAGCAAAAATATCCGAATGAGTAAGTAAGACAAATAATGCTGAAAGATTCACTTCGGAGATCCACAGTTGTGTGGATACACCGTACAATCTTTCATAAGACCCTAACTAGGCAAAGTAAAAGCTGGATAGAGACCAATATTCTAATTATAAAGCCAATAAATACTAAATAGGCAGTTTAGATGCCATTAGTAAACCCTAAGGGGGAGAGTAAACATTATGAATGAAAGTTGAAGAAGTACTATAGGTGATAATGAAAGATTATCTAAAGCTTAATAAGGTAAAAACTTGAAGGTAATAAAAGATTAAGCCTAACAGATTAATTCTAGAGGAAACAACTCTTAAGTGGTCCTTAAGAGTGAATAATCATATCCAATTGGACAAGTATAGAGGAAAAAGAAATTCCAATGGGTGTGGACTAAATAAGTTCAAATCCAATCTTCGGAAGGACCACCAGTAGAAAGCATACAATGACAAATCAAAGATTAGTCTTTTGATCACACTATTGATTAATAAACTCTAAAACCTGTTTTAGTGAGACTTCCTAGACATTACATAGTATAGTAAGAAAGTTCGATGATTAAGTAAAGAAGTTGGATTAGGATACTTAATCAGGAAATCAACTAAAGCAGAGACCTCAATTTAAGGATTTTACAAGGACATATTCCTAAGGGAGTAAAGTAAAAGGAACTTTGGAATATTGGAGATAACCAGATGGAGATTACCAAGTATAATGAGGATTCAAAGAAAAGATCTGAATATGGGATATTAGAATTATTCCCATTGAGGTTAACATGAAGTAAGACATATCGTAATCATTACAAGACAATTCCTCATTCCAAAACAAAAGAGTGTGCGAACTTCGAGGACGAAGTTTATTTTAAGGGGGAAACTCTGTAACATCCCAGCATTAGAGCTTAGAAATAAGTTGAACACAGATGTGTGCATTGCATTAATGCATAGAAAATCTGAATAATTTTCGCGCTTTTAAATAAAAACTTGTCAAAGTGATTGAAGATTCTCTTAACTTGATGGAATTGAAGTAGATCATCAAGTTGATTGCGATAAGTTTCAATATGACCTTTGCTAAAACCTTATTTTGGGTAACATGATTTGATCTAAGGGTAGACCAAATGTAATAGATGTTAAAACCCTAATACATTACTTAATGATTTATATTTGACCCTTAGGTGATCATATCATAGTATTCATTATAATCACTTATGAAAATCAAATTATAAATATAACACAAATAACAAGAATGTAACAACTATATCTTAATATCATTTACTTATACCATGAGTATCATGGAAATGCCTAACTTTAACTCTCTAGTGAGTGTGAGTAGGAAAGAAACCAAAGTCAAGACCATTCACCATATATCCTCCTTTCCATATCAATCTTTGTCATCTCTATTTAATCCTATCCTCATATTTGTTGTTCATCAATATTGAGTAATCAACTATTGATTCACCCATTCTTAACCTATCAATTCTTGATCTATCAACTCTTGTCCTTATTATAACATTCACTTAAGGCTTATAGAGAAAGAAGTAAGAAGGTATAAGTAGTGATGCTAGTTCTAGATGTCATCTATAGGATGGGAGTGATTTGAGGAAATCAAATCAAAATGGTAACAAAGAGGATTACAAGAATGAAGTCCACAGATAATTGCCAGGAGTAGTCCTATTGGATCAAGTAGGTATAGTCAATGAATTATATCTCTTAATCCAATAGAGCTAAACAGAAGATAATTAGAATACAACTATAGTGTTGTATTGAAGAAGCCTTGTTTAGTCAACTGGAAACCTGAACCATAAAGAATCAAAGAATTATAATGATCATGCCTTATTCATCAATATTGAATGCTTATACTAAGTATAAGTGACATTGGTGGATAAAACATGATTGAACCATAGTATAGATTTATTATCCTAGATTAGTCATTACAAGTCACATTAATATAATGTGAGATTGGAATGTTAGATATTGGAGTAAGTAGAGAGAAAAAAGTATGATTAAAATAATGTTAGAGCAACATTAAATTAAAGAAGTAGTATTTTCCTCTTGGGGAAATACTAAACACTAGAGTTGAGTAGAACTTGATATAAACCTCTACTAGAGTAGTATTTGTGATGGATGATTTAAGAAGGGTATGAATGGAGTTAGAGGTAACCACTTGTTGGGTTAGAGATTATTAATAGTAGAATAGTTTTTATAGCCAAGTATAAATATGGGAATATTATGAAAGCTTTAGTGTTAAGCACTTTGCATTTATAAATGGATTTAGAATAATAAAGGGTGGATAAGAAGTTTCTATAAAGCAAAGCTCATCATGTTAGTACATGATGATGGACATAGAGAAGTATTATATCTAGGAAAGGAATTCCTTAATTAGAAGACCAGAATTATGAAGTATGGAATATAGGAATCCTTGTTAAACACTAAACCCTAATTCTAGAACCAAATAAGAGTATCCATCTCAAATAATTGATCTATCATCTTGTTTCCACAATGGTTTATAGAACTATTTACTATATCAAATCACCTAAGCACATCTTTATCATATTTAACCATCATTATCATAGGTGTTTATGGAACTATCTGTATTAATGGTTTTTCATAAGTCATCCTAGAAAACAATTCCACTACTTTACTTTAAATGGTGATATTATTAAAATCACAAACATAAAGACAACAGATTTAGCCATTAATCTTTATTCACATCAATAGAAGAAAATAAGTATAGTAAGTACTTTAAACCCTAGGATGAGTAATTAAAATTCAGAATTCTAAACTTATTAATAAGTTTTCTCATCAACATCTCATAAATATTCTATATAGAATAATAAGACAAACTCTTTAATTCATTTCTCTAACCACTTATCCCATATGAGCATGGAATAAGTGGGGATCCAATAGTATAAACCATTCTATCGTATACTCTGTGATTAAATACATATAGATAAACCCTATGGATATTATTAAACATTTAAAAACTTAATTACTCCAAATAAAAGTGAAAACAATGTTATAGGAAAGAATATATACAATGGAAATAAAAAAATAAAATAAAATAAAATATCACAATACATAATAAAAGTTCACAAAATGATTTTTAATAACATTATTGCTGTTGCAATTATGTAGCTAATAATTTTCTATGGGGAATATTCAAATAATTGAGTGTTATTCAAATCTGAAAAGAAAATGAAATACAAAGCAGAAAACAGGAAAAAAAGAACTAGCTCAGTCCAGAAAGTGTCCCACGGCCCATTTCCTCTTCGCCTATCCATCGCTCACGAGCGGCCAGGTACAGCCCATCTGGCCCAAGTGCGGCCTGTCAGTGGCCCATACCCTTTCGACCTTCTAATCGCGTCGTCTTCCTCGCGACGCCGGCGACCCCACGATGCAGTGAAGCAGCTCGCTGGCGGCCACCCCGTCGCCGGCTGCGTCAAGATCCGCGCCACCGTCCCCAGTCGTCTACAAGAAGCCTTAAACGCCGCCGAAGAACCCTAATCCCTTTTCCTCTCTCCATTTTTCCGTTCTGCCGAAACCCTAGCTGGATGTGGTTCGGGCTGGAGCTCGCTTCTGGCCACCCCTTGCCATTCAGAGGCCACCACGGAGACCGTGACGTTCGACTTCGTCGTTTACCCCAAGGCGCGCTGGTCGGGGTGATCCCTAGCCGCCGGATTTAGGCCGTCTTCCCCAACACCGCGTTGTCGCCGACGTCAATCGCCGTCGTCTCCAGCCACACCTCGTCCCCACGACCACTTATCTGCGTTCCGGGTGAGCTACTCAACTCGCCGATGTCTTCCTTTGCCTCGCTTGCTTCCTGAATCGAGCCACCGCCGTGCGTCGTCGTGCTCAGCCATCGGCCACCATCGTATCTCCTGCTCCGGCAACCTAAATTGAGCGGCGGCGCCACCGTTAGGTTCCTGGCGATGCTCTCTCTCCGAAACACATGATCCCAGCCACGCGCGCGAGCTGAATCATTCGATCGGTAGTCGATCTGGGAGGTTCCTGCTGGGATGATGTCACTCTTACATCATCACTGTGTCATCCACAGCCACGTCAGCGGGTTGGACTTAGTCCACTTCTCGCGTGGAGAGTGACGTGGTCACTGGCCCACTGGTCAATGACCGTGGGTAGAACTAGTCTGGGTATGCGTTGTCTTTTCTGTTCAGGAATTAAACAAAATTATATTAATTCCAAAATAAAATAAAATGATTAAATCTTGTAAATTTAATATCTTTTGTTTTATAAATCAGAAAAATACATATAACATATGAAAATGTTTAGAAAAATAAAATCTACAACTTAAAACTATCACTAAATATTATTATGATAATTATTTAAATAAATATTATTTAATAAATACTTTATAAAGTTTTAATACTTTAATAATTAATATTTTAATCATGGAAAATGTTAAAATGTAAATAAAATATTAAAAATCTTAGGAAAATAATAATTAAAGTTTAAAACTATAATCATGCATTATTAGTCCACTTAATTAAATATTTATTATTTATTGAGTATTTCTAAAGAAATAAACCTTATTAAAATCATATCTTATTATTTATAAATCACAAAAATAAATGTAATATACCAAAATAATCACAAAAATAATACCTATATGTTAAAAATGTGATATTCCACTTGTGAGTTAAATAAAAAGTTAAACACTTTTATAACTTGAATTTAAACCTATTTCCTTAATTAATAATTCTTATAAAGTTAAATAAAACCTGTTAATACTTCTAAAAATTAACCAATTAAAATAAATAGTATTAATCCTAAATACTAATTTTATGAAGTCAAAATGGTTTAACACATTTTAAATATAATTTTATTAAGTTATCATATACATATACATCAACTCAAGTGAAGACGAAGTTGCTGATTAGATAAGAGTAGAATTTCTAACCATAGAACCTACTTCCGTAGAGTATTGCAATAGCAGCAATGCAATACTGTAGATCAGCTATTAGTTTTATAAGTATGGTAGCTATGAGTTATTTATTCTTGATTCTTCTTCGTAAGAAGTTTCTTCTCTCTCTCTCTTTAACCTAGAGTGTTCTCTGGATCTTGTGTAAAGAGTTGATTTGTAACCTATAGTCATGTCTTGGACCTGCTATGTTTCTATTGTACTACTCTGAGGGATGTAATACTACTGAACGGTGTTTCATTGGTGTTATGTCAATGACTATAGTGTACTACATCATGCAGTGGTATGCTGGGTCACCGCAGAAGTCATTGTTGAATGTGTGGGAGTCAGTACGGATCTCCAGGTCCTGCTATTGATTATTGATCGGAGAGGGGTCTCGATCATGTCTACATTATTCGTGAACCGTAGGGTGACCCGGATGCTCTACTGCTTTGCGGTGCTGGACTTGATGGTACTGGACCAGCTGGATCAGATGGACTTCATCACAATCTTGAGATCGGCAAGCATTCGACTACATCATCCATGAGTACAACCTCATTAACGCTATTTGGTCTTTGAGGGTATGTATTCTATGGATGTATATCCATCCATTGCTTCTATATAGTAGATAGATCTTGGTACTTAGTTGTTCCCATCGTAGGAATTTTTTGTTTTCTATGATGAGAACCCTACAGTGGTATCAGAGCTGGATCTATGCGTAGATGCTTTGCAAAGGTAGACACATATGAATATGTGGGCACTGATGGTCATGTTATTACTTCTTCCTTGTACTTTGGATATTGGTGGCATAGTGGGATGAAGCGGACCGGACAAACTTTACATGTCCTCGCACATGAGACATGTTCCACGCTTGACATGCAACTAGTTTTGCATAAGTGGATAGCGGGTGACTGTCTCTCCTACTATAGTCAATATCTGATTTACAACGAGTTGTCAATAATTTCATTATCATCATTGTGTTTCCATGTTCTTACGTAAGAACGGTTCTATCTCTGAAAGCCCTCAGCCACGTAAAACTTGCAATGGATAAATTAGAAGCGTCTAGTTTAGATTATTGTTGGGCTAGTGTCATGATATGGTGATGTTGTAAGTAAAAGTATAAGTAGATACTCTTATAACACACATAGTGTGTAAGTTCCATAGACCTTGGCCTTACACATAAAGGAATGATGAAGATCATACCACGATGCACATGATAACGATCTAGTGCAAGAACCATATGATTTCACTTTTTCACATGTGATGTTTGTTGCATCTTATATTGCTTGTTTGGCGTTTTATTAGCATAATAAGATGATCCCTCATTTAGATATCAAGATAAAAATGTGTTATTCCTTAAGTATGCACCAACAATGTTTTGCCGCTTCAAGACATCACGTGATGATCGGGTGTACTTGAATCCACGAGCATATCTCTGGTGTAAGACAGTTTTACTCACGTGAATACTAAGGTTATTACTTGGCGAGCCTAGCATGTGCAGACATGGCCTTGGAACACGGACCGAAAGGTTAAGCATGAGTCATATGTTTTGATATGATGACCGTATGGATGCTTGCCTTTGAAGCTACAACGACTCATGTGATGATCGGACTTGGTGTAGTGGATTTTGTTCATGTAATCACCAAAAGGACACGAGGGATGTTGTTTTTGAGTGGGAGTTCATTTCTAATTTGGATTAGTAGAACTCAATTTATCATAAACTAAATCAAAGTGAATTTGCATAATTTGTTGTAGTCACTGGCATTCGTTCACCACCTTATGATTAGTTGTAGTTGAGATAATAGAACTATAGAATTCTGGATATTTACTTTACGAACTGGTATCGTATTCTGTTGAGTGTCAATCTAAAGTTTAAAAGTCCTATTGCAAACTTTTAGCAAACTCCATCTACTCCGTGAAATTTAATAATTAGTATTAAATCGAGAGTGACAATTGCAGTGTTAATATCTAAAGTATCATGTTTGCCGCCATGATTCTTGATTCAAATATCGAGATTATCTAGGAGCTGAAAGAATTGTTTTAGAAACCATAATGTGTGGCAGATATAACGATATCTGAAACAATGTTTTGGTTGCAATAGGATAGAGTATAATATATGTTCTCATATTGGATGAGAATTTGCGAAGGTTGGAGATGCTAGACATCCTAATCATCTAAAAGGGTTTTGGAAAGTAATGTTATACTCACGATTCGCCTTTATAAGCTATATTAGCTTGATCATGAAAGTCGTCATGATAAGGATGAATAGAAGATGTATGTAAAGTGTTTACTACACTAAAAGATTACTAAAGAATGGATTTTGAAAGAACGCCAATCATTTGATGATGGTGATCTACTTCAAAGTGCAAGTCCAAAGGTATTAGTATTTAAATGTACATGCTTTGGACTATGTGTCATGTATATGGCGCCACTTTTGATGTTGGTAGATTCTTTTAAAAGGAAAAAGGAAATGCAGAAAGAGAATCTATAAAATATATTTGGCAGAAAAGAAAAGATTGGAAATATCCAGTTTAGGTATATAGATGATATACATGTTATGGTTGTATTATTTGCTTGTTAAACAATCTGATTCTTGGGTATTGAATACTGAATTGATTGGTATGAAATTTCATACAGAACGATGCAATTCATGAACCACAATGGCCTATGTAACTAGCAAGAGAATATGTGATGATGTTCATAAAAAATAAACAAACCGTTGCTTGTATTTCTCGTTGACATCAAAGCTTGCCTTCAAGATTTGTTTTAATAATAGTTATTTAAATCAGGTGTTATGAGAACAAATATTGTTCAAATAATTACCGTATTCCATATAAGATGGATGATTTACAAATCTAGTTGGAGAAATCACATCCAGAAAAACTAATGCTAAAATGTCGCAAGACAAATGATTGAAAGATCACTTACGAAGTGACATCGCCGTTTAAATTATATTGGAAAGAAAACATGAAGAATCTCCATATTCATGGATTTTTGGAGTCTTTGATTTGATCAAGTGACGCTTGTGAGACTTTCCTCGGGATAATTAAAACTTCGTTCAAAGGCCAAAGAAGAACGATCGACTAAATTATTCAAATTTATACATATCGATGTATGTAGTCCATTATGTGTAGTCGTAAGCGATGGATTTCAACTGCATATGCTTTCTCCAGAAATTTGAGTGAATATTCACTTAATGAGAAAGAAGTATGAATATTTGAAAATGTTCAAAGACTTTCAAGATGAAGTGGAAAATCATTGTAACAAGAAAATAAATAATTTATGATTTTATCATAAAGGGATTTATTTGAGTTGCAAGTTTAGCAAAACACCTAGATTTGCATCTTCTGAAACACCATAGGAATATGGAGTGTTTGAGATTTCTAATGAAACCTTGTTTGACATGGTTGGATCAAAGGTGTTATTTATAAAACTGTCATTATGTTTTAAAAGATTAAAGCTTTAGAGACTACCGCTTTTACACTTAAAAGAGCTCCATCTTGATCCATTGAAATGACACCATGTAAGTTATGGTTTGGGGTAAAACCCAAGTTGTCCTTTATTAAATTTTGGTATGCTAAGAATAAGTAATATGTTTACAACCAAAGTCGGATGAGCATGTATTTGTAGGTTATTTCGAATAAAAATTGGGTATTCCTCCATAACACCGAGGACAAAAGGGTTTGTCGCTTGCAACGTGAAGTTTCTTGAAAAAGAAACTTTTCGCAAAAGTTAAGTGGGAGGACAATAGAACTTTGATAAGGTTAACGAACCTTATCCATATGTGCTGAGTTGCGTAGCGCCAAAAAACGTTCCGGAGGCAGCCACAATGCTCATGGCTCACGTACCTCAAAGGTTGTGGTCACGGAGTTCTAAGTTCCTATTGAACCAAGTAGGTCGGATAAATAATCAAATGCTAAGATTTGAGAGTAAATCATTGTTGTTTGACAATGATGAACCGAATACATGTAAAGAAGCAATTATGGGCCCTGACTCCGTCAAATGGCTTGAAGCCATAAAATCCGTGATAGTTCCATACACGAGAAATCAAGTTTTTTGAACTTGGAAGACCCTCCAGAATGGTGTAAAAAACTATCGGTCGTATTTGGATTTATAAAAAAACAGACATTGATGTTTCACATCTATGAAATAGTCGACATATCATAAAGTATTTTACAACAATGTTCAAGGAGTTGACTATGACAAGATTTGATCTTTCATGGCGATATTTAGTCTGGACGGATTAATGCAGCAACCACTACATATAATTTGGTATATGGTAGATGAATAAACAAAACAAAGTTCTTCTAATAGAATTGTTACCTAGGACGTGTGCATGACACGATCCAAAGGGTTTTGTTAATTCAAAGGATGCTAAAAAGGGCATGAAAACTTCAATGTTTGAAGTAAGCATCGCGGAGTTGGAATCTTCACCGTGATGAAACTGTTAAAGGAGTTTTCATCAGGAGACGATGAAGATGCTTGCATTTGCAAGAAATTAAGTGGGAGCACTGAGACATATTTCTAATATATTATGTGGAGGACATCTTATTGATTGGAAATGATGTATCTTTTATTGACAAAGGTTAAGAATTTCATTTCAATGAAAGACTTAGGCAAAAACCAAATATTTAGCATGAATGTCTACATGGATAGACAGTGACGCTAATATGGTCATGCCAAACGTACATATATGAGATATTTAAGGGGTTCAATATAGAAATGATGAGAAAAAGGATCTTGTTGCATGGAAAAGAATTGAATCAAGATTCAAGTGTATCGGCACTTGATAAGTGAAATAAGATTCAAGTGCTTTGACACTTGATGAGTGAAATCACAAAAATGTTTTGATCAATCATGCCATGATATGTACACATCCAGATATGTCCTATGCTCTAAGTGTTATGAGCATATACTAGAATGAATCATAAAATGATCATTGGAAGATAGTAAGGATATTCTTATAATCTTTTGGAAGAATTAATAATATATTCCATTTGTATAAGAGACAAATAGTTCATTGAAAAATGATACTATTTTTGTCACAAGATACAAATTAAGTTCATCTCAATTTAAACTATGGGTGGCACAATGAAATGAAAAGAAAGTTACCATGATTGATTTGGATGAATTCCAAAGTTAAGACATTATGACGGATACTACAACAAAAGGCTAAGTATATGACTGCTATAGTAGCAGTAAAGGAGGGTATTTATGTCAAATAGTTTGTTATCAAACTAAGGTGTGGTTCACAATGGGCTAACACTAAAGATATATTGTATGACAATAGTATCGACATGATTTAACCCCAAGGAACTAAAGGTCTCACCAAAAGACCAAATTTATACAATGTCATCTCATTAGAGAAATGAGTGATGCGTGGAGACGCAAAGACATGCAAATACACACGGAACTGAAAGCTTTAGATCCGTAGATTATGTTAACCACTTGAAATCGCATATATGGAACACCAGAAAGCCATATGTGTTCAACATGCAAAGTTTATAAACTAGATTATTGTCTCTAGTGCAAGTGGGAGACTGAAGGGAATATGCCCGAGAGGAAATAATAAAGTGGTTATTATCGTATTCCTTCTTTATGATAAATGTTTATTTTGCATGCCATAATTGTATTAATACGGAAACGTTAATACATGTGTGTTTAATGAACAAAAATAAAGTTCCTAGTTATGCCTCTCTTATAAACTAGCTCGTTGATTAACAAGATGATCAAAGGTTTCCTGATCATGGATATTGGATGTTGTTAATAACAAGGTCACAACATTGTTGGAGTGATGTGATGAACATTCATCCGAAGTATAGCATTACTATCAAGGTCATTGTTTTTATATTGCTATAACATCATATGAAGTAATCTTAGTACTTAGACCATGAGATCATGTCAATCACTAACACCGGAAGAGTATCTTGATAACATCAAACGTCACACCGTAACAGGGTGATTATAAAGATGGTTCAGTGCTACGAAGGTATTATATTGAGGCTCATGGATCAAGAGTGTAATTTGTCCATCCCGATGACGGAGATATATACTCTGGGCCCTCTCGGTGATATCACATTAGTTAGCTTGCAAGCAAGTGATTTGATCACTAGAATGTTATATCACGGGAACGATAAAAGAGTACATGTCGGTAACGAGATCAAACTAGGTATGGAGATACTGATGATCGAATCTCGGACATGTAATATATTGCGAGACAAAGGGATTGAGTTACATGCGTATAAGGTTCACACGATCACATAAGTCATCGTTGAATGTGTGGGAGTTAGTACGGATCTCCAGGTCCCGCTATTGATTATTGATCGGAGAGGGGTCTCGATCATGTCTACATTATTCGTGAACCGTAGGGTGACACACTTAAGGGATACCGACACCATTCGTAGCAAATAATATGCTAGAGAAATAAAAAGAAAGCGCGGGAATTTATTTCACTAGACACCGGAAGTGTTTCGGTTGAAATTGCTGAATCTGGTTCTGCATGTGAAATTGAAATGTTATAAGGGGTTTTATGTGAATGTTTGTTAATTAGATTAATTAACAAAATTCTGAATAAATAAATAAAAGATTTTTATTTAATGAGAGATTGCATTAAATTTGGTGGAAATTTAATGGAGGTGAGTGGAATTTTGAGTGGGTGGCTATTTATGTGAGTGGGAGCTCCACCCACATGAATGTGGAAGAGGTGGGGGCACCTCCATGGCTTCCACACCATGGGAGGGGGCTGTCCCCCTCTCCCTATAAAAGGCACCTCACTCCCTCCTCTCATATCACACCTCCTCGTGAAGGATCTCTCTCCCCCCTTTAGAATTTCCCCATGGTCTCGGATCAGCGAGATACATGTTCCCGGTGGCTTTTTTTGGAAGGATTTGTTGCTTCGGCTGCTTCGCTGGAGCGAGAGCATGGAGCTTGTCGGGGGTACCCGGACGTGTGTGCGATCCCTGATGCACCACTGCTTTGCGGTGTTGTACTTGATGGTGCTGGACCGGCTGGACCAAATGGACTTCATCACGATCTTGAGATCGGCAAGCGTTCGATTACATCATCCATGAGTAAAACCTTGTTAACGCTATTTGGTCTTCGAGGGTATGTATTCTATGGATGTATATCCACATGTTGCTTGTATCTAGTAGATACATCTTGGTACTGTTCCCATCGTAGGAATTTTTTGTTTTCTATGCTGTGAACCCTACATAGACACCTCAACCTTGGAATCCATTGCCTTGCTGGAACCCTACACCTCCCGAGAACGGAACAACACTTCCTTGGAAAAACGAATGTTCTATCTTGCTGAAACGATAATTGGCAATACCATTATCGCTGGCTCCCTAGAAATCATTCCCTCCTTGAATACCTCCACTAAACACCCCACTTGCAGATTTCCACCTCTGTTAGCCGTACTACTTGACCGCTGACATGGTAGTTGTTAAATCTTGCTGCTCTAGCGAGGTTACCTCCACCAAAATCTCGTTGTGCACTGCGTCAAGGATTAACACCATGCAAGCCTGACGCCTCCATGATCATCCCATCCTCTCATTTCACCAGCTCCACGACCTCCCCCTCAATTATCCATCAGACTAGCGAGCGATCATGGATTTGTGGCCCGCAACAAGTGGCACTATCCAATATTTATTTTCCACAAAAACCCTAATAGACAGCAAAGTCGTCTCCCTGTCGTATTAGGGTGTCATGTACGAGGCAATTGGGTTTGTATCCCACAACCCTTATGGTTTTTTTGGTGGGAAGATTAGGTGTCGAGCCATGCTCGTCAGCCTAGTATTATGAGTGCAGAAAAATACACTCTTTCAAAAATAACATCAACGTCGATTATCTAGAGAAGCATGGAAGGGTCACTTGAGAATACAACTACCATAGAGGAGATCATTGGTGATGTCCCTGCAAGAATACCACCTTCGCTTTTCGTCATTGAACGATTATACAAGCTGCTTCCTCCAACTCGTCCTGCAACACGAATGCCATAGGCTCCAAATACCAGCAGCCATGTCATTGCTATGGTCGACGATACTTGATAGCAGGCATGTCTTTGGGAATCCCCAAACTTGCATCAATGGGAGGAGGATTCACCTAAGCACAAAAATCCATAGCCATCACATGCTGCCTTTCCTTCTCGCAATCCTCTTGGCGCCGCATCATGATGATATCTTCGTCAAATCTCGAGAGACATCGACGATTCTCCATAGCACTCCCACATGTTTGTAGGGAGTGGATATTGGTCTTCAACTTCATACCCGGATTTCTCCTCATCGAAAGACGTTGATGGCGAGGCCAGAAGCCAAAATCGCCGCAACGGCTCCTCTTCGCATTTTTTGTGCTCATTGCCCTTGCTCTCCCCTTTGGCCATGAGTAGGGATCTTAATGGATAGACAAAGGACCTCTGAGATCATTGTCGTGGAATTTGTTCCGGACATGTCTACGCATATCCGAACCCATAGGATCATGCACTTAAGACTTTGTGACATTAAGAATCTGACTAAGAATGAAGGTTAAGTAAAGAAGTAATTCTGAAAGTGTTCGGAAGGTCTTGGAATATACCGGAGGTGTCCAGAATATTACCGAGAGTGTTATAAATGAGTTTCGAGCATTTTTGGAAAGAGAGAAGGGTTCCAATAGTGTATCCAATGGATTCGAAATGGTTTCGCTAAGTCCCAAATGATCCCAAAAGTATCCAAAATGGTCTCGGGAGGTGTCTGGAATGATTCTTGGCATATATGGAGGATTTTGTAAGGACCGGTGAAAGGATACGGATGCCGCCTAGAGGGGGGTGAATAGGCGGTTTAAAAATTTTCTGAGATTGGCTCAACAAAGGCGGAATTAAACTAGAGCTTACTTTGTTAAGCACAAAACCTAGAACAACTAGGGTTCACCTATTTGCACAAATAACTTATGCTAAGCAAGACAAGCAACTATGTGATATCAAGATATATACTTCAAGCACGAAGTCTATCACAAAGTAAGGTGCATAAGTAAGAGCTCGGATATAGAGATAACCGAGGCACGTGGAGACGACGATATTTTACCGAGTTCCTCCCAACATGGAGTATGTATCATTTGGAGAGGGGGTAGTATAAAACCACCAACGCCACAAAAGGCCTCCCTTATTCTCCTATGAATCTCACCCCAACGGGATCGATCCACGCTTCCACTATCGGTGCACTTGTTGGTGGCAATCCGGAACCTCTCACAAGGTTGGGGCACTTCTCCACAACTCAATTGGAGACTACCAACAAACAAGCTTGGAGAAAGCTCCACAACTTAATTGGAGGCCCCAAGTAATCCAATAACCTGCAAAACTACCAAACCGTCTAGGGTTCCAAGAACCCAAGAGTAAAAATCTTCTCACCTTTCACTCAATCGAATCCTCACTGAAAACTCAAACCGATGCACCAAATGCAATGGCAAGAACACAAGAAGTGCTCAAATCCTTCTCTCCCAAATTCCACCAAAGCTACAAAAGATTTTGGGGCAATAAGAGAGGAAGAACAATGGAGGAAATCCACAAAATACTCCAAGATCTAGATCCCAAGATGTTCCCCTCACTTAGAGGAGAATTGATTGGTGGGATTGTAGATCTAGATCTCCTCTTTCAAATCCCAAAAGTATATGCAAGAATCAAAGGGGGATTGAAGGGGAGCAAGCTCAAGAGGGTCAAGAATGGAGGAGAAAGCTTGTAAAACTCAAGCCAAGTCCATTGGGGAAGAAGGGCCCTTTTTATAGGCCCATAGATTTCTGATCATTTCCTGCCTGTTGGGGGACCTGTCAGACCGGAGACTCCGGTGTGCAGACTGGAGACTCCGGTCTACACCGGAGATTCCGGACTAGCCTCCAGACCACCTATCAGATTGTCCCAGCACCTTTGGGAATCAAGTGGACCGGAGACTCCGGTTTGAGGCATGGACTATAGACTCTGGTCAGTCTCCGGACCTTCCTCCGGACCACCCATCAGACTATCCCAGGCTGAATTCTGGAGCCCCCTCCAGGGACTCCTGGGGAAACTCCGAACCACACCAGAGACTCCGGTCCACGCAGACCGGAGACTCTGGTCTGGACCAAATAAGAGGCAAACTTCAAATGGCGATATCTAGAGTTTGGAAACTCCGATTGACCCAAAACCAATTTTGTTGGAAAGAGGACAACAAGAGATACCCAAAAAAAGAGAGAACATTTCATGTATTATAATGTGAGATACCTATCTTGGTGAGAAACCGGAAAAACTCAAAGATCAAAAACGCAATACGATATAATAGGGAAATCCGTTTTTGATGAACTAGAGCTTGTTATGAATATTACCACAAGCTCTAGAGCCTCACATGGATAAGATCCAAATAACAACCAAGAAAGGATGATGCTAAGTATGCAAAGGTTTGAGCTCTCTCAGAAAGATATGATCGAGCTACTCACTTGAGAGCCCCTCTTGATAGTACGGTTATTTATCCTATAAACCGGTCTCCCCAACAAAAACCACGAGACCGATAAGAAGGAAACCATATCAATATCATACCTTTTCCTTACGCATATTCCACTTGATCTTTATGTAGACGGTCTTGTCCTTCTCAACATGGAACACATTTCTTGATTACTCTTGTATGCACTCGCTTGATGAAGACTTGCAAGTTGCTCCCCCATACAACATCGGGAAACCTTTACTTTGACCTTGTCTTCATCGATACGTGATCACCAAGGATGGCAATATTCAAGCATGAGATCTTCTAGATATGGCACATCTTTAGCTTGCACATCATTTCTTCTAACACCATTTGGATTATGTCTTGAAGATACATATGATGAACTCTATATTCTTCTTCAAGACACCCTTGCAATAGGCTCAACCCTCATATGACCAATCTGTGGATCACTCTTTGAACACCTTGGTCATTAATTGATCCTCTTCACTTTCTTCTTCTCCAAACCTTGAAGCCAACATATGGTTCAAGAATTGCTTATGGACAATTCCTACAAGTACAACTTGATACAAGCATTATTCCATAGAGATTGTCATTAATTACCAAAACCACACATGGGGGGTCACATGTTCTTTCAACCGGAATGGTCCGGAAGGTTATAGAAGGCTTTGTAAGGTAGTAGAATGTACCAGACTATCTTAGCAATTCTGTAAGATTCCATAATATGTGTAGATACATTTCCTTGAGGGCCAAGGAGTTGTCCCATATGCCAATTCGGATTGTTCAAAGGAGACAATTTTTTAATAGGTTTTGTTTGACGGGGACCTACCGGAACTCATCCAAAATTGGGGCAAGGTTTATGGAGGACCCAAGCGGCCTTTCCACATATAAAATAGTAGAAATGGGATCCCCAAGAGTCACACAAGTCGCATCCCCTTCTCTTCCCAAGCCGCGGCACCCCGCCGCCCCAAAATCTAAATCGCTACGCCGCCGCTTCCCGAGTGCACCACCGTTGTCTCCCTCGTGTCTTTACCACTTCCATGGCATGGACCTAAACACTATAGAGGGACCGACCTAGCTTCTCACTTCTATTTCGACACCAGATCATTGTCGGGTTTCTACATCTATCTAGATCTAATCTAGTCGGTAACCGCAAAAGCGTGGCCGGTTCTTCATCAACATGTTCCTGCTTCGTCTGTGAGTTTGTCCTCACCTTGACACGGTATTCCTAACATCGTATGTGTGGATACCGGTGGAGGTGTGATGCTTGGAGAACTTGGTCATGGATCCGTCCATGGAATAATACAACTCCTCGCGACTAGAAAAGTCTAGTTGTGGGGATCGACGTTTGTTCAACCATGTCATCGACAAACTTCTGCTAGCTCGATCTACGAGGGTATGATCTATTGCCTCTCTTCTCACATATGATCTTGGTTATGCGCTAGAATTTTATTTTGTGTGTAGCACGTTCTTCTATAGAAAATGGGTAAGGTTATAAAACAAAATTTGATATATTTATTTGATGAATAAGAAAAATAGGCAATTAAGCCTAACCACGAAGCCAAAATTAACAACACAAATATATACATTGTCAAATAACCTATCAATATATGGTAATATTTTGGATTATGTCATAGGGAGTTATTATTTACTATAAGATCTCCACAATAATTGTGGGGATCGACGTTTGTTCAACCACGTCATCGACAAACTTCTGCTATCTCGATCTATGAGGGTATGATCTGTTGCCTCTCTCCTCACATATGATCTTGGTTATTCGCTAGAATTTTTTATTTTGTGTATCACATTCTTCAATAGAAAATGGGTAAGGTTATAAAACAAAATTTGATATATTTATTTGATGACTAAGAAAAATAGGCAATTAAGCCTAATCATGAAGCCAGAATTAACAACACAAATATATACATTGTCAAATAACTTGTCAATATATGGTAATCTTTTGAAATGGGTTATGTCACAGGGAGTTATTATTTACTATAATATCTCCACAATATTGGCATGCCAATACATGTTAAATGTATAAACGAGTGACTATAGTAAGCATATCAATGATGAATCATGTAGTGGCTCTTTGAAGTCCCTTGTTTGTTGAACTATAGTTGAAACAAGCGCCAACTCCAGTTTAATTTGTTGCTTTGTTTTCCTTCATCTATGAGTTTGTGCATCTTTACCATTGTAAATACCAACACTGATACTCTTGGATGCTTGAACTCCAACATCCGCATTTACTCCACCGGAACCAGAAGCGCCACCATTTTCCCCTATGCCAACACCAATGCTTTTACTGACCCCAATATTAGCACCCACGCCACCTACTCCATTAGCACTACCACCAGCTCATACATTTCCTCCCACATCTCCACCAACCTTAGCACCTCCGGAGAGACCAACTCCAACATTTGCACCAACATCAGCTTTTCCACCCACATTTGCTCCGACACCACCGCCAACTGTAGCACCAACACCAACACCCGCATTCACGCCTGTGTTGGCACTACCACCAGCTCCAACATTTCCTCCCACATCTCCACCAACCTTAGCGCCTCCGGAGAGACCGACTCCAGCACCAACTCCAACATTTGCACCAACACCATCTTTCCCACCAACATTTGCTCCAACACCAGCACCAACTGTAGCACCTACACTAGCACCAACACCAGCATTCACGCCTGTGTTAGCACTACCATCAGCTCCAACATTTCCTCCCACGTCTCCACCAACCTTAGCACCTCCAGAAAGACCGGCTCCAGCACCAACTCCAACATTTGCACCAACACCAGCTTTCCCACCCACATTTGCTCCAACACCACCACCAACTGTAGCACCTACACCAGCACCAACACCAGCATTCACGCCTGTGTTAGCACTACCACCAGCTCCTACATTTCCTCCGATATCTCCACCAACCTTAGCACCTCCGGAGAGACCGACTCCGACACCAACTCCAACATTTGTACCGACACCAGCTTTTCCACCCACATTTGCTCCAACACCACCACCAACTGTAGCACCTACACCAGCACCAACACCAGCATTCACGCCTGTGTTAGCACTACCACCAGCTCCTACATTTCCTCCCACATCTCCACCAACCTTAGCACCTCCGGAGAGACCGACTCCGGCACCAACTCCAACATTTGCACCGACACCAGCTTTCCCACCCACATTTGCTCCAACACCAGCACCAACTGTAGCACCTACACCAGCACCAACACCAGCATTCACGCCTGTGTTAGCACTACCACCAGCTCCTACATTTCCTCCGACATCTGCACCCACCTTAGCATATCCGGAGACACCGACTCCAGCATTTGCATCGACACCAGCTTTTCCACCCACATTTGCTCCAACACCAGCACCAACTGTAGCACCTACACCAGCACCAACACCAGCATTCACGCCTGTGTTAGCACTACCACCAGGTCCTACATTTCCTCCCACGTCTCCACCTACCTTAGCACCTCCGGAGACACCGACTCCAGCACCAATTCCAACATTTGCACCAACACCAGCTTTCCCACCCACATTTGCTCCAACGCCACCACCAACTGTAGCACCGACACCAGCACCAACACCAGCATTCACACCTGTGTTAGCACTACCACCAGCTCCAACATTTCCTCCGACATCTCCACCAACCTTAGCACCTCCGGAGACACCGACTCCAACATTTGCTCCAACACCAACACCAGCACCGGCACCAATATTACCTCCTACATGCACACCACCAGATATACCAACCCGAGCACCACCCGATGCTGCCCCTGCCAATCCACCGGAAATTCCAGTAGTAACTCCTGCTATAGCCCCACCAGCCACTCCTAGAAATTAAGGAAAACCAACATGTTATTGTTTGGCTGTTACAATAATTTATATGTAAATAATACTTTGATTATTCTTTGTTATGTGGGTTTGTTGTTGTATAATATCCATGTTTAAAATAATTTTTAGCTTATAATTCTAAGTGGAAGTAAATTTCTTAGAGAAAAATGTTATCTAAGGATGTTAGTAGACATTACCTGCTGCAACATCAACCATCTTAGCTATACTTGTAGCCATGTCACTTGAAACAGCACCGATTTCATATGCTGCTTTATTTAAGATCTCCTGTCTTGCATTAGCTGCCAATGCAACATTTGTTGAAACCTCCTTCACTTGTTGTGCAACCTTTTTCAATATCTCTTGCTTAGCCTTGAGTGCTGCCGCAACATCACCCACGGCAAGTTTTGCATGGTCCGTTGCAACTTTGGAGAGTTTTGTGGAGACCTCATCTGCGATTTGACCCATCACCTCTGCTGACCCCTCCAATAGCTCTTCTTTTATCTTGGTCGCAATCCTTTTATCACTGATGACCTTTTGGATTTGGATCGATGTGCGATTTGCAATTTCTTCTTTAGCCTTAAGAACATGTGCAGCATCAGTTGCTTCTGCCTTGTAGGCCGGACTCTCTACGGTTTTTGTTGATTCATTACTTGTGTCTTTGCTGTCTTCTGGCTTCTTCTCACTCTTCGTCCTATAAGAAAAAATATAACAAACATAAAATAAAATACAATAGCTACACATGCATGGGGTGTAAAAAGTGATGATTGCTAAAAGGCACACATACGCATCATGCTATTTGGCACCAAGTCAGCCGTGGACTCATGTTGTAATGTTGTAGCAACAATTGGCATGCTTGTAAACGGAGATAAATAAGTACAAATATATAGATCATCTTACCCACTTCCGTAATCAAGATCTTGGGACAACACCAACGGCATCCTCCATGATGAGATGAGTAACACTAGGAGCACAACGATGCTACTACAAAGCTTTGTCATTGTTGATGTCTCTCTATCAGAGCTACCTCACCTCTCTTACGCGTACCGGATGACCGGCAAACACTTATATAGGAAAGGGAACTCCATTCTATATTTAGCTATCTTCGACTAAGACACACGGCTCCGATGGTTGTGTGGACAAGAACGTTGTCCGGATCAAGTATAATAATGGTCTCGAGGACAATGCGGCGTGCTTGCCATGCATGTACTTGCGAGTGGGAGCAAACTAATCTATATATAGGACATCCATGCAATTGTAAGTGGATTTTAAGACGACCCTTGAGTGGGAGGTGCATACGAAAACTATATGTAGCCTAAGTAAACGGGGAGACGGATGACGTGTCCAGGTCGGCTGAGTTCTTTGATGACCTTGTCAAGTCAACTGATGCACAAGCTCTGGATCAATTTGAGCTGCCTCATCCCAAGCTCTTGGACAGATCAGGTGATACGATTGTCACGGTACCATATTGAAGACCAGGTCAGCTGATCAGGGTTCTATGGCTTGTCCCAAGTTTTCAGTGGCACAAATATAGTACCTCGTTTCCTAATGAAATGTGTTACGTTTGGGATAAGCATGTACTCAATCTACGTCTGCACCCCTCCGATCTATCGCGTATTTGTAGTATAAAGAAGATAGTTAGCTTTCTTTAAAAATAAAAGTAAGGAGGTAATTCCATAAGCTAGGGCATTGTAAAATACAGTTTTTCCACGAGATGAAATGGATTATCAATATATTGTAAGTTTTTCCAATCTGGCAGAAGAAGGGAACAGTTTTTTTTTTGAGAGAGTCAACAACGAAATAGTGGTGAGAGAGAACTCTACGCCTCTTCAGCAGACGAAAACAAGAAGGATGATGGGTCGTGGCGGCCCTGCGTTTCACTTGGGAAGCGCTTAGCGCAAGGGGTATTGTTAAAAAAAAGACCAACCTTCTTAAAGGTCTGCTGACGAGTCTGGAGTTGCTCCGCGTTTTGACACGTGGCGCGCTGCTAATGCTTCGCGAGAATGAAATAGTTAATGATATAAGTACAACTGTACTCAAGATTAAGTACACATAAGTATAACTGTAGTTAAAGCCGAAGTACATGAAAGTACAATCATACTTAGTCAAAATATAGAAAAATACAAGTGTATTTACCGCCAAAGTACACAAAAGTATAACTATACTTTACATGATAATACAATCTTACTAGAAGTCAAAGTACAAGAAAGTGTAGCCGGAGCAGAAAAGTACAAATGTACTCACCGCCGAGTACACGGAAGTACAAGTGTGTAATAACCAAAGTACAAAATACACCAAGAACCCGAAGTACAAGTAAAGAACTGAAAACACAGCGGTTTTGAAGTAAAAAAAGTTGTTCAAAACCTATCAACATGGAAACTAGTTTTAAAGATTTCGGCACGAGAAGCCCAAAAATAAAAACGGTTCGTAATTTGAATAAACGGTTCATATTTCGTTTTAAATCATTAAATCTATATCTACACCTATTAATAAAAGCAAAACAGTTTCTTTGATTTGGTAGACAGTTTTGCTCCTGACGTTTCAGCGATATTACCATATGTGCCACCGCCAAGTTGAGGTTTTTCTTTTTTTATTCGGTTGGTCAACTCCGACCAGCCCAACTGAGCACGCGCAGCGCCGCGCGACCTCTGTCCCCAATCCATCCATGTCGCCAATCAACGCTGCCCGCTGGAACGCCTTCCATACCGACGTACATCGGGACGCATTTGCGGCCATTTCTTATCTCCTCACGCGGAAGTCTCGATGTCGAGCTATAGCACGAGACCCTGGCCTCCTAGGAGGCCGCCAATCTGGTGAGGAGGGCATGCTATGCTTGTGGAGTAAATAGCACCGGGGGTCATACATCTTGCCCCGTGTGTGCAAATAAGTCACATTTTTTTGTAAAATAGACAAATCGATCACATTACTTATCAACGCGTGCATCGCAGGTCACAAACAGGTCACAAACAGGTCAACCAGCCGGTTTTTTACATAAGACGCACGAGTGCGTCTCACGTTTATATCTCAGGCAGTCAATATATTACAGAAACCCTCCTAGTATTGCTAAATATTTTTAGATCTGAGTTAAATCAATTTTGCATCTTGTTGGATTTAATCAGGTCGCTCCGTATGTCTCTGAATCGACAATTGGCTAGTTAATTTCTAATTTGAGGTTGCAATTTGTATACAACAACAATTGGCTACTTGACCATATATATTTTGACACGAACTTGCATTCTAACTAGCCAATTGTCAATTTAGAGACGTACGTAGCGACCTGCCAGATGCAAAATTGATCTAAACCTATTTGAAAAGATTTGGCAATACTAGAGGGTTTAACTGCTGTGAGATGCTCACGTGAGACACACGTGCTATTTTTTTTTCAAAAACCGGCTGGTTAACCTATTTATAATCTGCGATACACGCATTTGACAAATAGTATGATCAGTTTGTCTATTTTACAAAAAAGTATGACTTATCTACGCACGCAAGACAAGTTGTATGACATCGGTGCCATTTACTCTGTGCTTGTGATGCTTAGGCGTTTCCGGCGGGGCAGCGGTGCCGCAGTTCTTTTCTACGAATTCCTCGGGTTGGTAGCAGAGCAGGCTCTATGGCTGGTGCGCACAACCGCTCCCCTGCCTCCCCGCCAACCTCCCCGCACATCGGGCCCCCAATTCTTTCTTCTCCGCGTGGTCGGCTGCCTATGGACGCACCTTCTCCCGTGATCTCTCGTCTTCTCTACTTTCCGGATGCCGGCCCGTTCTGCACCACCGCTCGGCCCCAGCTTCCTATCTCCCACCTTTGGCAGGCCCAGAGGGCGCCGCCTTGCTTCCCTGCATGGTGCCATGGCCCCTGGATCCAGCAAGATGAGAGCAGCAGCGAGCCGTCCCTCCCCTGTCTCGCACTCAATCGGCATCTGTCACCATGATATCCAGTGATCCGTAGAACGACGGGACGGCGGACCAGGTGGATGAATGTGGGGGTGGGACTGGGAGCGAATCGGGGATGAGTGCAGGTGGAAATCGACCTCCTCCTATTTTCTTTCTTTTTTCTGAATTTTTAGTTGCACACAATTCTGAAACTTATTTTTGATGCAGGTTTCATCGAAGAGGAGATATCGAGTTCCGACAACGAGTTCCCTCGCTGCCCAATGCGGAGACAGTGGAAGCAACCGCTGGAGTAAAAACGATGACGGTGTAATGCATGTTTATCACGACCTGATCAATCTTGAAAACAGATTGTGCTTCTCTGATGCTTGACTTTCTCTACTTACCCTCCTCGAGACAAACGTTTTCTCTTGGTGTCATCAAGGGCGTGCAGAAGAAGGATTCCACCGACGCCAAGCTTCCAAGGCTGTTGCCAAGAAGAAATGAGTGGTTCAGTTTCTAATATCTAGCGGAAGTTTTAGTTTTAAGTTTTGTTCATGTGCATTGCTCTTATTGTTGGATATTGTTATCTGCAACCAATGGCCCGGTCTGTCGTTTAAATACTGTATTCCTATTTCATGTTCGGCTAAATCTTAGTTCTCTCAGTCTAAATTGTGGAATGCAAGATTTGAAGATTGCGATTTGTTATGATGCTTCTTTCATTCTTCTTGCCACAATTTGTTGAGAATAATTTATCATCATGTATATAGGTCTAAATTTGTTCGACGGTACTATTTATCTAAAATTTATTTATTTTTCTTCCTATACAACGCACAGACATTTTCTAATTTAAAAAATAAAAGTAAAAATCTATACTCTTATCCTCTCTCTCATGCTAATCCCTATATTGCTTCTTGTTACAATATTTAACAAACATGTTGAGTCAGAGTTCTAATAAAAAGACTGCACAAACTAGAAGACGCTATTTGGCGCGAGCACGACGCGCGGGGCTTTTTTTTTGAAAAACGGTACACATAACCCGGGGGATCGCGCCCTCGCATCCCCAGCTTCTCTGTACGCCACGTGTCCCACGAGCAGCGATCGGTCCACACCAGGAAACGTCCCGATATTTTCTTCCTTCTACGACTTGTTCTTCTTGAGTCCTCACGTACCGATCCCCACGACTGGCAGATCCCAGCGCGCGCTCGAATCGCCGTCGCCGTTCACTCCCTCGACGCGCACCTCCCCGGCCGACCCACTCCCTCGACGCGCACCTCCCCGGCCGGCCTGCTGCCGCTCGCGCCGCCATGCCCGTCTTCCCTGCCGCCTAGCCGTGTGTTGCTTCCTGCGACGCTCCCTGACCGGCATGCCACCGCCGCCATGTCCGCCTCCACTACTGCCTGGACATGCGTTTCTTCCCGCGCCGCGCCTCCCTGGCCGGCTCATCGCCGCTCGCCAGATCTCCACCGTTGTCGGCTTCATTCTTCGGCTAGGTCCCCACCAGATGCTGCTGGCGCCCACACCTCTGCTCGTCGTCCTACAGCTATGGTCGAACTCCTCCTGGTGCACCCCATGCGGGAGCCAGGGTAGGTCGCCGGCCGGCTCCGATTCCACGGGCGATGGCGAGCTACGAGATCATGTGCATCTCCTTACCATTCGGCACAGTGCTACACAGGAAGGGCGACCATGCTAATGGAGGTGATCGCCGCTAAGGGCTACGATGCTACCGACCAATAGATGCATCTTGAGATCTTGCTACAGGGCGATGCTACAATAGTAGCAATTTTTTGCTATTTCTGTTCTATATTTTTTCTATAATAGCACAACGTATTTGCTACGATTTTTTTGACGAAAGTGCTCAGCAAAATCGGTTTTGCTAAGACAGACACCAGCGATATCTCCGGCGAGATCGTTTATTTTGCTATATTAGCATTTTTTTGCTACCATCGTTTTGCGGTTTTGTTGTAATAGTATAAAGTTTTTGCTACACGGTCTCCGGTGAGGTCTATCGGCGAAAATCTTCAGCGAGTCATCGACGGATATACTATATTAGCACAATTTTTTTGCTACACGGTCGCCGGCAAGGTCTCTGGTCAAAATCTCCGGCGAGGTTCAGTCTGTTTTTTTATTTCTGAGCCGTTTTTACTACATGTAGCAAAATCGAGACTATTTAAGCAAAAGCAGATACGTTTATAGCAAAAACAGGATTTTTTGAGTACACGTGTCAACAACAAGAGGATCCGGTGAATTTTTAGGAATTATCCGGGGAACGCGTAAACCCACGGCACTCACCTAAATTAGATTTAGGGTTGCGCCTTGGTGCACCGACCCGGTATACTCGAGCAGTGTAGGCGGTTGAAATTCCGAACAGCGAATGAAAACATGTTCATCTTTTATGATATAGATATCTAAATAGACAACCAAAAAGGCGAGATATGAAATAAGTAACACATACTGCAGACTTAACAGGATAATACATCTGTCGTGAGACACGGTGGATGCATCATATGATTACATGATTGTGCGAATGCGAAGAGCAGAAGCGTAACCAAGTTTCTTAGACGTCTCCGGTAGAGGAAACCACAGGCAGCCAATAAGTGCTAATGTACATATAGAACCATCAAAAGAAGACGACTGCGTGACCGAAATCCATCTACAAAAAGTGCTGAGAGTGAAGATCTTTGAGGTTCACAACTTTGTGTGTTGACTATGGCCTTTTGGTGTTGTCCATGAGAGGATGCATATTAACTTCTTCTGATCGGCTGTGTTGTGTGAAGATCCATTGCGGTGCAGGATGGAAAGGCTTTAGTTTGAAGTAGGTTGCTGGTTTCCAGTGGCATCAAACACCCATAGAAAGGACAAGTTAGTCAGCCACCTAACAGAGAAGAACCTCATGGCAACACAATTCCCTCTCATGTCTCAGTATCAAAATTCTTTTCATGACAGGGCATGATTCTTGTGTAACTAAGAAACCTAGTGTTTTCTGAATCTAAAAGGCTTATCATACCATTTATATAAGTCCTTTAAAAAGATTGCTGAGAATGTCCTGTAAAATAGGAGTGAAATTTCTCTACAATGTACTCTAGTAGTATGAAAAGGGCCAATGTATTCTAGTAGTAATAAAGCTCTAAAGGATGTGCCTAATATCAGGAGCATATGTAGTTAATTTGGTGAAGACGTTCATTGCCCAGATTAAGGATACGAAAATATAACACTAAATATATAGCAGAGTCTAGGACATCATAATCCAGTGAATAAAGGTACAGAAATAGTATGGAAAATAGAAGAAAAAATGAGCTCACCCCAAGTGACAATCCCTTATACGTAACCGTTTCATTTTCATTGCACATTTGTTAAATTTTGATGCCATGGGGAGCACTTATAATCTTGCGGGTGAGATTGTCCCTTACAATTCTAGTACACTCTGGCTCGGATCAATGCCTGCAAAAATAGACATAATCATACCTTGTAAAACTGATAAATGGCTTGTAAAACGATATATTGAACAGCTATAGAATCGATCATAGGGAAGCATCAATGTTTGTGCGGCTGTACTTAGATATAGCTCATTCGTTGAAAAATAGAACTCCATATTACCATAGTGCTTGCCATTGGATTAAATTATTAGCATATGCTGCTAATTAGAAAACACAATATAAACGAAAATGGTACACTTATATATTATACCTAGAACTGAAACAATTCATAAACATAAGAAAAACCATCAGAAGTGTCCCAAAAGTAGTTTGCGATGCAAAACTTTATCTTGTAAATAGCAAACCAACCCTCTCAAATAAAAAGGTCTCTGAACATCTCTTCAGGTATCGGTAGTCTGGACTATCCTCTTAATTATACTGTTGGCTTAATACCATCCTACTTACCACCTAAATACCAAACGGCGAGGAAAGGGGCACTTAAGTGTAATGTGTTACTTGGTACTACTCTCGTTGGAGTGGGTCTCAAACTTGAGTACACGGCGATGAGATGAGGGAGGTGAGCACACAAGTGTGAGGTATATGTTGTGTATTCACGATCCATTGCCTCTAGATGATCTGACCCAAAAGTTTAGAACTGAACCTGCAACACTATCAGGTGTCTGTATCAGGACTAAGGTGCACCATAATGAAATATCAGGGGACGGTACATCCATGCCAAGGTCACATCGACGCTGGCATGCTAGCAGGGACACCCTCAACCGGTGAATCCAGGCTCCCTTGGCTCTTTGGCATTGACTCGTGGAGAAGAAAGGCATATTGGCAGTAAGGCTGCAGCCTGGGATCCTGTTCAGAGCTGGAAAAACAACCAAATCAATTAGGATACTCAGTAACGAATAAGGTGAGACCATCTTGCAATTGCGATTGCCGCAGCTCAATGCTTCTTTTGGACGCTAGACACAAAAGATAGATGCTAATTTCAACAGAAACCAACTTTTCTGATTAAGAATTTCAGCTAGCAAAAAGGTAAAAACCACTTTGTCACTTCCCAAGGGGAAAAACAGATGGATAATCAGACAAAGAGCAAAGCTCGCCTTATAGAAGTAACAGTAAATAAATAGCTTAACAACATGCATTTTTGGTTCCTAAATGATTACTTCACCACATCGAACTAATAACTTCCATTATCCAAAACTAACATAGCACATAGTCTGTCAAGGACTTCCTATTCCAAAATTTATTTAAGAAAATAAATGAATGAACGTTTAAAGGAGTGCATGCAATCTTCCATATTTGATCTGATTAGTACTGATGATCTCACCTGACGAATCCACGTGTACATATAAATGGATATTTTGAAGCACCTCGACGCATCGAACTTTTTGATCCTACGGAGTAGCCCTCTCAGATCACCCTGTCAACACCAATCAAATTTCCACATATTAATCTTTTTGAAGCACACTCGTTATCCTAGTGAAACAAACATATGCTAATATGCATGAACATATATTAGGAAATTAGCATCTCAGAGTTCATACAGGGTGAAGCTACCAAGCTTATGCATGAGATCTTAAACCCCACGCTGGCCACAACATCAACCATGGATTTAAAAGAATTTCTCCAACAGTTAAATGGTAGTGTTGAGTAGCTTGTTCAAGGGCATTACATCATCTGAATGATGCAGTATATGGACTAAGATATGAGATGACGTGTGAAACAAACCTTCGAGGCCCGTACTCTATATCAAGCAAATGAATCTGGGTGCTGAAACAATGACTTTCCCCACATGTCCAATAAAATCCAATTCAGAGTAAACAATATAATCAGAAAAATCTCAATATTTTGTACAACAAAAAACAATACTGAACAATCATGAACGTCAATCAAAGTTCATGGGCAGATTTGGGTAAAAAATCATAAATACAAGAGACTAACATGAAATGGAGAAATATTTTATGCGATGTAAGTGACCATAACAGTAAGATCACTGTGTGTGCTCTTGTTTCTTTTTATAACGAGTTAAATATATATACAATGGCCTGCTAAATGGCGCTACATAATTCCAGTGTGAGTAACAAGACTGCTATAATATCACAATCTAAAAGGAAAAACCTTTTGATGAATTCGAGCTATTTCCAAATAGAAGTGTAGAGTTCCAGCAACATATTAACATCTAAGTAAGGATCGAAACCGATCAAACTTTCCTAGGTGCAAAATAATCATGCGATGGCAATACAATGCTCAATATCCGGTCCCACAAAGTTCACTTTTTAATGAACTTAAACAATTCAAAATAGCAGCACAACGTCCCAACTCGAGTAACATTGCATTGGTAAATTAATAACATGAAAAATAAGCAGAGGAGGGGGAGAAGCTGCAGTGATAAATCACCATTTTCATCCCAGGCAGCTCCACCTCGTTGTCTGGCCATCAACATGACACCGAGCGCTCCCGTGGACCAAAGAACCAATTAATTTCACAAATTAATCAATTTAATCACAATTAAGCTGCACTAAGCATGAGCAGGCAGAGGATACTTTGCATTGACACCACTACAACCGAGGGTTCACTGGTTGCAGATGCCATGCCGGAATCTCACTCCCTAGCCAGCCCTAGCAATCAATTCAAAGCATCAAGCAGCAGCAAATTAGCAAGCAAATGTGCACGCACGCCCAACAAATCAGCAAGCAAGCAGCAGAGCATGCACCAAAAAAAGACCGGAACAAACAGGGCGGAAGCATTACCTTGCTGCTGGCGACGAGCGGCAACGGAGGTGACTACAGGTCGCGGGGAGGGGCGAATCCAGGCAGAGGCGGCGCAATTCCGGCCGGGCGGCGACCCAAATTCGGCGGCTCTGGCACTCTGCTGCGAGGCAGCTGCGGCCCTGTGCACCTTCCCACGTTGAGGATGCTCAAGCTGCGCCAACCGCTCCTGTCTTGACAGCCCGAGTTGTTGTTGCGAGAAGCAACCTGACCTCGTCTCAGATCCTCTCTCTCATGTTGGAAGGGCCAGGGGAAGCACGTAGCTAGAGAGGTGGGGGCGGAAGAGGAAGAACCTGGTCGGGAAGAGGAACAGGGAAGGAGGAGACGCGGGAGAGCGGCGGCTCGATGCGGCCAGGTAGCCGAGCGGCAGGGACGGCGACCGTACGTGCGGGCGCGGTGAGTCAGCGGCGCAATGGCGAGGAGAGGAAGAGGAGGGGCATGAACAGCGTGAGGGGCGGCTAGGTTTTATTTTGACAAAGCGGCTAGGGTTTTCACCGTTGGGCTTCTATCGAGCAAGGGATTGGGGACGAGCGAGCGGGGACAAGCTCGTGGGTGACGATTGGGTCGCAGCGGAAGGGTAGTGTCGTCCTCTCACATCCTCACACACCCAGCAAATGCCCCACAAAATTAGTACAACTGAGGCTGACCGTTGGGATCGAGAGAATCTGAGAGGCAAAACAATGCAGCCTCGCCTGAGAGGCGCGCACGCGTCTGGAGTAAGATGGAGTGCACATACCAGAATAAATATTAACTATTGACAAGGGTAAAAATGACTTACCGCAAGGCAACGGCCCGGATTTCCTCTCACAGCCTGATCCGAAGGTCCACATCATCTGGCTATCCTAGGAGCTCCATGGGGTAGCACCAATAACACCTTTAGATTAAAGGGCCACGACACAGGCCCAGAAGATGAAAGCACTCGTTCGTCACGCACATGGCGGCGGCGACTTCTTCCCCTTCCAAGAGGCGAACTGACGGCGGCGAAGAACCGTCGGAACACCGCGCCGATTTCATCAGCGACCTCCCCGACGAGGTCCTTGGCACCATCGTATCCCTCCTCCCAACGAAGGATGGCTCCCGCACGCAGGCCCTCTCCCGCCGGTGGCGCCCCATCTGGCTGTCGGCGCCCCTCAACCTCGAGGCCGACCGCGGCTTCTCAGAGCAGGTCGTCTCCAAGATCCTCTCCAGCCACCTCGGCCCTGCCCGCCGTATCTTTCTAACCAGAATCCGGCGCCTCCCCTGCCGCTACCAAACCGACGACGACGGCAGGACCAATGGCTGGCTCACACCCCGGGACCTCGCCAATCTCCAAGAGCTCGAACTAGTCCTCAGATTCGATTGCCGCCGCAACTCGCTGCCTCCGTCAGTGTTTCGCCTCGCGCCCGCGCTCCGTGTGGCCAGCTTTGGCCTCTGCCGTCTGCCGCCCAACTTGGCAGTGGATTTTCCGCACCTCAAGCAACTCACCCTGCATATGGTCACCTTCACACAGGAGACTCTTAGCGCCGTGCTCTACGGCTGCCCTGCACTGGAGAGCCTTCTGCTGGACCAGAATGCTGGAGTTGCCCGCGTCTGCGTCAGCTCCCCAACCCTCAGGAGCATCGGCTTTTGTGCTCTTTGGTACAAAGGGGTGGTCGCTGGCACTGTCAATGTCCAAGAGATGGTAATTGAGGACGCCCCTTGCCTTGAAAGATTGCTACAACTCAATCCAGACTACGGTCCGAAAACTATCCGAGTAATCTGGGCTCCTAAACTCAAGATATTGGGTTCGCTGAGTAAAGGCACATTACAGCTCCACCTTAGAACAACAGTTTTTCAGGTTGTTGTAGCCTCAATTTACATGTTACCGTGACAGGCATTGAGGTTATTGTTCTTGACATGCATTTTGTTTTTTTCCTTGTAGAAAATGATTGCTGTCAGCTTGACAACCAGGATGCGTACTGTGAAGGTGTTGGTTCTTGATGATTTTTCTCATGGTCTGGATCAAGCTCTTGACTTTCTCAAGTGCTTCCCCTGCTTGGAGCGGCTGTACGTCACTGTAAGTATGCATATTTGCTTAGCTGCTTAAAATGCCAAAATAAGCATTTGATCGGCTCGTACTAGAAATTAGCTAACTAATATTCTATATCATTGATTCTAAAAGAATAATCTATATCCCTCTTAATAGTCTGAATCCAATGTCAAAGCAGGGAAATTATATCTGACATTCTCTCATATTTCTCGCAATAAAAAGATTCTCCCATACTCTGCTGTCAACCTGGACAGGTTCTAAGACTTCTTTGGTTGACAAATTTACCGTTGGCTTTTGAATCTGCAAACTTCTAGTTAACTGTGAATCTACATTTATCTTGAAACACGCAGAGTAATAAATGATTGATTTCTGCATCGCTGAGATGTTGTCTTTGTATTGCAATATTTCAGATCAACACGGGTCTTTTTATACCCCACAAAGGCCATTAAATTTTATTGTTTGCTAACATCTGTACGATCATGTATCCAACCTGTTAGCAACTGTCTCATATTGTTCTTCTTTCTATCTCCAGTTAGAACTATGCAGAAAGATGGATAATGTGCGGAAGTATGGCTCACCGGATTATCCAACCGAATGCCTTGAGCTCCATCTGAAAAAAGTGGCATTGAAGGTCTACTATGGTGAGGGCCCAGAAGTTGACTTTGCTAGGTTCTTCATTTTGAATGCAAAAGTGCTTGAGAAAATGGAATTTGGGCTCGTAGGCGGCCATGATGACAAATGGTGGCATAATAAGTACAGGAAGCTCCAAGTGGAATACAGAGCTTCTCGTGATGCTCGAATTGAATTCAAAAGATTTTCTACGGATGCTTCCCGAGACAACAAGAAGCTTACCCATGATCTGTCACTAGCTGATCCGTTTGATATCTCCTTCTTGGATGGTTATGTTACCATTTGAGACGGTATCCTTGCCACACGTTCAAAATACGGATTTGATATCATGTTAATAATCTAAAGTTCTATCTCCCTTTGATGCTCTATCTCTAGAATGTGATCTACTTCATGCAGCAATATAATAGAAGGTTTTGCGGCCCACTCAGAAGCATATATAGAATGATGTGTCTAACCACAAGCTTTGAATCGAGAACTTGCGGATTGTATATGCTGGTTCTGTGTAGAAGATGCAGAAGGGCTTTTCCCTGTAGTTTAACTTCTGTTCTGTTGCACTTGGATGCAATCTACTATGTTTAATTGGTTTTCTGAATTTAATTGGATTTTTTTGTTTCCTTGCTCCTTGGTATTGTAAATTGGAACCCGCACATTTGCGCCACTAGATTTATTATATCTTTTTATATCGATTTTTCCCTTATTTCTTGTACTTTGAGATGTTAGTGCCCTATTCGGTACAAATTTAGAGATATAAATAATCTCATTGCCAAAATACACTATGGGGAAACTTAATTTGCTTTGTCTTGTCATCTTTTTGGAATGATATATCATTTAAAATATAGATAATGATTATAGTTAAAACGTACATTTTAAGGAATTATTATTCAAAATTTATAAGAATCTTTCAGCTAAGTGTATTAGGTCACTTGGTGAAGACCTTGTTATGTGAGACTAGTCTGTGGTCTGTTGGCCATGCAAAAATACAGGTTCCCAATAGTTTTAAATTTATTTTATCAAGTTCTCTTTGATGGATTATATTTATCAAATATAAATTTTGCATTTTTTCTGCCTAGAATTAAATCTAAACCTGGTGTTCCTTCCTCCACCTGCCTTGCTATCGATGTTTATTTATATAAGTAATTGCAGATCTTATCTCTTGCTCCTGTCATGACTTGTTCTCTTCATCATGTCCATGTTTGCCTACACGACTTGAACAAATTATTCTACTACCTCCATTTTTAAATAATGTCTTCCTAGAAAGTGTGTGGTTAAAATTTTCTAACTTAAGTGCTAACATATACAAAATCATTCATATTGGGGAGTTGGAAGTAATATGGCTAGATTTCTTATGAAGAATACCCGTATCATATCCCCAAATCCATGGTGCCAAGGAGGAGTAAAACTGGATTATGTTCCTCTCTGGGCACTTGAAATGTTTCTTGCAATCCCAGATTTATTTCAACTTATAGACATGTTTATTGTTGCATAATAATTTCACTCACCTCCAATCAATGTTACTTCATTTTTTTGCATTACAATTTAATATTCTAACACAAATGGTTCTTGGTCGATACTCTCCATGCATAAACTAGAATAACCTCAATACTCCATTATCTATCTAGAAGCATTCCAAGTTGGTGCACATAAATCTAGTGACACAAGAATAAAAAATAAAGACCCGGTGGCGGCGACTCAGATGGTTTCACATCACACTCGCAAATCTTGTACACGGCCAAACAATCAGACTGTAAACAAACGGTACTCGTGTTCTTCCTGAAGAAATGACAGCTTGTCACTCCTTGGGAGCTTCAGCGTTGGCGTAGGCGAGGAAGTCCTTGAGGAGGCGGTTGTAGACGCAGGGCCTCTCCAGGTGCACGAGATGCCCGGCCTTGTCTATGCTCTGCAGCATCGTCTTCTCGCCGAGCTGCCTGCAGCGTATACCCGACAAACCTATCTGTTAGTATCTCAGCTCATATGCTATGCTAGCTCCAGTTTACACTTTCCATGGTGTTGGTGGAGCTATAGCTGAAAGTGTAAGTATGAGATATCTAGCTAGAGCATAGCTTACTCTTTCATTGTCTTGGCGAGCTCGATGTTGAAGATGTTGTCGTTCTCTCCCCAGAGCAGCAGTATTTTCTGCAGGATGTACATGTACAAGTACAGAAAAGAAAACGGTCGTCAGAGATAGACCCATCACGCATGTGTCGTCAGTCAGCTTGACTGGTGTGAAGCATATGCTCCATTTATGATGCCAGGAGATGCATGGCGAGGCCGTGATCGATGGGTTTCGTTCGAAAAGGACGGCAGGACCTCTATCCTATCCGTGAAAGACTTGTGAAAGTAAAAGCAAGACCTGAACTTCACATACGCTGTACGTATAGGTATAGAGCTAGGAGTGTACTAGGAGTACTTCATCAGCAATTTTGGGTATTCATTGTCCCCTAGTAATCACGGGAACTGCTTGGTACGCTTAAATTCTTCACGGATGGATTTGGTGGCTTTGGCGCACCATATCTGGTAAGCGGTTTATTAGTTTTTTTTTGTTTGAAACAAGCGATTTATTTATTAGTTATTACTGGAGTAGTGTGGAAGGAGAAGAGGTCATCAGATCGGATGGGAGCATTGAAATCCTTCAATGCTTCTTTCGTTCTTCCTGACTAATCAATTGTAGGAGTACTACTAGTACGAACATAGTAGTACTAGTAGTATCTCAGATTTCGATATGCTGCAGTACAACAAATCTGGATATTTGCACTAAAAGTCAGAAGAATGAAACAAAGCCATTGTTTCTCTCCTAGCTAGTAGTAGAAAAGGTTGTTGAACTAACCTATCATGATTTGTTATCAAAGGACTGAGCTCTGATTACTATAACAGATAATAGAGAGAAAAGAGAGGCATATTTGTATACTGTGTGTGCAACTGTCTATCCACATAGCAGAACCACGACGTCTACCGATTTTTATTGACTGAATTCGTAATATATGAAGAAAATGGATATGAATTAGATACTAGCTAGACATTTGTTTTCTGCGGCAGTTAGGCTGCCAAAACTTGGAAAATGTGCAGATCAGGTAATCCGTATTGCTGCAGCCGCATGACATGTCAAGAAGGGGCCGGTAGTGGGTGACGGTGGCCAAACAAACGTACCTGTGGCAAGACGGGCACGGTGGCGTCTTTGTTGCTGACCACCAAACCTTCCAGCAGCTCCGCTCTTTCCTTGCGGTTGGCAAACATCACCTGGATGCGCAACACGGCACACACCACAGATCAGACCATGCACATCACGACGCGCGGGCGACAAGGGAAAAGCTATGAAAGGAAAATGGACCTGGAGGTAGTCCCTGTGAAGGCGTTCCGGGAACCAGAGGTTCCTGTGCGTGGCGATGGAGAGCAGCGCCTTGAGCCCCTTGACGGAGTCCGGCAGCAGCAGCTCCGCCGACGACTTGACGCCGATCCTCTCCAGGGTGGTCTCGCTGATGGAGTCGGTCATGGCCACCACGGAGCCCGACACCACGAGCGACCGGACCAGCTCCGGGTGCGACTCGGCCATCTTGAACGCCACCATGCCGCCGTAGCTGAACCCGACCACCGTGCACCGCTCCACGCCCAGCTTCCCGAGCGCGGCCACCAGGCACTCCGCCTGGAACCCCGGGGACCGGTCCGTCGACGGCGACGTGGACCCGCCGAAGTAGAGCAGGTCAGGGATGTACACGTCGTAGTGCTTCGCCAGAACGCCAGCCTGCACATATTATACATGAATCAGAACGGAGACAAGCCGGAGTAGAGCACGTACGTAACAGAGCGCTAGCTAGCTAGTAGTACGACAGGGAACAGAGTGCATACCTGGAACTGCCAGGTGACAATGCCTTCGGCGGCAAAGCCGTGCACGAGCACGACGGCCGGCCTCTCTTCCTTGGCTTCCGTCTTGGCGGCGGCCGGCGCCTTGTCGGTCGTGCCGGCGGCAGCTTCGGGCGTGATCTCGCGCACGGTGGACTTGTTCTTGGGGACCTTGTCCTTGGGCACCCAGAAGGTGAGCACCGTCCCGGCGCCGTCGACGTCGACCGTGTGCTGCCGGAGCCCGGCCAGCCGGACCAGGAAGTGCAGGAGAGGTTTCTGCGCTTCCACCAGGTTCACCATCCTCGTTGACTCCTGGAGTAGCTAGTAAGCTGCGTGTGTAATGCAAGTAGGAAGGAAGCTCGATCTTTGGTATGTACGCGCAATGCTGCCCTTATGGAAGATCGAGTATGGGTGGCGATCTTATATAAGAATGGCAGGCGACCTGGCTGCTGCAGGGTGCGTCATAACGATACTGTGAGAGGGAACTGTTGTTAAAGGCATTCATTTCCTTCCGGTGGTAGTTGCTGGTTGTTAAGCCTGTTCTTCTACCCTTCTCAACAAACAAACTTTTTTTTTTTGAGGGTAACAAACAAACATTTTCTTCGCATACGACGCAACGTACCTATGGATATGAACAGGTATAGCGAATATATATGGAGAGTTTGTTAATCCCCATCATGGACTACATTTAGGACTCCCCATCATGGACTATATTTAGGACGCGTTTGATAGGTTGTATATCGTTCAAACAGGCCGAGTGGGTAAGAATTGAGCTGTTTGATTGCTCGCAGAGGGTTTGCGTCAACCGTACCATCTATAAATCATCCTAGAGGCAGGCCCAACGACAACGTCCGAATCGCTGTTTCCTTGAAACCATGCTCTCGAGCTGCAAATGGGGGCGATGGCGTGCGCGCGTCATCCCCATGCGCAGGTGGGAAACGGGAGATTGCCGCTCCTATTTCGCGCCAAGAGTAGTCTCACCTATTATTTTCGCTCACCTCTCTATATCGGCCTTCCTTCAAAAATTCACTATCTTCCTCTTGTGACACACGTGGCGGCGGCGGGGTACTGGTGGCTAAGACATAGATCTAAGTAGCGGTCGCTTTTCCTCCGACTCCAGCAGATGAGCGACGACAAGAAGAGTCGCCGCGCATCTCCCTCCCTATCCCCGTATTTGTACTCTCTTGACTGCCATGACAGATGTAAATGATCGTCAATACCTCTTCCCTACTATTTCGAGTCGGCCTACAATCTTGATTTAGGAAGAACTCATGTTAAAACCGCCTCAATATCCATGATGGGAAGTTCTACCTAGGAGGTGTCGGCGATGGTTGTAGCCCTGGATTCCTTCACTGTTCAGGTCAATCAGGTATCATCTAAACGAGTTCACTAAAAGGAACAGGCCAACGAATGCCAATGAACTATTCAATCTCATGCACTCTAGCCTTAGGGCCACCATTGACAGGGGTATTCTCTACTTTGAAAAACATGTTCAAGATCCTTAATCAGGAGCCATTCCATCCTTTCGCCCAGGTAAAACTAGTGCTTGCATGTGCATTCTCCACAACTGGATCTTGGAGTATGGCCTTGATGAATTTGTGATGGTTGAGGCAAGTGTAATTTCTGACTATAATGACAATGGGCATGGTGTCGAGCCATCTGAAAATAAAGCTTGGAAGAACAAGATGATGGAGTGGGAAACGGCTATGTGGAATGACAGAGGTCCCACCGGGATATGAGAAGAAGAAGAAGACCCCCCTTCCCCCTCCTCTCCGACTTCATGGAGAAGATTCATGATCCTACATATTGTAAAGATGTAGTACTTCTTGTTTATCCATAGTAGCTAGGGGTGAACTGATTAACCGTAATAGCTAGAGTTGTGATGATTAACTGCTTATGACCTGTTTGAGATGGTGAGTGCTACCTTGGGTGGTCATAGAAAAGTAAGGCCACCCATGGAAAGGTCGGCACAAACTTATGCTAGAGGCAAGTAAACACACATGCTTGTTTCATATTTATGCTATGTGCTTGCATGCAGATTACCAAACGGGCTACGGAAAGCACTTTATTCATGCGACCTAGCCTACCAAATAGGCTGCACACTGCACAACATGATCCAAATGATGTTTCCGGCTAGCCTGCTAGACTTGGCTTTGTCAAGACAGGTCTAAAAAGCCCCGCATGCTACCAAATGCGCCCTTATTAACTCTTGCCATCTCAGAGTATGTGCGTGTGTCATTGTAGATCCCTTAGTAAATATAAAAGAGACACCACACAATAGAACAATGACGAGGATATATATTCTGACGAGAAGAGCCTGAAACTTGATCACAACCAAAGAACCCGATCACCTTCTCCTACCGTGTCGCCCCCGCGAGGCGATGGGGAGGAACCCTAGAAATCATGTCGCCGATCCCCTCCCCTCATCCCTCCCCCCTCGCTGATGCAAGAGGGTATGGCTGGGCATAGCCCGACCCGCACCGGCGGCGGCGAGGTTTCATCATCCTCCTGCACGGTGGGGCGGCCACGGGTCCACCCTCATGCTAGAGCTTGCCTCTTCAGTCGGGAGGCATGGCGGTTGCGCTCGACATCGGCTTGGCGGCAGCGTGTTGGGCGGCGGGGTGGTTGAGCGAGCCTGGAGTTCTGGGCGACGAGGGCCATGGGCGACATCGGATCCGGTCAGCGGTGGCTTTGGCTCAGCTTGGTGATAGGGCGCAATGGCGATGACTCAATGACGACGATGATGGTAGCAGCGGCAGGCGATAGTACATGTGACAGGGAGGTCAGTGGTGGAGGCCATGGCAGGGTTTCTCGGTGTTGCTCGGCCTAGATCTGGGCCTATCTAGGCCTGATCTGTGTTTAGCGGGCCTCCACCGGTGCATCTGCCCGGATACCTACATGTAGGATGGTGGTGGTGAACTTGGCGCTGCAGCGTGGTTATAGAGCTAGTCGGGCATAATTTGGCTGGATCTAGGGCCTAACCGGCGCTGCTGCTGCATCCGGTCAGCGGCGACCTTTAGCGGTGGAGGATGGGTCTCCTCCCAATGGTAGCGGTTGCCATCCACGGGGTACTGGTTCGGTTGCTGGCTGTCATCGACCAACTCGATGGCCTCGTGACCCTTGGGCGTGAGGTGGTGGACGTCAGGGCAACGGCGCTGGAAGGTGGCCTACGTGGCCGTGGGTGAATCTCCGGCGAGCGATGTGGTCGTGGTGATGTCCTTGTTCTTTGGTCATTTGGATGGCAAGGAGCATATGACGGGAGTTCCTGGATTCGACGATACCGACTTCTCCCAGATCGAGTTATGGAGGATAATAGCGGGCTGAGTTATCAGGTGGGCGGAGGTTTTTTCATACGAAAGATCGGTGTTTCAACGCCAACAACGGCAATACGTGTGGGTGTCGTAACCCTCCTGGAGGCACCGTTGTGGTTACCTTTACCGCAATAGGGCTCTGGGTGAGAACCCTGACCACTGGTGTTGTGCGTCGTTGCCTTTTAGGGGTGTTGTCATGGAGCTTCGATCTTGGTCTTTCTTGTACCTTTTTTGCTCATTTTTATCTGTTTTGTAATAAGTTCTTTTTGTTATGTTGTATCGGTTTGGCAGTGTATGACCTTGTTAATAAAATGGGCAAAAGTCTGTTTTGAGGAATATAAGAGGGACTAAACAAAACTATCATCTTCAGCTCAAGCCCCCCGGTAGATGTTTAAAAAAAAAAGCTCAAGCCCCCCGGTAGGCCAACCAAACTCATGAACTCACTTATTTCGTCCTGACGTTCGGGCGAGGCTGCGCTACCGCTTGATAGTCACGTGCAGCCCGGACTTAAAATTCAAAAGCAGTTATCTTCCACGTCCATGGATCATAACGGGGTTGGACCCTTTTTTTATTTTTGAATGGTCACGGGGAAGGTTCCGCGACTGAATTATCAGTCAATAAAAATGCTCAAAAGCAGTATGTTTTACAGCAGTGACATATATATCGGTGCATCAATCCTAGTATTATATCGGCTGATCGGCGGCAGGGCTGCTATCAAGTAGAATCAGACAGTAGATGCTTAGTAACGATGTTTATTGCAATTGTGGATGGTGTTAGATGAGCTGCTCTCGCCAACTCGAAACAACCGCAGGAGTGTCGGCCAGCGGTCGCCTTTGCGTGTACTACTACCATGAACGCGTATTATTTGCCGGCCACGGGAAGGACGACTTATTAACTTCATGGTAGCTTCTCAGAGAATCCAACGACCAAGAAATGCAAAACTTCAGCCAGATCGCATGCAGCATGAATCTCCCTCCCCTCCGTCCCTCGTCGTGTTCCGATGTCGGACTATCTAGATTGCTGGATCTGTTTATACTGCCGCCCAGTGCGGAAAAGAAAAAGGATGTTGCAAAATTATCTAATTGACATGGATACATACTTATTTTATTACTCTCTTTGATTCATATTAATTGTCATTAAAATGAATATATCTAGATATATTTTAGTACTAAATACATCCAATCTAGCGATAATTAATATGCGATAATTAATATGGATCGAAGGGAGTATCGTATACTTCTTATTATATGGACACATGTGAATCTAGGCAATCTTCGACATCCTTTTATATACTTCCTTCGTTTTATAATATAAGATGTTTTAGATTTATAAAGAAGATGTATTTAAACTACTTTTAGTGTATAGGTTCATAAAGGTTTACATCGAACCTACACATTAAAATGATTTCCTTTACAAATCTAAAACATCTTATATTTTAAAAGAAGAAAGTATTTTTTCACTAAGTTGACAGTTAGTATCGTGGATCGCTTCCAATTTCATTGCGGTTGACCATCACCAGCTAGCTTTCAAACTAGCCTTGCTTGCAGTGGTCAACATTACGGTTGGGGGCTCAGCGTTAACTAGAGTAGGCAGTCGCTTGATATAAGTACTACCTGACTGCCACCGACCTGTAGTACAATCCGGTCAACATCGAGCGACTCATTTCATGTTTTAGTTTTGGCCCACAAACTAATGCACGATTTGAAGGAGAGAAAAATATATGTACAAGAATCACTTTGATATTCAATGAGTACTAGCATACAACACGATGTCTATCTGAGTGGATATATTCAGTGCACATGGATAGCAGTAATCCATCTCCTCCCTGAGAGTCGTTGCCGCCGCCCCGGCTCCTTTCCCCCTCTTCTCCGGTGGCCTCGCCGGCCGGAGAGGACGGGGGAGAGGATGTCGACCCTCTCCTATGCATAGTAGTAGTGGTAGGTGCGTCCTTGTGACGCTTAGCCATGTTGTGTAACTACCCAAAAATATTGATCAAGGTTATCAAATTCCAATCATCAAAATTAGGGTTAATAAAAACTTTTGTTAATTAAAATCATATGAATGTATGTGTGTGTGTATGATGATTGTATGAATGTATGAATGGACTTGTGTGATTGTTGTGATTAGCAAGGATTGGTTTAAGGATGAAAACAACATCATCTAAATCAAATCCAGGCAGAAACAAATCAAGAGAAATTTAAAAACAAACAAAATAAGCAAATGGTCATTTTTACAAATCTTGCTCACTAGACCACTTTAAGTGTTTCTAGTCCAAGATTTCAAACAGAAACAATTCTAATTCTTTTCACCCTTTGCTAGACCAAGTGAAAGTGAAACCAAGCCCACCTTTCAAACCCACAGAAACATTTGGCAACTGGATTTAAATGACAATTCAAAATTGAATCTATATCATATGTAAAGATCACAAATTCTCAAAAACCAACCAAACCAGTTCACCTTGACCTTTCCAACTAACCAGAGACTACCTAGTATGTGACTAGTACACTCACCAATTTTTATCAAAAAATTCAAATTCAAATCTCTTTCGGCCATTTCATCAAACACCTTGTAAACACAAATCAAACAAAACATCAAACACTATAGTGAGCAGTGTTACTTGTCTCCCCTCTAGCTCACAGCACACTCTTAGTAGATCATCTAGTTCATTTAACAAGCTCTAGCTCACTGTAAGCTTGACATTGTCATCAATGGTGACCATTGCTGAGCCCAGCTTGCCACCCCATTGTCGATAGCAAGCTAGGAGCTTCCCTAGCCTCGCCAACCTTGTCTAGGACACAAGCCACCGTCCACCGCCACCCCATGTCCAATTGCCAAGCACTATCAGCCCCTGAACCACCGTAGAACCGCCGCGCCCTATGCCTCTGTGCCATGCCGAGAGCGCGCCAGAGCGCCGCACTCGACAAGCGAGAATAGACCATGCGCCACCCTCGCCGCTTGCGTGCGTGATCACCACTGCCCAAGGAACCGCCAGGACATACCCGTTCGTCGCCGCGCGACCAGGAGAGCCCGTGCGCCATTAAAATGCCCGTCGGACCCGCCTAGAGCATAACAGCGTTCCGACCAAATTGCACCGCCCCACACCTCGCCACCATGCCGTTGAGCTTCGCCAGGAGGTAGAGCACCGTCCCCTACCGTCGCCCATGCCGTTAGCTCACTATGCCGATGACCACGACGAGCTCCGTCGGTCCCCTCGTTGCACTATAAATAGAGGCCACCCCCGTTTGATTTCAGCACACCATCTCACTCCCCTCTCTCTCAGAACCACCCACCTCATCTCCGGATCAAGGCGAGCACCAGGTTGCTGGAATTTCGCCGTAGTCTGTCACGGAGGAGGAGAATAGGCGCCGTCGATTGGAGCCACCCCAGGAGGAGCCACCGGTACCAGGAGGATCGCCGTCGTCGACTTCATCGTTCGCCCCATCGCCGACCCTCGCCTGAGCCCCAGTGATCCCCCACAGACCCCCATTGGCTGCGCTAGGGTTCAGTCTTGCCGGCGTTGCCCGACGGAGACGACAAGCCCCAGGCGTTGGATTAGATGTTGATCGTACGGTCCAGATTGCCCCGTACCCCTTCGCACCCCCTGTCTCACTGACTGGTGGAGACAGTCACTTAAACCCACCCGCACGCGCTGTGCGCCGTGGGCCGGCCCATTTAACTTCCCGCGTGGCCCAGTAGTTTGAATTTAGGTTTTATCAATTTAGTTTCAAACTTAGTTATGTAACTAGATTCAAAAATCAATCCAGAGAGATTCACTGAACCAGATTGCATGAAATAATTTTGCTAGAAAGGTACTGAAATTCTTAATCCAAGCCCGTTGGATTCAAACCATTTAGATTTATAGATCACCTATAGTAAAAATAACAAGGCACAGACTTTTCTGCAGACAAACATTTTTCAAAATTCAACCACAAAAGCTTTTGAGTTGATTCCAACTCTCAAAAATCACATTTAACAAGACCTTTCTGAATATATAAAAATATTTAGGTTTACTTGCAGAAATAATGGACAAGTAATAAAAGAATTCCCCATAGGCATTTCTAGTCACTTTATTTAATTAAAATAAAAAGGTAAAACCTTATTAAATTGTGACACCACTTTAAATCACATTCCCAAGTACTGAAATATGTGGTGATGACATGTGTCAACATGATCTTCTATTTTAGTTAGAGAATATCAAATCTTAAGTAGTTTTTCAATGAGTAGAAATTACTTTTCTAAAATAAAATAATTATAACCTTGCCTTAATGTTTGTAATGTATGTGATGACGCTAGATCATCTAGTGAAAATCTTAGTGTGATAAATAGAAATAGTTAAGTATTATTTGGTGATTGTGTACCTCGTATTTATTTATAGACGCTAGTACCGACCAAGGATACGAGGAAGAAGGAGGATACTACGAGGAAGAAGCCGAGGAGAACTTCAACCACTGCTCTGCACAAGGCAAGCTAAAACTTGCAAGTTATCTTACCTAGCAAGCTACTGACTATGTAAGCTAACCCTTGCAACCGTGAAAACTGTATGATCTATGCAATGCATTAGGCATGCTATGATTATACCACTTGACGATACCAAACCCAGTTTTACTTGCTAGCTTAGTTATTTTATTTCTTTATCAAAGCTTTTAGTTGAGTTTACTTAGTGACTTGTAGATTTTGGAAAGATATTAGAGGTAGCATAAAGAGCATAAAACTTGGCCTAAGTTAGATAAATCTTGATGTCATCCTGAGGCACGAGATTGAACTTAGATCATTCACACTTGTTTACCACCACTCATTAGTGTTTACCCTCACTTGTAGATGCTAGTGCTAAGCATAAAACTTGATCACTTTAGATGGGATTACTTGGTGAAAATGGTTATGAAAACTCTAGAATGATGAGTCATTCTACTGAAATGTTTTGACATGTATTCTTGAACACCAGATGATTTTGAGGATGAAAATGTTGAGGCATGAGCCTTAGCCCTTTATAAAACTGATGGTTGTCTGGATGCGATACCATTCCAATTTTATCGTACAACCACAATACCCAAAATTTGGGTAGGGCTTGACTGGAAATTTATATACCTTAGTATGGGTTCCCTTGTGGCCAAGGTTTGAGCTGAGACTATCTTGTGAAGATTGACCACTTGTGCAGTTCCCAAGACGACAGATGGTCATGGTTAGGAGGCCAAACTCATAGGAGAGGTGCCTATACTAGGGCGTGTAATTGAAAGGTTAGGATTGGTTATCCGCATACTGAGTATGGTGAATTCAGGATTGTTCCTGACGTATGTATCGAATATTGTGGTGAAAGTGTACCACCTCTGCAGAGTGTCAAACTATTCGAATAGCCGCGTCCGCGGTTATGGACAGTTGGAGTGGCCATACTGTTCCGTCGTCAGATGTTTTCAAATGACTAGTGAAATGAATCATGACTTTGACTTGACCAAAACAGGGTTGTGAATATGACAACTCAAGTTCCCACTTAGGTGTTACGAAACTTTCAACTATTTTTCTTTGCTTCTGAACTTAGTTAAGGTAAATCTGGCTTTTTGCAAAACAACCTAGAGCTTAGCATTCCTACTCAAAACCCCCTTCACTTGTTAGTATTAGTTTGCGAGTACTTAAAGAGTACTTATGGCTTTGTCCCTAGCTATTCCCGTGGCTAGACTATGAAGAGGACTATCAGGAGGATGGACCGCAGGAAGGTTACGATAACTAGGATCATCTCCCATCATCAGCATTACCTGTGACCATGAAGATGGTGCAGGGGTTCGTAGCATGGAAAACAAAAAATTTCTATCGCATACAAACAAACAAGCCAAGATCTATCTACTAGATTGTAGCAACGAGTCGATGGAATAACTTACCCTCGAAGATTTCAAAGCGTTTAACGAGAGCGGATTCTCGTGGGTGATGTAGTCGTACTCTTTCCGATCTCAAGATCGTGTAGACGATCCTTCCGGCGCCACGTTCCGGCAGCGCTCCCGCAGTCGGTCACACGTTCGGTACTCGACGAAGACCTTCCTCTCCCTTGTTCCAGCAGGCAGCGGAGGTTGTAGCACTCTCCTCGCGATTCCGGCAGCACAACGGCGTGGTACCGGAAGTAGAGGGGAAATCCCGCAGGGCTTCGCCTTAAGCCGGTGCGAGTATGGTGGAGCTTATGAGAGAGGCTATTAGTGGTCTAGTAATTAGACACACCAATTAGAAGGCTCTAAACCAATTAGAAGGCTCTAAACCGCTGGCTAAAGCAATTAGAAGCTCTAAACCAAAACGGCTCTAAACCGGAGGTAGAAGATAGGAACTTGTGTGTTCTAGGAGGGGAGCCCTGCCCCTCCTTTTATAGGTGGGGAGGCGCGGCCAGGGGAGGGGAGTCCCTCCCCAAGTCGGCCTTGGGTGGTGCGCCGGCTTGGGGAGGAGACTCCTCCCTCAAGTCGGTTCCCAACTCCTCTTTCTTGTTTCCCACAGTTTCTTGTTTTAGCCGTTTGACTTTCAAACTGGACATTTGACTTTTCTGTTTTAGGATTCAATTTAATCCTTTATTTGGGACAGCAAGAACATTTAGTACATGATGCAATCATTCCAAAATGTAATGACACATTCATGTACCCCTCCCCCCCCCCGGAGTGCCGGACAATCCGAAACCTTCTAGAACATTCCCGATGAAAACACCGGAATCATTCCCGAACTCCGAAACGGGACTTTCCTTATATGAATCTTATTCTCCGGACCATTCCGGATCACCTCGTGATATCCCGGATCCCATCCGAGACTCCGAACAACATTCGGTCTCTTTCTCATAATACCATAACTACTCAAACAACGTCGAATCCTTAAGTGTGTCTCCCTACGGTTCGTGAATTATGCGGACATGATCGAGACACTTCTCCGAACAATAACCAATAGAGGAATCTGGAAATTCATATGGCTCCCACATATTTCTACGATTACTTTGCGATCGAATGAACCACTTACATACGATACCAATTTCCCTTTGTCTCACGATATGTTACTTATCCGAGGTTATGATCGTCGGTATCCCTGCATACCTAGTTCAACCTCGTTACTGATAAGTACTCTTTTCTCGTTCCCGTGATATGTGATCCCTTGTGACCAAGTCACATGCTTGCAAGCCAATTGGATGACATTCCACCGAGAGGGCCCAGAGTATATCTATCCGTCATGTGGATGGACAAATCCCACTCTTGATCCATGTGTTTCAACCAATACTTTCCGAACACTTAATGCCACCTTTATAGCCACCCAGTTACGGTGTGGTGTTTGATGTCATCAAAGCATCCATCCGGTAAAGGTGATATGCATGATCTCATGGTCGAAGGAATTAGGTTACTATGTATCAGAAAGCATATAGCAATTTGAACTATTGAAATGACTTTGATCTTTATGCTACGCTTATCAATAGGAGTATGTCCACCATATCATTCTCCTAACGATATGATCTTTGTTGTTGATAACATCTCAATGTTCATGATATGGAAACCACAATCATTTAATCAACCAACAAGCTAGTGAAGTATAGAGGCTATACTAGGGACTTCAATTTAAGTTTACAATTCACACAAGTATTAATGTTTCCTTGTTAATACTATTATAGCATGAATATAAACATTTATCATAAACACAAAGATATAATAATAACTATATTTATTATTGCCTCTAGGGCATATCTCCAACAGTCTCCCACTTGCACTAGAGTCATCTAATCTAGATTACATGGTAATATACCGAACACCCATGGCAGTTTGGTGTTGGTCATGTTTTTCCCTCGGGAGAGGTTTAGTCAACGGATCCGCCACATTCAGATCTGTGTGTACTTTGCAAATCTTTATATCCCCGTCCTGGATATGTTCTCGAATAGCGTGAAAACGCAGCTTGATATGCTTAAGCTTCTTGTGTGACCTTGGTTCTTGCGCATTGGCTATGGCGCCCATGTTATCACAGTAGATAGACATTGGGTCCAGCGCACTTGGAACCACACCCAGCTCTGTAATGAACTCTTTCATCCATATCGCTTCTTGTGAAGCCTCTGAAGCAGCCATGTATTCCGATTCAGTTGAAGATCTCGCCACAACGCTTTGCTTTGCACTCCTCCAGCTAACTGCTGCACCATTCAAAATAAATACGTACCCAGATTGTGATTTAGAATCATCTGGATCGGTGTTCCAACTAGCATCGGTGTAACCATTAACAACGAGTTGTTCATCACCTCCATAAGAAAGAACCATATCCTTAGTTCTTCTCAAGTACTTAAGGATGTTTTTGACCGCTGTCCAATGATCCACTCCTGGATCACTTTGATATCTGCTAGTTAGACTAACAGCATATGCGATGTCGGGTCTAGTACATAGCATGGCATACATTAGAGATCCTATGGCTGATGCATAGGGAGTCTTACTCATCCTTTCTCTATCTTCTGCCGATGTCGGACTTTGAGTTTTACTCAAGGTTGTATTGGGCAACATGGGCAAGAACCCTTTCTTGCTTTCTTCCATTCCAAACCTCTTTAGAACTTTGTCCAAATATGTACTCTGTGACAATGATATTTGGCGTTTCGATCTATCTCTATAAATCTTTATGCCTAATATGTAAGCTGCTTCGCCAAGATCCTTCATTGAAAAACTATTATTCAAATACTCCTTGACACTATTAAGAAGGTCTACATCATTCCCAATCAACAATATGTCATCCACATACAGTATTAAGAATGCTACAGAGCTCCCACTCACTTTCTTGTAAATACAAGCTTCTCCATAAGTTTGTATAAAACCAAAACTTTTGATTACCTTATCAAAACGTTGATTCCAACTTCGGGATGCTTGCTTCAATCCATAGATGGACCGTTGAAGCTTGCATACCTTGTTAGCATCTTTAGGATCGACAAAACCTTTGGGTTGCATCATATACAACTCTTCATCAATGTCTCCATTGAGGAATGCTGTTTTGACATCCATCTGCCATATCTCATAATCATAATATGCAGCGATTGCTAACATAATCCTCACAGACTTTAGCTTCGCTACCGGTGAGAAAGTCTCATCGTAGTCAACTCCTTGAATTTGTCGAAACCCTTTTGCGACAAGTCGAGCTTTATAGACAGTAACATTACCATCAGCATCTGTTTTCTTCTTGAAAATCCATTTGTTCTCGACAGCTTCCGGCCATCCGGTAAGTCCACCAAAGTCCATACTTGGTTTTCGTACATGGATCCAATCTCGGATTTCATGGCTTCTTGCCATTTATTGGAATCTGGGCTCATCATTGCTTCCTCATATGTCTCGGGGTCATCGGTGTTGTCCACCACCATGACATTCATAACGGAATCATACCAATCTGATACGAATTCTCGTTGACCTCCGAGGCTCTGTAGTAACTTCAACCGAAGTTTCATGATCACCATCATTAGCTTCCTCTCTTATTGGTGCAGGCACCACAGGAACTTCTTCCGGTGCTGCGCTACTCGCAATTTCGAGAGAAGGTTCGACAACCTCGTCGAGTTCTACTTTCCTTCCAGTCACTTCTTTCGAGAGAAATTCCTTCTCTAGAAAGGATCCATTCTTGGCAACGAAGATTTTGCCTTCGGATCTATGATAGAAGGTATACCCAATAGTTTCCTTCGGGTATCCTATGAAGACGCATTTTTCCGCTTTGGGTTCAAGCTTGTCCGGCTGTAACTTCTTTACATAGGCTTCGCATCCCCAAACTTTAAGGAACGACAATTTAGGTTTCTTCCCAAACCATAATTCATATGGTGTCATTTCAACGGATTTAGACGGTGCCCTATTTAAAGTGAATGCGGCTGTTTCTAATGCATAACCCCAAAATGATAGCGGTAAATCTGTAAGTGACATCATAGAACGAACCATATCTAAGAGAGTTCGATTACGACGTTCGGACACACCATTTCGCTGTGGTGTTCCCGGCGGTGTCAATTGTGAAAGTATTCCGCACTTCTTCAAATGCTCGCCAAACTCGTAACTTAGATATTCACCTCCACGATCAGAACGTAGAAATTTAATCTTCTTGTTACGTTGATTCTCTACCTCACTTTGAAACTCCTTAAACTTCTCGAAAGTTTCGGACTTATGTTTCATGAAATAGATATACCCATATCTACTCAAGTCATCCGTGAAGGTAAGAACATAACGATAACCACCGCGCGATGCTACACTCATTGGACCACACACATCGGTATGTATGATTTCCAATAAGTCCGTAGCTCGCTCCATCATACCAGAAAATGGAGTCTTAGTCATTTTACCCATCAGACATGCTTCGCATCTTTCAAGTGATTCAAAATCAAGTGATTCAAGAAGTCCATCGGAATGGAATTTCTTCATACGTTTCACTCCGATGTGACCAAGACGACAGTGCCACATATAGGTCGAATTATCGCTTGATTTCAAACGTTTAGCCTCAATGTTGTTGATATGTGTATTTCCACTATCGAGATTCAATAAGAATAGACCATCTATCAAAGGTGCATGTGCATAAAACATATTACTCATATAAATAGAACAACCATTATTCTCAGATTTAAACAAGTAACCGTCTCGCAATAAACAAGATCCTGATATAATGTTCATGCTTAACGCAGGCACCAAATAACAATTATTTAAGTATAAAACTAATCCCGATGGTAGATGAAGAGGTAGCGTGCCGACCGCGATCACATCAACCTTTGATCCGTTTCCCACGCGCATCGTCACCTCGTTCTTCGCTAGCTTCCGTTTATTCTGCAGCACCTGTTTCGAGTTACAAATATGAGCAACCGAACCAGTATCAAATACCCAGGCACTACTACGAATACTAGTGAGATACACATCAATAACATGTATATCAGATATACCTTTCTTCTTGATGTTGCCGTTCTTCAAATCCGCCAAGTACTTTGGGCAATTCCGCTTCCAGTGACCTACTCCCTTGCAGTAAAAGCACTCAGTTTCAGGCTTTGGTCCAGCCTTGGTTTTCTTCGTCGGCGTGGTAACTTTCTTACCACCCTTCTTGAAGTGTCCCTTTTGCTTAGACTTGCCCTTCTTGAATTTGGTGGTCTTATTGACCATCAACACTTGGTGCTCTTTCTTGATCTCCACTTCTGCAGATTTTAACATAGCAAATAGTTCTGGCAACTCTTTGTTCATGTTCTGCATGTTGTAGTTCATCACAAAGTTCCTGTAACTTGGTGGCAATGACTGGAGGACGCGGTAAACCCCCAAAGCATTAGGAATCACTATACCCAAGCTTTGAAGTCTGTTTGCGTGCCCAGACATCTTAAGCACATGCTCACTGACGGAGCTGCCCTCTTCCATCTTGCAGTTAAAGAACTTTTCAGAAGCTTCATAACTTTCAATTGCCGCATGAGTCTCAAAAATTAATTTGAGATCCTCGACAATATCATATGGGTCTGACTCTTCAAACCTTTTCTGAAGCTCCGATTCTAAACCATACAAGATAGCACACTGAACTATGGAGTACTGATTCTTCCGAGCGAGGTAAACATTCTTTACTTCATCGGGAGCATCAGCTGCAGGTGGGTCACCCAGCGGTGCATCCAGCACATAGGTCAAATTACCAGCTGTGAGGACAATCCTCAAATTGCGGAACCAATCCGCGAAGTTGCTTCCATTGTTTTTCAACTTTTCTTTCTCTAGGAACGCATTAAAATTGATGGTAGGGGCTGCCATTGATCTACAACATATTTGCAATAGTTTAGACTAAGTTTATGACAAATTGAGTTCAAATTAATTAATGAAATTAAACTAGGTGAACTCCCACTCAAAACAACATCCCTCACATTGTTTTAGTGATCACACGAACCAAATCCACTACATCAACACCGATCATCACGAGAGTTGATATAGTTTCAATGGCGAACAATCATCATGTTCATCATATCTACTATATGATTCATGCTTTACCTTTCGGTAATCCGTGTTCCTGAGACCATGTCTGTACATGCTAGGCTCGTCAAGATCAAACCTTCGCCACCGCATAAGCAAATCTGGCTTGCTTACGTTGTATACACTTGCGGAATCTAACACACCCGATCATCATGTGGTGCTTCGAAACAACCAGCTTTAGCAACGGTGCTAACTAAGGGCGAACACTTTATGATTTGAAATTCATGTGCATGAGGGATCATCTTATAATGCTACCGTCGTCTACTAAGCAATACAAGATGCATAAAGGATTAACATCACATGCAATTCATAATATGTGATATGATATGGCCTTTCTTCTTTGTGCTTCCGATCTCCATCTTCAAACACGAACATGATCTCCATCATCACCGGCATTGCATCAAGGTCAATGACGCTTCACCATGGTTGTCGTCCACCGGCTTCAACTATTACAACTACTTTGAATAGACACGCGGGTCTTAACATAAATTAAAGACAACCATATGGCTCCTGCCGGTTGCCAACTTACAATAAGGAACATTGCATACATCAAATATAATCACAATCATGGCCATATCACATCACTGCACACCCCTGCAAAACAAAGTTAGACGCTTCTACTTTCTTTGCATATTTTACGTGGTTTGGGGCTTTCAATAAGTGTCGTTCTAACTTACGAACAAGAACCACAACATTGATACTAGCATTGTTGATTACCCGTTGTAAATTGGATCTTAACTATGCTAGGAGAAACAGGCACCCGCAAAGCCACTTATGCAATACAAGTTGCATGTCAAGCGTGGAGCAAGTCTCATGAACGATGTCATGTAAGGTTAGCCCGGGCCGCTTCATCCCAACATACCGCAAGATGCAAAGTACACAAAAAGCAATCTACAATAAAAGCATCAACGCCCACAATGACCATTGTGTTCTACTCGTGCAACAGATCTACATATAGAAACGGCTCTGATACCACTGCAGGGGTTCGTAGCATGGAAAACAAAAAAATTCTATCGCATACAAACAAACAATCCAAGATCTATCTACTAGATTGTAGCAACGAGTCGATGGAATAACTTACCCTCGAAGATTCCAAAGCGTTTAACGAGAGCGGATTCTCGTGGGTGATGTAGTCGTACTCTTTCCGATCTCAAGATCGTGTAGACGATCCTTCCGGCGCCACGTTCCGGCAGCGCTCCCGCAGTCGGTCACACGTTCGGTACTCGACGAATACCTTCCTCTCCCTTGTTCCAGCAGGCAGCGGAGGTTGTAGCACTCTCCTCGCGATTCCGGCAGCACAACGGCGTGGTACCGGAAGTAGAGGGGAAATCCCGCAGGGCTTCGCCTTAAGCCGGTGCGAGTATGGTGGATCTTATGAGAGAGGCTATTAGTGGTCTAGTAATTAGACACACCAATTAGAAGGCTCTAAACCAATTAGAAGGCTCTAAACCGCTGGCTAAAGCAATTAGAAGCTCTAAACCAAAACGGCTCTAAACCGGAGGTAGAAGATAGGAACTTGTGTGTTCTAGGAGGGGAGCCCTGCCCCTCCTTTTATAGGTGGGGAGGCGCGGCCAGGGGAGGGGAGTCCCTCCCCAAGTCGGCCTTGGGTGGTGCGCTGGCTTGGGGAGGAGACTCCTCCCTCAAGTCGGTTCCCAACTCCTCTTTCTTGTTTCCCACAGTTTCTTGTTTTAGCCGTTTGACTTTCAAACTGGACATTTGACTTTTCTGTTTTAGGATTCAATTTAATCCTTTATTTGGGACAGCAAGAACATTTAGTACATGATGCAATCATTCCAAAATGTAATGACACATTCATGTACCCCTCCCCCCCCCGGAGTGCCGGACAATCCGAAACCTTCTAGAACATTCCCGATGAAAACACCGGAATCATTCCCGAACTCCGAAACGGGACTTTCCTTATATGAATCTTATTCTCCGGACCATTCCGGATCACCTCGTGATATCCCGGATCCCATCCGAGACTCCGAACAACATTCGGTCTCTTTCTCATAATACCATAACTACTCAAACAACGTCGAATCCTTAAGTGTGTCTCCCTACGGTTCGTGAATTATGCGGACATGATCGAGACACTTCTCCGAACAATAACCAATAGAGGAATCTGTAAATTCAAATGGCTCCCACATATTTCTACGATTACTTTGCGATCGAATGAACCACTTACATACGATACCAATTTCCCTTTGTCTCACGATATGTTACTTATCCGAGGTTATGATCGTCGGTATCCCTGCATACCTAGTTCAACCTCGTTACTGATAAGTACTCTTTTCTCGTTCCCGTGATATGTGATCCCTTGTGACCAAGTCACATGCTTGCAAGCCAATTGGATGACATTCCACCGAGAGGGCCCAGAGTATATCTATCCGTCATGTGGATGGACAAATCCCACTCTGAATCCATGTGTTTCAACCAATACTTTCCGAACACTTAATGCCACCTTTATAGCCACCCATTTACGGTGTGGTGTTTGATGTCATCAAAGCATCCATCCGGTAAAGGTGATATGCATGATCTCATGGTCGAAGGAATTAGGTTACTATGTATCAGAAAGCATATAGCAATTTGAACTATTGAAATGACTTTGATCTTTATGCTACGCTTATCAATAGGAGTATGTCCACCATATCATTCTCCTAACGATATGATCTTTGTTGTTGATAACATCTCAATGTTCATGATATGGAAACCACAATCATTTAATCAACCAACAAGCTAGTGAAGTATAGAGGCTATACTAGGGACTTCAATTTAAGTTTACAATTCACACAAGTATTAATGTTTCCTTGTTAATACTATTATAGCATGAATATAAACATTTATCATAAACACAAAGATATAATAATAACTATATTTATTATTGCCTCTAGGGCATATCTCCAACAGATGGAGCCTCGCCCACGCTACCGTTATTATTATATTATTCCGCTGATATAATTGTACTAAGACTGGATCATGTGATTCTTTATGTGTTGTAAGACCTTATGTATGGTTTGTAATGGATGATGTACTGTGATATCCAATCTGCTATGTCTCACAAAAATGGTAATCCTGGGATTACGATATATGGCATAATAGGCATCCGGGATTAAAAATTAGGGTGTTGACATGTTGCCTGCAAGCGGAGCATGGTGCTGTCCAGATCCTCCTCCTGGTGGTTTTCCATGGTGGCCGGCGTTGGTGAGGACTGGATCTGGTGGAGTCTCATCAAATAAGCTTGCTTGTGCTGGTTTGGACTGCAGCTACCTTGTTTGTGTTCTCCATTGGCCGGCCGTGGAGGCGGTGGGGGGAGAGAATGGGCACGGGCACTCTGTAGTTCGTCCTTGAACCGACGAGCTACTCTTGGGCGCTGACGAGCGACACCAGGAGGTTGCTCTCCGCTCTCCGTAATGGTGCTCCTTCGGTGGGAGCCAAGGATGGGAGTTTAGCTTCGAGGAGATTGTGCAATAAGCTCGTGTCTTTGGGTCGTTGCGTGTACTGGAGCAATGGCGCTGGAGGGCTTCCCTTGGCCGGCCTTAATGGCGAGGGGGGAAGTGCGCTGGAGCGGCTGCTGCTGGTTCTAGGCAACAACGGGGAAAGGTGGTGCACCAACATGGAGATAACTACACTGTGACCGAGTTTGCCGGCATGCTTTATGGCCGAGTCGGCGGCCTTCTTAGACGCCAAGGATTCTTCTTTTCTTTCTCCAAGTCGGAGGCCTCTTGTGGAGATCCTTTCCAGAGACACATCCTCCTGCCACCATGTGGTTCGTCCCCGGTGGTGGAAGGATGGCTGGAGCTGGGCTCCCGTCGTCGATGAAAAGGACGAGGGGCTGGATTGCTTTTTTCCTTTTTCTCCTGGGGTCCTTTATATAATCTTACCGGTCTATTACGTTTTTAGAATTTTCGTCAGGGTCTTGTATGTTAATTTGTACCCACCGCTCAGGTAGTGAATACTGCTTCGGGGTCCTTCGAGGCCCCTTCCTTATGCAAAAAAATCTTTTTAAAAGAAAATTATATTTTTAGTTCAATTAAACTTAAAATATCTACATGTAGCTAATGACATACTCCACGAAACGTGTAAAGTGATAATTTAGAAAAATGACAAAATATGGACCTGAGTTTGTTGAATTTCAGATCTCCAAACTTTATCTTATTTTGTCATTTTAGTTTAGCCCACAATATAAAGAATTTTAGATTATCATTTTGCTAGCGTGTAGAATACAACATTGACTATGTGCAGTATAGGATACAACATTGACTATGTGCAGAATTTACTTTTAGATATTTTTAAACTTGTATTGACTTTTCTTTAAATCAAGAGACCATCTAACCTCTATGCGAGACGAGAAAAACTCCTCCCAGGACGCCTCCTCCTAGGGCTACTCCAAAGGCTCCCGTAACCCTAGCTTCCTCTCTCCCCGTGTGCCTTCCCTGGCCGTTGCCGCCGCCGGCGGAGGTGGCGGTAACCATCTCACCAGAGGGCAGAGGGCCAAGAAGGCACGCATATGTGATACGTCGGGGCGAAGGCTCATGGCGGCGGACGCGTGTGGTGGTGTTGTGGAGGTGGAGGGACGGTGGTGGAGCGCGCTGGAGGAGGGACGGCGAGGCCTTTCCTCGTCGAAGCCATCTGAGCACTGGAACCATGGCGGGCAACGGTGGCAGCTAGCCTGTCTTGGATCCGTTCTGGGCCACCGGATCCAACAATATCGGCGGCAGTCAGGTTCATCTTCTCTGCGACCAGCGGGTGGCGTGGGGGCCACTATCTTGTCTCGAATAATGTAGAGGGTCCTCGGGTTCCTCTCGCACCAAGATATGATCTGTCCTCGGTGACCAGGCCAAAGTGTCGAGTTTCGAAGGCTCCGCCGGCGAACTCCCATAGACGAATTATGCCTGGAGATTGCTTGATCGGATGGGATTCGATCATGCACACCCGTGCTTTTTCGGACCGTTTGGTTTCAGAGCGAGCGTTGCAAATCTCTATTGTCTGTTATCATCATAAGACACGTCTTTGGGTCCATGATGAAGTCATATACGGAGAATGTCATAAAAGTAGGAACACGAGAGATAGGGATGATGGTTTGAGTCTTTGTGGTGATGAGGAAATGACTTGATGATATGTGACTTGCAGCAGCAACTGTTATGGGGGAAACGACACACGAGAAGTTCACATTTTTACTTTGCATGGTGAAAATTCAAGGTCTGATCTTAATTAATTGTGTCTGACAATAGTTTTTGCTGGATACATGCTTTGTGAGCGAGGAGATTTTTTAGGATAAAAACCTATAATTTTTTATCAGATGACGATGATGCTTGTGCACCGTTTTCTTATTGAAATCACCGTTATTTGAAATATATCCGCATTTAAAAAGTTCAAATTTAAAAATATTTGAATTTAAAAATGAAAGAAATGCAAAAAACTAAAAAAGTCAAAAACCGACCAAAAGACCGACCAAAAAACCAAAAACGCGTCCCGAAAAGAGAAATTTAGAAAGAACCAGGAAAAATGGGCCGCGGCCCAGCTCGGACCCCCGCGTGCAGGATGCATTCCATGCAAAAAAATATTAATACGCGAACACTCATGCAGGCTGATCCAACTTAAATAATTCTTAGAAAGGTGATCGATTACTTTTTCTGCATCCATGAAAAAAATATTAATACATCATGTTTTATACGGTGGATAACTTATATATCATGACATGAATAACTCACACGTAAACTTCGTCGAAACATATTAACATGGAATCTAGTTTCAAAGATCTCTCCGATAGTGAAAACGGATACTAAATCAGATTAACGGTTTGATCTACAAAATATTTTGAATTTTTATATCTGAACTCGGCTAGTAATAAGCTTTTGTCGTTTAGCGCTTATGATAGTGATGGTTAGAGCATCCCCACTCGTTGCGCGATCCCAGACGAAATCCGGATCAACTTTTGACAAAACTTGATTTTGGCCTAGGAACCTCGAGTTTCTCACTCACGTTCCTAGGCCGAGTTCCCGCGTTCGGCTATAATTCAGACGAGTTTAGCAAATTCAGGCGGATTTTATTAAACATGGACCAATATAGGCTGATTATATAGAATTTAAACTACATTACTACATAATAAATTAAAAACATTAAAAAAAGGCCTTCGCCGTCGCTGCTTATACATGCCGAAGTTGTCGTAGAAGGACATGTAGCCCGGATCGGTCCTGCCATTGTCCTCGCTGCCGCCGTCGTCGTCGTCGTCGCTCGGCGGCTGTGGCGGGCGGGAGCTCCCCTCGCCGGCATCGCCGCACCTCCAGGGCTGGTAGGAGGGGTCGTTGAAAGAATATTTCATAATCCCTAGTGTTTTGTGTGTTAGATAACAATATTAAGGATTATTTAATGTGTGTTGAAGTGCTGCAGTTCTCTCTGTTGAAAAAGGAAAAGGAAACTGCTTTTGGGGGGCAGATAATCCGTCCCTACCAGGGGCGGATAATCCGCCCCACCCCTTTCCCAGATGGGCGCAACCCCTAGAGATGGGGCGGAGTTTTAGCCGGATTTTCCAGCCTGTCGGAAAATCCGCCCCTCAGGGGGCCGGATAATCCGCCCCGCATGCACAACTTGAAGTTTGCCAAGGCGCAACCCCCAGAGGGGGAGCGGAGTTTCGGCCGGATTTTCTGGCCCCGCTGGATAATCCGCCCCTGAAGGGGGCCGGATAATCCACACCCCAAAGATCTTCTTCAAGTTCGCCAAGGCGCCATCCCTAGAGAGGGGGCGGATTTTCACCCGGAGTGTCCGTCCTGGGGGCGGAGTTTTCCCCAGGGCGGATAGTCCGCCCCTAGTGGGGGGCGGATAATCCGCCCCCAAACTTGTTCAAGGGCCAGATCTGGGCAGGGGGTATTTAAGACAGCCTTGCCCTTCCTGCCAGACCTCTTGGTTCATTCGAAAAAGTCAAGATCTGATCTGCATCCTTCATCCAAGAGAGCTCCACCTAGATCCACCCAAAAGGCCCCGTCCCTTGGGGAATCGAAGGAGGAGGACTCGATCTTCAACAACTCCAATCAAGCGCTTCATCTCCTCTCCATTCGTTTGGAGAATCTCCGATCTAATATTTCTTGCAAATATCTAGATCCTTGTTTTTTATTATATTGATAATCCTTGTTCTTATGATAGCTTGTTGTCATTATGGGAGCCCCTAATTCAGCTGTGGGTGTGTGCCCCGGTAGAGTTGTAAAGGCTCCGGTTCCCGCCTCGAAGGGTACCAATAGTGGAGAAGGTGGATCAGGCCTTTCGTGGCGAGATCCATCGGAGAATAGGATGAGGCCTATTGTGGCGTGGTGGTCTTAGAACCGCCCACCCCTCCAACGCAGATGTACTTCCCTTAACAAGGAAGGAACTACGGTAAAAAAATCCCTATATCTCCGTGTGCTCCACTACGGTTTCCTCGCTCCTCTCTTTACGTGCTTAGTAGCTAGGTTTGCATATAGGGAAATTCTCGTAGTTGCATATCTAGATAATTTACTTTATGCCAAGCCTAAAATTGAAAAAGAACTAAAAAGTGAGTAGCACCTATTCACCCTCCCTCTAGGTGCCCATACTATCCATTTCAATTGGTATCAGAGCCCCGGCTCTTAATTCGGGCTTAACCGCCTAAGAGAAGTATGGGTTCCAAGGGAGATGGGAGTGATGCTCCGGAGGTAGTCACCATGAACGATCTCAAGACGTTGGAAACAACCTTGGTTAGTTCAATGGAGGCTAAGATGGAAGAGATGCGTCAATTGATATTGCGTCTATCCACATCCGCAGCATCACCTCCATCTGCTTCGGAGGCTACCACTCCGTAATCCAAGGAAATGGGTAAAACCGATTCCAAAGATAACGAAGTGGTTGGTGATGGCACTAGAAAGAGCCCCTCCTCGAAAAAGGATAGTGGTAAGGAAGGATACAATGAGGTTTCCCATGTGTATTCTCCTGATCCACCTATCCCACACCCACATATACATAATAGGGGTGATCCACCCAAACTTTCAGCATCTACTTTCATTCAATGGCAATTTTTTATGAAGTCTCATGTGTGCAGCTCCTCCATTGAGTTGTGGAAAATAATCGGATGGTTTTCATGTTGGAGATCCCAACAACCTAACAAGAAGAGAGGTTGTTGATAGTCAACTCAACGCTACAGCTCTACACATGATCCATCTTGGTGTGGGTGACAAAGACATGCCACACATTCAGCATCTTAGTACAGCTAAGGAAGCTTGGGATGCCCTCACCGAGCTCTTCATCGGAAATGAAAGTATGAGAAGGAATAGATATGATGATTTGAGCAATGAAGCTGAAGGATTTTATATGTTGGATGGAGAAAACCACGAGGACATGTATAGGAGGCTCAAGTCAATAGCCACCACTTTTAGGAATCATGGTGCCTCTCATGTTGATGATGCATGGATCAAGTGCAAGTATGGCAGTGCTCTTATGCCATTTGAGCCCACAGATTTGAAGAGTCTCCAAGGAAGGCATAACTACCACCTTATGACATCCAATGAGGTAATGCAAGAAATGGAAGCTTTCAAAGTGGTTGCCAAGAATGCCGAAGATGCTCGTGCACGAGCTATGGGGATGCAAAAGGGGGTCAACGTGGCCTTGGAGACTAGTGTGATTAATCATGATGAAGATGACATAGAAGGTATGGACTGTCCTGAGGATGTAAAAAGAATCCATGGAAAATACATGGCCTTCTATGCTAGAAACTTTTGGAAGGACCCGGCCAAGGCAAAATCTAAACTAGAACGCAAGAGTGGAGCTTATGGAAGAAAGGAAAATGGTCCCAAGCTGAGAACATGTTTCAACTGCGGAGACCGGCTGCACTTTGTAGCTGAGTTTCCATATCAAAGTAGGGAAGATAATGGAGGAAGACTTATTCTTAAGGAAAAGTCAAAGGCTCCACACAAGAAACAATTTGTAAAGAAGAATGCTCCCTTCAAGAAGCAAACAAAGATTGTTCTAGTGGCTCAAGAAGAATATTCTTCAGGAAGTGAAGATGAGGAAGAGGATGATATCTCTCGAGAGGTGGCTGCTATAGCCACCACATCTACACCAACATCACTCTTCGACTCCCCGAACGAAAACGTCACCAACAAGAATGCTACTTGCCTCATGGCAAGAGGTTTAGAGGTATCTACTTCTAACTCTTCTTTTCCTAAGGCTATGATTGACATGGATGATCCTACTAGTCTTAAGGTTAAAGAAGAGATTATTGCTTTGGACTATTTCTTCACTAACTTGCAAAGTGAGCACAAAATACATTTTGAGGCTCTTATGGACCAGCTGGCCCAAAATGAAGTGCTCCTTGAAGAAAAAGGCAGAATTGAAAGGGAGGATGTGTTAGGAATATGCCCTAGAGGCAATCATGTATGATGAGATTTCCCATTGTATTCATAAATATATAAAGTTGTCCTTGTATAAACATCTGATGTGAATCATTGAATATGTGATTCGGTTGTGGAACTATGCATTCATGTTGTTTGTACTAAATATCCATGGTCATTGAGGTTGTGCTGGACACACAACTTAGACCAATGTGAAAGTCGGCTTGATGACTCGGTTCCACTTGCCATGGGCATGGAGATGCCATTCCGACTTACACAGATTCGGCTAAAGAGTTTAGCGAGTCGGATTGACCCATATTGAGGTACAACGAACAAGTAGTCATTTGTATATCTCAATCAATGTAATCCTTAGACCTGAGATTGTTGCATAGTCCGAGTTGAGGATCACCGACTTAGTTCTATCAAACATTGATCCGTAACTGGGCAGCTATAAAGGCAGAGTTCGGGTCGACTGAGAATCAAGCTGTGTGATGTGAATAACCAAGATGTGATTTTTCCCGTCCACTCGGAGAGATATTCTCTAGGCCCTCTCGGAAGATATGATTCGGAAAGCATGGCCATGCACGACTCAGTTAAGTGTTAACCGAGGCGGTCGACTAAGAGTTAGTCGGGTGAATCACTTATCTCGGATCGAGAAGAGAGTCGGACTATTTAAGGGATAACAATTATTCGCCCATAGTCTGACAAGGTATATCGTGAGGCAAAAGGGACTCGGACGCAAGTCGCATTGGAAAGGCAAGTCGTCAGGACTCTTTGGTGCTTGGGAGTTAGCACGTTCTGCTAGGAGCCGCTGCCGACTGATCGATTATGAGTCGGACTCCAATCGTGTCCGAGTAGCCATGAGCCTGCCGGGTCACACTCTTAAGAGAGGGAGCAACCGGGTTGGACCCAAGCCAGAAATCAGTCCGGGTTGGACCCAAGACAGAAATCTGGCCGGGTTGGACCCAGGTCGGATTAGGACTAAGTCAGCGAGTCGGACTCACGGTGACTAGTGTTATATGGGCTTTAGTGAATGGGCCACGAGAGTGGAGCCCACGTTCACTCCCTATATATAGTGGAGCACAGTAACCCAGAAAGGTTAATCGTTGTTCGGTTAGGTTATTCCATGTGTTGGAAACCCTAGCTCCACAGCAGTCCTGTCGTCGATACGAACCTAGCAGTTCGCCACTGGTGCTCCTCCTTGTACGTGTGGATACCAGCAGAGGTGTTGTACAATCAACACCAGGACGATCGGATCGCGAGGACCGCACTGCATCAACTGACACGCTTCATCAGTAATCCGCAACTGCGCGTCTAGTGGTAAACCTCGTGGCCTTCTACCTCAGCTAGATCTTGGGATCACCACGTTAGAGGGGAAATTTTTGTTTTATCTCTACGTGGCCCAACAGTGGTATCAGAGCAATAGCTTCTGGTTTTAGGCTCGAGATCTGGCATATGTGATATGCGGTAGGCTATAGATGAGATCTATATGCTGTTATGGTGGTCGATCTATGAGATAGATCGGTTTTGTACGAGGTTGATTGGATCAACTGTACTCGGGGAATGGTAGATCTGATTTCCGTGATCATACTGCTGAGGTCGTGGAACAACATACCCCTACCGGTCGGCTTTCGCCATCGGGGTAGACTGTGACACGTAAATTCAGAGGCGGTGATCGAAGATCAAAAATTTTGATCGAATCAGAACAATGGTCGGAATCCATGTCCATGCCCGCACCCGCGAGAGGCGCTGCCCCTTCGATCCCCGCCCGCTATCCGGCTAGCGGGACCGCCGGCTTCGCCCTGTCGTTGCGAGCTTCACAACGCGGGTAGATATCGTCTCTATGCATAACTTGTTTTTTTGCAGGAAGTTGTGAATGGTATGGTTCATATGCATGTGATGTATGTGTGTAATCCATACATGATCTGCGAATCACGGTTTTTGTCAGCCGGTTGGAGGCTAGGTGCTATTATTTCATTGTATAACGACATGCGTGTCGGATTCTCCTTGTAATTTACTTTACTAAGCTAGTGTAGCTGTTTGGAGAACCCGGAAGGCATGCAAGGCGATGTACATGTCGACGACATGGAGTAAGACGGCAAGTGACAAGAGTTGGCACGAGTCGGATTACAAGCTTTGTTGAGATGGAGATCGCCATGAAGAGAGCCATACCATTTTACATTATAATTGCTTTATTTTTTGTTATTGTTATGTCTCTGTTTTACCTCTATTAGATAGTCGGTCAAATTTAATCCCTCAAAAAAGGTCTAGTCGGTTTTCCCGCCAGTGTTTGCACCATCACAAGTCGAACATTTTTGGTAGTGGGCTCATAAAATTGAGGTGCTGCCAATTCTTTCCGACTAGGTGGGTTCGAGTCGGACTCTTACTGCGGAAACACTCGGTAAGCTAGACGGGTCTATCACAACGGTTGTGGGGCTCGGGAAAAGGTCGGATGGGAGTCGGGGCATGTGATGCCACCCGTCCAACAGGAGTCGTATGAGATACGATTGACAAGGAGTTGTCTACCTAGATCACTTGGCGGCTAGCGGTGATGCTAAAGCTCACTAGCCGACTTGCTTATTTAGGATCCTGAATCACTAAGCAACCATCGGAGGGGTGTTGGTTCTAGTGGGAGCATAAAATATTAAAATGTTTAATATGCTTGCTCTTTTATGAATACATGTCTTAAGTGTTTTGCATATTTTTTGTTGTAGATCATGGCACCAAGTAGCAGTCACTCTCAGATATCCGGTTTTGCATTGAGAACCATTCTTGAGAAAGATAAACTAAACGACACTAATTTTACCAACTGGTATCGAAATCTGAGAATTGTTCTGAAACAAGAAAAGAAGGACCATGTCCTAGACAACCCACTTCCAGATGAGCCGAATGAGAATGTGACTGTCGCTGCCACCAATGCCTACCGTCGGGCTAAGGATGAGTCCACGGATATTAGCTGTCTTATGCTTGCTCACATGGAACCGGACTTGCAAAAGCAGTTCGAGAATCTTGAGGCCTACGATATGATCGAAAGCCTCAAAAGTATGTTCCAGGCTCAGGCGAAGACTGAGAGGTATCAAGTCTCTCAGGCCTTGCTGAGTTGCAAGCTTAAGGATGGTGATCCACTGAGTCTGCATGTGATCAAAATGGTTGGTTATGTGCAGTCTCTAGGGAGGCTTGGCTACCCCGTTAGTGAAGAGTTCGCTACAGATATAATTCTGAACTCTCTTCCTAGTGCATATGGGCAGTTCATTTCGAACTACCACATGCATGGTATGGATAAGAAGCTCACTGAATTGCATGGGATGCTCAAGCAGGCAGAGGCGGATCTCAAGAAGGGCACCAGTCAAGTGTTGATGGTGCAGAATAAGGCTGAGTTCAAGAAGAGTTCTTGGACTAAGAAGAAGGCTAAGTTAGGAGGAAAGCAGGCTCAGGACCCGGTCCCAAGCGCTTCCTCAGGGACTAAGCCATTTCCTTCAGCCGGATCCACTTGCTTCTACTGCAAGGCGGATGTCCACTGGAAGAGGAACTGCAGCAAGTATTTGGCAGACAAAGCCAAGAGTGGAGGTATGACTTCCGACTCAGGTACACTTGTTTGCAATGTTATAGACATATATCTTGCCGATGCACCTAATAGTTCTTGGGTATATGATACCGGATCAGTTATTCACATCTGCAATGCGTTGCAGGGACTGGTAAGAACTAGGAGCGTAGCAAGAGGAGAGGTTGATATTCGAGTCAGCAACAAAGCAAGAGTTGCTGCGTTGGAGGTCGACACAATGCAACTTCATTTACCTTCCGGATTCATTATGGAATTGAATAATTGTTATTATGTTCTAGTGCTCAGTCGAAACATTATTTCTGCTTCATGTTTGATGAGGCAAGGCTATGAGTCGAATATCAAGAGTAATGGTTGTTCTTTGTATTTGAATGATATGTTTCACGGCTTTCCACCCATCCAGGACATGTTATTTATTTTGAATCTTGATGGTGAGTCAGTTTATAACATAAATGTTAAAAGGTTGAAGCCAAATGATCTGAATATGACTTACTTTTGGCACTGTCGGCTTGGTCATATAAGTTGGAAATGCATAAAGAAGCTCCATGATGATGGACTCCTAACTTCGTTCGACTTGGAGTCGTTCGAGACATGCGAATCTTGCCTATTCAGAAAAATGACCAAGACACCTTTTGCAAAGAGTTGCGAAAGGGTGTCCGACTTGTTGGGACTAGTACATAGTGATGTATGTGGACCAATGAGCATGACAGCCAGGGGTGGTTATGAGTACTTTATTACCTTCATTGATGATTTGAGTAGGTATGGATATATCTACTTGATGAAACATAAGTCGGAAGCCTTTGAAAAGTTCAAAGAATTCCAGAATGAAGCACAGAATCAACTCGGCAAGAAAATAAAGTTTCTTCGGTCGGACCGAGGAGGCGAGTACATGAGCCATGAGTTTGATGACCATCTGAAAAGTTGTGGAATAGTTCCTCAACTTACTCCGCCAGGAACGCCACAAAGGAATGGTGTTTCGGAAAGGCGGAATCGAACCTTGTTGGACATGGTACGATTATTGATGAGTCAGACAGATCTGCCTTTATCATTTTGGGGTTATTGTCTAGAAACAGCGGTGTCACACTAAACAGAGTACCATAAAAATTGGTAGAGAAGACACCGCATGAGATGTGGACAGACAAAAAGCCGAGTTTGTCTTTTCTTAAGATTTGGGGTTGTGAAGCATTTGTCAAGCGACTTCAGTCGGACAAGCTTACGGCCAAGTCGGATAAGTGTATTTTCGTGGGGTATCTAAGGGAAACCCTGGGTTACTACTTCTACAACCGAGAAGAGGGCAAAGTGTTTGTCGCTCGGAACGGTGTCTTCCTTGAGAAAGAGTTTCTCAGTCGCGGAGTAAGTGGGAGCACAGTGCAGCTCGAAGAAATTCGAGAGGAACCGGCCAGTAGCGGGTTGGCAAAAACCTTGGAGGTTGAGCCGGTCGTGGTAGCTGAGCCGGCAGCAGCACCTGTACTACGAAGATCGGCAAGATTACGAAGTGTTCGTGATGTATTACTGTTAGACAGTGATGAGCCGGCAAATTATTCGGAAGCGATGGTGGTATCTGATTCCGAGTCATGGCTTGGAGCCATGAGATCCGAGTTAAAGTCCATGGATGAAAATCAAGTTTGGAACTTGGTTGATCTGCCAGACGGTGCAAGACCCGTCGAGTGTAAATGGGTCTTTAAGAAGAAAACTGATATGGATGGAAATGTTTCCGTCTATAAAGCACGTCTTGTCACAAAGGGGTTCCGGCAAGTTCAAGGAGTTGATTACGACGAGACTTTCTCACCCGTAGCGATGCTTAAATCAGTTCGGATCATGTTAGCTATAGCAGCCTATTTCGACTATGAGATATGGCAGATGGATGTCAAAACGGCTTTCCTTAACGGAAATTTAACCGAGGACGTGTATATGATACAGCCCGAGGGTTTTGTCGATCCGGCTAATGCTGACAAGGTATGTAAACTTCAGAAATCCATTTATGGGTTGAAGCAAGCATCTCGGAGTTGGAATACTCGCTTTGATGATGTAGTCAAATTGTTTGGCTTCATCAAGAGTGATCATGATTCTTGTTTATACAGGAAGTTTAGTGGGAGCAAAGTAAACTTTCTAATCTTATATGTCGATGACATATTATTGATTGGAAATGATGTCCATATGTTGCAAGAAACCAAGAAATCATTGGAAAAGAGTTTCTCAATGAAAGACTTGGGTGAGGCAACATATATTCTCGGAATCCGGATCTATAGAGATAGATCAAGGAGGCTCATTGGATTGAGTCAGAGTACTTATTTGGACAAAGTGTTGAAGAAGTTCAACATGGAATCGTCTAAGAAGGGGTTCTTACCGATGTCCCATGGTGTAAAACTTAGCATGACTCAGTGTCCTTCGACAACTGATGAGCGAAGTCGGATGAGTGCGATTCCGTATGCTTCTGCAGTCGAATCCATCATGTATGCCATGATTTGTACTAGGCCGGATGTTTCATATTCTCTAAGTGTTGTGAGCAGATACCAGACTGATCCTGGAGAAATCCACTAGACAGCGGCTAAAAATATCCTAAAGTACTTGAGAAGGACTAATGATATGTTTTTGGTTTATGGTGGTGAAGATGAACTCAGTGTAAAGGGTTACACGGATGCGAGTTATCTTACCGACTCTGATGATTCTCATTCACAATCCGGATACGTGCTTATTATAAATGGAGGTGCTGTGAGCTGGAAGAGTTCCAAGCAAGAGACCGTGTCAGCATCTACAACAGAGGCTGAGTATATTGCCGCCTCAGAGGCAGCAAAGGAAGTTGTTTGGATGAGGAATTTCCTCATGGATCTTGGTGTGGTTCAGGGCTCGTCCAATCCGTTAGACGTGTATTGTGACAACAATGGTGCTATTGCACAAGCCAAGGAACCTAGACAACACCAGAAGAACAAGCACATACTCATGCGGTACCATCTGATTCGCCAGTTCGTGGATCAGGGTGATATCAAGTTATGCAAGGTACACACGGATGCAAATATTGCGGATCCGTTGACAAAGCCGTTACCCCAGCCAAAGCATGAGGCGCACCTGAGAGCCATGGGCATTAGATGCTTAGACATGTGATGTCGGAAGATTGACTCTAGTGCAAGTGGGAGACTGTTGGGAATATGCCCTAGAGGCAATCATGTATGATGAGATTTCCCATTGTATTCATAAAGATATAAAGTTGTCCTTGTATAAACATCTGATGTGTATCATTGAATATGTGATTCGGTTGTGGAACTATGCATTCATGTTGTTTGTACTAAATATCCTTGGTCATTGAGGTTGTGCTGGACACACAACTTAGACCAATGTGAAAGTCAGCTTGATGACTCGGCTCCACTTGTCATGGGCATGGAGATGCCATTCCGACTTACATAGATTCGGCTAAAGAGTTTAGCGAGTCGGATTGACCCATATTGAGGTACAATGAACAAGTAGTCATTTGTATATCTCAATCAATGTAATCCTTAGACCTGAGGTTGTTTCATAGTCCGAGTTGAGGATCACCGACTTAGGTTCTGTCAAACGCTAATCCGTAACTAGGCAGCTATAAAGGCAGAGTTCGGGTCGACTAAGAATCAAGCTGTGTGATGTGAATAACCAAGATGGGATTTTGCCCCTCCAATCGGAGAGATATTTTCTAGGCCCTCTCGGAAGATATGATTCGGAAAGAATGGCCATGCACGACTCGGTTAAGTGTTAACCGACGCGGTCGACTAAGAGTTAGTCGGGTGAATCACTTATCTCGGATCGAGAAGAGAGTCGGGCTATTTAAGGGATGACAATTATTCGCCCATAGTCTGACAAGGTATATCGTGAGGAAAAAGGGACTCGGACGCAAGTCACATTGGAAAGGCAAGTCGTCATGACTCTTTGGTACTTGGGAGTCGGCACGTTCTGCTAGGAGCCGCTGCCGACTGATCGATTGTGAGTCGGACTCCAATTGTGTCCGAGTAGCCATGAGCCTGCCGGGTCACACACTTAAGAGCGGGAGCAAGTCCGGGTTGGGACCCAAGCCGGAAATCTGGTCGGGTTGGACCCAGGTCGGACTAGGACTGAGTCAGCGAGTCGGACTCGCGGTGACTAGTGTTATATGGGCTTTAGTGAATGGGCCACGAGAGTGGAGCCCACGTTCACTCCCTATATATAGTGGAGCACAGTAACCCAGAAGGGTTAATCGTTGTTCGGTTAGGTCATTCCATGTGTTGGAAACCCTAGCTCCACAGTAGTCCTGCCGTTGATACAAACCTAGCAGTTCGCCGCCGGTGCTCCTCCTTGTACGTGTGGATACCAGGAGAGGTGTTGTACGATCAGCACCAGGACGATCGGATCGCGAGGACTGCACTGCATCAACTGACGCGCTTCATCAGTAATCCGCAACTGCGCGTCTAGTGGTAAACCTCGTGACCTTCTACCTCAGCTAGATCTTGGGATCACCATGTTAGAGGGGAAATTTTTGCTTTATCTCTACATGGCCCTACAGGATGCAATGGAAATTGCATCTTTAAAGAATGCTCTAGAAGAGGAAGAAGAGGCTCGGGCTTCTCTTGAAGAGAGGCTTGAGTCCATTGAAGATTCACATGAAGAAATGGTGGCAAAGCTTGTTAAGGAACATGACAATGCAGTTGCCAAAGCAAAGAAGTTAAAGAAGGAAAATATTGACTTTGGGGTGCTCATGCTAGACTCTCCGAGGAATTGGAGAAACTTGACATCGCTCACAAGGCGTTGAAAAGTGAATTCTCTATTCTCAATGAGTCACATGATCTGCTCCAAACTCGATTGACCAAGTATGATGTTCCTAGCACATCTAAATCAACATATGATCACAAAGAAAATGCTTGTGTGGAAGAAGGGCTTGTCAATGACACTACTCCCAAAGATAAGGGAGTTCTTGATGAGGTGCTTGGAAAGCAAAGATCAAACTGGGTAAAGAGGGACTTGGGTATGTCACCAAGTCCAAGAAGAAGAAGAACAACAAGAAGAAGAAGACCAAGAGTGTACAATCAAAGACAAGCACCGCTGAGAAGAATGTCACAAAAGACAAAACTAACAATATTGGTTTTGCAGGGTCTCACAATCCAAATTATGAACTCTTTTGTAATTATTATGGTGATGTTTATGCTTATTATGTTTGTCCTTTCGATGAATATGTTGCTTGGTCTATTTGGGTTCCAAAGACCCTTGTTACTAACATGAAAGGACCCATTGAAAAATGGGTACCTAAAACCAAGAAGTAATTCTCTTGCAGGGCTATGCTTCCGGTGGGTCTAAATGGGTGCTGGATAGTGGATGCACTAGTCATATGACCGGAAGCAAGGAGATCATCACGGAGATGCGACCCAATCATGATAATATTACGATATCCTATGGTGATAAGTCTAAATCTCAGGTATTGGGTCTTGGCAAGGTTGTGGTTGCTCACGATATCTCTCTCGTGGACGTCATGCTTGTCGAGACCCTCGGTTACAACTTACTCTCTGTTCGTGCCCTTGGCAAGATGGGCTTTGCTGTTTTAATTGATGATGATTTGGTGGTACTCTTGTGGAGCAAGTCTCTAAAGGTCGCTTTTGTTGGGTACGTCCAAAATGACCTGTATGTGGTGGACTTTTCGGGGAAAACCACTTCGGGTCCGATTTGCCTATTCGGAAAGGGCGACGTGGGATGGCTATGGCATCGCCGTTTAGCCCATGTCAACATGAGAACTTTGCAAAGTCTTCAGAAGGGAGGCCACATCCTTGGACTAAAATACAATGTCTCCTTTGCCAAAGATCGTGTTTGTAGGGCTTGTGTTGAAGGCAAAATGCATGACTCTCCCCACAAGAGGAAGACTATTGTTTCTTCAAAGAGAATCTTGGAATTACTTCATGTGGACTTATTTGGTCCTCCATCTCATGCCAGTCTGGTGGTAAGAAATACTGCTTGTTCATAGTCGATGGCTACTCAAGATACACATGGGTCTATTTTTTCAAGCTAAAGAGTGAGACTCAACAAACAGTCATTGACTTCGCCAATGAGGTTCAACGCCAACACAATGTTCCCATCTTGGCAATAAGAAGTGACAATGGCTCCGAGTTTAAGAACTACACATTGAATGAGTTTCTAAGTGAAGAGGGGATACGACATCAATATTCCGCTGCGTACACCCCTCAACAAAATGGTGTAGCCAAGAGGAAGAACCGCACTTTGATGGATATGGCAAGATCAATGTTGGCTGAATTCAAGTCTCCTTACAACTTTTGGGCTGAAGCCATATCCACCGCTTGTCACTCATCTAACCGGCTCTACCTCCAAAATATCTTGGACAAGACTCCGTATGAAATACTTACCAGTAACAAGCCCAACATCTCATACTTTAGGGTATTCGGTTGTAAGTGTTTCTTTCTTATCAAAGGTTTTCGCTTTTCTAAATTTGAGTCTAAGGCTTTAGAAGGTATTTTTGTTGGTTACGGTGTCGAATCCCACACTTATAGAGTCTACAACAAGCTCACCGGGACTGTTGTAGAATCTTGTAGCGTGGAGTTCGATGAAAATGACGGCTCTCATGTGGGGCAAGTTGATGTTTGTGATGTATATGTTGAAATACCACAAGATGCCATAAGAAGAATGGACGTGGGATTTTTTCTCCCCATTGAGGAACCCCTTGTGGCGGATCAGGAAGGACAATGCTCCACTCAAGTGGAGCCCTCATCTACACAAGATCAACAAGCCCCTACTGCTAGAGAAAACTCTGCACCAACACCGCAACCTGCTAAAGATCATCAGTCTTCTGGGCAAGATGATAGTCCCAGGCCGGACTATCCCTCCAAGGGGCGGACAGTCCGCCCCTGGCACTCCAACATGTCCCAGAGGATCAGAAGGAGAAGAAAACATCCAAGAAAATTCCAGGCCGGATTCTCCGGCCCTAGGGGGTGGATTATCCGGCCCTGGAACTCCCAACTCTGTCAGGCATTCACAGGAAGAGGAGGTTGCAGCCGCATCTCCCAGGTCGGATAGTCCGATCCCACCCAGGGGCGGATTATCCGGCCCTGAAGAAACTGTTCAACACCAAGCTCCTGTTATCAGCTCAGATCAAGATCAAGGGCAAGGTAGTGAACAAGACAAGGATCCAAATGCTGAACCAACTCCCTCTAGAAACAATAAGGAAATTGAGGCTCGTCGCAAGGCTCGTGCTGATCGGAATCTTGAGTTAAGGGGCCACACTCTTGACAAGGTTGTCGGTGATCTATGAAGAAGGGTGTCCACTAGAAGATAACTTGCAAGCTTCTGTGATCATCAAGCTCACATTTCTATGGTTGAACCAAAAAAGGTCTTTGATGCTCTTGAATATCCCGATTTGGTGGTTGCAATGCATGATGAATTAAATAACTTCGAGTGGAACAAGGTTTGGAAGCTCGTGGAGAAACCCAAAGAGTGCCGCAATGTTATCGGCACCAAGTGGATCTTCAAGAACAAATAAGATGAAAATGGCATTGTTGTGAGGAATAAAGCAAGGCTAGTGGCACAAGGATTCTCTCAAGTGGAAGGAAGTGATTTTGGCAAGACTTATGCTCCTGTGGCTCGTCTTGAGTCCATCCGTATCCTTCTTGCCTATGCCGCTCATCATTATTTTAAATTATAGCAAATGGATGTTAAGAGTGCGTTTCTTAATGGTCCACTACATGAGTTGGTATACGTCAAGCAACCCCCGGGTTTTGAGGATCCCAAATTTCCGAACCATGTCTACAAACTCGATAGGGCGCTCTATGGCCTTAAACAAGCCCCACGTGCGTGGTATGAGCACCTTAAAGAGCTTTTGTTAGACCGTGGATTCGAAGTTGGGCAAATCGATCCCACTCTTTTTACTAATAAGGTTAATGGGGAGCTTTTTGTATGCAACTATATGTAGACGACATTATTTTTGGCTCTACTAACCAGCTTTTAACGATGAATTTTTAAAGCTTATGACTGACAGGTTTGAGATGTCTATGATGGGAGAATTGAGGTTCTTTATTGGTTTCGAGATCGAACAACTTAGAGAGGGAACTTTTATTGATCAAGCTAAGTAAATCCAAGACATGCTCAAGAGGTTCAATATGACGGATCTCAATGGTGTTGCCACTCCAATGCAAACAAAGTGTCATCTTGAGCTTAATCCCAAGGGTAAAGACGTGGACAAAAAGGTATACCGATCCATGGTCGACTCTCTCCTTTACCTTTGCGCATCTAGGCCCGATATCATGTTAAGTGTAGGAGTGTGTGCAAGGTACCAAGCCGCTCCTAAAGAAAGCCACTTAGTGGCGGTCAAACGAATCTTCCGATATTTGGTTCATTCCCCAAATTTTGGTTTATGGTATCCCAAAGGTTCAAGTTTCTCTCTATGTGGTTACACTGATTTAGATTGGGCTAGTGACAAAGATGATCAAAGATCAACTTCCGGTGCATGTCAATTCTTGGGCAGGTCTCTAGTTTGTTGGTCTTCAAAGAAACAAAATTGCATATCACTCTCAACCGCCGAAGCTGAATATGTTGCTGATGCAAGTGCTTGTACACAATTATTATGGATGAGGCAAACTTTAAAGGAATATGGTGTCAATTGTGACAAAGTGCCTCTTTTATGTGATAATGAAAGTGCTATCAAAATTGCTTACAATCCGGTGCAGCATACAAGAACAAAACATATTGAGATTCACAATCATTTCATTTGGGATCATGTTGCTCGTGGCGATATTGCACTATCCTTTGTGAGCACGAAGAACCAACTTGCTGATATGTTCACGAAGCCTCTTGATGAAGCAAGATTTTGTTATTTGAGGAATGAGCTAAATATCATAGATTCAAGGAGCTTGCCTTGACTACCCTTGCACACTCACTTGCTCTTATTCATGTATTTGGTTTAGATGAGGGTATAGACATAGGGGGAGTGTGGTCCTAATTGATTGGGCTAACCCTCCCCCATAATGCCGAAAGCAAGACAAATCATTTCCCTTAATATCATTTTATGATATGTGGGTTATTGATGAGCATTGGTTTTGAATCAAGATACATCTTCGCGGTGTCATGCCATGCGCTCCAACATGGTGGCTTCGGCTACCACCCTCTTCCTTGAGAAGAGTTGGTTCCTAGTGGATCTCTTTGGTTTTCATTGCATATTTCTTTGTTCTTATGGAAAACACACCCAATTTTGGCTTTTGTTTGATTTGTTCTTGCAACTTTGGGTGTGTAGTACCATCTCAGTTTGTTGCTCTAAACCCAAGACTTTTCCCCTACGAACCATCTATTCTTGCACACAAGTCCTCTATACACCATCGAGGGGTTTTGCAAGGGTGCTCCAGCATGAATCTGTGCAAACAGAAAATTCAGAGGGGGGGGGACTATCCGCCCCGGGCGATTTCTGCCTCTAAAGGGTTGGGTCGGGGAGGCCAGGCTCAAACAGAGCAGCCAGTCCTCCCCCAAACCTAGCTTTGCCCCCAGCCACCGCTGGAGCATCTGCCCCTCCCCGGAGTCGATTTGACCACCGGATTCTCTGGGCCCTCCCCGGATCTTCTTCCCCTCGCCTCCAGATATCTTATCCTCCGCGGTTTTCCTCCAATGAGTGAGGTTAACTCCCTCATCTCTCTCCTTTTGTATGGGATTCACTGTTCTTGGTGGAAATCTCATTGTAGAAGATACCATGTGTTTCCCTTGCTTGTTAGAATCAGTAGTATTGCAACCCTAGTGCCCGATCTGTTTTTCCTTGGTAACTCTGGGCCATTCTAGAATTTTTCTGCGGGGGGCGGATTATCCGCCCCTGCCAGGGCCGGATAATCCGGCCTAGAGACTAAAAACTGTTCTGGTTTGGTTTTGATTTCTGCAATGCACATCCTTGGCTCATGGATTGTTTTTCTACTATTTCTAACATTTCTCCTGGACTTGTGTGTGTGCTTATCCCCATGCTATCTCTCCCATGCTTTTCACAGGTGGTTCCAAGGCTCCTAAGACCTTCACTCGTCGTCCCGTGCCTGTTATCTCAAGCCCACTGCAGAAGGGACGTTTATTGACGAAACAGGGGTTCGCAGAGCAGCAAGAGAGGCTGAACGGATGGCAGAGGCAGCAAAGAAAACCAAGAGGGTTGCATCTCGCAAGGGCAAGCAGTCTCGGCCCAACTACAAAGCTATGGACTACATTCAATATTCGACCATTCGCCAAACTGATTACTATGACGAGGCCGACAGTGATGGTCCTCCGGAAGATTCCATGTTTTGGTGTGCACACTTTCGGGCTATTCATGATGATGTGTATGCTACTCTCAAGATTCACCCCATGCATCTCATGAATATGACTGAGGCCCAATCCAAGGCAAGACTCCGTGAAGCTTTGGATGTGACTAACAAGATGGGGCTTCACCACCTTATGACTCTCCAATGCAACTATGATTCCTCGGTGGTGAGGCAGTTTTTCTCAACGCTTGTGATTTGCGGTGATAAGTGCCGCACTATGAAGTGGATGACCGGGACAACAATGATTCAGTCGGACTTCCACACTTTTGGGCAGGTTCTTGGGTATGCTTTCCATGGTCGTGACACTCCTTCTGGCCACCGCATCATTTCTCCACTCAGGCCATCCAAGGACACTATGCTTGCTCCATGCCTGACACCTGATGGCATTGTTGGTACTTTCGCTGGCCTCTCGCCTTTGTATGCCACTCTTGTTGGCATTTTTTGGGAATGCATCTCTCCAAGTGGTGGAAACAATGATAAGATTCGCGGTCACCTGGTTCCCCTTCTCGCCTTTGCTCACGAGTGTGCCACCAATTCTGGTTCATCTACAGGTTATAGACTGGATGTTATGGACTATATATATCATGAGATGACTGATGCTATGATCAACAGGCTCTCCATCCATTATGCTCCTTTTATTATGATGCTCATCAAGCATATGTTGCCCCATGAGGACTTTGGCACTTATTTGGATGGTGTTCATAGGCCCAAGAAAATCTACAATAAGGCTCAGAAGACCTATCACCCTTCCACTTCCCCTGAGTCCTTCATGCGTGATGCAAGGGCTAGTGGTCGTCGTCCCACGGTGTCCCCAATGGCACGCGAGGTCAAGCAGCTCAATTGGTTCCAGCGGAACATCCTTTGCATGGGCATAGATACTCACAAGGGCCAGTATGAGGAGTACCGGAGGAGCCATGAGATGGCTCACACTCAGCAGCTTATTCTTCACCATGTATCAGGTGCCACTAGCCATCCACCACCTCCTACTGCTCTGGAGCCATATGCTCAGTGGAACACTTCAGGGCTCAACTATGGAGAGCTCGATAGTTGCCTCTTTCCTCCTCCCCTGAGGGCACCCACTCCTCCAGCTGATGATGACGATGATGAGTACGATGAAGAGGAAGGGGACGGGGATGACTACGACAAGGATGAGGAGGCATGATCTTCTAGGCCGCTAGCATCTCTCCTCTTCCTTTTTGGCGTTTCGATGCCAAAGGGGGAGAGGTGGTTCTATTAGGTCTCGGATTTGCATGGGTAGGGCGCAAGCTCTTGCTTCTCTTTTATTTGTTCTATTTGCTTGATTGTGCCCTTTTAGCGTGAACTTATTTGTTATTTTGTACTTGGTTTGCTTAAGACTCTGTCGTGTGCTACTCTGTATGGATCTCTGGAATTCTGGATTTATCATGTGGACCTACTCATATGGAATTCTGGATTTATCTATGAAGTGTGGTATTCTATTGATGGCATATGGAATCATGGGATTATCTAGTGTATGCATCAATATTGTGGGATGTGCTTGGAGCCTAATATTCTCTCTATTCACTTGGGCTCTTTTCACATCACGGTGGTATGATCTTGTTTCCTAACTCATCGTGTTTTAATCGTATTTGTTATGAAAGTTGGTTGCTCTCTAGTGTGTGCATTTGTATTCAAATGCAAATTTTAAAATATGCACACATCTAGGGGGAGCCTCTTTCATTCCATGAAAGGTGTTGTTAGTAGGTTTCTTTGCAAATCCTAATATTGTCATCTAACACCAAAACGGCGGAGATTGAAAGAACATTTCATAATCCCTAGTGTTTTGTGTGTTAGTTAACAATATCAAGGATTATTTAATGTGTGTTGAAGTGCTGCAGTTCTCTCTGTTGAAAAAGGAAAAGGAAACTGCTTTTGGGGGGGTGGATAATCCGCCCCACCCCTTTCCTAGATGGGTGCAACCCCCAGAGATGGGGCGAAGTTTCGGCAGGATTTTCCGGCCCCACCGGATAATCCGCCCCTTAGGGGGGCCGAATAATCTGCCCCGCATGCACAGCTTGAAGTTTGCCAAGGCGCAACCCCCAGAGGGGGGGGCAGAGTTTTGGCCGGATTTTTTGGCCCCGTCGAATAATCCGCCCCCTAGAGATATTCTTCAAGTTCGCCAAGGCGCCATCCCTAGAGAGGGGGCGGATTTTCATCCGGAGTGTTCGTCCTAGGGGCGGAGTTTTCCCCAGGGCGGATAGTCCGCCCCTAGTGGGGGGCGGGTAATCCACCCCCAAACTTGTTCAACGGCCAGATCTGGGCAGGGGGTATTTAAGCCAGTCTTCCCCCTCCTGCCAGACCTCTTGGTTCATTCGAAAAAGTCAAGATCTGATCTGCAACCTTCATCCAAGAGAGCTCCACCTAGATCCACCCAAAAGGCCCCGTCCCTTGGGGAATCGAAGGAGGAGGACTCGATCTTCAACAACTGCAATCAAGCGCTTCATCTCCTCTCCATTCGTTTGGGGAATCTCCGATCTAGTATTTCTTGCAAATATCTAGATCCTTGTTTTTGATTATATTGATAATCCTTGTTCTTGTGACAGCTTGTTGTCATTACGGGAGCCCCCAATTTAGTTATGGGTGTGTGCCCCGGTAGAGTTGTAAAGGCTCCGGTTCCAGCCTTGAAGGGTACCAATAGTGGAGAAGGTGGATCAGGCCTTTCGTGGCGAGATCCATCAGAGAATAGGGTGAGGCCTATTGTGGCGTGGTGGTCTTAGAACCGCCCACCCCTCCAACGCAGATGTACTTCCCTTAACAAGGAAGGAACTGCGGTAAAACAAATCCCTGTGTCTCCGCGTGATCCACTACGGTTTCCTCGCTCCTCTCTTTACGTTCTTAGTACCTAGGTTTGCATATAGGGAAATTCTCGTAGTTGCATATCTAGAGAATTTACTTTATGCCAAGCCTAAACTTGAAAAAGAACTAAAAAGTGAGTAGCACCTATTCAGCCCCCCTCTATGTGCCCATACGATCCATTTTAGTCGTCCTCCTTGTCGTCATCGAGGACGAAGAGCGGAGCGCCCTGGTAGGCGAGCGTGCGCTCAGACGACGCCTGCCTCTTGGCCTCCTGCTGCAGGAGCTGGACGCGGAGGCGTTCCTGCTCCATCCAATCCGCCCTGGACCAGGCCAGGATATCCGGCGACGACGGCTCCACCGACGGCTACGGCATCAAGTCACGGAGTGACTGCTTGGCGGAGGTATCCTTGCCGGCCTGTGCCGACCAGTTGGCCAGCTCCGGCTTCGGCTGGCGAAGGCGAAGGCGGCCAGTGGGCGCCGACTGCGCCGACACACGTGGCTCGATGATTACGATGCCCCGCGAGCGTGTCCGTGGTGGCGAGCGTACCGGCGAGACCGCCTCGCACTTGACTGGGCGCAGCTTCGGCGAAGGCACCAGCGTGGAGCCCGAGGAGTGGGAGGCCCGAGGCAGAGGAGGAGCTCAGGCTGGCCATCCTCCTCGGCAGCCAGTTGGCCAGAGGTCGCCGCCCTGACCTGGACGCCGGCGTGGATGTGCGCGGGAAGCCAAGACACGGAGTGTTCCCGGCGTGGATGTGCTATAGCACCACCACGAGCGTCCGGCCTGGCGCGCTCCACCAACGCCGACGACCTGCCCCGTTGTTGTGCTTCGGTGGCAAGTCGGGCGGCCCCTCGTGGCGGGCGAGTTCCTGGGCGCGGCGGTCGGCGAAAAAGGTCTCCCAGTAGAGGAGGTTGTCAGGGCTCTCGACGTCAGAGGGATCGTTCATGGCCACGATGAAGGCCTGGATCTCGTCGGGGAGCTCGTCGGGCGTCGGTGCCGGTGGGATTGGGATGCCGCCGGCGCTAGGCTTCCAGCCCTGCGGGTTTCGCGTGTCCGGCGGCGCCATGTAGCCGTCTTCGTAAAGCATTCAGGCCTCCCACGGCTGGAGCGTGCGATGGCCGAAGTCGTTCGCCGCCGCATCGTCGCTAGGAAAGCGCTCGGCCATGGGAAAGTGAGGAGGGAGAGCGGTGAGTTCGCCAGAGTGTTTGGTTCACCGGAGTTGGGGGCTGTGGAGCTGTGGGAGAGTGCGAGGAGCTCCGACGAGGGGTACGACTTTTATAGGCCGAGATGGGCGGCGAGGGCGGGAAAAGGGGAACCAGTGGAAAGTTAGTGCCCGCCGGTCCGTCGCGGGAGCCGAGGGGACGGCGGTGCCGCGGCACTACGGCGACGTGTGGCCGACGCGACGGGCAGTTATTGTCCAGCGATCGCCGCGTGGTTCCGAGGATGACGAGGACTCGGCTTCCGTCGCTGACTTGGCGGGTCCACACGCCGCTTCCTTTTTTTCGCCGAGTTCGCTTCCCAGGGCGTTCCCGGGATCCTAGGAATGGCCTAGGAAGTCCGGACCAAAGTTCGCCCGAATTCGGGACGAAAAGAGGTTTCTCGGAACGCGACTGGACCGAAATTCGGCGTCCGAACCTAATTTCAGCGTTCGGATCAGCATCCTAAAAATGCTAGTAGAGATGCTCTTACACATGCAGGTGCGCGGTGAGAGTCTGCCGTTCAATTTTAGGATTCTATGGGCGCCCGTTAGGTAGCACAATCCAAAAACAAAAATCCCGTCTCAAAAAGAGAAATTCGGAAAAGAATCAATGGCCCGCGTCCCATCTAGGACTCCCCCCGCGTGCAGGACGCATTCCGTCCCGCAGCAGGCGGAAAATATGGTTTGCCCCATGGCTTATCCTTTACCAACATGGATAAGTTGTGTTACCTCGTACCCGTCAACTTACTGTCTTCTCCCATTTCTCTAAACTTTTTCTACGAGGACCCCTCCATAGCGTACTTATCAACAATACCACGACAACGATTGGGGATCGGGAGAGGAGGACGCCTACGACAGGTGGTGGTCCGGCCTATAGTCGAGGATGAAGAAGGCGCGTGCGTGCGACACGTCGGTGTAGTGCCCCATAAAGCGGCCAATAGCACCTCCCCCGGCGAACGACAAACCCTATGCTTCGCTTGCTCTCGCTCACGAGCGTAGGGAGCTGGGCCGTGGCCCGTCTAGTGGAACAGGACATACGATTTTACTTTTGGTTTGTTTTACTTTTGGTTTTCTATTTCTAGGTCGGTTCTTCTGGTTTTCTATGATTTTTAGTTTCTTTGGTTGTTTTACTATTTTATATTTTCTCTTTATTTTATATTCATCAAATTCAAATATTTTTAAATTCTAACATTTTTAAAATATGAATACTTTCAAATCTGAAAAAAATTAATTTGATTATTTTAAAAATATCAACATTTTTTAATTTTCAAATTTTTTAAAGTTCAAACAATTTTCAAATTCGAATATTTACTGAATTGGAACATTATCAATTTTCGAACATTTTTATTTTCTGAAATATTTATTAGCCATAAAAATGAAAGAATAAAAGGTAATAAAAAAAGGAAAATACATACCTTTTATTGGGCCGCTCCGATCCGGCCAATGACGAAAAGCTCTTAAGGCGGAGTATAGGGGCTCCTGGGCGAACTGCCCCCAAAGGCCCAAACCCTTAGCCGCCACGCCGGGCATCCTATGATCCTATCCTCCCATGCTGCTTCCGTCGTCGCCGTCAGGCTCTTCTCGGGCCGTGCCGGATCTCCCCTCCCACACACGAAGCGGATCAAGCAAGATTCCGCCGGAGCTTATCCAAGACCTGATTCCCGAGATCCTCGTCCGCATCCCGCTGGACGATCCCGCGTGCCTCGTGCGCGCCTCCCTCGCCTGCGAGCCCTGGCGCCGCCTGCTCACCAACCCGGGCTTCCTCCACCGCTACCGCGCGCTCCATCGAACGCCTCCCATATTGGGTTTCCTCTGCAACGTCTCCGGTCCGGCGGCTCGGTTCGTCTCCACGTCCTCGTTCCGTCCGGCGGCCCCCGACGACCGTTACTACTGGCACGTGCTCGCAGCCGCCCATGGTCGCGTCCTCTTCCACACGATAACCTACAACAAGTGCCTCGTCGTTTGGGATCCGGTGACGGACCAGCAGTGGTGGGTTCCGACCCCGGTGCTACCGCTGCTCACCACGGACTACTTCCACGCGGCGGTGTTCTGCGCTCATGCATCCGCCGGTTGCAATCACCTCGATTGCCACGGTGGCCCGTTCCGCGTGGCCTTCGTCGCCATTAACGAACTCGGGTACACGTTCGCCCGCCTCTACTCATCGGAGACTGGTGAGTGGAGCGAGCAAATTCAGATCGAAGAGCAAGTCGTCATCGACAGGCAGCCCACCATTCTCTTGGGGAATTCGGTTTACTTCGCTTGCAACGCAGCTGTCATGCCTGGAATCTTGGAATACAACATGGCCAAGGGGGAACTATCTCTGATCGAACCGCCATTGCTACACCGAAACCAGATGGGCACTATCCTTATCCGGACAGAGGCCGGAATGCTCGGATTTGCTGGCATATACGAGTCTAGGCTCCACCTATGGTCACGGGAGGTTGATCCCCATGGAATAGTGGCATGGGCACCACATAAAGCCATTGAGCTCAAGACATTGCTCCTCGCTCGCCCCAAGATCACACCTCATGTGCTTGGTTTCGCGGAAGGTGTCGGCATCATTTTTGTGAGGCTCAATTCTGGTGTTTTCTCCATTGAGCTCAAGTCGGGCAATACCAAGAAGGTGCCCTATCCAGGAAGAATCTGTGAACTCAGGCTGGGTAAAACATTGAAGCTCTTTCCCTACATGTGCTTCTGTACTCCAGGTAATACAAGCTTATATCCTTCATATTTGTATGTTACTTCTCATCCGTGAACAAGAGAATTCCTTATTTGACACTGTCTAAAAATATGGTTCCCTATTTGACACTTAGAAAATTTTTCTTCCCTATCTCACACTTGGTCTAAATTTTATTCCGTGTATGACACCCTTGTTCATTTTTAGCTCCAACGGTGTTAAGTACAAACATAAATAGACGCTTTTCCCTGGATGCATTCTGCGACCAAATTTCATAGAGGACAAAAGCAACAGTGTAACTCCGCCATGTCTCCCTAGGCATAGCCGGTCCCAAGCCCGGGTGAAGGAGGAGGGTTGTGATAGGCTTGGCGAGCCAACGTAAAAACTAGCCATCCCTATGGATATGAAACCCACTAGAAACTCGTTGGGGCGTAACCCTCTTAGCGACGCGCCGCATCGGAACTCGGGTGTGGTGTTAAATGAGCAAGGACCAGGTCGTCACTCCCTTAGTGGCGCGCCACATCGGAACCTGGGTGTGGTGTTAAATGAGCAAGGGTTGGGTCCTCACTCCCTTAGTGGCGCGCTACATCTTCGCCCGGGTGTAGTGACAAGTGAGCAAGGGTCTTCGCATTCCACTCGACGGATGCGAAGGGCAAGGAAGCTAGCCGAGGAAAACAAGTTTCGGGTGGGTAGTTGGAACATAGGATCCCTAACAGGAAAGCTAAGAGAGTTGGTGGATGCAGCGATTAGGAGGCGTGTAAATATCCTTTGTGTCCAAGAGACTAAATGGGCGGGTCAGATGGCTAAAGAAGTAGAGAACACCGGTTTCAAGCTTTGGCATTCGGGTTCAGTTAGTAATAGGAATGGCGTTGGCATCTTGTTAGATAAGAGCCTCAAGGATGGAGTGGTGGACGTTAGGAGGAAGGGAGACACGTTAATCCTAGTCAAGGTAGTCGTAGGAGACCTTGTCTTGAATGTCATCATTGCTTATGCCCCACAAATTGAGCTTGACATGGGCATTAAGAGGCAATTCTGGGAGGACCTTGAGGGCTTGGTTAGTAGCATACCCATAAATGAGAAGCTCTTCATAGGAGGAGATCTCAATGTCCATGTGGGTACATCTAACACAGGGTTTGAGGGGGTGCACAGGGGCTTTGGTTTGGGCGATAGAAATCAGGAGGGTAAGGACATTTTAGATTTTGCAGTAGGCTACGACATGTTGGTGGCTAACACCCTCTTCAGGAAGAGGCTATCTCATCTAGTAACCTTTAGTAGCACCCAACACACTAGCCAGATTGACTTTGTCCTTACTAGGAGGATGGATAGGCGAGCTTGTTTGGACTGTAGGGTGATACCTGGAGAGTGTGTTGTGGCGCAGCATAAGCTTGTGGTGGTAGTTTTTAGATTCCACACACGTGTTGTGCGAAACAAATGTGCCCAAATCACAAGAACAAAATGGTGGAAACTTAAAGGGGAAGCCCAACAAACCTTCAAGGAGAGGATGGTAGCAGAAGGGCCGTGGAATGAAGATGGAGATGCAGAGAGCATGTGGATGAAGATGGCAACGCAAATTTGGAAGGTAGCTGGGGAGGTGCTTGGGGTGGCGAAAGGCAATAAAAAGGAGCGTAAGGACACGTGATGGTGGAATGAGGAGGTCCAAAAGGCTATCAAGGAGAATAAGGAATGCTACAAGACTTGGTATCAAGATAGAAGCACAAGCAACATGGAGAAGTACAAAGAAGCCAAGAAGAACGCAAAGCGAGCGGTGAGTGGAACTAGAGGGAAGGCCTATGATGAGCTATATGAGAAACTAGGAACAAAGGAAGTCGAAATGGGCGTTTACAAGATGGCGAAAATCCGCGAGAGGAAAACAAGGGATCTCAACCAAGTGAAGTGCATCAAGGACGAGACTGATCGAGTTCTAGTGAAAGACGAGGAGATCAAGAAGCGTTGGATAGACTACTTTGACGGGTTGTTCAATGATGGGAGTGAGAGCATTATGTCTGGGCTAGATGATTCCTTTGACGACACCAACAGGCGGTTCATCCGGAGGATCCAAGAGACTGAGATTAAGGAAGCCCTGAAAAGGATGAAAGGAGGGAAGGCCATGGGTCCGACGATGTTCCCATTTAAGTGTGGATATGTCTTGGAGACATGGCGATAGTTTGGCTAACTAAACTTTTCAACCACATTTTTTGGTCAAACAAGATGCCCGATGAGTGAAGGAAAAGTAAATTAGTACCCATCTTCAAGAATAAGGGAGATATCCAAAAGTGTACTAATTATAGGGGAATTAAGCTTATGAGCCATACTATGAAGCTTTGGGAGAGAGTGATTGAGCATCGCTTGAGGAGAGTGACGAATGTCACTAAAAATCAATTTGGCTTTATGCCTGGGAGATCAACTACAGAGGCTATTTTCTTGCTTTGCCAGCTTATGGAGAGATATAGGGAGCAGAAGAAGGACCTACATATGGTTTTTTTTTGAGGAATGACAGCAGGAGAATCTCCTACTGTGTTTTATATATAGGTAGAGAAATATTTACATCGTTTGTACAACTGGTCCCTTCAGGGATGACCAACCCCAACCAGCGAGAGGAAATTGACTACTACAAGAGTTTCCCTTTTACAAGTGGATACGTGCTATAATCCCTCTAAGAGGTTCCTGCAGATCCTCCTTGATCCTACACTCTAGGATAGAAAGGTCCTACATATGGTTTTCATTGACTTGGAGAAGGCATATGACAAGATACCAAGGATAGTCATGTGGTGGGAGCGATAGAAACATAAGGTCCCAACAAAGTACATATCCCTCATAAAAAATACGTACACTAATGTTGTGACAAGTGTTCGGGCAGGAGATAGTGAGACCAACACCTTCCCAATTACTATAGGCTACATCAAGGTTCAGCTTTGAGTCCATACATTTTTGACTTGGTGATGGATGAGGTCACTAAGGACATACAAGGAAATATTCCTTGGTGTATGCTTTTTGCTGATGATGTGGCACTGGTGGATGAGAGTAGGGAGGGTGTCAATAGGAAACTAGAGTTGTGGAGGCAAACCTTGGAATCCAAGGGTTTTAGACTTAGTAGGACAAAGACTGAGTATATGTGGTGCGACTTTAGCGGCGATAGATGCAAGGAAGAAGGGGTTAGTCTAGGAGGGCAAGTGATGCCCAAGAGGGACACTTTTCGATATTTGGGATCAATGCTTCAAAGCAATGGTGGTATCAATGAGGATGTTAGCCAGAAGATCATGGCAGGGTAGATGAAGTGGCGGCAAGCATCCGGAATCCTATGTGACAAGAAGGTCCCACAAAAGCTAAAAGGTAAGTTTTATAGGACGGCAATCAGACTTGCCATGCTTTATGGAGCAGAATGTTGGCCCACTAAGAAGCAACACATCCAACAAATGAGTGTCGCCGAGATGCGTATGCTAAGGTGGATGTGTGGCCACACAAGAAAAGACCGGATCAGGAATGAAGTGATACGCGAGAGGGTAGGGGTGGCGCCAATCGAAGAGAAGCTTGTCCAACACAGATTAAGGTGGTTTGGGCATGTCCAACGGAGGCCACCAGAAGCACCGGTCAACAGTGGGATTCTAAGGGGTTTTGATAATGCAAAGAGGGGTAGAGGATGACCAAAGCTAACATGGGAGGAGGCGGTCAAAAGGGATATGAAGGAGTGGTATGTCCCTAGAGAGTTGGTTTTTGATAGGGCTGCATGGAAATTAGCAATCCATGTGCCTATGTTCTTGTTCTTTTTTACTTGATTTTTTTCACTAGTTCTTGTTTGACTTGCACTTTTTACTGCTTTCCACTTGACTTGTATTTTTCTCTAGTTTCCGTTTTGGGTTTCATATCTAGCCTACCCAACTTGATTGGGACTAAAGGCTTGGTTGTTGTACAAAAGCAACAGTGTTCGACCCGATTTTCTACACACATAACTGAATCATGTTACATGAATGAAAGTGAAGGTATGGCGTATTCTGGCCAGCTCAAATAATTGCCCTCCAATTCTAGTTACATGCAAAGAGCTGAGCCACGGACTGGGCAGAGTGGGGAGAGAACTGAAGTGAGTCACGGAACGACACCCATGGTAGCGGACAACGCGGCAGGCACAAACTTCTGAGAGTTGTGCCAAGACTTGAAGACGGACATGCAGAGCGTTGCCGGCCACAATGCTGACGGAGCTCGCTGCTGCTGGGCCACAATGCCGACATACACAGCGGCCCGACCCCACACCAGAATGCACCCTTCCCTGCAGCCGCGCCATTGGGTGAGCCCGCAGCTAAGATCACCGATGGCCGCTCCTTGGCCGTGTTGTTGCCCCCGTGCTTTGCCTGCCGTCCGCAGCCCTACCTTGCCCGCCCTCCGGCACCATGTCTAGGTCCCGTTACGGAGCGTGAAGCCTGACATGGTCGCCTTTTGGCTTTTGCCGCTGTTCCTGGGGTGCCTGCCCTAGCCCCAATCTCCGCAACCACCCCTTGGTCGCCCATATCTCAGTCGTGGACATGAAGAGATGATGGGGTTTCTCTGGACATGAATGAGAGGATTGGTCTTTTTTTTCCAGCGTCACACAACAATACAACAATACAGGGAGGGGTAGTATGGTCCCAGTTGACGGAATAGGCTTGCTCTGTTTGGATGCATAGAATTTGGCCTCCGAATTGGAATTCCGGAATTGGACACCAAATTCGAGCGCTTGGTTGGTTTAGAATTCATGTGTGGAAACGATAGCCCAGATCCAAGCGGCACCCGCGCGCATGTTCTGCCGCATGAGCGAATACGGAGGCGAGAGTCTCTGTATCGTCGTGGAATTGCGAACCCGCGTCCCACAACTTACCCCTTCGTCATCACGCGGGAGGAAACAAGAGCGAGCTCGAGCCCGCGTGGGTAGGGAGCACGCGCCGGCGCATGAAACCGCTGCCCATGGCTGCCCTCCTCTTCCCTGCCTCCGGCGTCCATCTCCCCCACCTTCCCGACTCCCAGCGCCCTCCCAAGCTCCCGCGCCCCTCTCTCAAAACTACCCCTGCCCCCTTTCCAAGCTCGCCCTAACCCTAGATGCTGCACTGCACATGGCAGCGGCGGCGAATAGAGGCGGCGGGATGGAAACGGCGGCCTCTCCCTGCCCTGCCCCCTCCTTCACGCCATCCCCTTCATTGGCCCTTTTCTCCTCATGCTGGCCGACGGAAGTGCGGTGACGGACACGTGGTCAAATAAATTCAGTTCATTGGTAGTTCCAGAGTACGTGGTGTGCTGGTTGCTAATGGGTTTCTTGCTGTGTTACGTGCAGTCGCCGGTGTCTTTCTGTGACACAAAGCAGAGCTGCTGCTACCCGCGGTCAGGCAAGCTGTGTGGCAACATGGTTGAGTTCCTTGCGTTGTGATCCATCCAAGGATTCGTTTCATGGCTCCTGATTTATAGCTATTTATTTTCTCTTCCCTTGAAAGAATAAACACATGTTTGATCATGTGCTGATTTCCATCTTAGAATTTATACTGTCTAAACTCAACAAAATATCCAATTCGACGGTTTGTACATCTAAACAGAAATTGGAATTAGAGGTCATATTTTGATTCCAGACAGCAAATACCATGCACACCCAAACAACAAAATTGAATTAGAGGTCATTTCCTTTCCATCTTGGTTTTGGTATTCCAATCCAATTCAATTCGAAGGTCCAATTCAGTGCATCCAAACACAACGTAACGGAAATGATGGTGATATCATATAGCGCAAAATATTTGGACCAAGCGCCAAATAGGGAAGAAAAACTTTCTTAGGGTCAAATAAGGAACCATACTTTTAAGTAGTGTCAAATAAGGAATTCTCTCATCTGCTTAATATTACTTGCTTCGACCCATATTAGTTGACTCATATTTGTGTAGATTTGGATGAATCTAGACACTATTTATGTATATAAGTTCATCAAATTTAGACAAATCCAAGTCAACTAATATGGATCGGAGGGAGTACTACAATTTTGACAAAAAATAAAGACTGCAATCTCATATTGGCACGGATTGTGTCTAATTGCATAGTTTTTGTTTAAGCTTATTATGATCAGTACTTTTTTAGGGTCATTTAAAATTCATGAAATTGGACAGATATCAACTATTCCCTCCGATTCAAATTAATTGACTTAACTTTATCGAGATATCGCATGTAGCCTAAATACTTAATGAGATACATACAAATACGAATCTGACAAAGTGAGTCTTTTAATATGGATCGAAGGGAGTAGTAGGAAGTTATTAATCCGTTATGTTGTATCCTCTGCGGCCTTTCTGAATGTTGATATTTGGACATCAGAGGTGTGCTTGTGATTATATATCTAGTTATAAGTTTCATCTGCATCTTTCAGATCGATGCAACATGAAGATTTCCACTGCGTGTTGAAGAGTTGATTATGCGTACCGTGGACATGAACCTGATGGTGTTTGCTTCTCTGAGAGATGATGATTTTTATTGTGTGTTGTTTTTGCTTTGTTGGTTTTATGTGACAAAAGGGTGAGCCGTTATCGTAGACTCGGATGTTCTGTTCTGTTATCAGTTGGGAAATTAAACATGAAAAGCGCTTGTCAATGTAATAAGGTTTGTGCCTAATGGAAATTTGTAAAATACCATGCTCACTTAGTATTGTCTCTTGTGATGATTTTTAATGTGTTGTTTTTGCTTTGTTAGTTTTATGTGACAAAAGTGCGAACAGTCATTTTGAACATGAAAAGAGTTAGTTATCTTGGTAAATGTAATAAGGTTTGTGCCTAGATGGAAATTTGTAAAATACCATGCTCACTTAGTATTGTCTCTTCTGATGATTTTTAATGTGTGTTGCTTTCGCCTTGTTAGTTTTATGTGACAAAAGGGTGGGCTGTCAAGGTCAAAACGTATGATTTGTTATCAGTTGGAAAATTTAAACATGAAAAGAGTAAGTTATCTTGGTCAATGTACTCCATCCCCAAATAAGTGACTTCACTTTTCACTTTACGCATGTATCTAATACTAAAATAAAACATGTCTAAATACATGTGTATATAGATAAAGTGAAATCACTTATTTTGGGGCATGCATCTAACACTAAAATAAAACATGTCTAAGTATATGTGTATGTAGCCAAAGTGAAATCACTTATTTTGGGATGGAGGGAGTAATAAGGTTTTTGCCCAGTTGGAAATTTGTAATACCATGCTCACTTAGTATTGTCTCTTGTTCAGTTGTCTAGGATTGTGACCACGTATCCACATTTGCATAAAGCTAGCGACAGATCCTAGATTTCCACATTTGCCCTTGTTCGGACACATTCCTCTCCCACTTCCTCACTCGCATTCGCTAAGGTCACCTCGCCACCCCGCATTTCCGGCGACCCCTTGGCTTGCAACCTATTTGACGAGGATGTTGCACATGAGGTCGACCTAGCCCACCATGCCCTCTCTCACCGGTGCCAGCGCTGCCCTCTCCCTCGCGCGCGTCTATCGCCTCTTCCTCCTTGAGTTCAAGAGAAGATCTTTTCCCCTGTGGCGGCTAGATCTGCGGTGGCACAAAGGCGCCCATGGCGAGGGGTGGCCTAGTTGTGCTGGTGTCGACGATGTCGGTGGTCGTGGTGGTGTCGTTCACGAGCCCGCTGAAGTGGTTGTTGGAAATATGCAACTTGGTATTTAGAGGAGGCCAAAGGCTAATACATGTACAAGTGTGGAAAAGAAAAATATGCCAAAAGGCAAATACAAAGAGATACTATATAATCGAACACCCTCTCAAACTCATTGTGGGTCAACAACAATGAGTTTGGAGTGGAGAAAACCATGATGTGCTCTAGTCAGAATCTGCTAACTGTAACTTGGAAAACACATACTCAAGAGCGAGATCCTGAACCTGCACAGCTGCACGTACAAAATAGGCATCCACACCGATGTGCTTGGTGAGCTCATGCTTTACCGGGTCACACGCAATGCTGATAGCACCTGTAGTGCCTGACAGGAGAGGAGTCAGTGTAGAGACAAACACCAAAATCCTCTAGTAAACCCACGTCACCTCTGCGGTCAAAAGAGCCATAGCTCGCAACTCAGCTTCTGCACTCGAGTATGAAACCACAGTCTATTTGTTCGTCTTCCAAGGAATGAGAGAACCACCAAGAAACACACAGTAAGCAAAGAGTGAACAACGATCCAATGGATCACTCGCCCACGTAGCATTTGAATAGGCCTGGAGCTGGAGCGATGGAAGAAAACACGGCGAGAGATTGTTCAACGAAGATATCGTAAAACGCGAAGAAGGTGATTGTAGTGGACCAAAGTGGGAGTAGAGACGAACTGAGTTAGAATATGGATAGGCTAGGTGAAAGAACACGTGGGTCCCCATGTGTGGTTTTGGTAATTAATAACAATCTTTATAGAGCAATGTGTGTATTAAGTTGCACTTGTAGGATTTTTTCATTGGCATCGCTTGGAGCATGTGTTGGCTTCAAGGTCGATGAAATAAGAAGAAGATGTGTTATGCAAGCTCAAAATACGCCATCTATAGTAGATCTCATGTTTGATGCTTGCCATCCTCGTGATCATGGATCGATGATGAGGAATCAAGAAAGGCGTTCCATCTTGAGAAGGTCAAGTTCGTCTACATCGAGCCCAAGAGGAATGCTCAATGCAAAGGTATAATCTTGATAGGTTTTCCCTTTTGCCGGTCTCATATTGTGTGTGGGAGAACGGGTTTAGGATAGCTAACTTTACTATCAAGAGGGGCTCTCTAGTGAGTAACTCGATCATATCTTTCGAAAAGAGCTCAAACCTTTGCATACTTAGAATCATCCTTTCTTGCTTGTTATTTGGATCTTATCCATGTGAGGTGCTATAGCTTGTCGTAATATTCATAATAATCTCTAGTTCATCGAAAACGGATTTCATATGCATTATCTATTTGCGTTTTAGATATTGGAGGTTTTACCGGTTTGTCTTTTAGAGATAGGTAAAACCTTCCATTATTTGGTTCTTACTCATATGAGGATTCAGAGCTTATATTAATCTCCATGACAAGCTCTAGTTCATCGAAAACGGAGTTCACATGCATTTTCTATTACGTTTTTATGTTGGACGTTACCGGCTTGTGTTTTTGAGAGAGGTTAAACCTTTCGTCATTTGGTTATATCCTCTCTTGCTGGATTATGATGTTTTTTTGTATGATCTTGTATAGCTTCTTGTCCTCTTCAAAACGAGCCCAAGATCATCAAAATCGGAGTCCGGATGCAAAAGTTATGGCCGTTTTTGTTCTGGGATAACCGGTAGTACCGAACCAGAATCCGATAGTACCGGGGTCCGGTAGTATCGCATTTTGGTACCGGGGAGCATAGAGAAAAATACGTTTGGCGCCCCAGGAACCCCAGGGAATGTCCGGTAGTGTTGGGGTCTGGTAGTACCGCATTTTGGTACCGGGGAGCACAGAGAAAAATGCGTTTGACGCCCCAGGAACCACAGGGAATGTCCGGTAGTGCCGGGAAAGTCCGGTAGTATCGGGAATCGCATTTTTGGGCTGCAACGGTTGGATTTTGGAGGGACCTATTTAAGGGGCCTTCTTCCCCAATGGTTACTCAACTATTCTTGCAAGTTTTCCCCTCCATTGTTGACCTTCTTGAGCTTGATTCCCCTCAATCCCTCCTATGATTCTTGCATATTCTTGAGGGATTTGGAAGAGGAGATCTAGATCTACAATCCCACCAATCAATCTCTCCTCTAAGTGAGGGGAACATATTGGGATATAGATCTTGGAGTATTTTGTGGATTTCCTCCATTGTTATTCCTCTCTTATTCCCCCATAAGATTTTGTAGCTTTGGTGGAATTTGGGAGAGAAGGATTTGAGCACTTCTTGTGTCCTTGACATTGCATTTGGTGCATTGGTTTGAGTTCTCGGTGAGGATTTGGTGAGTGAAAGTTGAGAAGCTTTTTACTCTTGGGTTCTTGGAACCCTAGACGGTTTGTTGGTATTGCAGGTTGTGGCCTTGGTGGCGTTTGTTGGGAGCCTCCAATTAAGTTGTGGAGAAGTGCCCCAACCTTGTGAGATGTTTCGGTTTGCTACCGACAAGTTCACCGATAGTGGAAGTGTGGATCGATCCCGTTGGGGTGAGATTCACCGGAGAATAAGGGAGGCCTTTTGTGGCGTAGGTGGTTAGATACCACCCCCTCTCCAAACGATACGTACTCCATGTTGGGAGGAACTCGGTAAAATATTGTCGTCTCCGTGTGCCTCGGTTATCTCTATACCCGAGCTCTTATTTATGCACTTTACTTAGTGATAGCCTTCGTGCTTGAAGTATATATCTTGCTATCACATAGTTGTTTGTCTTGCTTAGCATAAGTTGTTGGTGCACATAGGTGAACCCTAGATTGTCCTAGGTTTTGTGCTTAACAAAGTAAATGCTAGTTTAATTCCGCCTTTGTTGAGCCACTCTTGAAAAAGTTTTAATCGCCTATTCACCCCCCTCTAGGCGACATCTGTATCCTTTCAATTGGTATGAGAGCCCGGTCTCTCATTTTAGGCTTCACCGCCTTGAGAGTAAAGATGTCGGCTGAGGGATTAGTGCACACTGACATGTTCATATTCGATGGCACAAATTATGATATATGGAAAACTCGTATGCTTATTCATTTTCGGGACATGGACCCAAATTTGGAGCGTATTGTAGATATAGGTTTTTCTCCTCCTATGGATTTAAAAAATCTATCTTGTGAGGATGAGAAAAACTTATATCTCGATGCTCAAGCTTCTAATGTGCTTGTTAATGCTTTGAGCTATGTAGTTACCTCTTCAATCATTCCTTTTTGGAGCGCTCATGAGTTATGGACAAAACTTCAATATAAATATGTTGTGTCCAACATTATTGAGGATGATTGTGTTGCTTCCACTTCCGGTCGAGATGAGTTTTCATCCTCTACCACTTCACCAACATGTGATTTTTCACAAGGTAATGATATGGTGAGTGGTGATAGAAATTGCAATATGGATATTGTGCTTACTATTTGTAATACTTCATCCCTATCTAGTTGCAATGGTCTATCTTCGGACCTTAACACTTCTAGCACTCACAACTCCTTACATGCTAGTGTTGATAGTCCTTGCATATCATGTAGTAATGGCTTGAATAAATCTCATGATGATATGCTTGTGTTGTCTTGTTGCCATGATAAAAATGCTTCAATTTCCTCTAGTGCTTGTGTTGCTAATCATGTAGAGGAAACCAAAGATTCTATGGGCCAAGACAAGGTTTTGAATGGTGCTACAATACAATCTCATCTTCACCTTCTTCCGGTACCCACCTATGCCTTATGGCTAGGGATTCAAAGGTAACTCCTACTTTGGAACCCACTACCTCTTGTGATGAGGAGGATGTGGATAATGTGGAAGAAGAGCTTGATATTGATGATTTATATGAAAAGGGTGAGATTGTTTATCGTGCCCTTGTTAAAAATGACATTGCATGCTCTAACTTTGTTGAAATCTTGGACTTTGCTATTAAGAACAAAGAACATATTGATAAGTTAGAAACACAAATTGAGGTGCATGATAACAACGTTGATAAAATGTGTAGTCTTGAGCGTGAGTATGCTAATATAATTGCAAACGTAAATAAAGCTCTTGAAGAGGAACAAACCAATAAGGAATCTCTTGAGGAGACCTTTGCTTTAGAGCTGTCTAGAGTAAAGGAATCTCATGATAGAGATATTGAGGTGGCAAGTGATCTCAAAAGTAAAAATGATGAGATTCAAGTTGCTTATGCTAAACTCCTTAAGGATTTTGAGCACCTCAAAATTGGCTCTAGGGTCATAAAGGGTGAGCTCATCAAACTCACCGAGTCACATGAGTAACTTAAAGCTTCATATTCAAAAGATCTTGCCAAGTTGCCCTCACCTCTTGCTAATAGTGATGATGCTTGTGCTACTAACTCTATTTCTTGTGAAGCATCTATTTTGAAGGAGAATGTTGAGCTAAAGGCTCAACTTGCTTTGCTAACTAGCAACTATGGGAAATTAGAAGAAAGTCATGTTAAGCTCTCAAGCTCGCATGAGGATCTTCTAGTCTCCCATGGTAGGCTAAAGTTAGCTCATGAGGCCATCGTGTCAAAGGTAACATCTAGTGGGACTCATGTGGACATTAACACTATATCTACTCCAAATGTTATATTACCATGTGCTAGTCCTTGTAATTCATCCTCTCACAACCATGCTATATCTCGTGATGAATTACATTCCGTGCCTTGTTTCTCTAACAATGTAGCATCTACTTCCTCTAGTACTTTTATTGAAACTAACCATGTAGAGGAAATCAAAGAGCTCAAGGCTCAAGTCACTTCTTTGAAGAATGACTTGAAAAAGGGTCATCAAGGGAAGGTCGTACTCAACAAAATCTTGAGTGTGAAAAAATCCCCCAATGACAAGAGTGGGCTTGGATACAACTCCAATGTCAAGAACAAGTTCACTATCAAGTTGAAGCATAAGGACAACAAGAAGAAAGGCCAAGATCAAGTCAAGAATCTGGCCAACATTGTTTGCTTCAAGTGCAAGGAAGAAGGGCATCATGTTAGATCTTGCCCGTTGAAGAAGAAGACTCTTAGTGTGAAGCAACAAGGGAAGCGGCCTCAAGCTCCACCTCAAGTCATTGACGGGCCTCTTCCTAAGAGGACTACTCGAGCTCTTCCTCGAGTTGTGGCTTCACCTAAGAAGAAAGATGGCAAGAGTAAAACTTGCTACATATGCCGTGAGAAGGGGCACATTTCTTCCTCATGCACTATTGGTATCTCCTCATCCAATCGTATCTTGATTGATGATGCTTATTCACTTTATAAGGATGAGGTTGGCAATATGTTTGCCAAGTTTGTTGGTGCCCAATGTGGTGTCAAGAAAAGAACCATTTGGGTTGCCAAAGCCTATTTTGACTAACTTCTTAGGACCCAACTTGGTTGGGGACCAACAAGCCAAAACTTGATCAATAGGTGTGTTTTGGAGGGCATTGGATACTTGGTTACATTATGAAGAACTGAGGGATCTTCATCAATTATTTGTTTCAAGCCAAGCCTTTTGTATTATCATTCTTATATTATATTTCCATGTTCCTCCTTGCGGTAACATATGCTTAACTCATTTCATTGAAAGTTACTCACCCCCTTGTGCATGTGTTGGTTTTGTACTTCCATGCTTTTATACATTTTGTGCTTTCCACTTAATTATATTGAGGTATCTAGCATATTTGTGTATGATTAGGTGGCACACCATGTATGTGTGTTTCTTATGTTTGAGCCTTACTTGGTTATATTTGGTATCTTATTTGGCTCTTGTGAGAAATTAATGGACTATCCCATTTTGGGGGAGTGTTATGCTTGGGCATTCCACAATCCTAAAAATGTGTGTACATGAGGAATACCACCTAGTATTGATACTGCAATATTATCTAGTCTCTTTATGGTATGTTTCTCATGAGAAATTTAAGTTCTATAATGTCCATTAATTATATCTATTTGGATCCGTTGCCTCGTGTTGGTTTTATGGTAGTATCACATTATGGGGGAGTCATATGCTTAGGGCATCTTACAATCCTAGAAAATGTGAATATTCGAGGTTGTGTCACTTAGAATTGATATTGATAATTATCTAGCTCCTATGTGACCCATTTACTCATACAAGTTCCAATTTGCTTGATTCACTTTATTGCTAATATTTTGGATCTTGTACATGAGAGTGTTTCTTGGTATGTGTTTCCTCATATTTAGATATATATCCTCATGGAAACCATTTGCTTCAAGTTACTCTAATCACTAGTGATTGTGTGACTATTGGAAGCTACCAAGAATCTTGTTCGAAGTATCATGCTTAATTCTTATATATAGTTATATGCTTCTTGTTGTGACTATGATCTTGGATATCCATGCAAGCTACCTTGGGAAAATTATTCCCAATACTTCTTGTCATTGGACAATTAGTACTAAATTTATGGTAAAATTTATTGATCATATTCACTTTGGCCTTTACTTAATCTTGTCCTATCCTTGGCCAAGTAAATGTTTTGTGTGCTCCCATGAATTCCTTGCTACTTTTGGATCTTCCTATTTAATTGGTATCCTCTTGTGCTTTATTTAATGTAGGTAGTAGATGATCTCATTTGTGTGCATTTTGCATTCAAAAGCAAAATTCTATATAATGTACTACTTATGAGTGAGATCTCCTATATTATCTAGAACAATCCTTTTATGCTTATTTGTTTTATCCATATCGGGTTTTAGAAGCTTGGAAGCTCAATCTTTTTGTTTTGGTATTTTGTGCCATCATGAAAAGTTTGGAGAGTTTGGTTTACTTGTTGGAACCTTACTCTTTTTGGGATTTGGTTTTGTCTCATTCTTTGTTTCACATTTTGACCATTTTAGAATGAGATAAATCCTTGAGCATTTGTATTTTTATCTATCTTTTGCTCTTTGGCTATAACCTAGTTCATTTGTTGAACTTGTGATGTTTCATGTGTTGAATTGGTTCTTTGATACAATTGGACATCATTTGTCATGTCACACTCTTGTGTGTGTACTCTCGATTTACTTGGTGTTTTTGTTCAAATTGTATCTCCTTTTTAGTTCTTGAAAGCTTTATGCATGCATATTTACTATATGTTTATATTATGACATGCTTGCTTTCTTTGATCCAATATATAGGGGAAACTCTACCAAATCCCATCGGCTAAGTTGTGCATGAAATTTAATTTCATACCAACATGCACATATTTATGTGGAGTCTCCCCTATGTATTGTAGTTGCACTAACTACTTTGGACCCAATATGGTTGGGGACCATTTTGTACTTAATTGTGTTTTAGGTACATTGGAGATATATTAGATGATTTTCTCTCAATTTTGAAGAAGTAGTGCTTAAAATAAAATTTGAGGCAATCTATAGGATGATAAACGAATTCATATCCTCTACATCCTACCAATTATATCTCGGTAACAAGTATCTCTTTCTCATGCTCATATATCTTGCTTCTAACCGTGTGTTGATTGCCTTCTATGCACGAATTCTTGTATTTGTATTGTTTGTGGTCCTAGCTTTGGTTTTAAAGAGAACTCCCTATTGCAAATGTGTGTAAGTTGATATTAGGACATATAATTGGGACTATACAAAATCATTCATTTGATCCACCAATCCCAAATATGTCAATCTAGCAATTTTATTGCCTATCCTTCCTCAACTTCTCTCATGTGCAATAGTGAGATTTTGCTAGTTGATTTTTCCTTTTGATACTTGTTGCTTTTCTCCATATATTCCAACTTTATCCTTTTCCCTTGGTGATAGTTGTAATATATGTAGTGTGTTGGTATTTGAAGCTCATTAATGTACCATAAGATATATTTGAGCCTTTGGTCGTGCTTTGAAGCAAAAATCTTATTGGTATATGTTATGACTTCATTTTTGCTTTCATGTGCTTTATTGTATATCTTCCTTGTGTGTGCTTGTTTCGTTATGGGCATATGTCTTTGTGATGTTATCCATTTAGAAACATACACACATATGTGAAGATAATGTTAGTTGAGATTTTATTCCTTGGATACCACCTTTTATTCCTTTTGATTCTTCGGCAGATCCCAAATTTATTTGCCTATGAGTGCTTGTTCCTTTTGTTTACATCTTCGGGCACTCATATTTGTTCTCTAATGCCTTGTATTGTTAAATGAATTTGGATGAGTGAGGATTACATGATTATGCACTTTGTTTCCAAATGCAATTATCATAATTGGTGCATTATCTTTGGGGAGCTCAACTAATTCATTTAATAACGCTCACTTGTCTTCTTTCTCATTTATTGTGCCTTATATGTTTATGGGGGGGGGGGGTGAGGATTCCATATTTATGCATTTTTGTATTGAAATACACCGATTTTAAAGTGTGCACAAATCTTGGGGAGCTTCTCTATTTTATTTAAGCATTTATTTGGTCTTTCATTTGTTGTGTTTTAAATACTTATGGGGGAGAAAGGATTCCATGTTTGTGCATTATGTATGATAATGCAATTATTATAAAATTATGCACAAATATTGGGGAGCCTCTCTATTTGTATTAAAAACACTCTTTTACTCATATCATAATATCTTGTAGTTTCCATTTGAACTCATTTGTTGTTTTCAATTGGTTTGTCGAACCTTGTAATTGCTTGCGTCATTATACTTTATTTATTTTGGGAATCTTCGGGTCCTCGATATAGTTCTACTCCCTCCCAAGTATTCATCATTGGATATGTGCGAAGGCACACCTTTGGAGTAATTATTACTATATTTGCCTTCTACAACTTGTCACCCATTTCGGCAATCGATGCCAATGGGGGAGAAGTTTTAGAGGGTTTAAGGGAAGTTGGTTTATGCATTGAGTTGGTTCTTAAGCATTTTCCTTTCATGCTCTTGCATATTTGTTGTTGCTTAGCATGTGGCATATATAGAGGAAACTCCTCCAATGATAATGATTGGCAATATATGCAATGAAATTCAAGTTCATCACACATGCATAGATTGTGGGGGAGTTTGCTCTATATATGGTGGTAGTACAAATATCACAAACTTGTGTAGTATTTGATATTGGTGTTACCATTTTATCCATTAAGATTCCTTATATAAACCCTCTTAAAGGGATTGTCATCAATTACCAAAATGGGGGAGATTGAAAGAACATGTGGGCCCCCATGTGTGGTCTAATGTGTGTATTAAGTTGCACTTGTAGGATTTGTCCATGGGCATCGCTTGGAGCATGTGTTGGCTTCAAGGTCGATGAAATAATAAGAATATGTGTTATGCAAGCTCAAAATGCGCCATCTATATTAGATCTCATGTTTGATGCTTGCCATCCTCGTGATCATGGATCGATGATGAGGAATCAAGAAAGGCGTTCCATCTTGAGAAGGTCAAGTTCGTCTACATCGAGCCCAAGTGGAATGCTCAACAGAAAGGTATAATATTGATAGGTTTTCCCTTTTGCTGGTCTCATGTTGTGTGTGGGAGACCGGGTTTAGGATAGATAACCGTACTATCAAGAGGGGCTCTCAAGTGAGTAACTCGATCATATCTTTCAAAGAAAGCTCAAACCTTTGCATACTTAGAATCATCCTTTCTTGCTTGTTATTTGGATCTTATCCATGTGAGGTTCTATGGCTTGTTGTAATATTCATAATAATCTCTAGTTCATCGAAAACGAATTTCATATGCATTATCTATTTGCGTTTTAGATATTAGAGATTTTACTGGTTTGTCTTTTAAAGATAGGTAAAACCTTCCATTATTTGGTTCTTACTCATATGAGTATTTAGAGCTTATATTAATCTCCATGACAAGCTCTAGTTCATCGAAAACAGAGTTCACATGCATTTTCTATTACGTTTTTGATGTTGGAGGTTTTACCGGTTTGTCTTTTTGAGAGAGGTTAAACCTTTAGTATTTTGGTTATATCATCCCTTGCTGGACTACGATGTTTTTCTGTATGATCTTGTAGAGCTTGTTGTCCTCTTCAAAATGAGCCCAATATCATCAAAATCGGAGCTCGGATGCAAAAGTTATGGCCGTTTTCGTTCTGGGATAACCGGTAGTACCGAACCAGAATCCGGTAGTACCGCATTTTGGTACCGGGGAGCACAGAGAAAACTACGTTTGGCGCGCCAGGAACCCCAGGGAATGTTCGGTAGTGCCGGGAAAGTCCGGTAGTACCGCATTTTGGTACCGGGGAGCACAGAGAAAAATGCGTTTGGCGCCCCAGGAACCCCAGGGAATGTCCAGTAGTGCCGAGAAAGTTTGGTAGTACCGGGAAAAAGTCCGGTAGTACCGGGAATCGCGTTGTTGGGATGCAACAGTTGGATTTTGGAGGGACCTATTTAAGGGGCCTTCTTGCCCAATGGTTCCTCAACTATTCTTGCAAGTTTTCCCCTCCATTGTTGACCTTCTTGAGCTTGCTTCCCCTCAATCCCTCCTATGATTCTTGCATATTCTTGAGGGATTTGAAAGAGGAGATCTAGATCTACAATCCCACCAGTCAATCTCTCCTCTAAGTGAGGGGACCATATTGGGATCTAGATCTTGGAGTCTTTTGTGGATTTACTCCATTGTTCTTCCTCTCTTATTCCCCCATAAGCTTTTGTAGCTTTGGTGGAATTTGGGAGAGAAAGATTTGAGCACTTTTTGTGTCCTTGCCATTGCATTTGGTGCATCTGTTTGAGTTCTCGGTGAGTGAAAGTTGAGAAGCTTTTTACTCTTGGGTTCTTGGAACCCTAGACGGTTTGTTGGTGTTGCAGGTTGTGGCCTTGGTGGTGTTTGTTGGGAGCCTCCAATTAAGTTGTGGAGAAGTACCCCAACCTTGTGAGAGGTTCCGGTTTGCCATCGACAAGTGCACCGATAGTGGAAGTGTGGATCGATACCATTGTGGTGAGATTCACCGGAGAATAAGGGAGGCCTTTTGTGGCGTAGGTGGTTAGATACCACCCCCTCTCCAAACGAGACATACTCCATGTTGGGAGGAACTAGGTAAAATATCGTCGTCCCCGTGTGCCTCGGTTATCTCTATACCCGAGCTCTTATTTATGCACTTTACTTTGTGATAGCCTTCGTGCTTGAAGTATATATCTTGCTATCACATAGTTGTTTGTCTTGCTTAGCATAAGTTGTTGGTGCACATAGGTGAACCATAGATTGTCCTAGGTTTTGTGCTTAACAAAGTAACGCTAGTTTAATTCCGCCTTTATTGAGCCACTCTCGGAAAAGTTTTAATCGCCTATTCACCCCCTCTAGGCGACATCTATATCCTTTCACTAGGAGATATCTGGACGAGCAATGGCAAGGTAGACAAGGCTCCCAACCAGATGGAGATAGCGCGCCAAGTCAGTCAAGGGATCACCATCAGAGTCACGAAGGTGGACATTGAGATCCACAGGAGTCTCAACAATGCGCTCATCACTACACGAACTAGTAGATCCTGAATATACTTTTCCTGGGAGATATAGAAACCATCGGAGGTAGAGGAAGCCGCGATCCCAAGAAAGTAGCGAAGAGGAACAAGATCAGACATAAGGAACTTCTCACATAGACGAGCCTTAACAAATGCAATGTACTCAGAGTCGTTGCCAGTAATGATCATGTCATCAACATATAGAAGAAGAAGAGTCCGACCACGAGGAAAAGTGTGGACAAACAAAACAGGGTCATAGGAACTGGGTGAGAAACCTGCGACAATGACCATGGAGGTGAAACGATCAAACCAGGCGCGAGGGGATTGCTTAAGGCCATAGAGAGAGCGCCGAAGATGGCAGACCATGCCGCTAGGGACAGGGTACCTAGGAGGTGGCTGCATATATACCTCCTCACACATCTCATCATTGAGGAAAGCATTCTACACATGAAGCTCAGACACAAACTAGTGGCGAACAGAGGCCATGACGAGAAGGGTGAGAACAGTGGTCATGTGAGCAACAAGGGTGAAAGTCTCATCATAGTCACGACCCTGCTCCTGCTGAAAGCCACGAGCCACAGGACGAGTTTTATAGCGCTTAAGAGAACCATCAGAGCGAGTCTCAACCTTATATACCCACTTGCACGTGATGGGGCAAATGTGGGGAGGGGGAGAAACCAAATTCCATGTGCTAGTGCGCTCAAACGCAACAATCTCCTCGGCCGTCGCAAGTTTCCACTCGGGGTGGGAAACACCATCTCGATAAGAGCTCGGCTCAAGGACAATAGAGAGACCAAAGAAGTCAGGAGAATAGAAATTAGGTGGGGGACGAGGCCGAGCACGAAGATCATAAGTCGTTTGAGAGGATGAAGACGACACATCAGAGGTAGATGGACGTGGATAGAATGTGTAATTCCCCGGACCTCATGCTCTAAGTCACATGCTTGTATAACCCAAAAGTGGATGAAGGACGTACTACCGTGGAGGATGTTAGGCCACCCACAAGTAGACCCGCCAAAGCTAAGAAGGGCACGGCACCGACCAAAAATCCCACCCACTTTCATGGTAATAGCTTTGAGTGCGAGAAACATGACCGGCTGGTCTGCGAGTCAAGTGTACACAAATGAGTATGTACACCAACTATATACAATAGCACACCAGAGCCAATCCATCTAGAAAGAAATAAAAATATATTGCAACGCCATTATGGCAAGATCCAAATATATAGATAGTAGTAATAATCTTTTAGGATTATATCCTCATACATCACTCATCAAAATATCAGGCAGAAGCGGAAGCACAAATCCGAGTACGTATTAAGAATCAAATCGGCATAAGATGCCATGAACAAAGCACATCCAAATCTTAGAGATCTCCATCCCTAGAATTTCTACGCAAGGGGGTCTTTGCCTCCATCATCGGCCTCATCTACGTAGTAGCCTCCATATGGATATACCTAACAATCTGATCAATAGAGTGTGATACCTTAGGGGCACACTCAGCAAGTCTTTATGCAACTAAAGGGATAACCTTGGGGTGACGCAATTGCAGCGAATGATAAACATCTGAATAGTTCTATAGAGAAATGCTAGAACTTAAGTATAACCAGATATTGACGGATGCATGTTAATTGAAATCAACAGTTAGATAAACAATACTAACTAAACATAACTCATCTGCCTTCTCACTTACCGAACGAGAAGGCGGAAGAATATCTCATCCGTAGGCAATTTTATTAAACATTCCATGTGTATTGCACTAATACTAGTCATGTTTAGTCAAGTTAAACAGAGTACTTTAATTTGAGTTGTCTATGATCGAGAAACTATGCTCCAGGTAGTACATATCCGCGGACACGGCTTTTCGAAAAGAATTACCCTTCAGGGGTGCACAACAGCACATGCACGATCAACCTTGGGAAAAACCAAATGAAAGCAACGAGGCATCACGACAAAGCATTCACAAGATTCAAAAATAATTTTAGGGGCCACCCCACTAAGCTACCCGCAAGGAAGTCGGCCGGGCTTCGAGACGGACCCAGAGTTTGTAACAATGGATGTAAACGACTGGGAACCCAAAAGTGTGACTGGACTTGTCGATACCGCACAAACATTCCACATTCCAAAATAGTACAGGTAAACCGCTCCTTGAGCAACAATAGTAAATATAGAAGTAAAACATGGCATAAGTACATGATAATAGTTAAGACCAAACTAATTGTGGCCCCAAGAAATAAGATGTGAATCAAGCTCATGCGAAGGGGGATCCCATAAAGTCTCCCACACATGTGGATAGTGCGATAGTCAAGGAACAAGCATCAAGTATTCGGTTCCTACGGGACACAAGTGAGCAGATAAAATCCATATCTCAGATATTGCCCATCGATGCCTCTTTATTTAGTTATCCGTTACTACACAATTTAGTTGTTTAGGTACCTCGCTATGCACATCAGATTCACACAAACCCTACACATGCAGTTCTACGACTTGCATGGCTCAAACAACTTTTGTAGTAATTTCGGATAGGATATATGTAACACCCTCAGAATCGGCCCTATGCAAGTTTTAGCGAAACCCGCCAAACCCGCATAGAAACGATTCGAAGGTGCCCACCAGGCACTTTCGTGCGGGTGGAAAACGAAGTAATAAGATTACACAACAGTCCTCGATGGGACCCACAGAACAGATATATATACAACAGCGACTCAAGGAGTCAAGAATACAGATATAATATACAAAGATCCAAATCACCTTGGAAAAAGATAGAGCGTCCGACTACGGACAAGATGCAAATGGGGCTAAGAGCCCTGAAGAATAACCAATGGCGTCCATAACCCTGCCCAGGCCAAGCCGGAAGGGTAACCCTGCTAACGACGTCGATCTCAAAACCTGCTTAAACAAAAGGGGTGCCGACAAAGGGCAAAGGAAAAAGAGGAGCGTCAGTACTGAGCCCAGTACACGGCGAGACTAGAATTCGGCGGTCCTCGCCTACATAGGTATGGTGGACTGAAGCGGCAGCGGCAGCAAGCACTAAACACCCTATAGAGACTCGATACTACTGGCGGCTATCAGAGAGGGGTGAGGAAGACCTATTCGGATCCAACCGGATACTATCATCAAACAAACCCATCCTGGCGTTTCCCCCTCGAGACCAAACGAGGAAGTCAACCGAGGAACTCACACAGTTGGCAGTTTTACTTATTCAGTTATAGTTGCGGCACTTTACTAGTCAGGTTTAGATAATCATCCTGATAAAGTAAGCAGTGGGCACTTTTAGTTAACCATTCCGTTATAGTGGCAACACTTACTAGTCAGATACAATTAGCATGAGATAACCCCAAAACCCAGCAGTTGTTGTTACTTTTATTTAGCCATTCCGTTGTAGTGAAGCTGATTACTAGTCAAATCGGATACAAGTCACTTTATAACAATAAACTTTAGTTATAGTTGTCTATGATCAAGCACTGTGCTCCAAGTCGTCCATAACCGCGGACACGGCTTCTCGAAAAGATTTAACCCTGCAGGGGTGCACCAAAGTATCCACAGGCACTTCGACCCTTTTTGCCAGATCAGTTAACATACACCCATCGGTATGTCGGCGGGGCCTAAGTCACGACGTTCCCAGACCCAAAGCAAGTACATGGGGGCCACCCCACCAAGTCGACACCCGCAACGAAGTCGGCCGGTCTCCGAGACGGACTTAGGGTTTGCGTCAGTGGCTGTAAACGACAGCAAATCCCCAAACGGGGACTGTCGATACAGCGAAAACACTCCGCTTCCAAAACAGTACAGTGTGCTCCTCGCACAATCGTAAATAAAGCAGTAAAGCATGGCATAGGTACAGGATAGTAAATAAAACCTCAAACTAGTTTGTGGCCCCCAGTACAATACTTTGAAATCAGGTAATAATCAATGGGGGGCCCATATCTCCCCACCTGTGGTTAGCGCGCTCGATCTCGGAACAGGTGTCAAGAACTCGGGGTCCTACGGGACACAAGTGGGCGGTCGGAAACCAAATATTATCTATCACCCACCGATGCCTCTGCTTAATTCAATTTTAGTTGTTAAACAGGAATTAAAGTGAACGATAAGTAAAGCTATGATCATCTCCAACATCAACATGCGGCAATTCTCCAACAACTGTGGTACTTAACGACACGCAACAACACTTGAGCAAGCGACTACGACGCGTGGGTCCAACTATCTACCAAACAACAGGTAATAGGATGTGTCCAAGGCTATATATGGCTGCAAGGGAGATCACGGGAACGAAACTAGAGCATCGCAACACAGATAGCAAAGATCAACAGGAGGGAATAAATACTATAAAAGTAAGATAGGTAGAAAGGGGGAGATGCTCGCCTGAAAACATTGTCGAAGGGTTCAACCGAAGATCGGGGCGAAGCTCACATCAACTCATCGGCCTTATCCGCGAAGAAGCAAAACGCTAGAATAAACACCGGATGCAATATTTAATACAATGGCAGAAGATCGGCATGATGCATGTATGATGTATGGCATGGCAAAGATGCGATGCAATTAGGTCATATTAAGCGGAACCGGGGTCCCGACAATTAATTAGGTGGTTCATGTTGTTTAGCTACCCCGCAATTTAGATGTTGTCTTAACAAGGCAGAATACATCACCGGTTCGCTACATCACTTTTAAATGAGGCCAATATAAGGCTAGATTTGCCCGCATATGGGCCCCATATTTAATTATGAGGTGAATCGGCATAAGGCCCCCAGACCACATGAATGTATGCATGCAAGACAATTAATATGCGACAAGTTTATATATAGCATTTATAAAATAGGGCTCGGGAAAAGGTTCACACATTAGGGTTCGGCGAACTTGGGGTTCCGGGGTTCGGGGTCGGTCTCAGGGTTCAGGGTTCGACGGAAACGTTCTCGGACTCCGGGATCGTTCTCGGATATCGGGGGTAGTTCTTGTCGCATCCGGAAGGAGGTCTTGGTTCGGCGTCGGGGCGCATCGGGCTCGCCCTGGTCGGTGTCGAACTTGTCGGGTCCGCGTACCAGGTCGGTCTTGGCGTCCGGGGTGAAGAACTTGGTGTTCCGCGGCGAAGTGCTTGTCGCATCCGCGGTCGCCGGGTCGTGTCGTCGGTCTTGTCGGTTGTCGGGGTCGGGCTTGAAGCCAGGACGGAGTACTTGGCGTTGCCAAGCGGAAGTCTTGGTGATCCTCGGGTCCGAGAGGATCTTGTCGCACGGTGTCCGGTTAGGCGAACTTTTCGGTTCCGCGGTCTTGATTGTCGATGTCGGACTCGGGGCTCGGCACTAGGAGACCTTGGTGTGCCGTGACGGAGAACTTGGTTACCCAGGAATTCGCGTTCGGCTCCGGGAAGATCTTGTGGTTGTCATGACCATCTCCGATACAACGTCCCATCAACAAGACGGCTCGGGGCAGAGGCGCCGGAGGCTAAACAACAAGGAGGCATGTCCCAAGTGGACACCAGATCGAACACCTTACGGGCAGGACACGCATGGGGTTGCGCGCCCAAGGGTCACGGAGGAAGAGGGCCACGGCGGGAGGAGAGGCACTGAGTGGCAGCGCACGCTGGAGAGCTCGCGCGGGCCCCTAGCGAGGAGGAGCTCAAGGCAGCAGGGCGGACTGGGAGCCGAGCGGTCCGTGGCGGCGCCGAAAAGCCGTGGAGGCCCGGCGGCGGCGAGGTCGGCCCTAGGCGGAGCGGCCGGGCAGAGGAAGGAGCGGGGCCGGGGACGAGGCGAGGGAGACCGGAGGTGGGGAGGACGGTGGCAGGCGGCCCGACGGTGAGTCCGACGCGGAGGGGCGGACGCTCGCGGAGAGGGGGTCCGGTGGGAACGGCGAGCCGGCGAGCTCGGCTCGGGCTCGGGAGGAGGAGACGCGCGGCGGCAGGGACATGGGCCGGAGGAGGAAGAAGGATGCGAGAGGGTCGGCGGCAGAGGCGGGGGGGGGGGGACGCAAACCAGGGCCGGGAGGAGGAGCACGGCGGCGCGGGCCGGCGAGCTGCGGTGGAGGCGGGCTCGGCCACGGAAGACAGAGAGGAGGGAGGTGGGTGGAGAGGAAACGCGGGGAGGGGGAGAGAGGTGGAGCGGGGCGACGGGGCAGGTGCGGGTCCCACGGGGTGGGCCGCGTGCTGGGGAAGGTGGGATCCGGTGGGGGGGCTGGCTGCGCGCGGGGTGTTGTGTGGTGTGGTGTGTGTTGTGTGGGTGAGGGAGGTGAGGTTAGTCTAGGTGGCAGATGGGGATAGGCTAGGGGAAGGGGGGTGGTGACGTGTCGGGTGGGGGTTGGCCGGGGTGAGGTGGCCAGAGGGGTGGGTAGACTAGGTTGGGTAGACTAGGGATTTTGGGGTGGGCCGTTTGTATTTTCCTGGGGTGGTCGTTCAGGTCATTCGGCCCGTTCGACTGCCCCACTAAAAATAATTAAAACTTTTATTTATTTTAAATGCACCGTTTGCAAACCGATAGTAGACAACAAAATAATCCGGAGACCCGGTTTTGATGTTTGAATAAAGATGGGACGTTTTAGAAAACAAAACGGGCTTTGCGAAAATAGTTTTAGACAAACAACATATGATGATGACGATGCAATGCACAAATTCAACGCGATTTTCTAGTAGTGGTTTTGCGGGATGCCACAATTCGACACCACTAACAATGGAACTCGCCCTCGAGATCCGCCTCATGGTACCGGAAGGAAGGTCGGCGATCTGCGTCTTCTCGCTTTGCGTAGATCCTCGCGACACCACTAACAATGGTGCTTTCTTCGTCTTGAAATCGGCGACACCACCAACAAGACGTCGTTGATCCTGATCATCAAGAGGACATTCCGGAAAACAACGGACGAAGTTAAAGGTAAGGCCACCTCTAACTTCCATGAAAGGAGTAAAATTGCATCGATCCACCATTCCATATACAAAAGCAAATGATAAGAGTAGTGGTATGGTCGCGACTCCATCCCGCACTCAAAGCATTACTATGTACACGAATAGACAGATTATGCAACCAACCCTCGGAATCAGACTGAAGATCTCGACAAGCGAGGTTCGGAACAAAGGAGTGATGCAGACTCTGCATCGGATCTGGCGTGGAGGATGCCGTCGCGTCGGAAAACACCGGAAGGCACGAGAAGGAACAAAGGATGGTAACACAGAAGACGGATTCCTCAGACAGTTTGAACACCGGATGGTAGAACACCGTTATCAAAGGAGGAAGCGAAACCCTGAAGGTACGACGGAACCCAACCACGAGAAATCCTGGACTCGAAGAAAGCGAAGAGAGTGGATTCAAAACACGTAGAGGTAAGAGGAGAACATCAGAGGGGTAAGGAGTAAAATCAGACCTAATCAAAACTATCCAACCGATTTTCAAAAATAGTTTTGACACTCTACTTCGGCCGTTAGCTAGGTTATCCTACATGCTGGACTTGTGGGGTATCGCAACTGCTGAGCTCTGATACCACTCTGTAGCACCCTCAGAATCGGCCCTATGCAAGTTTTAGCGAAACCCGCCAAACCCGCATAGAAACGATTCGAAGGTGCCCACCAGGCACTTTCATGCGGGTGGAAAACGAAGTAATAACATTACACAACAGTCCTCGATGGGACCCACAGAACAGATATATATACAACAGCGACTCAAGGAGTCAAGAATACAGATATAATATACAAAGATCCAAATCACCTTGGAAAAAGATAGAGCGTCCGACTACGGACAAGATGCAAATGGGGCTAAGAGCCCTGAAGAATAACCAATGGCGTCCATAACCCTGCCCAGGCCAAGCCGGAAGGGTAACCCTGCTAACGACGTCGATCTCAAAACCTGCTTAAACAAAAGGGGTGCCGACAAAGGGCAAAGGAAAAAGAGGAGCGTCAGTACTGAGGCCAGTACACGGCGAGACTAGAATTCGGCGGTCCTCGCCTACATAGGTATGGTGGACTGAAGCGGCAGCGGCAGCAAGCACTAAACACCCTATAGAGACTCGATACTACTGGCGGCTATCAGAGAGGGGTGAGGAAGACCTATTCGGATCCAACCGGATACTATCATCAAACAAACCCATCCTGGCGTTTCCCCCTCGAGACCAAACGAGGAAGTCAACCGAGGAACTCACACAGTTGGCAGTTTTACTTATTCAGTTATAGTTGCGGCACTTTACTAGTCAGGTTTAGATAATCATCCTGATAAAGTAAGCAGTGGGCACTTTTAGTTAACCATTCCGTTATAGTGGCAACACTTACTAGTCAGATACAATTAGCATGAGATAACCCCAAAACCCAGCAGTTGTTGTTACTTTTATTTAGCCATTCCGTTGTAGTGAAGCTGATTACTAGTCAAATCGGATACAAGTCACTTTATAACAATAAACTTTAGTTATAGTTGTCTATGATCAAGCACTGTGCTCCAAGTCGTCCATAACCGCGGACACGGCTTCTCGAAAAGATTTAACCCTGCAGGGGTGCACCAAAGTATCCACAGGCACTTCGACCCTTTTTGCCAGATCAGTTAACATACACCCATCGGTATGTCGGCGGGGCCTAAGTCACGACGTTCCCAGACCCAAAGCAAGTACATGGGGGCCACCCCACCAAGTCGACACCCGCAACGAAGTCGGCCGGTCTCCGAGACGGACTTAGGGTTTGCGTCAGTGGCTGTAAACGACAGCAAATCCCCAAACGGGGACTGTCGATACAGCGAAAACACTCCGCTTCCAAAACAGTACAGTGTGCTCCTCGCACAATCGTAAATAAAGCAGTAAAGCATGGCATAGGTACAGGATAGTAAATAAAACCTCAAACTAGTTTGTGGCCCCCAGTACAATACTTTGAAATCAGGTAATAATCAATGGGGGGCCCATATCTCCCCACCTGTGGTTAGCGCGCTCGATCTCGGAACAGGTGTCAAGAACTCGGGGTCCTACGGGACACAAGTGGGCGGTCGGAAACCAAATATTATCTATCACCCACCGATGCCTCTGCTTAATTCAATTTTAGTTGTTAAACAGGAATTAAAGTGAACGATAAGTAAAGCTATGATCATCTCCAACATCAACATGCGGCAATTCTCCAACAACTGTGGTACTTAACGACACGCAACAACACTTGAGCAAGCGACTACGACGCGTGGGTCCAACTATCTACCAAACAACAGGTAATAGGATGTGTCCAAGGCTATATATGGCTGCAAGGGAGATCACGGGAACGAAACTAGAGCATCGCAACACAGATAGCAAAGATCAACAGGAGGGAATAAATACTATAAAAGTAAGATAGGTAGAAAGGGGGAGATGCTCGCCTGAAAACATTGTCGAAGGGTTCAACCGAAGATTGGGGCGAAGCTCACATCAACTCATCGGCCTTATCCGCGAAGAAGCAAAACGCTAGAATAAACACCGGATGCAATATTTAATACAACGGCAGAAGATCGGCATGATGCATGTATGATGTATGGCATGGCAAAGATGCGATGCAATTAGGTCATATTAAGCGGAACCGGGGTCCCGACAATTAATTAGGTGGTTCATGTTGTTTAGCTACCCCGCAATTTAGATGTTGTCTTAACAAGGCAGAATACATCACCGGTTCGCTACATCACTTTTAAATGAGGCCAATATAAGGCTAGATTTGCCCGCATATGGGCCCCATATTTAATTATGAGGTGAATCGGCATAAGGCCCCCAGACCACATGAATGTATGCATGCAAGACAATTAATATGCGACAAGTTTATATATAGCATTTATAAAATAGGGCTCGGGAAAAGGTTCACACATTAGGGTTCGGCGAACTTGGGGTTCCGGGGTTCGGGGTCGGTCTCAGGGTTCAGGGTTCGACGGAAACGTTCTCGGACTCCGGGATCGTTCTCGGATATCGGGGGTAGTTCTTGTCGCATCCGGAAGGAGGTCTTGGTTCGGCGTCGGGGCGCATCGGGCTCGCCCTGGTCGGTGTCGAACTTGTCGGGTCTGCGTACCAGGTCGGTCTTGGCGTCCGGGGTGAAGAACTTGGTGTTCCGCGGCGAAGTGCTTGTCGCATCCGCGGTCGCCGGGTCGTGTCGTCGGTCTTGTCGGTTGTCGGGGTCGGGCTTGAAGCCAGGACGGAGTACTTGGCGTTGCCAAGCGGAAGTCTTGGTGATCCTCGGGTCCGAGAGGATCTTGTCGCACGGTGTCCGGTTAGGCGAACTTTTCGGTTCCGCGGTCTTGATTGTCGATGTCGGACTCGGGGCTCGGCACTAGGAGACCTTGGTGTGCCGTGACGGAGAACTTGGTTACCGAGGAATTCGCGTTCGGCTCCGGGAAGATCTTGTGGTTGTCATGACCATCTCCGATACAACATCCCATCAACAAGACGGCTCGGGGCAGAGGCGCCGGAGGCTAAACAACAAGGAGGCATGTCCCAAGTGGACACCAGATCGAACACCTTACGGGCAGGACACGCATGGGGTTGCGCGCCCAAGGGTCACGGTGGAAGAGGGCCACGGCGGGAGGAGAGGCACTGAGTGGCAGCGCACGCTGGAGAGCTCGCGCGGGCCCCTAGCGAGGAGGAGCTCAAGGCAACAGGGCGGACTGGGAGCCGAGCGGTCCGTGGCGGCGCCGAAAAGCCGTGGAGGCCCGGCGGCGGCGAGGTCGGCCCTAGGCGGAGCGGCCGGGCAGAGGAAGGAGCGGGGCCGGGGACGAGGCGAGGACGGTGGCAGGCGGCCCGACGGTGAGTCCGACGCGGAGGGGCGGACGCTCGCGGAGAGGGGGTCCGGTGGGAACGGCGAGCCGGCGAGCTCGGCTCGGGCTCGGGAGGAGGAGACGCGCGGCGGCAGGGACATGGGCCGGAGGAGGAAGAAGGATGCGAGAGGGTCGGCGGCAGAGGCGGGGGGGGGGGACGCAAGCCAGGGCCGGGAGGAGGAGCACGGCGGCGCGGGCCGGCGAGCTGCGGTGGAGGCGGGCTCGGCCACGGAAGACAGAGAGGAGGGAGGTGGGTGGAGAGGAAACGCGGGGAGAGGGAGAGAGGTGGAGCGGGGCGACGGGGCAGGTGCGGGTCCCACGGGGTGGGCCGCGTGCTGGGGAAGGTGGGATCCGGTGGGGGGGCTGGCTGCGCGCGGGGTGTTGTGTGGTGTGGTGTGTGTTGTGTGGGTGAGGGAGGTGAGGTTAGTCTAGGTGGCAGATGGGGATAGGCTAGGGGAAGGGGGGTGGTGACGTGTCGGGTGGGGGTTGGCCGGGGTGAGGTGGCCAGAGGGGTGGGTAGACTAGGTTGGGTAGACTAGGGATTTTGGGGTGGGCCGTTTGTATTTTCCTGGGGTGGTCGTTCGGGTCATTCGGCCCGTTCGACTGCCCCACTAAAAATAATTAAAACTTTTATTTATTTTAAATGCACCGTTTGCAAACCGATAGTAGACAACAAAATAATCCGGAGACCCGGTTTTGATGTTTGAATAAAGATGGGACGTTTTAGAAAACAAAACGGGCTTTGCGAAAATAGTTTTAGACAAACAACATATGATGATGACGATGCAATGCACAAATTCAACGCGATTTTCTAGTAGTGGTTTTGCGGGATGCCACAATTCGACACCACTAACAATGGAACTCGCCCTCGAGATCCGCCTCATGGTACCGGAAGGAAGGTCGGCGATCTGCGTCTTCTCGCTTTGCGTAGATCCTCGCGACACCACTAACAATGGTGCTTTCTTCGTCTTGAAATCGGCGACACCACCAACAAGACGTCGTTGATCCTGATCATCAAGAGGACATTCCGGAAAACAACGGACGAAGTTAAAGGTAAGGCCACCTCTAACTTCCATGAAAGGAGTAAAATTGCATCGATCCACCATTCCATATAGAAAAGCAAATGATAAGAGTAGTGGTATGGTCGCGACTCCATCCCGCACTCAAAGCATTACTATGTACACGAATAGACAGATTATGCAACCAACCCTCGGAATCAGACTGAAGATCTCGACAAGCGAGGTTCGGAACAAAGGAGTGATGCAGACTCTGCATCGGATCTGGCGTGGAGGATGCCGTCGCGTCGGAAAACACCGGAAGGCACGAGAAGGAACAAAGGATGGTAACACAGAAGACGGATTCCTCAGACAGTTTGAACACCGGATGGTAGAACACCGTTATCAAAGGAGGAAGCGAAACCCTGAAGGTACGACGGAACCCAACCACGAGAAATCCTGGACTTGAAGAAAGCGAAGAGAGTGGATTCAAAACACGTAGAGGTAAGAGGAGAACATCAGAGGGGTAAGGAGTAAAATCAGACCTAATCAAAACTATCCAACCGATTTTCAAAAATAGTTTTGACACTCTACTTCGGCCGTTAGCTAGGTTATCCTACATGCTGGACTTGTGGGGTATCGCAACTGCTGAGCTCTGATACCACTCTGTAGCACCCTCAGAATCGGCCCTATGCAAGTTTTAGCGAAACCCGCCAAACCCGCATAGAAACGATTCGAAGGTGCCCACCAGGCACTTTCATGCGGGTGGAAAACGAAGTAATAACATTACACAACAGTCCTCGATGGGACCCACAGAACAGATATATATACAACAGCGACTCAAGGAGTCAAGAATACAGATATAATATACAAAGATCCAAATCACCTTGGAAAAAGATAGAGCGTCCGACTACGGACAAGATGCAAATGGGGCTAAGAGCCCTGAAGAATAACCAATGGCGTCCATAACCCTGCCCAGGCCAAGCCGGAAGGGTAACCCTGCTAACGACGTCGATCTCAAAACCTGCTTAAACAAAAGGGGTGCCGACAAAGGGCAAAGGAAAAAGAGGAGCGTCAGTACTGAGGCCAGTACACGGCGAGACTAGAATTCGGCGGTCCTCGCCTACATAGGTATGGTGGACTGAAGCGGCAGCGGCAGCAAGCACTAAACACCCTATAGAGACTCGATACTACTGGCGGCTATCAGAGAGGGGTGAGGAAGACCTATTCGGATCCAACCGGATACTATCATCAAACAAACCCATCCTGGCGTTTCCCCCTCGAGACCAAACGAGGAAGTCAACCGAGGAACTCACACAGTTGGCAGTTTTACTTATTCAGTTATAGTTGCGGCACTTTACTAGTCAGGTTTAGATAATCATCCTGATAAAGTAAGCAGTGGGCACTTTTAGTTAACCATTCCGTTATAGTGGCAACACTTACTAGTCAGATACAATTAGCATGAGATAACCCCAAAACCCAGCAGTTGTTGTTACTTTTATTTAGCCATTCCGTTGTAGTGAAGCTGATTACTAGTCAAATCGGATACAAGTCACTTTATAACAATAAACTTTAGTTATAGTTGTCTATGATCAAGCACTGTGCTCCAAGTCGTCCATAACCGCGGACACGGCTTCTCGAAAAGATTTAACCCTGCAGGGGTGCACCAAAGTATCCACAGGCACTTCGACCCTTTTTGCCAGATCAGTTAACATACACCCATCGGTATGTCGGCGGGGCCTAAGTCACGACGTTCCCAGACCCAAAGCAAGTACATGGGGGCCACCCCACCAAGTCGACACCCGCAACGAAGTCGGCCGGTCTCCGAGACGGACTTAGGGTTTGCGTCAGTGGCTGTAAACGACAGCAAATCCCCAAACGGGGACTGTCGATACAGCGAAAACACTCCGCTTCCAAAACAGTACAGTGTGCTCCTCGCACAATCGTAAATAAAGCAGTAAAGCATGGCATAGGTACAGGATAGTAAATAAAACCTCAAACTAGTTTGTGGCCCCCAGTACAATACTTTGAAATCAGGTAATAATCAATGGGGGGCCCATATCTCCCCACCTGTGGTTAGCGCGCTCGATCTCGGAACATGTGTCAAGAACTCGGGGTCCTACGGGACACAAGTGGGCGGTCGGAAACCAAATATTATCTATCACCCACCGATGCCTCTGCTTAATTCAATTTTAGTTGTTAAACAGGAATTAAAGTGAACGATAAGTAAAGCTATGATCATCTCCAACATCAACATGCGGCAATTCTCCAACAACTGTGGTACTTAACGACACGCAACAACACTTGAGCAAGAGACTACGACGCGTGGGTCCAACTATCTACCAAACAACAGGTAATAGGATGTGTCCAAGGCTATATATGGCTGCAAGGGAGATCACGGGAACGAAACTAGAGCATCGCAACACAGATAGCAAAGATCAACAGGAGGGAATAAATACTATAAAAGTAAGATAGGTAGAAAGGGGGAGATGCTCGCCTGAAAACATTGTCGAAGGGTTCAACCGAAGATCGGGGCGAAGCTCACATCAACTCATCGGCCTTATCCGCGAAGAAGCAAAACGCTAGAATAAACACCGGATGCAATATTTAATACAACGGCAGAAGATCGGCATGATGCATGTATGATGTATGGCATGGCAAAGATGCGATGCAATTAGGTCATATTAAGCGGAACCGGGGTCCCGACAATTAATTAGGTGGTTCATGTTGTTTAGCTACCCCGCAATTTAGATGTTGTCTTAACAAGGCAGAATACATCACCGGTTCGCTACATCACTTTTAAATGAGGCCAATATAAGGCTAGATTTGCCCGCATATGGGCCCCATATTTAATTATGAGGTGAATCGGCATAAGGCCCCCAGACCACATGAATGTATGCATGCAAGACAATTAATATGCGACAAGTTTATATATAGCATTTATAAAATAGGGCTCGGGAAAAGGTTCACACATTAGGGTTCGGCGAACTTGGGGTTCCGGGGTTCGGGGTCGGTCTCAGGGTTCAGGGTTCGACGGAAACGTTCTCGGACTCCGGGATCGTTCTCGGATATCGGGGGTAGTTCTTGTCGCATCCGGAAGGAGGTCTTGGTTCGGCGTCGGGGCGCATCGGGCTCGCCCTGGTTGGTGTCGAACTTGTCGGGTCCGCGTACCAGGTCGGTCTTGGCGTCCGGGGTGAAGAACTTGGTGTTCCGCGGCGAAGTGCTTGTCGCATCCGCGGTCGCCGGGTCGTGTCGTCGGTCTTGTCGGTTGTCGGGGTCGGGCTTGAAGCCAGGACGGAGTACTTGGCGTTGCCGAGCGGAAGTCTTGGTGATCCTCGGGTCCGAGAGGATCTTGTCGCACGGTGTCCGGTTAGGCGAACTTGTCGGTTCCGCGGTCTTATTGTCGATGTCGGACTCGGGGCTCGGCACTAGGAGACCTTGGTGTGCCGTGACGGAGAACTTGGTTACCGAGGAATTCGCGTTCGGCTCCGGGAAGATCTTGTGGTTGTCATGACCATCTCCGATACAACGTCCCATCAACAAGACGGCTCGGGGCAGAGGCGCCGGAGGCTAAACAACAAGGAGGCATGTCCCAAGTGGACACCAGATCGAACACCTTACGGGCAGGACACGCATGGGGTTGCGCGCCCAAGGTTCACGGAGGAAGAGGGCCACGGCGGGAGGAGAGGCACTGAGTGGCAGCGCACGCTGGAGAGCTCGCGCGGGCCCCTAGCGAGGAGGAGCTCAAGGCAGCAGGGCGGACTGGGAGCCGAGCGGTCCGTGGCGGCGCCGAAAAGCGGTGGAGGCCCGGTGGCGGCGAGGTCGGCCCTGGGCGGAGCGGCCGGGCAGAGGAAGGAGCGGGGCCGGGGACGAGGCGAGGGAGACCGGAGGTGGGGAGGATGGTGGCAGGCGGCCCGACGGTGAGTCCGACGCGGAGGGGCGGACGCTCGCGGAGAGGGGGTCCGGTGGGAACGGCGAGCCGGCGAGCTCGGCTCGGGCTCGGGAGGAGGAGACGCGCGGCGGCGGGGACATGGTCCGGAGGAGGAAGAAGGAGGCGAGAGGGTCGGCGGCAGAGGCGGGGGGGGGGGGACGCAAGCCAGGGCCGGGAGGAGGAGCACGGCGGCGCGGGCCGGCGAGCTGCGGTGGAGGCGGGCTCGGCCACGGAAGACAGAGAGGAGGGAGGTGGGTGGAGAGGAAACGCGGGGAGGGGGAGAGAGGTGGAGCGGGGCGACGGGGCAGGTGCGGGTCCCACGGGGTGGGCCGCGTGCTGGGGAAGGTGGGATACGGTGGGGGGGGGGGGCTGGCTGCGCGCGGGGTGTTGTGTGGTGTGGTGTGTGTTGTGTGGGTGAGGGAGGTGAGGTTAGTCTAGGTGGCAGATGGGGATAGGCTAGGGGAAGGGGGGTGGTGACGTGTTGGGTGGGGGTTGGCCGGGGTGAGGTGGCCAGAGGGGTGGGTAGACTAGGTTGGGTAGACTAGGGATTTTGGGGTGGGCCGTTTGTATTTTCCTGGGGTGGTCGTTCGGGTCATTTGGCCCGTTCAACTGCCCCACTAAAAATAATTAAAACTTTTATTTATTTTAAATGCACCGTTTGCAAACCGATAGTAGACAACAAAATAATCCGGAGACCCGGTTTTGATGTTTGAATAAAGATGGGACGTTTTAGAAAACAAAACGGGCTTTGCGAAAATAGTTTTAGACAAACAACATATGATGATGACGATGCAATGCACAAATTCAACGCGATTTTCTAGTAGTGGTTTTGCGGGATGCCACAATATAGGGCATGTGAGATCCAGACACATGGCTTAATAGGATTGATAGGATACTCATACAAATAAGTTGCAACTTATTTTCTATAAGCTCATCCAAAAATAACTCTGATCTTAAGCGTGCTTGGCCCAGAGCAATTTGAGGATGGGTGACCGACCGGAAATTGGATACCGGGTGAGCACAAGTGAGGACAAAGTGCGCAGAAAATACTGGTGTTGGTTTGTGGGGCTAGTCTAGAGATCCTATTGAGCTTCCAGGAGTGATAACCGCTGGTCCGGAGAGGCCGGGGTGTTACAAGTGGTACCAGATCCAACCCTCGCGATTACATGGGCGTGTGCAGGTTAGTGACGAACATGTGGAGCATGGCACGTGTGGCCCGGATTGGACACGACATGGCACATGTGCCGACATTGGACGCACAAACATGTGCCAAGAGGGGACGTTCCTGGCTTGTGGTTGATCGACGAGGGCGTTGATCTTGTAAGGGGGGGGGGTGTGAGATCCAGGCACATGGCTTAATAGGATTGATAGGATACTCATACTAACAAGTTGTAACTTATTTTCTGGAATCTAATCCAAAAATAACTCTGATGTTAAGCGTGCTTGCCCCAGAGCAATTTGAGGATGAATGACCGACCAGGAAGTGGGTACCGGGTGTGCACGAGTAAGGACAAAGTGTGCAGAAAAGACTAGTATTGATCAATGAGGCCAGTTTAGAGATCCTATTAAGCTTCCATGAGTGACACCTGTAGCACCCCGGGTAAAAACCACTACTAGAAAATCTCCTGTTAATTATACTGTGTGCATCATCATGACATCATGCATATTAACTGCCAAAAACTATTTCCCTAAAAACATAGCTTTGTTTTCTAGATATCCCCTCCTTCTATTCAAATCCAAACCGTCGGTCCGCCCGAATCTTTTGTTTGTCAAAAACTACTTATAAAAATTTACTCCTAAGCAAAATAAAATAAAAACCTATTTTGTTCCGGGAGAGGTCGCCACCGGCCAGGCCTAAAGGGCCCAGCTGGCAGCAGCCTATAACCCCGACCCGACAAAATAAACCCTAAACCTAGACCCCAACCAACACCACAACAAACCCTAACCCTAGATGAAACCCTAACAACTCTAACCCTAAACTGCTAACCCCTACCCAATCCCTCCACCCCGCCGCTGGACACCACCAGACCCACTTGACACCCTGAACGCAACACACTCGCACGCATTCGCCAAGTGGGAGACTATTGGAGATATGCCCTAGAGGCAATAATAAAAGTGGTTATTATTATATCTTTGTGTTTATGATAAATGTTTACATTCATGCTATAATGGTATTAACCGGAAACATTAATACTTGTGTGATTTGTAAACTAAATTAGAGTCCCTGGTAAAGCCTCTTTATAATACTAGCTTGTTGGTTAATAGATGATCATGGTTTCTCGATCATGGACATTGAGATGTTATTAACAACAAGATCATATCATTAGGAGAATGGTCTGATGGACATACTCCTATAGATAAGCGTAGCACAAAGATCAAGTCATTTCAATAGTTCGTTTGCTATAAGATTTCTGATACATAGTAACCTAATTCCTTCGACCATGAGATCATGCTAATCACCATCACCGGAAGGATGCTTTGATGACATCAAACACCACACCGTAACTGGGTGGCTATAAAGGTGGCATTGAGTGTTCATAAAGTATGTGTTCAGGCACATGGATCAAGAGTGGGATTTGTCCATCCATATGACGGATAAATATACTCTGGGCCCTCTCGGTGGAATGTCATCCAATTAGCTTGCAAGCATGTGACTGTCTCACAAGGGATCACATATCACGGTAACAAGAAAAGAGTACTTATCGGTAATGAGGTTGAACTAGGTATGCAGAGATACCGACAATCAAACCTCGGATAAGTAAACTATCGCGAGACAAAGGGAAATTGGTATCGTATGTAAGTGGTTCACTCGATTGCAAAGTAATCGTACAAATATGTGGGAGCCATATGAATTTCCAGATTCCTCTATTGGTTATTTATCGGATAAGTATCTCGGTCATGTCCGCATAATTCACGAACCGTAGGGAGACACACTTAAGGATTCGATTTTGTTTAGTAGATATGGAATATAAGTAGGGAAACCGAATGTTGTTCGAAGTCTCGGATGGGATCCGGAATATCATGAGGAGATCCGGAATGGTCCGGAGAATAAGATTCCTATAAGGAAAGTCCGATTCCGGAGTTCGGGAATGATTTTGATGTTTTCATCGGAGAGGTTCTAGAAGGGTCTAGAAGGTTCACCGGACCGAAAGGGGAATGGTCCATGAATGTGTCATGGTTAAGTGGAATGATTGTATTATGTCCTAGGTCACTTTGGTTGGGAATTTCCGAGAGAGAAATAAAGCTCTAAATTGAAAGTCAAAAGGGAGGTTTGAAAAATCAAACTGGAACAACAGTTTCCTAGTGGAAGAAGGAAAGAGTCCTTCCTTCTATCCAACTTGGGTTTGGGTATGGATTCAAATTCCCCTCTCCCAAGCTTCCCTCCCTCTTATAAATAGAGGGGGAGGGCTGCCCCAAAGCACACAACCTAGCCCTCCCTACCGTGCGCTGCCACCGCCGCCCAAGTTGCCGCCGCACGCTGCAGCCGCCGCCGCGCCTCCGCCCAGCGCCGCCGCGTCGCCACCGCCTCACGTAGCCGCCGGCCCATCGCCGTCGCCCTAGCCGCTGCCGACACCACCTCCTCCTCTCCGGACTTCTAAACCTAGATCGCCGGAAACACTAGATCCACCATAACTTGCACCGGCTTAGGCGAAGCCCTTTGAGATCTTCCCTCTACTTCTGACAGCGGGGAGAACTACAACCTCCGCTGCCTGCTGGAACAAGGAGAGGAAGGTCTTCATCGAGTACCGAACGTGTGACCGACTGCGGAAGCACTGCCGGAACGCAGCGCCGGAACGATCGTCTACACGATCTTGAGATCGGCAAGTGTACGACTACATCATCCATGAGAATCTGCTCTCGTTAACCGCTTTGGAATCTTCGAGGGTGAGTACTCTAATCGACTCATTGCTACAATCTAGTAGATAGATCTTGGCTTGTTTTATGCATGCGGTAGAATTTTTTTGTTTTCCATGCTATGAACCCCTACAGCAACACACTCCGTGGTACACACAAACAACACGAACGCTACTCACGCACGCCCAGAGACCACCCACGTGTCGCCCGCTCCCCCGCTGGGCCCCACAGCGACTGGCCCATCCGCAAGACCCCGTGCCCCTCCTCGCGAGCCCTCCATCTCTCCCTCCTTCCTCGCGAGCGACTGCCACCCTGCGCCATCCCCTTCTCTCCCCGCATTTCTTCTCCCCGACCCATCTCTCTGCCTGGGCCACCTTGCCACCTCCCTACGACCCCGCTGCCATGTAGCCCACTCCCGTCGCGCCAGCACCAGGCCCCGACGCTGCTTCTACTCTCCTCTCCTGCTCGCCCTATCTACCTCGCCACCCTGGGAGCTTCTCCCTCTGCCGTTCTCCCTCACCAGCCGCCTTGTCCTGCTCGATCCTCCCATGCGCACGCCGCCAGGGCCCTCCCTGCCTCTCCATTCCACAGCGCCGTCCACGCCTCGCCTAGAGCCGCCAGCGTCGCCTCTGCGAGCTAGTCCTTCCTCGACTTGGTCCGGTTGCCTCTGTTTTTCGTTCCATTGCAAGCCAGAGGCTGCATGGCTTGCTGCCAGGTGGGCTCATGACCAGCGCAGTTATTTCGCCTTGAATGCAACACCTTTTGCATATCCCTGTTCATGTTCCCCGCGATAGTTCGACCGTGGGTGCACCTCAAGCGCCAAGGCCACCTGCGAACCTCATGTGCCTGGTACAGAAGAGGATGAGGATGGAGAGCTTCATGTTCATGGACCCTAGCTCGACGTCGGCCGATGCCAATTACACAATGCCAAGATCTTCCATTGACAAGATCTTCACTAGGTGAAATGATGTTGTTCGAGGAACCAAATTAGATACGCGAAGATGTATCGAGAGGCACCCAAGTACTACTTCATGGTAACCGAAGGCGATGACGCCAGACCGACAAGATCTCTAATCCCGACCAAGATCTTCCCCACCGACATGAACCCGGGGATTCCGACAAGATCTTCCCCACCGGCAAGGACCGTCTGATGTCAAGACCTCCTTCACGGATCCGAAGCCCCTATCTCCGGGATCCGGAGACCAAACCCGAATCCTCGGAGACCAAGATCGCCGATACCCCGATGTGTGACCCCTTTTTTCGAGCCCCATATTTTTATAATACATGATATCAATCTGTCGCATATAATTGTACATGCTTGCATACATACTCCCTCTGTCCGGAAATACCCTGCATTTGGGTTTAGTCAAGGTCAAACTTTGTGAAGTTTGATCAAACATATAGAAAAAATTATATACATCCATAATACAATATAAGTACCATTAGAATCGTCATAAGATATATTTTCATATTATATAAATTCGGTGTTATAGATGTTTATAGTTTTTTCTATGTGTTCTACCAAACTTTACAAATTTTGACTTTGACTAAACCTAGAATGCAAGGTAATTATGGACAGAGGGAGTATTTGTGGGCGTTTGGGGGTATTTCGACGATTCACCTAAATTAAATATGGAGACCATATGCGGGCTTTTTTAGTCTTATATTGGTCCATTTAAATTTGTGTAGCAAACCGGTGACATATTTTTCCTTGTTAAGTCAACATTTAAATTGCGGGGTACCTAAACAACATGAACCTATTAATTAATTATTGGGACTCCAGTTCCGCTTAATATTGCCTAATTGCACTGCATCTATGCCATGACATACATCATACATGCATCATGCCCGATCTTCTATCGTAGTAATAAATAGTACATCCGATGTTTCTTCTAGTTCTTTGCTTCTTCACAGATTAGGCCGATGAGTTGATGCGAGTATGGACCCAATCTTCGAATGAACCTTCGAGAATGTTTTCAGGCGAGCATTCTCCCCCTTTCTACCTATTTTGAATTTATAGTCTTTACTTCCTCCGATTGATCTATTGCTATATGTGTTGCGATGCTTTAAACTCCGTACCCCTTTATATATCCGTGCAACATTTATATTGCCTTGGACATATCCTATTGTCTGTTGTTTGGGTAAACACCTGGTCTTTTGAGTCATAGTCGCTTGCTCAGGTGCTGCTTCGCATCGTCGATGTTCCACTGATGTTGTGGGTTGGCATATTCTTAAAGGTGGAGATGATCGTTGTTTTAATTACAACTAGTTAATTAAATATTAAATGGATATGATTAATGAAGAGGCACCCATGGGTAATAGTTGAGATTTTGTTGTTAACCACCCACTTGTGTCCACCTAGGACCTGAGTTCTTGACACCTGTTCCGAGACTGAGCGCGCTAACCACATGTGGTGTGTATGGGCACCCCTATCAGCTTAGTACCTGATTTCAAAGTACTATACTTTGGGTCACAAACTAGTTTGACATTTTCATACAATGTTATGACATGTTTATTATCTGTTGCTGGATGAGCGTTTACTAATGTACTGTTCAGGATATGGGTCATTATGTTGAGGATTATACCTATGGCCTCTGATCTCTTAGCCAATCTCGCAACCTCTGGGTCTGTCTTCGGAGCTCGACCGACTTAGTTACGGGTAGCTTATTGGGGTGGCCCCATGTACTTGTTTTAGGTCTGCAAAAGCGTAGTGTCCTAGGCCCCGCCGATATACCGACGGGTGTATATTAATTGATCTGGCAACAAGGGGCGAAGTGCGTGTGGAAATTTTGGTGCACCCGTGTAACATCCCAGCATTGAGGAACCAATGAAGGGTAAATTTAGGAATCTGTGATGTTGCATGCATTCATCTGTAGAAATGTGGGTAAATTTTTCGCTAAATAAAAACCTAAAGTGATCAAAGTTTGTTTCATGCTTTGAGATTAGGTATAGTCTTGGAGGATGATTGTTATAGACTTTGATATGATCTTTGTGGATTTGGGTGTTTTGGGAAATGAAATTTGAATTTAAATTTGAATGTTGGATTCATAATTCAGAAGGATTTAGAATTAGGTTTGAGTGATTTGATTTAATCAAGAGTTAACAATTAATAACTCAAACTTTAAGTAAAATAAATTAATCAATAAAATGAATATTATTCCATAGTTTTATTCAATAAATAAGTTACAAAATGTAACTTATGGAATTGATCAAGAATCTTTACAATAGTAATGAAACAATAGAAGAATCTTTATTTATTGAGTAATAGTACAATCTTGATTGCAAAAGAATAAAATAAAAATTACAATAGAATATTACAAGTGACTATTCTATAAAGAAAAAGAAAACCTAAACTAAAGTCTTGATCTTCAAGTCTGGTACCTGCAAAACAAACACAAACTAAAGAAAGTAAATTAAGGATTAGAAATTGTACTCTCAGAATTGACAGCGAGTTGCACTGTTCACTTTTTCATCATTGAGTAATTTAAGGGGCAAGTTTCACCAATATGAAAGAATTATATCTTTCATAATTTTAAGCCATAAGTCAAATAAACAACAAGGAGGGGCAAGTTTCACCAGACAAGTAGATGTAACCAGATAAAAGTAACTTTCATATCCAGAGCATATCCAAAAGGTGTGCAGCAGGCACACATGCAGCACACACAACAAACTGCATGGTGTGTGCTGTCAGCACAGCAGCAACAGCTCCACACACACAGAACTATCAGCACAGCAGTGGGAGGCATGTCCAACACATTTCCCTGCTTCATACACATCAAACACAGTAGCCAAATCAAGCCAAGCAAGATCACACCAATCACAACCTTGATCATCTCACCAAGATGGTGACATAAGGAGGGGGTAGATCAGGTGGATAACAAGGACAAGATCAAGCCACGAGGACTAGGAGGTGGAGAGCTAGATCAAGGACAAGTCCAGGAGCTGGAAGTATCTGGAGGAGCACCATATCAAGCTAGCCACACAACCACAAGATCAACAACTTGAAGCCCCAACAAAACCCAAGTGTGGTGAGTATCATAAAACATCCACATATTCTGTTCATCTTAATCAAATAGAAAAGCATGTGTGTTTCACAAGTTTAACCTCTCAGTGATCACCCAAGTGGGGTAAGCCTATCATAGAGGAAATTTGAAATATAAAGGCTAACAGTAAACTCTACCAAATCCACCAGAATCTCAGACCTGCATCATAGATCCTGGTGGTCATCAAGAACTCATATATATTCCAAAATGTTCTGAAATAGCTTATAAAATTTGGGCACATCTCCTAATGGAGTAGCACCTAAGATTTCATAAACTATATGCACCAACATTAAGCTATAAGCAAACCAATCTTTTTTTTTCAACTTTAACTCAAGAATCAGTAGCTGGTAACACTACCAGAACCAATCAATGAGAAACAACAGGATAAAGGCCTAGTCCCTAAACCTTAGACCAACATCATAGGTTCTAGGGATGCAAGGGAAATAAGTTCCACTTATCTCTGATGCCAAGTTAAGCTTAAGAAAAAGCAAGCTAAGTAATAGAACCTAATCTTGTGTGCCATACTAGGATGGTGTCACAAGAACAGTTTCTAAACTAAGCAGGTTAAGCACCCAACTTTCACAGTTACACTCACAGCCCACTATAAATCATTTTCCTGATACTAATCACAAGAATCATCTCCAGATAAATCCAAATACATATCATCACTGTGAGGGACCAATAGATCTCAACTATATATATGAAATTCTTAAGCCAACAGAATAGATACAGTGACTTCATCACACAAAAATCACTGTCATTTACCAAGCAATGACAGTTGTGAGCTATAAAACCACTATAATTCCCAAGTAATGATTCTAGAGCAACCTTATCATCTGAACCATATCAAATTAACCAATGGAATCATCTGGTAAACTACTAGCATCATCACAGCTAATCATAAGGAGCAATCCATAGCAAACCACTACTCATCATGCTTAGGGATCATCAATACATGATCCAACTAGTCAAATATCTAATCCACAGAGGGATATGAACCCTAAGCAGAACAAACAATCCTAATCAGGACTTGTCACTAGCCAGGAGTGGCCACTACCAACACATAGCACAAGGTGCACTACTAGGAAAACGCCTGTTTGTGGCGCACATGAAAAGGCCTTCCGTGGCGCACTAGCAGTGCACCACTAGCCTCGCGCTGCAGCTATCTCCTAGCCGTGGCGCACTGCCTGGTGTGCCACAGTTGTGTCGAGATAGGCATAGCGCACCTGCTAGTGCGCCACGACTAGGAGGGCAGGTGCGCTACGCGTTGGATCTTCTGTGGCACACGTTGCAGTGCGCCACTAAGCTGCGCAGGTGCGCTTTAGCTGTAGTGCGCCACAAAAGCTATGTCATGTGCGCCACGGGTGTTTTTTTTAATTTCATAGCCAGATGATATACAATACATATTATATACAATATTATAGGAAGATATACACACACAGATGCAAGATATACAATTATATATATAAATACACAATTTGCAAAACAAGATTGAAACAAATACATATAGATAAGTCTCATACATGAATACATAGTATAAGTTACATTGTTTCGATCAATTTACAAAGTAGTTGGTGACATGCGAATACATGTGTATCGAACAAGTTAGAGCTCGGAAGCTCGCCTAGACATCTAAACTAGCTAGACACAAACGCGTGATAAACAACCAAAGATGATAAGCATGATCACCGCGACGAAGGTGTAGGTCTTCATCCGGTTCCTCGTCCTAACTCCCACTAGATAGCGCGTGTATCTAGCTTCCGCCTCTGCCATAGTGTTGTACCCTTTGTAGCTATTTTCGCTGAAACGGTGCAACTGTCTCCGGCAGTCTTCCCAATCATCGTAGACTCCGGGAACCCGTCCCTTGTACACGACGTACCACGTCATCTACAAGTTGACAATAATAATTAACCGATGATTGAAAAAAACATGTATAATTAAAGTCGCATATGAAGATACACTTATAGAAAGTACTCCCAACTCAAAAAGACCAAAGTAACTCAAAAATCATGCCTCATATATAACTAGGTTGTTGGACACATAAATATGCTATGATGGAACTATACGCCAAGTAGGATGCACAACACCTGGACTTGTGCATAGCACAAGGCGTACAATCCCATCACAGCACATTCACATATATAGTGTGCCACGACATTTCAATCATCGACATTCTCAAAAAAGACCAAAGTAACTCAAAACTCATGCCTCATATATAACTAGGTCGTTGAACACAGGAATATGCTATGACGGAACGGTCAACCAAGTAGGATGCACAACACCTGGACCTGTGCATATCATAAGGCTATCCCGTCGTAGCACATTCACATATATAGTGTGCCACGACATTTCAATCATCGGTATTATTCTCGTAAAAGACCAAAGTAACTCAAAAAGAATACCTCATATATAACTAGCTAGGTCATTGGACACAGGAATATGCTACGACGGAACAATTAGCCAAGTAGGATGCACAACACCTGGACCTGTGCATATCACAAGGCTAACTATCCCGTCATAGCACATTCACATATATAGTGTGCCACGACATTTTAATCATTGGCATTATTCTCGAAAAAGACCAAAGTAACTCGAAAAGAATGCCTCATATATATATACATAGGTCGTTGGACACAGGAATATGCTACGATGGAACTGTGAGCCAAGTAGGATGCAGAACACCTGGACTTGTGTATATCACAAGGCTCACAATCCCGTCGTAGCACATTCACATATATATTGTGCCACGACATTTCAATCATTGGCATTATTCTCAAAAAATACCAAAGTAAATCAAAAAGAATGCCTCATATATATATACATAGGTCGTTGGACACAGGAATATGCTACGACGGAACCGTGAGCCAAGTAGGATGCACAAGACCTGGACTTGTGCATATCACAAGGCTCACAATCCCCTCGTAGCACATTCACATATATAGTGTGCCACGACATTTCAATCATCGGCATTATTCTCGAAAAAAGACTAATAAAGTAAGGAAAAAAGAAGGACCAAAGAGTAAGCAAAAAATCAAGCATTTATTGATATATAATAATAATAAGCAAAAGAAGTAAGCGATGATTCATAAACCTAATATGATAAGTATTAGCATGTACACTTGTCCACACACACAAAGGTCATCTATAGTTTGGAACTACAACTAGGCCAGCATCAAGCCTTCTGGCTTGGCTTAGGGAACGGGAGGACGCCTTGTCCCATCATGAACTTCCTATAGTCACCCTGCATCTCTAGGCGATCTTCTATGTCACGGTTATTTGGGATATTTCCTATATAGAAGACCCCCACCCCCCCAAAGTCATGACATCACGAAAGATGATTGCCCCAAACTGCTGCTGGATGCGATACATCTCTTGTCTAATATCTGAATCAGTGATCTTGGCCTTTGCTTAGGCCAACTATTTGAGATGATCTGGTAGCATAGAATTTTGCTGGTCTAGTAGGAACGCCCTCATGTGATGGAGTGCATAGTAGGCTTCCTTCTTACTGCTTTCTGGATACTTCGCGCAGGGAAACTCCGTTACGTGGTTGAAGACGTGCCTGCCGAACTTGACCTTCGTATCCACGAAGGTGGTGCCTTCCGTCGAGGCATAGCTAGTGAGAGCATCATCCAGAACTTCCTTGATCTTGTCGTAGTTTTTCTTCTTTTCTAGACTCCCCGAGTCAAAATACGTGGTGTGGGAATGCTTCGGCGATAAGGAGATGAGCGTGCAGTGTTCATCTCTGCGCAAAAAATTCAAATGGAATGTGTTGGAAAAAGAATGATGATAATCTAATAAAGCCAATCGACGATGGCGAGTGAATAACGACTTACTCGGGAAAGTAAGGCACGAGAATGTATTCCTTTGTCTTGTTCGCCACAAAGATTATTTTTAGGTACGTGGCCACGATACGTCGTTCAACGGGGGAACCCAAGCAGCCGTCACGCATGTAGTAGGGGTCCACTGTAGCGATGCCCGGTGTGTTCTCTCTAATGATCTGCATGGACAGACTGAGAGAAAATAGGCAGACCATGGTATAGTGCAGCGGGTATAGGTGGAACATATTGAAGATGTCATCGAACTACGGGAAGAATAGATCCGCAAGGGCATTTTCGACAAAGTCCAAGCCTGGTGGCACCTTAACCACGAATACCGGGTGCGAGGGATCTTTCTCCGCCAGAAGGCGTCTCTCTATCGTCAGCACGCCATCATGCACACTCTGCAGTTCCGAACTGGCGAGCCTCCGCAAATTCCTAGGTAGCATGGGCTCACCCGCCACATGAATCCGCCACATAATACCCTCGGGTCTTGGTGGCCCGTCCCGAAACCTGATCGGATTCGCAGTTGATGCCACCGGCTGGCTCGAGCTGTTAGATTTTCTTTTCCTGCCCTGTTTTCCTTTTGGAGAGCGCGCAGACACTGCAATCTGAGCACCGGCCGCCCTATGTAGTGTGTCAGGGCTTAGAATAAAGGGCCGGTTGGTTGTATCAGCTGGCTCTGTAGAGGCACAAGCTGGAGGCGTCTCCTGAGAACCAAATAGACGCTTGGTGATAGTGGGTTTCTCTGTGGGGCCACCAGCTAGGTCTTCGTTGCTAAACTGAGTGTTGAAGAAGTGATCATTTTAGTCTTCGTCGTCCTCGGCCGGATCCTGCGCCATGTGCATATCATCAACATGATCATTCGACCCACCGCGTGGAGGTGACGACGAGGGCGGTAAGGGGGCCTTGCCACCACTTGTCGCTGGCACGACAGGCGGTGCTGTTGTCTGTGGCGTGATGGCCCCTGCCGTCCCCAAACGGATCATGCTCTTTGTCCATTGCAAGAATAAGCCGAAGAAACTTCCGAGGACAGCCGGCTCTTCTTCATCCGCTCCTGGGGGTTGAATGGGAGGTTCCAGGTCGTCGCAGCCCCTTAGCACCCGACTAATTTTAACCCTGTGCACGCTATCTGGCATCAGCCTTGAGTGGAACGTGCGCTGCAAGGGTTGAATGATGGTACCCTTGGCAACATCCGTCAGCTCGTTGTTCACGTAGCATAAGAGAGCGCAAGGAACATCCGTCTGTGGAAAACATGTACGACGTCGTCAGAGATGCCATAAGAGTAATAGATGGCGTGAAAGGCGGTAAAGCAATTTGTTAACCGTGATGGCGTCGATATCAGCTAATGTCGAGGCACCACATACGACGACGGACGTGCAAGAGATGGAGGGGCTGCTTGATGGCGCGGTGCTGGCCGCCGGTGTATTCTCCCTACCGGGTGCTTGGAGCTCCGGTGCCGCCGTGACGATGGCAGGGGGTGGCCACCAACATGTCCGGTGCCGCGGTGATGGCAGGGGGAGTCACCAACACTTGTGGCGTCGTGGTGCTAGCGGGCGGAGTCACGAACACATAGTTCGCCTGATTCGTCGGCGCCGCGTTGTTCGAGTGGCTGCTGACCATGCTTGGAATCGGGCACGGCCCTACTCGACCACCCACACTCCAGTTCGCTATTGAATCCACCAAGGTAGGCAGGAAGGACGTGAGGGTGATTGCCAGGTTGTCTTGGATGATCTACAAGATCCACGCCACTTGTTCCTTAAGTTCTTGAACCTCGCGGTTTTCCTCCTCGTTCCTTCCCGACAGTGCCACACGTGTCCTTGGCGGTGGACCAAAATGATCCACCCAATTCTTAACCCCGAGGCCGGCCAGACAGCCAGCCGATGATGACTTCTTCGTAACCGGATCTATTTTCTTGGCCCGGTTCATCGCCCTGTTAAAAGGGTTATCCCACCGGGTGGCCGCCGTCGACCCCTGGGATGAGGAACCCTGGGATCCATGACTAGCAACAATTTCATCCTCCTGTAGAAGAAGTAACAGTGAACCGTTTAGAAACTAGACTTCATTGATTAGAATGCAATCGATTTGATCCACGGTAATTAGATTACTTACCACAATTTCCTCGAATTCCTTCACCGCAGGATCGCGGTGAGTTGTTTGGTTTTTGGGTCCACATGGTAACGGGCCCTGATGAAGTTTCGAACCTGCCCTGGTTAGAATTTCGCAAAGGGGTTTTCTATCCCCTTAGATCTATACTCTTCGTCCTCCTTATTCCATTTGGCTTCCGTGGTTCTGTATCCACTAGATCCAAGATGGTGATGACCTATATTCGTCGCCTGCAGCACCTTTCCCTGATTACTATTGGCCAGGGCTCTTTCGGATTCACACCTCTCCTTGAACTCCCGGAACTGATCTTCGGTGATCTGCGGGTCAATCTTCTGGATCTCCTCGAGACTTTTGCCTTTTTTATAGATCTTCTTATTTATCTGGGTTCTCCAGCTGGCCAGGGCGGTGCTCATCTTTGTGAGGGAGGATTTGTTTACTTTGTTCCCATGATAATTTGTGTTCCGATACTCAGCGGGGAAGTTGTATCTTGCGTTCAGCTTCTCGAAGAGGAGTGTGCGCAAGTGGCCATTATCTTTATGCCGGAGATTCTCGGTGTTGATCGAGATGGTTGTCCGGGTGATCACCGCCACTTGCCCACCGTACCCTCTGACAACAAGGTCGGGCTCCAAAGGAACCCCTGTTGGGCTCATTTCGGTAATTTCCTCCCTGACGGTGCCGACCATGTTCGGGCGTCGTTCCTTCGGCTTCTTCTTCTTCTTAGGAGGATTGCTACCACTCCCTGTGCCCTCGCCGCCATCAGTGGTTTCATCACCCGCCATTCCTTCGGCTTCTTCCTCCACGTCTTCCATATCATCATACTCGCTCTCCGAAGGATGGTATTCTTCATCGTCTTCTAGCCGCTGGGCCGCCTCCCAGAATGTCAATTGTTTATTCGGAGGTCCGAGTTCTCCTTCAGCGCTAATGCGCTTAGAACATCCAGCCTCGTCGTTGTCACACATCTTTGCACTAATAAAAACAAATAATTGGTTAAATGCACGGAAAAATCCGGCATGACCTTTTCTAATTTTCTTAAACTAGGAGTGCCCGATTTCTGCCGAAACGGAAGTTAATCAACATTCCAGCAAAAATCAGGACTCATTTCATACAAGAACCTGCATACACGACATAATAAAGTGCTTCATACAAGCATAAGCACAACCAGTACATTACCAGCACATTACCAGCACAACAAGCACAAGATCATTACTCCTCATCATGTTAGCTAATGTGCATAAACAGTAGTTGTCAGTTCTAGATTTCATTCCAGATTTAAAGCTGGATCAAAATAGTGCAAAAACAGTAGCTCCAGATTTTGCATGAACTACATAAAAAGCATCAAGTTTTCCATCAAGTCTAGGAATTCTCACTGATTAATTACATCAGGTTAATTACATCAGGTTAATTACATCAGGTTATGCCTAGCATAAGGTTTTCCATCAAGTCTAGCATCAGGTTATGCCTATATAAATCCAACAACTACATCCATTAAAATGAAATGCTTATCTGATGAGATAAAAACCATCAATATTGACAAAAATAATATTAACACCGTGTAGTGATATTGAGTATGCTTATCTGATGAGATAAAAACTATCATATGATATTGTGTATGCTAATTTGATAAGCATAACCTTTGAGTTGCTAGATGAGTATGCTTATCTGATAAGCATTTCATTTTATCTCATCAGATGAGATAAGCATAAAACCTACGCCCTATATAGTAAAAGTGATATTGAGTATCTACCATCTAAACCTACAACCATCACAGTAAAAACCATCAATATTGACATATAAAAGTTATTCTAGACAAGGCTTTACTTCTTTTCCTTTTCGTTTATCAACGAATACTTTTCTGATGTTACATCACACACGTGTAACATCATATTTCTAACTAAGAAATATTCAGTACTAGAACACAATCATGTGTACAATTCAGTACTAGAACACAATCATGTGTACTAGAACACCAATAATACATGTAACTAAGAAATATTCTGATGTTACATCACGCACATGTAACATCATATTTCTAACTAAGAAATATTCAGTACTAGAAATGTTCTAGTTTTTTGACACCAATAATCCATTGACTCGGATTCTAAAATTCAGTACTAGAACACAATCATGTGTACAATCAACTAGAACATTCACAAACTTGTGTTCTAGCAAAACAGTACCTTGACATTCAACTTGAGTTCTACCAATAATCCAACTTGTGTTCTATCAAAACTATGAACAATTCACAAACAGTACCTTGACATTCAAGAATCACCTGCCTAGAAGAATCTCACCCATAATACATCTCATATGCATTTCTCTCACCCAACATGTTAACGTAGTTTAGTTACCATGGACATGTGTGATGAGCAAATTAGTTGGTATTCACAGGAGCAGATTTGGAGTGCCTATGCTATTGCACTTGTCCTATGATATGTATATATGCCTATGCTATTGCACTTGTATATATGCCTATGCTATTAGTTAGTTGGTATTCACAGGTATTCACAGGAGAAAATTAGTTGGTATTCACAGGAGCAAATTAGTTACCATTGCTTTGTATATATGCCTATGCTATTAGTTAGTTGGTATTCACACGAACAAACCTCATGTTGTTAAGTTCAGGAACAAGCTACTTCTACAACACTAACACTAGAATTTTCTGAACACTAACACTAGCAAGCTACTGCCCTAATCCACGACCTCCTATGATCCCTAATCCACGGCCTAATCCACGGCCTCCTCTGAACCCTAACCCTACTGCCTAGGAATGGATGCAGAGATAGGGAGAGAGGGGAGGGGCGAGGCTCACCTTTGAGACGAGGACGACGGCGGGCTCCTCCATGGCCTCCTCCTCCTCGAGCAGCAGCGGCCTCCTCCTCCTCGAGCGATGGTGCGTGCGGGCTCCTCCTCCTCGATCGATGGTGCGTGCGGGCTCCTCCTCCTCAAGCGACGGTGCGCATGTGGGCTCCTCCACGACCTCCTCCTCGAGCGACGAGCGCATGGGCGAGACGGCCTCCTCCTCCTCCTCCTGGCGTGGCTGGGATGCGTCGGCGGTGGCATCAATGCAGATGGGATGCGGCGGCGGTGGAGATGCAGATGGGGATGGCTTCGTCTGTGTCTGAGGACGATGGGGAGGGTAGGGACGACGTGGCGAGTTGACTAGTCCTACCCACTTAGGCGTAGCGCACCCTGGCCAAGTGCGCTACGGATAACCGTTGCGCACCCGTAGCGCACTTGGCCAGGGTGCGCTACGCCTAAGTGGGTAGGACTAATCAGATAAGAGGATTGCCACCCCCATAGTTATCACTAGCACTGCCTTATCCCACTGGTTCCGCCCACTACTCTATTCTAAACCTATGAGCACCCATGTTCGAATCCTGGTGCCCACCTTTTTTATTTTTATTTTAAAAATACTTTTAAATGTTCCAAAAAATTCCCAAAAATGGTGATATATGCCATAAAAGTTTTGTTTTGGTTTTAAAATACTTTTAAATATTCCAAAAATGCCCAAAAGTGATAATATATGTTATAAAAGTGGTACAAATATGATTCAAATATGTCATAATAATTTGTCCATGATACAAATATGTCATAATAATTTGTGCATGAATATTACAATCTTTTTTGACCACGCGTTTTACAATATTTTTTGATCTAGCATTTTACAATCTTTTTTCCCTTCTTTGTCGCAGTTAAATAATTTAGCCCCGACACTTTAATATTTCTTCTTTCGAACAGGCTACCTTTTTTGAGTAGGGTTGTCCTTTTTCTTCTTGTGATGTATGTTGCTGCATCGTAGTCATCGTCATCTCCAATCTTTGGATCACCGTACTGGTCGAAGTCTTGCTCGTTGGCGACTCCATCCATTCCGATGATGTTTCTTTTTCCTCTCCTCACGACAACACGGCTAGGCTTTGTCGGGTCGGTAATGAAAAAACATTGGTCCACTTTGGTAGCAAGTGCCCACGGTTCATTTTTCGCGGCCACGTTCACACCGACGGCCTTGGATTTGGCTGTTCGGGTATAACCATGGTTGTGAAATACCGGTCTTCTCTTTCGACGCTCTTTGCCCATCTGACACGGAACATCGGCACCTTTTCTCCACAGTAGTCGAGCTCCCAGATCTCCTCGATCCTTTCGTAGAATCTTTCCTTCACGTTGTCATCGGTGTAGAATTCAGACGTTACGCCTGAGTTCTGATAATCACACTTGTTGTCCTTTTCCTCCATGTAGAATGTGTAGCCGTTGATATCATACGCCTGATAGGTCACCAGGTTTTGCATCGGTCCCTGTGGCAAGGTGAATATGATCTTTTCTGTGTCATAAGAATGCGATCGCGGGGGATTTTCAAGGAGCGTCTGCCTAACCAACGCGTGAAATCTGAGTTGTGCTCTTTGATTATTTCTTCCTGCGTCCTCTATATGCCCCAGTCACCTGTACTTCTTCTTGATTAACCTTTTGTGCTTCTGTACCCAAGGATCGACCAGTTCTAAATGTTGTAGCGTGACAAGGTTTGCTCGATCAAAGTCTGCGCGTCGAAAATCGAAGTCTGCATGCAGTATGCGACGACCCTCTCGGTGACCAGATCCGTCGAGCTTGCCAAGGTGCCTGTTGACGGGAAGACCGTCAGGGTTCTCGATGTATAGATAATTCGTGCAGAAAGAGCTGCACTCTTCGGCCAGAAAGCCCTTGGCTATGCTTCCATCTAGACGGGACCTATTGCCAACGTATCCTTTGATGTGTCCGTTCATCCTTTCGAACACCATCATGCTGCGGAGGAACATCGGCCCGAGTTGGACGATGTCCTCCACGACATGGACCAGCGGATGCACCATAATGTCGAAGAATGCGGGCGAGAAGTAGACCTCAAGATCGCATAGAATCACCCCGATCTCCTCCTGTAGCCTCCCGAGCTGATTCATGCCAATCGACTTCCTAGAGATGACGTCGAAAAACTTGCAGAGGCCAAATAACGTTTCACAGACATGCTCATCCATTATCCCTCTTAGTGCAACCGGAAGTACCTGCGCCATTAGCATGACACAGTCGTGAGACTTCATGCCACTGAACCTCTGCTTCTCCTCGTCTAGGTATCTGCTTATCTTGCCCGCGTAGCAGTAAGGAAATTTGACTCCTAGAAGGCACTTGAAAACTATTTGATCTCATCCTGGCTTAGAGTGAAGCAAGAAGGAGGGCAGTAATATTTGTTCTTCTTGAACTTTTTACCCTTCCGATGACCTTGTGTCGTCTCTGACTCATGATCATCGTCATCTTCCTGATCATCAGGAGTAGTGCGTCCTCCGTGAAGCTCCTTCCGGATACCCATGAATATCAGGTCATGCCTTGCTTTCGGACCATCTTTCGTCCTATCTGGCATGTTGATTATGGTGGCGACCAGACTCTCGCACACGTTTTTCGTGATATGCATGATGTCAAGGCTATGAGGCGTGCGGAGAAACTTCCAGTATGGCAACTCCTAGAAAACAGACCTTGTTTTCCATACCTTCATCAGCGGCTTGTCTTGCTTCCTCTTTTGCTTCTTTCCAGGCTTAGGACAATCTTTCCAGTTTTTCAGCAACTCTTCCACTTCTTCGCTGCTCCTTCGCTCTGGGATTCCTCGGGTCTCGGATTTGCCATCGAACAGGTCTCCACGTTTTCTCCATGGATCATTATTGCTGAGCCACCTCCGGTGCACCATGAACACGCTTTTCGAAGACCCTGGATCTTTCTCTAGTTGGAGATAGCTTGTGTTATCCATGCACCTAACGCATGCGCAGAATCCTTGGATAACCTGCCCCGAGATATACCCGCAACCTGGATAGTCTTGCACCGTAGTGACCAACGCGTCTCTCATAGTGAAATAATCTTGTGCGACGGCGTCGTAAGTATTGGCTCCAGATTCCCATCACGTGGCTAGCTCCTCTTTCAACAGCCCGAGATACAGATTGATGTCGGTACCAGGTTGTTTTGGCCCTTGAATTAGCATACTCATTTGTATGTACTTCTTCTTCATGCACAACCATGGAGGGAGGTTGTACATCCATACAAACACGGGCCAAGTGCTGTGCGTGCTGCTCTGGCTACCGACGGATTGAGTCCATCGGTGCTCGCACCAAGCCTGATGTTCCTCGAATCTCCACCGAATTCTGGGAATTCGAGGTCCAATGCTTTCCACTGGCTAGCATCTGAAGGGTGCGTCAGTAGCTCATCCTTTTCGGGGTCATCGTCATCTCCTGGCTTCTTCCTTTCCGCATGCCATCGCATGAGCTTCGCTTTGTTAGGGTCTGTGAAATAGCGCTGTAGAAGAGGAGTGATAGGAAAGTACCATACCACTTTTCGAGGTGCTTTCTTCCCTTTCTTGTATCGACTCACGCCGCACACCGAACATGTGGTTTTCTCCGCGTCCTCGCCCCGATAAATGATGCAATCGTTGATGCATACGTGATATCTAACATGCGGTAGATTGAGAGGACAGACGATTTTCTTGGCGTCCTCGATACTAGTTGGACACGTGTTCCCCTCCGAGAGACGATCGTGCCAGAATGCCATCATATCGTCGAAGCTTGCATCGCTCAATTTGTGTTTTGCCTTCATCTCCATAGCCTTGAACGTTACATTCAACCGGGTATCATCGTGCCTACATCCTTCATACAATGGAGTAACTGCGTCTTTCTCAAGTTGCGCAAGCTTGACTTTATCTCTAGCGGCAATCTTGGCGTTACTCGTCTGCTTGAGAAGCAGCTCTTGCACATAAGGGTCCCGCACCCAGCCTGATGTTGTTCCATCGCCGTCTGCTCCTCCGGCATCTAGATCATCATCATCCCGGTCTGCTTCCGCACCTTCACCATCTCAAGGAGACTCTTCATCATCTCGCCCGTTCTCGCCGTGATGATCATCGTCATGTTGCCCACCTTCACCATCTCCATCGTCTTCGTCATTGCTTATCCAATGAGTGTATCCATCCATGAAACCATGGCGGAGCAGGTGCGCCTGTAGATTCCCGGAATCTGGGTCAATCATGATGAAGGGGTTAACCTCTTGGGTGGCCCGATCTTCACGGATCTCATGGTCAAATCAATGGGAAAGCAAGGGGAAAGGGAGAAGGTAGCGGAGGCGGAGACACACCTCGCGAAGAACACGATGAACACTGTTTGACACGAGAAAAACGTTCCGAAAAAGTAGAACGTAGGCTACTTGGGGGAAGAAGGATGGTAGCGTGTTTTTCTCATGTGCCGGGTAAATAAAAGAAATGCGGGCGTGCCAGTGTACCGTAGTACACAAGAAAAAGGTAGGGAAGATGCATTTCATTAATCTCGCGTGGAGAAACAAAGTACAAATCCCTAATACAGTGCGCTCCGTGGCCTGCTTGCGCGGCCAACCTGACTAGGACGATTGCGATCTCATGGTTCCCGGGGCCTCGGAAGGAACCCGGTTAATTACTCCCGCGGGTTACGCCGCGAGACACCTCCGATTAAGCCGTGTGGTCGTCTTCGTCGTCTTCGCTTCGCGTTCTCCATGCATGATATGGTGGTGGTGTGTGTGTGGGCGGTGGCAGAGCCCGTGTCCTCGTCGGTACACGCGCCGCGAGTAGCGTGGCCTTTGCTCCGGCCATGCCCGCCCTCGCCGTCGTGCCTCGTCGGTCTCTACGGCGTCGATGTAGTTGGAGTTGGAGTAGCATGGGTCCGCTCAGCTGGGACTTCTCGACGACCAGCAGCCTCGTCGGGGTGCGCAAGGGGTATGCCTCACAGGAGTAAGTGTTGGTGGAGATCGGCGTCGGTACAAAACCGACGCACGCCTACAAGTCGGTGCAGCCAACGTGGTTGACATCTCGTCTCGGTCCGACGCCGAGTTCATGGCTGTCGTCCTAGACAAGAGCGTCGTCTCACGGGCTCGTGAAGATGGAGGTGGGGTATGCGCCGGATTGCACGTCGGCAGCGCTTTCGCCTACGCCTGTCGGCTTCACGGAGATGGAGCTAGCACCGGGTTGTACGATGGACACCCCGACGCTATCGCCTATGGCTTGCAGGGGTGGAGACGGCGATGGCTTGCATACTAGCAGCCCCGCCATCACTCGTCTTCGTCGTGCCTCGCCGGAGTGAAGAAGGCGCCGGGCTCGACGGGAGGAGAGATGGCGCCGCTACGGCCTCGGGGCCGTCGTCTTGTTGGCGTCCGTAGGAGGTGAATAAAGGTTGGGTTGCACACCGGCAGCCCCGTCGCCGTCTTGTTGAGATGGATGTGGCGCCGAATGCATGCCGACTGCCTTCTCGTCATCGTCTTCGGCACGCTTCTCCGGCGTGAGGGGGTACCGGGCTCCACGCCTCCATCGTCTTCGGTGCCGCCGTAGAGCATGGCTCGATGGGGGAAGAGATGGCGCCGCTACGGCCCGCCGGCAGTCACGAGGCTGCCGTCTTTGGTGCGCCACACCAGAGCGGAGATGGCGATGGCGCCGGGCTGCACGCCGGTAGCCTCACGTCCTCGAGGCCGCGCTCTTGGTGGCGGCAGAGATGGAGGTGGCGCCGGGCTGTATGCCGGCAGCCGCACGCCCCTGGTCCGCCGTCTTGGTGGCGGCGGAGATGGAGATGGCGCCGGGCTGCACGACGGCAGCCGCACCGTCTAGGCCGTCCTCTTGGTGGCGTTGGAGATGGCGCCGGGTTGCACGCCGGCAGCCGCATGCCCTCGGGCCGTCGCCTTGGTGGCGTTGGAGATGGCGCCGGGCTGCACGCCGGCAGCCGCGCTGTCGAGGCCGTCCTCTTGGTGGTGTTGGAGATGGCGCCGGGCTGCACGCCGGCAGCCGCGCGCCCTCGGGCCGTCATCTTCGTGGCGTTGGAGATGGCGCCGGGCTGTACGCCGGCAGCCGTGCGCCCCCGGGTCCGTCGTCTTGGTGGCGCCGGATGCACGCCGGCTGCTTTCTCGTCATCGTCTTCGGCACACCTCCCCGGAGTGAGAAGGTACCAGGCTCTATGCCGCTGTTGTCGTCTGCGCGATCATGGCTCGGTGGGGGAGGAGACGGCGCCGCTGCGGCACGCCGGCAGTCGCAAGGCCGCCGTCTTTGGCGCGCCTCGATGGAGTGAAGACGCCATCGGGGTCCGCGCCGTCGTTGTCTTCGGTGCTGCCGCAGAGCATGGCTCGGTGGTGGAGGAGACGGCACCGCTGCGGCACGCTGGCAGTCGCAAGGCCGCCGTCTTTGGCGCGCCTCGCCGGAGTGAAGACGGCATCGGGTTTGCACACCGGCCTCCCCGCCACCATGCGTGTCTTCCCGCGGAAGTGAACAAATCGTCGACGTCAGCTCCCGGCGAGATGCACGTGTGCGTGTATGCTGTGGAGAGAAAGAGAGAGAGTAGATCAAACACAATTCTTACCATCAGGATGCGTTCGCCTTGCCTCCATGACGCCTCCTCCTTGCCTCCTCTTTTTGGCTGGCTGCGGCGTGCGTGTATGGGATTTTTTGAGGGCGAGGTGCAAGAGCTTTGCCTCCGGCCGGGGAGAGAGCTCTCGTCTGAGAGTTGGCGTGGTGAGTCTGGATGCTAGCGTTGTCCCCTGGGACCTCTCCTGGTGTGTGCCTCTTATAGACGGAAGGCCACGGGGTGAATGGATAGCGATGAGTGCGCCTCTCCTTCCGAGATTTGTGGCGGCGATGCTTATCTTCGCGCTAATTCTCTTTTGGAACCGCGGCCGTTCGAACGTGCTTTCAGCTGCGATGCTTATCTCATAGCTTCGGTGCATGGATCGGTATCAGCTTGCAAAGAAAACTCGTTAGTTGCTTTCAGTATACAATACGTGTACGCACTGCCGGCCGGCCGGCCGGCCGGCCTGACACGGTACGTAAGCCTCTTGTATTCTGTCACGTACGCGTACATATCCAAGAGAATTAAATTGATGAATATGACCAGCCCCAATACATTCATGTACACGGCTTGCTCATTGTTTATGCACCATATACTGGTACTGAATTAACCAGCTCGCACACGCATGGGAAAAGATATACTATAGTATATATGCACGTATCAGGAACAGATCGATCAAGGAACACTGAACATTTTTTCTCATACCAAGCACTGAACTACTATCCTGGATTAGTACAAAATCGCGTCGAACAAATGCCCCCTCACCAAGTGGAATCCGAGAGCAGAGCGAATCGAAGTCGACTTGGTGAGAAAACCATTTCGGCGCAAATATTTCATTGCAGCCTTGGTTCATCATGTAGAGGTGATGCGGGTGAATCCTCGCACGTTTGTATTCGTTTGAGAAAATTTGTTGGACCATGTAGCAGCTATGGTACCAACCAACAAAACATCCTCAATTTGCCTCCGTTGCGCAGCAAAGTACCATGCTACGTCTTGGAAGAAAATTTATCAACCTAGTCGTGACCGCATCGCTGCAGCGGTGCCAGCCGGCTAGATTGAAGGGTTTCACAGATTCGTGCTAGCCGCACTGGCGCACTGCACTACTCCCGTATCTTGATGTGTTGGTGTAGATCAGACGCCAGAAAGACATCGACGTCGACACCACCCCGGTATCGCCGGTGAGGTTGGTGGAGCCACTTGACGTGGAAGGCACTCGGAGTATTGCAAATGCCCAATTGCCATTCCACTTGTAAAAGCATATGGCCGAGTATTTACTCGATAAATAAAGCACACAAAATCCAGAAAACACGCAATCGAGAGAAAAACATGGTTTTGGTTTTGGATTTTTAAAATGTTGGCTTCCTGTTATACACTAGCTATATGTGTGATATTAGAAAAGGCCGTCAAAGGACTTGTCTTCGAGGATTGCCGCAAGACCATGACGATTACAACTTCGTCCTTCCGTGTACGTGTGTGGAGACGCCGTCTTCGGAGATGCTTCCAAGAGGCAGTAGAGAATCATACTCTAGCCCATCCTGGTACCGAGGAGCCCCACGGCTCAGCGATGCCCCCTGCACGATACCCCACGAACCCAGAGACTTGGGCATGGTAAAACGAGGGAGTAAGGCTTTGGGACAACAGCTCTAAAACTTCCGCGCCTTATTGATGGGTGGTGAACAGCTACCTTCCGCCTTCCTTCGAATGGTTCCCTTATTCTTGGGACGGTTTAGACTTGCTTCTTGGAGTTTATGTATTTTTATCCTCCCGCGGGGACTGCTTGCGAGGACCACTTGGGTGACCATGGACTTCATTAGATTGCTTGCACTCTTGAAGATACATTTTTTTTTGGCTTGAACTTCCGAGATTCTCTTCTTCTTTCTTCACTCGGGGAGCCATCTTGGGAACTTGGAAGGCACCGTTCACCTTGGTGGACTAAGGAACCCTCTGGCACTTTATCTGGAGTTTTTTTTGCACACCCCAGGGTTGTCACGGGGCTACGCACCGAGTCGGGCAGCCTTTTCATGATCTTTTCCTATGGTCTTCCCCAGGGTGTGAGCCTCTACGAGCGCGAGGCACGCCGGGGAGCATGAGGGGCGTGGAGTCTCGGTACGCTGAAGTGCCCAAGTGATCTTCTCCACTGCCTCTGGAAGCATGCACTTGGTACGTGTCGTGCTTTGTGGGTTTAGGTGTCGCTCCACTTGCAACTTGGCACCTCGTGCCGCCCTCCGACAAGTCCTAAGACATCCAGATCTTCAATCACCAGCACGGTATGATTAGGGAAAGCCAGTTTTGTTTTGTTGTTGGGGGAAAACAGACGATCCACACTATGCAAAGGAGAATGCATCATGGACATGAGCCGACTGAAGGACTCCCCATAGAAAAAAACGAAAAAAGGCAACGGAAGAAGCAAATATTTAGCAAAAATATTTTTTAAGAAACCTTCCGTTGATTGGAGGCATGGGCCGGGCTCCTTGAGGATCGACCAGCTGGTATGCACCCCCGTCGTAGGCTTGCTCGATGGCGTAGGGTCCTTCCCACTTTGGATCGAACTTCCCCTTCGTCTTGTGCGTGACGACGATGGGGCGCCTGAGGACAAGCACTAGCTCGCCCTTCCGAAATACACGTTGCCTCACGAGCTTGCCGTAAGATCTCACCATGTTTTGACGGTAAAGCTCCAAGTTCTGCAGGGCTTGGAGACGCTCCTCCTCTAGGGCGTCAAGCTCCTGGAATCGCAGTTGTACCTGTTCATCTTTTGTGAGTTCATCTTGGATGGCGACACGAAGAGAGGGTAGTTGGAACTCCAATGGAAGTACCGCCTCGCTCCCATGGACAAGGGAATAGGGTGTAGACTGAGTTGGGGTACAGACTGTAACGCGGTACGCCCATAGAGACTCAAAGAGACGGTCGGGCCAGTCCCTTCTATGTCTTGTCACCGTCTTCTTGAGTATCTTGCCGAGCGTATTGTTGAAGATCTCGATTGCTCCATTGGCTTGAGGGTAGTAGCCGGTGGAGTAATTCCACTTGATCTTGTACTTCGCCATGAACCTGTACATCTTGTTGGATTTGAATGCCTTGTCGTTGTCGGAGGTGATACGGTGTGGTATCCCAAAGCGATGTATGATATTTCTCTCTAGGAAGTTGATGACGTTGTCGCTCTTCACCTCCCGCAGCGGGACCGCCTCCGCCCACTTGGAGAAGTAGTCCGTCGCTGCAAGGATGAAACGATGGCCCCTGGAAGATGGTGGATCGATGGGTCCGATGACGTCAATCCCCCAGGCATCGAATGGCCATGAGGGAATGGTGGGGTGTAGTGGAACTGGCGGCTGATGCTTGAAGTCGCCATGGATTTGGCAACCATGGCATGACCTGGCTACCTGGAGGCAGTCCTTCATGATGCCGGGCCAATAGTACCCAACCAGGCATATGGCATGGTACATCTTGGCTCCACCTTGGTGTCCACCACAGACCCCGTGGTGCACCTCTTGCAAGATCTTTTTGGCTTCATCTTGGTTGACGCACCGAAGTAGAATCTCTTGCCCGTGAGATCGTCTGTACAAGACGCCGGCCTTAGACACATAGGAGGGAAGTCGCCGTTGGAGTTGGCGCCTCTCGACGGGGTCGTCGGGGAGGCTGCCGTGCTTGAAGTAGTTGAGGAAGGGTTGTAGCCACTCGTCCTCCTCCACGACGTTCGTCGTGATGGTGTTGACTTCTTCTTCCTCCGGGATGAGTTCTAGGACAGTGGGAAGAAGCCACCTTTCTTCCACCGTCACTTGCGTGGATTTATCACCTGGGAGCACCAGTGCCGACGCCAGTTTTGCCAAGGCATCGGCAGGTGCATTCCTCGTAGATGTCGTTGACTTGCCGAACGATGAGCTGGGAATCTCCATAGGCCCGTAAAGAACGGACCTCCATGGAGAGTGCTAGGAGGAGGCCAAATATGAGTGCCTCGTACTCCGCCTCGTTGTTGGAGCATTCTTCCTTGAGGAGGGAGAATGAGTGATACATCACCCCTCCTTGTGGAGTCTTGAACACCAATCCTGCTCCCGCTCTCCGCTTGGGTGTGCCATCAGGGTCGGCCTCTGTGCGCGAGGCACCATCGAAGTAGAGCTCCCATGGGGCCTCGACCTCCGCGGTGAAAACCTCCTCGTCGGGGAGGTTGGTAATGAGCGGAGAGTCGTCGGGGACGGGATGCGCCGCAAGGAACTCCGCCAAGGCTTGGCCCTTGATCGCTTTCTGAGACACAAAGGTGATGTCGAACTCCATCATGAGCAATGCCCATTTTCCGAGTCGCCCCATTAGTGCGGGTTGACTTAGCACGTACCTTATGGGATCCGCTCTAGCAACGAGCTGGATTTGGAGTGCTAGCATGTAGTGCCTCAACTTCTTCAACGCGAATATAAGCGCCAAGCATAACTTCTCTATTGGAGAGTAGTTTCGCTCAGAGCCCACCATGGTGCGGCTTAGGTAGTAGCAAGCCACCTCCTTCCCTTCCTCGTTGTGCTGAGCGAGAAGAGCACCTATTGAAGTAGGCTGCGCTGCAATGTATAGAATAAGAGGGCGCTCTTTTACAGGAGCTGCCAAAACAGGTGGGTTAAGTAAGTACTTCTTGATGTCTTCGAATCCTCTTTGACACCCTTCATCCCATACGAACGGAGCTCCTTTCTTCATGAGACTTGAGAAGGGTTGGATGCGTCCCGAGAGGTTGGAGATGAAGCGACAGATGTATGCCAACTTCCCTTGTAAACCTCTCAATTCCTTGAGATTACAAGGTGGTGGCATGTTGAGGATGGCCTTGATCTTCTTCGGTTCGATCTCTATGCCTCGATGATGGACAACGAAGCCCAGGAAGAGGCCTGATTGAACGGCGAAGGCGCATTTCAACGGGTTCATCTTGAGCTAGTGTCGGTGTAGGCGCTCAAAGATGACACGGAGGTCCTCTTGATGATCCCGGCGGTCCCTGGTCTTCACCACCATGTCATCTACGTAGCACTCCACCGAATGGTGGATCAGGTCGCCGAGGATGTATGTCATGGCCCGCTGGTACATCGCACCAGCATTCTTCAAGCCGAATGGCATGACGGTGTAGTAGAAGTTGCCCTTCGGGGTCCTGAACGCGGTGTTGATGGCGTCGTCCGGATCCATCTTGATTTGGTTGTAGCCTGACGAACCATCCATGAATGATAGCGCACCATGGCCCGTGGTGGAGTCGACGACCATTTCCGTGATTGGCAGGGGAAAGTCATCTTTGGGGCATGCTCGATTTAGGTCCCGGAAGTCTTGGAACACCCGTACCTGGACATTCTTCTTCTCCACGGGGACGATGTTTGCGAGCCACTCGGTGTATTTCGCCTCTTTGATGAAATCTGCAATGATTAATTTATCGACCTCGGCGATGACTTGGTCTTGAAACTCCGGACGCAAGCGCCGTGGAGGCTGCTTGACGGGGCGGTGTTGCGGGTCAATCGCCAGCTTGTGTGTAGCGACACGAGGGTCGAGACCCGACATCTCTTTGTAGCTCCAAGCGAAGAAATCTCGATACTCCATCAAGAAGCGTCGATAGCTTTCCCGTTCCTCTTCCGTCAGCGTGGAGCTGACGAAAGTGGGACGTGGATCGTCCTCGGTTCCGAGGTTGACTTCGACAAGTTCATCGATGGTGGGCTGGCCACCGTCTTCCATCTCCTGTGGAGCCAGTGTGGGTTCGACCTCTTCTTATTCCTTGACCGGCGCGTCGTCGATGGAGTTTTGGTGGTGAAGGCCATGACGTGACAGTTCCATGTCGTCTCGTGAAGAGACAGACGTAGCATGGCACATGACTTGTGCGACGTCATTGAGTACTCCTTCTTCTTCATCGTCGTGGCCACCCGGGTGGGTGTACCCAAGCCCGAACTTGGTCCGAGTCTTGCCCTTCTGCTTGATGAGGTCCTCGGCTTGCCTCCACCATGCCTCGCAAACTGTGGGTGGCGGCGGTATTCTATTGTTTTGCCGAAGCGTGAACCCCGCCTTCTCCAGCAAACGAGCCATCTTGGGCTCGACCTTCATTGTGGATAGTGCTTCTTCTGTATCACCGCGAGGTTGGGGAAGCTCAAATATGGAGTCACAATGTTGTACCTGTGGAACTTTATAGAAAATGGTTTGGGTTCTAGACCCAGATGAACTTGGGATAGCCCAAACCTCCAATGGAGAAGTCATGGATATGTAGAGGGATGGGGGCTGCATGACACGAGCTCCCCGCGCAGCTTCCTCTATCTCCTTTATTATCCTCCTAACCACCCCCGGCTGAGTGGGTGCACCTTCCTCTTTTGGAGTGTTGCGCACCCGCAGTGTGATCGTAGGGGGCGCATCACTGCTGCCGATCAATGCCTTCGGTCCTTCCTGGGCACCTGCAGAGCCGCCAAGTGTTAAACAACTAGGCTCTTGGTGCGCCGAAGTCGATGAAGATGTAGGAGCCTCTTGTAGAGGCGTCATTGCCGACCTCAACGTGATTGGCGTGGGCTTCTGGTACCTTGCCTTCAATAGCAACGAGGCTACCGGGGCAGGCGTAGAAGAGCTTGCCCCAGCAAGATCGGGGTAGAGCTCCCCATCCCGTCCTGGGGGAAGGGCTTGTAGTCGTGTTGCACAGTCGAGGAAGATCGTCTACGCCCAGGGTTCCTTTAGCTGCGAGAGGAGGAACCTCGTGCATCCGCGGGGGAGCATGGTATGATGAGCTATCGTGCTTCGGCGACTAGCGCAACACCCGGTTTGATTAAGACATCAACCGCTGGTGTTGTCCGCCCGACATGTTGGTCGCTGTCTTCGACGGGGAAGTAGTACTTCGCATCTGCATGATGCGACTCTTGCACGGTGTAGGGGTTGGTGTTGCCGATGATGCGTTGTTGTGTGTCGTTGCCGTCGAGGAACTTTAGGCATTGGTGAAGGGTAGAAGGCACCACACGATACTCGTGGATCCAAGGCCTCCCTAAGAGAGCCGAGTAGGAGGTGTTCGCTTCAATGACGAAGAACCGCACCTTGAAGCTGAATGTAGACATCTGGATTTTCACCGTGATGGCCCCTAGTGTTGGCTTCCCTTGGTTGTCGAAGCCGCATATCATCACGTCGGTGGACTCCAGGTCGTCCACCGTGAAACCTGCCCGTTTCAAACTCCGGACGAGCAGTATGTTCATGGCAGACCCTGGGTCGATGAGGATCCGACGAAGATGCGCGGCCCCAATGTTTCCCTCCACGTAAAGTGGGCGGTTATGGGCACCATCTTCTATGAGATTGTCCTCTTCGTCGAACGTGATCTCATTCACGAACAAGGGATTGGCAAAGAGACGATGCTTTGCCATGCACACTTCATAGATCTCCGGAGCCTGGAGCGCCTTGATGAGGGCTTCACGCAGGTTCGGCACCAGCATGAGCGCATCGTGCACACTCAGGAGCACTGGAATTCGCTTGAGGTGGGCGATGATGTTGTAGTCGATGTCCTGTGGTTTCGCCTTCCCACCATCATGCGCTTCTGGTGCCTCTTCATGCGGTGTTGCCTCCTTCTGGGCCGCCGGCTTGTCCACTCTTGTTTGCTTGGCCTTTAGGGGGTCGGGTAAGACCTTCCCCCCACGCAGGTTCATGTTCACCTCCTCCACCTGTGGGTTCTTTGTGGCACCTTCGGCGTGGAACGCCTCGTGCTCTTCAGGAGTGAACATGTCGTCCGACTCGGAGCTAGGCACGTCCTTGTAGTCGAGGACGACGTTGCAACTCTCCGTGTTTCTTGATTGAGAGGAGCTAGCCTCATCTTGTACTCCTTCGACACCCTCCGTTGGCCCTTGGTCCCAACCATGGGGTAGGAACTACGCCAAAGTGCGTAGTCCCCGCCCTGGTCGGGGGAATGACTCATCTCCCTCGGACTTGGGGACGAACCTCGGTGGAGGACGGCGTTGACTTGGATCAACTCGCCTTAGAATTGTTGGGGGAGCGCGTGTTGATGATGTCGGACGAGGAGGTCGAGTTGGAAGGTCCCTCGGGTATGGCTTCCGACGGACCGTGCTCCAAGGCTTCGCCATGGACATGGTTGGTGTAGAATCCTGTTGAAGGGGAGGTGTTGATGCTATCGCCAGGACGAGGTTGGATAGTTGGCCCTCAACTTGTGAGAGGGGCGCCCATCCATCTTCATATTCATCACCTTGCCTTGATGAAGATGGCACAACTACGCTCACCGTGTTCACATCTTGGTAATCTGGATTGATAGCTTCCGGGTCCAAGTTGATCCTCTTTTCATTAACGGCTCTCTGGAGCCATTCCTTGAAGGCGACGCAGTCCTCGATGACGTGTCCCACGTACCTATGATATGGGCAAAACAAAGCATTATCTGTCATCCCCAGTTGATCGGGTCTTCGAGCTTCTGGAAGGTTCAAAGCTCGATGTTCCATCAACTGGTTGAACATGTCCTTCACCAGCTCTCTGCGGAAGATGTATTGTTTCTTGAGAAGCTCTTGCATCGTTGGCCGTTGCCTTACTCCATCTTGCTCGCCTCTTGCGCCCAACATTGGCACATTGCCTTGGGGCGTGGAGGAGAAGACCCTGGTGACGTTTGCCTCCACCGGTGCCTTCATCTTGGCCCCATTATTGGTTGGCTTGTATGTTGATGCGAAGCGCTTGGCCGGGTCGAATGTAGTGGCGTTCTTGTAGAGCTCCATGATTTGTGGTGATTTCTCGAACTCGAGCTTCGTTGCTGCCACGGCCGTGCTAAGAGCACTGAAGGTCCTAGGCTCATGCCGAGAGACCTCCAGTGACCAATGTTGTTGCATCCCGTGGACACACATCTCGATGGCGTCCTCAAGGTGCATCTCCCGAGCGAGCCGCACATAGCTGTTCCGGAAGCGGATGACGTACTCGTTGATGGACTCATCTCGTCGTTGACAAACTTGTGCAAGCTCGACGACGAAGAAGTCCTTCTTCATGGCGACGAAGTGCTTCTTGAAGACTTCCTTCATGCCTGACCAACTTTCGATGGATCCAACTGCCAGGCGACTGTACCAGTGGAAGGCAGGGCCGGTTAAGGACCCTAAAAATTGTCGAAGGAGAAGTGACGCGTTGTTTGCAGTGTCGCCGCACGCCGCCTCGAAGTACGCCAAGTGCTCCCTTGCATCACCCGTCCCATCGAATTGACGGAACTTTGGTGGGTGCCACCTAGTAGGGAATGACACCAGGTCGTGCCATGCTCCATAGGGCTTCTCCAACTCGCTCCCTGTGGTGCGAGGAGCATTATTGACCTTCAATTGCTCGAATCTTCTGTCCACCATGTCTTTAAGCATGTCGTGGTAGCCTTTAAGCATGCTTTGTTGTGGTGCTGTGTCGGCTGGACCAGGGGGTCTATCCCACTGGCGAGCGTGTGTGCTTGTTTCTTCGTGTTGGCGCTCGTGATGGGGTGGCGCGCTTGTTAGAGTGCCCGCCTGCAACTCCTCCACTTGTAGGTCTACCACTCCTTGTGGTACGCTTTGCGGAGGGACACCGTTGTTGTTGCCGTTGTTCATCATGAGCTCGATGAACTGGTCGAGTTTTGATGTCAATTGATCAATCTTCTGCCGCTGCTCCTTCATCTCTTCTTCTAGTGCAGCTTCTCTCCCCGCCGCCGCACTAGCCTGCGCGGATGCAGAGCCGTCGTTCTTTCCACCGTCTACCGCCATGTGGGCTGGTGCGGTAAGGAGATCTTCAAGACCATCTTCACAGTCCGATAGGACCGAAGGGGTGAGATCGTGGTATGGAGGGGAGTTTGTAAGTTTCTCCAACGAAGAGGTGGAAGAAGAGTCGGAGAAGCTCTTTCATCGTTAGCGTAGTCGTCAATCCTTTCCTCTCCGGTTGATCTGTCAGCCACACCTTGAAGTGCGACAGACCTTAGCCGCGTCTTGGCTCCAGGTCGACTTGCAACCTGCAACAACTCGTCAGGATCTCGTGGGAGCCTTGAGGTGATGTCGGTGTAGCGTCGCGGCGAAATGTTCGGGTGATACCCCGAGTCTCCATCAGAAAGTGAGCCTTTCCCTGCCATGATGGGGAGGCATGGGGCAGTGGATCTTGCTCCCTCTTCCCTTGTGGAAGCATTGGCCTTGGCCTCCGCGTCAGTGCCCTTGAACCATGAACATACATGGCCGAGGCGTGGCAAGAAAGCCTTCTTGAAGTCATCTTTGGGGTTCGACACGATCTCCTCATCCGAGGGATAGCCAAACTCGTGGGTGACTTGAGGAGGTTGCCAACCGTCGTTTGGCTCAAGCCTTGGGCGCACTGCAATAGTGCCGCACAAAGCAAGGTTCTTCTTTGTTGCCTCCTTTTCCTTTCCATCCCCCTGCTGAAGGGCATCATCTCCGATCTTCTCATCTCCTTGCGGAGAGGTAAGCGAAGGTTTCGTGGGAGGAATCTCGTCTTTTCCCGGGGCAACGGAGGTTGAAGCCCTGAGATCCGCCTCGGGGTTAGAGGAAGTTGCGGCTGGAGTCTCCTCGATGCCCTCCATTGGCGTGGCTGTCGGTGCTGGTGTCTTTTGCCTTTGAGGAGGCGAAGATGACGATGTGTCCATCGCCTGTTCATCGCCTTGTTGAGGATTTGCTGAAGGAAGCGGTGGTGGAACCGCTTCGCCCTTTTGTTCAACACCCCCTAAGGGCGTCTTGCGCGGTTTTGGAGCGAGGCGGCTAAGCAGGTAATTGTACCGCTCGTGCCGCTCCAGGTTTGGAGAGATGCGGAAGCCGATCCTGTCACTTTCTTGAACGACCCCACCATCGGGTCGTACCCGAACTTGGGTATGGCGGAGCACCATGGCTTCGAGTTCTTTGTATAGAACTTGGCGATTCCTCTGGCGCCTCTCGCGCTTGCGTTGGTTCTCTGTGAGGACCTGCCGGGTTCTTGAGGGTGCTGATGGAGTTGGTAGAAGAGGCGGTGCACCCTGTGGTGTTGATGTGGTAGTCACGTCCCTTGCAGGGCGCACTTGAAGTCGCTCTCCACGCCTAGGCGGGGATGAAGGCCGTGGTGGAAGTGCATCTCGTGGAGGATCCCTAGGTCTCCACTGTTGAGTGGGACGAGGGTCCCTCTCATCATCTTGATGTCGTGACCAACGGTTCCAACGTGGGGGGCATGTTAGGATGTCCCCGGTGTGCATGTCTGATGGGTGAAGGTTGGCGTCGGGGCGCCAAGGTATGGCGCTCATGTTAAGGACGATGACTAGGGGCTTGGTGCCTAATCCTGCCCCCAGCTTGTGCTGATGAAGAACTTGGCACTCCTTGCTCATGGAGCCGCCTTTGGATGCTATTCATTTGATCTTGCAAGCGGCAAAACTCCTGCCGTAGGTCTTCTCCGCGTGGTGCAGGTACCTCGTTCGGAAGAACGGAGAACCTGTTGTCGTTGGGGATGGGGCGGCCGTTGATCGCCGAAGTGTGGCAGCATGGTGCACACATGCTTCTTCGAGGATCTTCTAGGTTGATGGAGAGCGTTGTGCCCGGCAAGACGGACTCTTTTTGGGAGTACCGTTTCCAGAACTCCTTCATGATGGTTCTTCTCACCACCAAATTGACCTCTGATGGTTCAGTGCTCGTACATGTGAACACCTTGTCCGCATGGTCCCTTGCGCCGAGGGACCAATCTTCCGCAAGAACCGTGCTCTTGGTGATGCGGGAGCTTAATAGCTGGTGAAGTCGTTGTACCTTGCGGCACTTCCTCCTGTAGTTCCTTAGTGGATGCGGGCTTTCTGACAAACGGGAGTTTGCCATGAGTCTCCACAGGTCACCGGAGGCGGCTTCCAAGCCTCCAAGAAGCTCCGCTCCGGTGCGCCTAAGTGTTGGTGTCGGCAGCTCCGGGTGCAAAGGCGGTGTAGGGGCGTGAAGTGACATCGCTCCCGCCCACTTGTCGGCGATGTTGGAAGAGAGGCGTTGGGGCGCCCCCTCGTCCCCTTTGACGTCATGTCCCATTGACTCCTTCAACATGGCCTGCGCCTCGAGCATCAACTCGTGGCGCTCCTTCTTGGCCATGGCGGATGCCCGCCTTTGCGCCTTCTTGGATCGCGCAGTTTGGAACTGCGCTGGCTCCTGGGCTCGGTGCATGAACATCTTGGTGCCGACCTCGACGATCACCATGGGCGGAAAGGATGATCCAAAGTGGTTCACCCAGGGCTCCGTGTTGATGGCGTGGTGGATTCCTCCTGCATGAAGATGACCTTTGATCAGCGGAGGTCCTCGCCGTTGGCTTGTCGTGCAGGATGTTGTGTAGGTTGGGTGAACGGGCGAAGACGATTCTGACGACCACAACGGAGCAAAGATGGGAGGAGAACCAGGTCCCACCGGGCGTGCCAATTTGTTTGACACGAGAAAAACGTTCTGGAAAAGTCGAACGTAGGCTACTTGGGGGAAGAAGGATGGTAGCGTGTTTTTCTCATGTGTCGGGTAAATAAAAGAAATGCGGGCGTGCCAGTGTACCGTAGTACACAAGAAAAAGGTAGGGAAGATGCATTTCATTAATCTCGCGTGGAGAAACAAAGTACAAATCCTAATACAGTGCGCTCCGTGGCCTGCTTGCGCGGCCAACCTGACTAGGGCGATTGCGATCTCATGGTTCCCAGGGCCTCGGAAGGCACCCGGTTAATTACTCTCGCGGGTTACGCCGCGAGACACCTCCGATTAAGCCATGTGGTCGTCTTCATCGTCTTCGCTTCGCGTTCTCCATGCATGATGTGGTGGTGGTGTGTGTGTGGGCGGTGGCAGAGCCCGTGTCCTCGTCGGTACACGCGCCGCGAGTAGCGTGGCCTTTGCTCCGGCCATGCCCGCCCTCGCCGTCGTGCCTCGTCGGTCTCGACGGCGTCGATGTAGTTGGAGTTGGAGTAGCATGGGTCCGCTCAGCTGGGACTTCTCGACGACCAGCAGCCTCGTCGGGGTGCGCAAGGGGTATGCCTCGCAGGAGTAAGTGTTGGTGGAGATCGGCGTCGGTACAAAACCGACGCGCGCCTACAAGTCGGTGCAGCCAACGTGGTTGACATCTTGTCTCGGTCCGACGCCAAGTTCACGGCTGTCATCCTAGACAAGAGCGTCGTCTCACGGGCTCGTGAAGATGGAGGTGGGGTATGCCGCCGGATTGCACGTCGGCAGCCCTTTCGCCTACGCCCGTCGGCTTCACGGAGATGGAGCTAGCACCGGGTTGTACGATGGACACCCCGACGCTATCGCCTATGGCTTGCAGGGGTGGAGACGGCGATGGCTTGCGTACTAGAAGCCCCGCCATCACTCGTCTTCGTCGCGCCTCGCCGGAGTGAAGAAGGCGCCGGGCTCGATGGGAGGAGAGATGGCGCCGCTACGGCCTCGGGGCCGTCGTCTTGTTGGCGTCCGTAGGAGGTGAATAAAGTTTGGGTTGCACACCGGCAGCCCCGTCGCCGTCTTAGGCAGCATGGCTTGTTGAGATGGACGTGACGCCGAATGCATGCCGGCTGCCTTCTCGTCATCGTCTTCGGCACGCTTCTCCGGCGTGAGGGGGTACCGGGCTCCACGCCTCCATCGTCTTCGGTGCCGCCGTAGAGCATGGCTCGATGGGGGAAGAGATGGCGCCGCTACGGACCGCCGGCAGTCGCGAGGCTGCCGTCTTTGGTGCGCCACACCAGAGTGGAGATGGCGATGGCGCCGGGCTGCACGCCGGCAGCCTCACGTCCTCGAGGCCGCGCTCTTGGTGGCGGCAGAGATGGAGGTGGCGCCGGGCTGTACGCCGGCAGCCGCGCGCCCCTGGTCCGTCGTCTTGGTGGCGGCGAAGATGGAGATGGCGCCGGGATGCACGACGACAGCCGCGCCCTCTAGGCCGTCCTCTTGGTGGCGTTGGAGATGGTGCCGGGTTGCACGCCGGCAGCCGCGTGCCCTCGGGCCGTCGCCTTGGTGGCGTTGGAGATGGCGCCGGGCTGCACGCCGGCAGCCGCGCTGTCGAGGCCGTCCTCTTGGTGGTGTTGGAGATGGCGCCGGGCTACACGCCGGCAGCCGCGCGCCCTCGGGCCGTCATCTTGGTGGCGTTGGAGATGGCGCCGGGCTGTACGCCGGCAGGCGTGCGCCCCCGGGTCCGTCGTCTTGGTGGCGCCGGATGCACGCCAGCTGCCTTCTCGTCGTCGTCTTCGGCACACCTCCCAGGAGTGAGAAGGTGCCGGGCTCTATGCCGCCGTTGTCTTCTGCGCGATCATGGCTCGGTGGGGGAGGAGACGGCGCCGCTGCGGCACGCCGGCAGTCGCAAGGCCGCCGTCTTTGGCGCGCCTCGATGGAGTGAAGACGCCATCGGGGTCCGCGCCGTCGTTGTCTTCGGTGCTGCCGCAGAGCATGGCTCGGTGGTGGAGGAGACGGCACCGCTGCGGCACGCCGGCAGTCGCAAGGCCGTCGTCTTTGGCGCGCCTCGCCGGAGTGAAGACGGCATCGGGTTTGCACACCGGCCTCCCCGCCACCATGCGTGTCTTCCCGCGGAAGTGAACAAATCGTCGACGTCGGCTCCCGGCGAGATGCACGTGTGCGTGTATGCTGTGGAGAGAAAGAGAGAGAGAGAGAGTAGATCAAACGCAATTCTTACCATCAGGATGCGTTCGCCTTGCCTCCATGACGCCTCCTTGCCTCCGATGTGAGGATGTGTGTAGTGTTTGGGGTTGCGTGCTTGTGGATGGATTTTGAGGAAATAGAGATTGGATTTTTGGCTGGCTGCGGCGTGCGTGTATGGGATTTTTCGAGGGCGAGGTGCAAGAGCTCTGCCTCCGGCCGGCGAGAGAGCTCTCGTCTGGGAGTTGGCGTGGTGAGTCTGGGTGCTAGCGTCGTCCCTGGGGCCTCTCCTGGTGTGTGCCTCTTATAGACGGAAGGCCACGGGGTGAATGGATAGCGATGAGTGCGCCTCTCCTTCCGAGATTTGTGGCGGCCATGCTTATCTTCGCGCTAATTCTCCTTTGGAACCGCGGCCGTTCGAACGTGCTTTCAGCTGTGATGCTTATCTCATAGCTTCGGTGCATGGATCGGTATCAGCTTGCAAAGAAAACTCGTTAGTTGCTTCCAGTATACAATACGTGTACGCACTGCCGGCCGGCCGGCCGGCCTGACACGGTACGTAAGCCCCTTGTATTCTGTGACGTACGCGTACACATCCAAGAGAATTAAATTGATGAATATGACCAGCCCCAATACATTCATGTACACGGCTTGCTCATTGTTTATGCACCATATACTGGTACTGAATTAACCAGCTCGCACACGCATGGGAAAAGATATACTCCAGTATATATGCACGTATCAGGAACAGGTCGATCAAGGAACACTCAACATTTTTTTCTCATACCAAGCACTGAACTACTACCCTGGATTAGTACAAAATCGCGTCGAACAAACACACGCAAAGCTCACACGATACAAGGCCGATTTCTCCCGAACGGTGGCCACCGGTCCGATAGAATCCTCGCAAGGAAAGATCGGTCAACGTGCTCCCTCAAGTCCACATCAGAGAGGGAAGAACACCTTGGGGAGGGTCTTGACAACTTGGAGATGAGACACCGAACTCCAAGGCCTTGTTCAACGATGGATGCGTGATGCAAAGTCCAATCGAGGTTGGTGATGCTTTTCGGTCCCCTTGTAAGGGGATGCGGCAAAACTAGAGATTCCACACAAGGGGGTTGTCTTTAGTCTATCATCTATGCCTAAGGGGTACATGAGGGGTGGGGGCTCTATTTATTGGCCAGCCACTTAACAAGGGGGTAGTTTGGGAATAAACTAGGCAAAGGGGTAAGTAAAGGGAATATTCTAGGGCATCAAACCCAGATCCGCGCATAGACGGGGAGTTCCGGCGGTAAGTCCGGCGGCGCCGGATCTGGCATCGAGATTTTCGGTCGTCGCCGGATATTCCGGTCACGCATCAAAACGGCATACAGAGAGTGCTTTCGGCGGTGGGTCCGGTCGACCGGTCCTGGCGCCAGGGATTCCGGCGGGGCGCCCGGTTCGCCGGGGCTGTCGCCGGAGATTCCGGTGGTGGCTCCGGTTCGCTGGTCCTGGCGTCGATTCCAGCTGGAGCTTCTTGCGTCTCCTCTTCCAAGCCTCCGTCTTGTCGGGCGTGAGTCCTAGGGCTTCGTCCCTCGTCTCCGTACCCGTCAGTGTGAACCTATCATGGTCATAGGATGGGGAATGAAGTAGTATACCATTCAATAGGTTAGAAAGTGGGCTCGCATAGAGGAACAGATTCACCTTTGGAGTCCATGATGACTTGGCGTAAGTTCGAGACCTTGATGTGGTAACGACCGTAGGTCGGGCTACATCAGATCACCAGTTGAGTTTGCATCTTCTGCACGGATATCTTATCTCCGTCTTGTTATTTCGTATCATGTCGGCTGTCGCACATTTCAAAAATCTAGCCACAATGCCTTCGCTCATTATGAGCACCATTTTTGCCTGCATGGTGTACACGGTACAATTAGAAGTCTATTAGAACCACATAATCAATGCATGCATGCAATGGTCGATAGAAAATTTCGGCATGACCTATCCGAAAATAAGGACCTTTGCGAAATGCCAAAGTCTTGCCAAAATGGAAATGAATCAACATTTTGGCAAAACAAATGGCAACTTGTTCACAGACAAACACAAGAGAGAGAGACCGATCCATACACACATGAACATATCATTATCCTCTCCATACACACATGCATGAGCATCATCGATACTCTCCATATACACACACATGACCATCGATCCTCTCCATACACACATCATGAGCATCGATCATCTACATACATATGAGCATATCACCCATATACACATGAACACATCCTTACATGGACAACTTACCGAGATGAGAGACCAATCGCGAGAAGATGGAAAGGAGAGGTGCGCGCGAGACCGGAGAAGGAGATGAGAGACCGGAGAGCTTCCTCTATTATGTATGTAACATCCAAGGCAAGTTCTACATGCTAAAATGGTGAATGAGTGGAGAAATTGAGGTGGGAAGGAGAAGGATCCTGATTAGATATAAGGAGGAAGAAGAAGGGGAAAGTGAAGTGTGGGGTGGTGGATTATCACACATGTGCACAAAGTGGAGCTGCCAAAAAAATACTGGTCGACACATCCGTGGCGCACATGGCCCTAGTGCACCACAGGGAATAATCACAACCGTGGCGCACATGCCAGAGTGCGCCACAGATGTTTCTGCCCATTTACAGAACAGAGGGGCCTTCACTTAGGCGTAGCGCACGACCTGCATGTGCGCCACGATTAACCATAACAACCATAGCGCACCTCCCCCATGTGCGCTACGGGCATGCGGCATGCTTCCAGCAGGGCCCTAGCCCACACATATTTGTGGCGCATTATGACCATGTGCGCCACGGTTGTTCTAGTTACTAGTAGGGCACTTCCCACAGGTGAGCCACGCCTGTTTTAGCAATGGGGCACTTCAGCCATGTGAGCCACGGATGTGCTGATTACATATAGCCATTTTCCTAGTAGTGGTGGCCTAGCACAAAGGACATGAGGGGGAGAAGATTTACTTACTGAAGGTTGTCGCTGTGGGCGAGAAGAGGAAGTAGAGGTCGGCGACGAGCACGGCGGCACGGGGAGCACCCCCAAGGGGGCGCTACGACCCACACCACGCCGAGGCGGCGACCCTAGCCACGTCTGGATGCGAGGAATGCCAGCATGGCACACGGCAGCAGCGGCGGCGACAGCACCAGCATCACCCCAAACCCTAGGGTTCAGGACGAAGCTAGTCTGGCCATAGGGAAGCTCCGGATCCAAATCGAATTAGACAGAAGGGTAGAGCATGGTCGACAACCTCGCCCTGCACCACGGTAGCGGCTAAGGAGGACCACGGTGGCGAGCAGCGCACGGCGACGGCGCCATCAACCACGGGGTCGAGGAGGAGAAGTGGGAGATAAGATCAAGAGAGTGACAGAGAGAGTGGGCTAGGGTTGGGCCAGGATCCCTTCGGGGTGACGTTTTGGCTCTGCCCTATTGAGCCACAAGGGCCCAATAATCCCAACACAGTCAGCCCAAATCACTTAGAGCCAGTTTTTAAATGAGAAAAGACGAAAATGCCCCTGAATTGAAATAAATTCTAGAAAATCAAATAAAAATCCAAAAATTATAAATAAAATATTTTTGGATTCAGAATAATCCAAACTATCCAAATAAATTAAGAAATAAAATTTTAGACATATAAATTTTATTAAGAATTTTGTACTATATATATTCCTTATAGAATTTTACAAAATTATTGAAAGATGATAAAAATAAATAAAAATCACTTTCATTATATATTAATATTGTAGTATTTTATAAAAATACTAAAAAAAATTTAATATCAATTTTTGGTACATAAATGATAATCCTTAAAGGAATTATTAAATAAATAAAATTCAAATAAAAGGAAATAAAATAAAAGAATACAATATTCAATAAATATTAAAAATTAATATTTATAAATCCTTTATTATTAGAAAAAGGATTTTATAATTTAAATAAATGGGGGAGAATACATGTAAAGCTATATAATGCATTACATTACTTTGTATAATCATTTTGCTTCTTTAAATATTGTCCTTACCGGGCAATAATGATGTTTTTGTAGACATAGAAGCTTAAGGTCCAGTGCAAGCATCAGACTTCACTACCTTGCAATCACAAGGCAAGTTCATCACTTGATCATGTCCTTTGAAGAGTCTTTATCAAAGTATTTGCAAATTGTGTGTTATAATCTATATTATAGAAAAAGAAAATATTATTTTCTCAAGATAATAAATCTTAGATATCATCCTAAGTGATGATATGATAGAGCAATAGAACTTAGGTTTCTAATTGCAATAATGATAAACAATTAGGGATTAATAACCCATAACATCAGTGATTCTAGCGCCGTATATTACGCGTTAACCATGAGATTTGGAATGGGACGGAGAAGTCTGCTGTATCCTTTTCCTCTTGTATGGAGGCAAGACGACCTTAACGTGACATTGTGATTCCTTGTGTGGATCCAACATATGGGTGGGAACCCTTACGCCCCACACTTTTGGTGTCTAGATTATCTATGAATGGTGTTTAGGGATATAGTCCATTCAAATGGTACTCGTTCGGGCATCACCAGGTCATAGAGTCTTCGGGAACTTATCAGGATTTTAGCCTGCTCGAAAGGGGGCTTTACGGAGGTGAGACGGCCCCGAAGGATCGTGCAGACATATGAGGTCGCGGAGAGGGCAATGATTGGCTTGGACCAGCTATTGGGCCCCACATCATGGAATTGTGGACGAAAAAGTATGCCCGGTTGTTCAATAAGGAGTTGATCTCTTATGGGTAAAGTGACGCACCTCTGTAGAGTGTAAGAATTGTAACTTGTTACTCCCTGTTCCGGGAAGGAGCTACGAACGCGGCAGGAAAGGAACTCCATGAATGTTCTGGTCAACCTGTGAAGGCTGATGGTCATAGATTTTCATAATAAAATCAATCTTTGAAGAAAGATTTACGAAAATTGCATAGTGCCAAGGACTGCTAGTCTGAGGTGGTAGATAGAGCATCAAAATTCCTACCTTGCATATAATGAACTTGTTGGGTAACGCTGTTACTCATCCTTTCCTTTGAACCCTTGCTTAGACTCTAAGAATCCCAAATATACTCCAATGTATGCAACTAAGAGTCAAGAGGAGGTCTTCTATGAAGAGCCCAACCTGTATGGAGCCGTAGAAGGGGAGGACTACGACATCGTCTACGGAGGAGAGTTCCAAGAGTCCAAATAATTACTATAGTTCTAATAGCCACTTGAGCCTAGCAACATGAACAATAAATAGCAATAAGTTGTTGAGCTCAATTTGGAGTTTAAGATTTAAATTTGAAACTTCCGCTGAAACACTTATATTTTGGTTTGTAAGTTGAATCTTTTGGAAGTCTTGAACTTCTGGTATTGTAATGATAATAATGTGTGTATGTTTGTAATATGGACCCGCAATGTTTCTGTTGTACCACTCCGAGGGATGTGATATTTACGGAACGGTGTTCTGTGGATGTCATGTCAACGACTATAGTGTACTATACATGCAGTGGTATGATGGGTCACTGCAACCCCTGGAGGGTTAAATCTTTTTGAAAAGTTGTGTACGTGGTTATGAACGACTGGGAGCACAATATCTCGATCATAGACATCTATAGCTAAAGTTTACTATTATAATTTGACTTGTTAATGATATGGTTAGTAAGTTGGATAACCACCATGGAAATAATGAATAAAATTGCCAACCGTGTGAGTTTCCTCGGCATTACTTCCTTGTTTGGTCTCGAGGGGGAAATACCAGGATGGGTATGTTTGGTGATAGCATGAGGTTGATTCCAAATAGGTCTTTCTCATCTCTCTCTGATAGACGACAGATGTATCGAGTCTCTATAGGTTGTTTAGCGCAGATTTGTTGTCGCTCCAGTCCACCATACCTATGTAGGCGAGAGCCGCCGAATACTAAGTCTCGCCGTGTACTGGCCTCAGTACTGACCGCTCTCTTTTTTCCTTTGCCCTTTGCCGGCACCCCTTCTATTTAGCAGGTTTGAGATCGATGTCGTTAGCAGGGTTACCCTTCCGGCTTGGCCTGGACAGGGTTATGGACGCCATTGATTATTCTTCAGGGCTCTTAGCCCAATTTGCTTCTTATCCGTACTCGGATGTTGTATCGATTTCAAGGTGATTTGGATCTTTGTATTGTATATATGTATTCTTGACTCATGGAATCGTGTTGTATATAACTTTTATGTGGGTTCCATTGTGGAATAATGTGTAATGGTATTACTTTGTTTTCCACCAGTACGAAAGTGCCTGGTTGAATCGTTTCTATACGAGTTTGGCGGGAGTCGCTAAAACTTGCATAGGGCCGATCCGAGGGTGGCAACGCCCCCGAGGCCAATAGGGAATGGGGTGCTATAGGGAACAAGCTTTGTAGTGGACAAAAATGTAAGACTTTGCAGTACTTGGGATTATAATTTAATTCGGAACGCGATTCATGATGCAAGAATAAATATAGATGCACATGTACTATATGTAAATGCAAGCATAGGAAAATGCTTGCATGGTATAACGAGGTTCCGGGTAATACTCTGGTGCCTCTTGGTAACCTCCTTGCTCGGCGTATATCCGGAATAAAAACCAAACATATAAAGGGCCATAATAAATAAAGTGTGCAAACATATAAAGAATATGCATCAAGAAAAACATGGTATGCCATGATGGAATGATGCACAATTGCATGGTATAACGTAGCATGGCATGGGTGAGGTGTAGAAATGAGAATAAATCATTTTCATAATTTATTATTCATGTTTTACTTACATAAATAGTTCTAAATTATTTAATATTTATATGAAGCATCTTCAGTTAATATCATGGAATGCATGGTTGGAAAGGTCTCATCACACTGATTGATTTAGACCTATTATTTTTCAAATTTCTATTTACGGAATTAAAAATATGAATTTATTAAGAAAAGGGAATTTAATAGCATTTAACAATTTTCGAAAATTTATTTGCCTAGAAATTATTTTGGATGGCATATTATTAATACTTGCATTTTTATGATCTCAAAACATATATTATATGCAATATTTGAACTTAGCAATAAAAGTTATTAAATATGCATGGATATTCGTTTATATTCATTTTCTAGAAAAGATTTAAATCAAAAACTTTTTATACTGCCTCCGATCCAAATTACTTGACTTAGATTTATCTAAATTTAAATTATATTTGGACATATTTTAGTACATCGAATCTAGCCAAATCCAAGTCAATTAATTTGTACCGGAAGAAGTACTTGAGTTAGTCCAGCCTTAGAGACTGTCTTACGGGCAAGACTGCTGACTGGGCGCAACTGAGCTGTATGGAGACTGCGGGTTGAGAGAAATAAAAGGACCGGGGATTTTTTTTACAACAACGACATGAACAAGTCATGACTTCTGAATCGTTTGCTAACTGATTCACGGAAAAACAACTAGCTGATCCAAACTTCACCTGAAGATTTCAAGCGCGTTAGTTCTCCGACTCGAGCGCCGTTTGTTCCGGTGCGTAAAGAGATCGTAGGAGAACAACTATTATCAAGGAAGCGTCGCCGTAGGAAAACTATGGAGGATGCCAGAAAGCTGGGAACAGAGGCAGAACCTCTGAGGTTAACTGACAGAAAAACGCGCAGTTTCACAGAGATCTGATGCGATCTTCAGCAGATGATTCCCGAACGTGTGGATCGTCGATTGGAGACGATATTTTTGGTGTAGGGATCTCGGAGTTGAATGGATCGAATCTTCTCTTCAAGGAGTGGAGTAGCTATCAAGTTTGCAAGATAGCCTTGGGTACAAGCTCGAGGTTGAGTTGATGGAAATATGTCCTAGAGACAACAATAAGTTGTTTTATTTTATATTTTCTGTTTATAACTAATTTATTATTTTATGCTATAATTTTATTAGTTCCAGATAATGAGTATTTGGAGAAAAACCCTAATAGATCTGTGGAATCATAAACACCATTTAGATATCCCTAGTCTCGCCTCTATTCATGTATCATTGATAGTCCCGGTTTCCTGACTATGGGCAAAATGACAATGTGTTGTGGAGTTGCCAGTGATATATGATATTAGAGTTGTTGGAAGAACAACAACGATAGATAGACCCAACATGATATACCGTAAAACATATCGTCAATATTGTTATCGGTAGTTTCTCATAAACAATGTATTGCCTTTACTATATATTGTTTGACCGCCAGACACATGTGAACTTGGATACAATGGACATGGCAAGATTCTTTAAATGTTTCTCTTAACGGAGTAATCATAAAGTTGATACTTTCTCTTACCGGATTAGACACCAATTATGCACTTGCAGGAATTGCTACTCCTGACGATGGAGAGATACACTCTAGGTCCACTCATGTACTATGATGTTCATCATCGTCTGGCCGGACACTGATCAAGTTGTTGAACACATGAACATCGATAGTGCGGTATGCATAAAGAGTACATGCCGGGTAACGAGAATAACCTAGTGTTTCATCTCGGGCAATGTAAAATATCGACGGAGCAATACGATATGTATCAGACATAATACAATGGTTTGCACGATAAAGATCTTCGTGTTATTTGTGGGGTTACTACGTGACGCCAATAGTAATCATTGTCGTGGAATGAGTTCCTGACATGGATGCAAATATCCAAACCCATAAGGTCACACACTTAAGAGATTAATGGCATTTAGAATACGAGTGTGTATGAAGATTTAGTACAGATGTAATTCCGAAGGTGTTCGGAGTGTCTCGGAATATATCAGAGGTGTCCAAAATGTTGCCGAGAGTGTTCGAAGTAAGTTTTGAGCATTAATAAGATGAGAGAAGGGTTTCGAGAGTGTCTCTCGGTCTCGGTATGGTTCCTACAGGTCCCGGATGATCCCGGAAGTGTCCGGAATGGTTCCAGACATATATGAAGGTTTTGGAAGGAGCGGAAGGTTATGAGGTACCGGGGTTAACCGGATCATCTTAGGATATCCGGAAGGTTCTTAATAGGTGCAGCCACGTTGCTGTAACAGGCAAGAAAATATACTCTAGTCAAATTCGGACTTGCAAAAGGGAGCTGTTTTTGACTAGGTTTGGATTGACATACACCTACCGGAACTCGTCCAAACTTTTCCCAAGGGTCCTTGCTACCCATAAAAGGGAACCAAGGGGCACCCCAACAGGCACACAAGTCGTGGCCTTTGCCTCCACCAAGCCGTTGCACCCCGCCGCCATGCACCGTGAGCCGCCCGCACGTCGCCACCTCCCCTCGTCGATGCCACCCTCTCCTCTCTTCTCGACCTCCATGGCATGGTGATAAAACCTAAGGGCAACATGCCCTAGGTACTTCTTATTCTTCTACAACGCTAGAGCGCTACCGAGTTCTACCTCCGGTTAGATCTAATCTAGACGAGATGGTGGAAGAGCTACTGAATGTTCGTCGACATGTTCCCGCTTCGACCGTGTGTTCTTGATCACACCTCGATACGTTGCCGCTGATCTTGTACATGTGGATACCGGGGGAGGTGCGACACTTGGAGCACTTGATCGTGTGGATCTTCACAAGGAGAAATCTTCTCGCGGCTAATTGACTAGCTGCGGGAATCGATGTACCGATTACTTCGACAACGACGTATTCATCGGTGCATGCTCATGGGAGCCGTTCGTGGCATAATACATCTCCTCGCAACTCGCAAGGCTTGTTTCGAGGATCGATGCATGACCAACCTCGTCATCGACAAAATTCTGCTAGATCGATCTTCGAGGGTATGATCTGTTGCCTCTCCCCTTGCATTTGATCGTGGTTATGCACTAGAACATTTTTTTTTTGCTTAGCGCATTCCTCAACAGTTGTATCAGAGTGGTCTATGCGTCGGCACATGTACAGATGGAGGAATCGTTGAATTCTGGCATTTTTTATCTCGGTGGTATTGTGTGATTAGCGGCCCGAGCTGACTTTATGATCTTCGGATCAAGACTGGTCTTTGAAGTGCACTTCAGGTGTATGAAACAACTTTGTCGGGTGCCTGTTTTTCCGCAATAGCATGAGAAAGATATTTTGCACGCTGGGATTTTTGCGGAATTGGTTGAAATCCGCACGAGGATCACGGTAAGGACGAAGTCTAGTGAAGCTATAGTTGCTATTTATAGCACTATGGAGACATACCCCCAATAAGTTAAATAGCAAACAATTGAATCATGATGCTTACTTACCACATACGTAAAGTACAGTTCTCTTCGCAACCATAGTGTAGGGGTTCGCAGCATGGAAAACAAAAAAATTCTATCGCGGGAACACACAAAAGCCAAGATCTAATCTACGAGATCGGTGCAACGAGTTTGTAGAGAACTAACCCTTGTAGATCCAAAGCGTTTAACAAGATCGGATTCTAGTGGTTAATGTAGTCGATCACTTGCCGATCTCAAGATCGTGTAGACGATTCTTCCGGCGCCATGTTCCGGCAGCGCTTCCACAGTCGGTCACACGTTCGGTACTCTATGAAGACCTTCATCTCCCTTTTTCCATCTGGCAGCGGAGGTTGTAGATCTCCTCGTGATTCCAGCAGCACGATGGTGTGGTGGTGGAGGTGGAGGAGTAGATCCTATAGGTCTTCGCCTAAGACGGAGTAGGTATGGTGGATTAGAGATAGCCTCGGTGGATAGGGTTTAGAAGCTGAGGGGAGGAGGGAGCCGACGACGGTTTAGAGGGGATCTAGGGCACCGATGGCTTGGGTGGCAGCAACGGCCTAGGGTTTTGGGGTGAGGGCCAAGGGAGCGCCCCACCCCCTCCTTTTTATGGGTGGGAGAGGCGGCTAGGGGAGGCCGAGTCCTCCCCTGCCTCCACTTGGTGGCCGGCGCCAAGGAGGGAGAGGGAAACCTCTCCCTTCTAGTTTCCTCTCCTCCCTCCACTAGGCTTTTGACTTTCAAATTGGAGTTTGACTATTCAAACTAGAGTTTGATTATTTCTCTTCCCATTTACCAGCTAAGTAACCTAGGGTATGATGCAACCATTCCACATTGGCATGGCACATTCATTTACCCCTCCGACGGGGTGGTGGACCTTCCAGAACCTTCTAGAAGCTCCCGGTGAAAACACCGAAAACATTTCCGAACCCCGGAATTGGACTTTCCTTATATGAATCTTATTCTCTGGACCATTCTGAATCTCCTCGTGATGTCTCAGATCCAATACGAGACTCCGAACAACATTCGGTCTCCAACTCATTTCCATATCTACTAAACAACATCGAATCCTTAAGTGTGTTTCCCTACGGTTCATGAATTATGGAGACATGATCGAGACACTTCTTCAATCAATAACCAATAGAGGAATCTAGAAATTCATATGTATCCCACATTATGATTACTTCGTGATCGAATGAACCATTTACATACGATACCAATTCCCTTTGTCGCACATTACTTTACTTATCCGAGGTTTGATCATCGGTATCTCTATACCTAGTTCAACCTCGTTACTGATAAGTACTCTTTACTCGTTCCGTGATACAACATCCCTTGTGACCTAGTCACATGCTTGCAAGCCAACTGGATGACATTCCACCAAGAGGGTCTAGAGTATATCTATCTGTCATATGGATGGACAAATCCCACTCTTGATCCATGTGCCTCAACACATACTTTCAGAATATCTAATGCCACCTTTATAACCACCCAGTTATGGAAGTTATGTTTGATGTCATCAAAGCATTCATATGGTGATGGTGATTAACATGATCTCATGGTTGAAGGATTATGTTACTATGTATTTGAAAGATTGTAGCAAACAAACTCTAAATGACTTGATCTTGCTACGCTTACTATAGGAGTGTGTCCATCATATCATTCTCCTAATGACATGATTGTGTTATTAATACCATCTAGTGTCCATGATCAGGAAACCATGATCATCTATTAATCAAAAATATAGTTCAACAAGAGGCTTACTAGGGACTCTTTTATGTTTACAAAACACACAAGTATTAATATTTCCTGTTAATACAATTATAGCATGGGATATAAAGATTATCATAAGGGATTTCTATTTTCGTGTCCCTGGTTCGTTAGTTGTACTCACTTTTTCCCAACCGCTTAGTTTTTCCTTACTTTTGTCCAGCTCCTATTATGGAACTCTCGCACGGTCTGAAACTCGCTCTCCATCAGCCTTGCCGTTAGATGCTGACAAGTGGGGCCGCATTCAGTCGGGTCCTATAGTGGACCCTCGCCGTTACGTGCTGACAAGTGGGGCTGCGATCTGTCAGGTCCCATAGTGGACCCTTGCCATTACATGCTGACAAGTAGGGCGGCGTTTAGTTGGTTCCCGTAGTGGACACCTCTCTCCACTTATCCAAATCAGCATGAGACCCACAGCTTATCCATGTGAGCGTCGGACCCATAGCTTATCCATGTGAGCCAGCTCGTGCCCGCGCCCATGCCGTTGCCTCCCCTTTCTTCTTCTTATTATTCTTCTTCTTCTTCTTCTTCTTATTCTTCTTCTTCTTCTTCTTCTTCTTCTTCTTCTTCTTATTTTTCTTCGGCGACGATGGCCCTTCTCTGGAGATGACGGCCCTTCTCCAGCGATGGCGACCGTTTGTCGAGCTTCACTTCGGCCTCCCATTCGTCTTGGCCGCAGTATGGTGCCGTCCCATTGACCTGTAAGAAGGATGGAATGGCAACCGTGCGCATAGAAGGTTAGATCTCGCACCAAAATGCACCAAACTCTCGCACCAAAATGGCAACCGGGGCGCTTGCTGTGAAGAATGGGGTCGGCGAGCCGTTTCGATGATTGAATTGGTTTATCGAGTTAATGTCTCGGCTGCAATCAAATGAAAGAGTGTTTATAATTAAAAATTAGGGACATGGATGTATAATAAATAATAAAATGACACAACTCTTGAACACTTTCAAATTAAAAAATTATACAACTCTTAATGTACAAAAGTGTTTATAAATGACACAACTCTTGAAAACTTTCAAATTTAGAAAAGTATACTTGACACAACTTTTGAACACTTTCAAATTAAAAAAAAATACAACTCTTAATGTAAAAGAGTGTTTATAATTGATACAACTCTTGAACACTTTCAAATTTTAAAAAAATTATACAACTCTTAATGTAAAAGAGTGCTTATAATTGATACAACTCTTGAACACTTTCAAATTAAAAAAAAATCATACAACTCTTAATGTAAAAGAGTGTTTATAAGTGACACAACTCTTGAACACTTTCAAATTAAAAAAAATCATACAACTCTTAATGTAAAAGAGTGTTTATAATTGACACAACTCTTGAACACTTTTAAATTGAAAAAATTATACAACTCTTAATGTAAAAGAGTGTTTATAATTGACACTGCTCTTGAACACTTTCAAATTAAAAAAAATCATACAACACTTAATGTAAAAGAGTGTTTATAATTGACACAACTCTTGAACACTTTCAAATTGAAAAAATTATACAACTCTTAATGTAAAAGAGTGTTTATAATTGACACAACTCTTGCAAACTTTCAAATTGAAAAATTATACTACTCTTAATGTAAAAGGGTGTTTACCATTTTTATAGTGTGAAAAGTGATCCCTAAACTTGCGTATACAAAAATGATAATCTTTTGAACACTGTGAAATCATACTTAATACGTGATAATGATGTGCTAAGAAAATCTTGAGAGATACAGGGGTGGCAAACACTGTGAAATCGCACTTACGACATGGAGTGAAATATAATGCAAGAATTATACACCTTTGAACACTTCCCCTTCAAATTATATTCAAAATCATTTGTTTATGGAGTTAAAGCATCGGTGGCAAACTCATTATTTTGCATGGATAGAGGGTGCCCCCCGACAGATACAGGGGTTATCTTGTCCGCTAGATCATAGAGGATCAATCAGAGGATAAACGGTTGGTGGGTACGATCCGCGTGACAACTGTCTTGACCAATCAGAGCGTAGCAGCCAAGATGAGCACATGTGTGAGAGTTTGTCACTAAGAGGAAGGGGAAAACTGAGTAGAACTTAAAAACCAAGGGCAAAACTAAGTAGAACTTTAAAACCAAGGGCAAAACTAACAAGGGGGTTCAAATATAAAACAAAAAGGATTTAAAAAATGGAAAATGCTTCTTTTATACAATAAAATACATATTGGCATACATCAAACTATTTGCAATTCAAATATATATCAGTTTGACAATTATTGCCTCATTCAGACAAATTATTGTTTGGGGAGGGATGTTTTGGGGAGGTGCTTGAGTAGAAAGCCATGAACCTTCATAGATAGTAGGTGATTTGAGAAGTGGTGATTTAGGTTAAAACTTGATTTATATACATTTCTTATGGTGGTAGGTCACATAATAAAACTCTGTGGGTAGATGCCACTATGTTTTGATCTTTTTGAATTTCTTGTGCATAAAATGACTCAATTAGCTAGCTAAAAACCATTCGTTGACTCTCTGTTGACTAGCCATCGGAGGGTAAAAGTGAGTATATTGAACACGGTAGTGTTAGTACTGTAGGGCAAAACTAAGTACAACCAAACTGCCAGTGCTACACTCGAGGGTATAACTGAGCACAACTAAGTGTCCAAGGTTAGACACGAGGGGGAAAACGTGACGCATGATATGCATGTCGTGGTGCACGAGGCGGTAGAGGACACGTGTGGCCGTGCACGATGCAGTAGCGTACGTGATTATGCGGTGCATGTTGGTACAACAAAATGTCTCCTCCCTTCACCTTTATAGAGGCCTCATCACTCTCACTCATCACTCACTCGCTCACTCACTCACGCAACCATCTCCACTGTCCCATCACCTTCTGCAAACCCCAAGAAAACCCCAACCACGCCGGTGATGGAGAAGAACAGCGCAGTGGCCATCGTCGCCTCCAAGGCGGTCGACGAGGAGGCCCCCCGTCCCCGTACAGGCTCCCGTCGAGGCATTGAAGGAATCCGCCATCCCCGTCCAGAACCTCGTCCCCGCTTCCGCCGTAGCCGCTGGCGAGGAGGCCCCCGTCCCCGTTCAGGCCCCCGCCGTTCTCCTGTAGATCCCTCATGGCTGGGACCCCAACGGGGACAACGATTACGTCAGGCCGGAGAACCCCTTCGACACCAGCTTAGCCGACCCATGGTCGGAGGTAACTAGGGTTTTCTCCCCTTCCTTTGTTCTTCCCCCATTCCCATCGTTGGATGCTAGATCGTGTGTTATTAGGGCTGGTTGTTCGTATTTTCAATCGTTGGATGCTAGGTATTTTTACAGTAGCTAATCCTCTTGTGTTAGATCTCGTATTTCGATGAATGCCCCTAGTTGGGATCAGTACTAGCACCGATCTGTAGTTGGGATCAGCACTAGCACCAATCTTTAGTTGGATCAATACTAGCACTGATCTATAGTTGGGATCAGTATTCGATTTGGTTTGAGATTTGGGGATTGGAGAATAATTAGGGGATCTCAGTCGGTTAATTTATGAAATAATCAATCCTGATAATCACGGTATCTTAATCATGTACTTATTGCATGCTACTGTTTTTTGTAATAGGTGGATAGCAGCAACGTCTGCAGTGACAATGAGTCCATTGACAGCAAGACTCGTCAGGTGCTGAGGAAGCTGAAGTCCGGCCAGTTCAACAGCTTCTTCGCTGGCGAAGTCTATAGGTTCCCCTTCTGCACCAGGAGCCTCGCCACCGACTTCAGCTCCCTCGTGATGCATGCCGAGGACGTGAAGACCTACGGCTTATCAAAGAACGTCAACGCCTTCAGAGCCCAGCACAAGGCGCTTGGTTTTACCTCCACAACCTCCATAAGGTGGACATCGAGGAGGGTCGCATGCCCCCGATCAAGCCCAAGGCGCCCAAGGTCAAGGGACTGGGCAGCAAGAAGTGGAGGCAGCGCTAGAGGAAGGAGGCGGAGGCCCTCCTAGCGGAGGCCAGGAAGGTCCACTAATCTTGTGCTGATGCTGCTGCTGCTGTAAAACAGCTTCTTCTATTTTGTTGTCTGTGTTAAACTTGTAAGATGCTGCTGCTGAGCAGCCTAATTGTCGAACCTGGTTTAAGTATCGTACTATATAATCCTTTATTAGCTGCTTTATCTACATCTGCTTTGTTTATCTACATATTTATGGTGCTGGTTATATTTACTGCCAGATTGGGAAAATACGAGGGCCAAAAGGAACCATGAATAAAGAGATAAGCCGCTCTAGATTCACTGCCTTTTTGAGCAAAATAACAACTGTTAGCGACATAAAGGGGAAAAGGCGCTATTAAAAAGGCCAATCATAAAAATAACAAAAAAATCTTCCAATTTAGGCGACATGGCGCACGTTAACTACCATACGCGCCCCACATGTTCCCACACCACATCCCCCAACACGCGTTCCCAATAAGCCGGCCCCACAACATTGGGGTCCTACTATGGGACCCGACTAAATGTGGCCCCACCTGTCATCACGTAACGGGGGGGGGGGGGGGGGTCCTACTTGTTAGCACATAACAGCGAGGGTCCACTACAGGACCCGCCTGAATGCGGCCCTACTTGTCAGCACGTAACAGGGAGGGTCCACTAACGGGACCCGACAGAGAGCGAGTTTCAGATCGATGTGAGAGTTCTATAATAGGAGCTGGACAAAAGTGAGGAAAAACTAAGCGCCTGGGGAAAAGTGAGTACAACTAATGAACCAGGGGCACAAAAATAGAAATCCCTTATCATTAGCACAAAGGTATAATAATAACCATTTTATTATTGCCTCTTGGGCATATCTCCAACAGTCTCCCACTTGCACTAGAGTCAATAATCTAGTTTGGAAAAATTTGTGTATTCAACACCTATGGCTTTCTGGTGTTGTAGATACACGATTGCAAGTGGTAAACATAATCTTCGGATCTGACACTTCCAAGTCCGTGTGCATTTGCATGTTTTTGCGTCTCTATGCATCACTCATTTTTCAATGAGATGGAATTATATAAATTTGGTCCTTTGGTGAGACCTTTAGTTCCTTTGGGATTAAACCATGTCGATACAATTGTTGTACAATATATCTTCATAGTACTAGCCCGCTGTGAACCACACCTTGTTTGATAACAAACTATTTGACACAAATGCCCTCTTTTGGTGTTACAATAGCAGTCATATACTTAGCCTTTTGTTGTAGTATCTGTCACAATGTCTTAACTTTATAACTCATCCAAATCCGTTATGGAACTCCCTTTCCATTACATTGTGCCACCCTTAGTTTAAATTGAGATAAACTTAATTTGTATCTTGTGACAAAACCAGTATCAATGTAACACTTTACAATGAACTATCTATCTATTTGTCACCTCTACATAAATAAAATATTCTTAGTTCTTCTAAAGATCATAAGGATATCCTTACTATCGTCCAATGATCATCTTATGAGTCATTCTGGTATATGTTCATAACATTTAGAGCATAGGACATATCTGGATGTGTACATATCATATTATGATTAATGAAAATATTCTTGTGATTTCACTCACCAAGTGTCAATACACTTGGATCTTGATTCAGTCCTTTCCATGCGACAAGAACCTTTCTTATATTGAACTATTTCAATATCTCATATATGTACTCTCGGAACAACCATATTAGCGTCTCAATCTATCCATATAGACATTGATGTCAAATATTCGGGTTTTGCCTAAGTCTTTCATCGAAATGAAATTCTTAACCTGTGTCAATAAAAGATACATCGTTTCCTAATCAAAAATATGTCTTTCACATAATGTATTAGAAATATGTCTTAGCGCTCCCACTAAATATCTTGCAAATGCAAACATCTTCATCGTCTCTGATGAAATTAAACCTTTTAACAATTTCATCACGGCGAAGATAAACTCCTCGATGCTTACTTCAACTATTGAAGTTTGCATGCCCTATTAGCATCCTTTGAATAAACAAAACCCTTTGGATCGTGTTATGTACATGTCCTAGGTAACCATTCTATTAGAAGAACTTGTTTTGTTTGTTCAACTACCATATACCAAATTATATGTAGTGGTTGCTACATTAATCCGTCCAAACTAAATATCACTATGAAATATCACATCTTATTATAATCAACTACTTGAACATTGTCATGAACTCTTTAACGGCATGTCGACAATTTCATAGATGTAATGCATCCATGTCTATTTCTTTATAGATCCAAATATGACTGTAAGGTCATACACCTTTCTAGAGGGTCTTCCAAGTTCAAAGCTTGATTTCTCGTGTATGAAACTATCACGGATTTTATGGCTTCAAGCCATTTGACGGAGTTAGGACCTATCATCGCTTCTTTGCATGTAGTCGGATCATCATTGTCAGACAACAATGATCCACTCTCAAATCGTAGTATTCGATTGTTTTACCTGACCTACTTGGTTCAATAGGAACTTAGACCTCCGTGACCACAACCTTTGAGGCACGTGAGCCATGATCATTCTTTTTGCCTCCGGGACACTTTCCGGCGCTGCGCAACTCATCACATATAACTAAGGTTCAATAACTTTATCAAAGTTCTATTGTCCTCCCACTTAACTTTTCACGAAAATTCCTTCTAAATAAATTTGACGTTCTAAGTGACAAACACTTTTTCTTCGGTGTTATGGAGGAATACCCAACGGTTATTCGAAATAACATACAAAGAAATGCTCATCCGATTTTAGTTGTAAACATCTTACTTATGCCTAGTATACCAAAATTTAAGAAATGACAACTTGAGTTTTATCCCAAACCATAACTTATATGGTGTCTTTTTAACGGATCATGATGGATCTCTTTTTAGTGTAAAAGTGGCAGTCTCTAAAGCTTTTAATATTTAAAATACAATGGAAGTTTTTAAAACTAACACCTTTGATCTTACCATGTCAAACAAGGTTTCATTACATATCTCGAACACACCATACTTCTATGGTATTTCGAGAAATGCAAATCCATGGAACGATTCCTTAAATCTTAGGTGTTATGCAAAATTTGTTACTCAAATATCTTCCTTTATGATATAATCATAAACTCTTTATTTTATTCTTACAATGATTTTCCACTTCATCTTGAAAGTCTTTGATCATTTTCAAATATTTCATACTTCTTCCTCATTAAGTAGATAAACACATATATTCACTCAAATTTCCGAAGAAAGCATATGAAGTTGAAACCCATCGCTCATGACTACATAATGGACTACATACATCAATATGTACAAATTCCAATAAGTCAGTCGTTCGTTGTTCTAGGCCTTTGAACGAAGTTTTAATTATTTCTAGGAAAGTCTGTGATCAAAACCAAAAGACTCAAAAATTCCATCAACATGGAGTTTCTTCATATTTTCTTTACAATATAATTTAAACTGCGATGCCACTTCCTAAGTGATCTTTCAGTCATTTGTCTTTCGATATTTTTAGCATCAGTTTTATGGATGTGATTTCTCCAACTAGACTTGTATATCATCCATCTATTATGGAATACGGAAATTATTTGAACAACCTTTTGTTCACATAATACCTAACTAAAATAAATCTTGAAGGTAAGATTTGATGTTAAAGAGAAACACAACAACAATTTGTTTGTTTTGGATGAACATCATCACCTATTGTCTTGCTAGTTACTTAGGCCATTGTAGTTCAAGAATTGTGTTGTTTTGCATGATAGTTGACACCAACCAATTCGGTATCCAATACCCAAGAACCACAATGTTCAACAAGCAAAGAATACAATCATAACATGCATATCATTTATATAATTATGCTGGACAATTCCAGTCTTTTCTTTTCTGCCAAATATTTCTGAGATTCTCTTTCAACATTTCCTTTCCCTTTTAAAAAAATCTATCAATATCAACAGTGTCGTCATACACATGACACATAGTCCAAAGCGTGTAGAGTAAAATACTAATGTATTTGGACTTGCACTTTGAAGTAGATCATAATTATCAAATGTTTGGGTTCTTTCGAAATCCATTTTTAGTAATATTTTAGTGTAGTAAACATTTTACCTACATCTTTTATTAATACTTATCATGAAAAATTTCATGATCAAGCTATCATAGATTATAAAGGTGAATCACGATTATAATGTTGGTTTCCAAAACCTTTTGGAGGATTAGGACGACTAGCGTCTTCAACCTTCGCAAATTCTCATCAAATATGAGAACATATGTTTTGCTAAATTATACTCTATCATGTTGCAACCAAAACATTATTTTTGATATCGCAATATCTTCCACACATGATGGTTTCTAAAACATTTATTTCAGCTCCTAGATCACCTTGATACTAAATCAACCTTTTGAATATCAAGGATCATGGAGGCAAACATGATACTTAGGTACTAATAGTTGAATTGTTACTCTTGATTTAATACTAATTATTAAACTTCACGGAGTAAACGGAGTGAGCTGAAAGTTTGCAATATGACTTTTAAACTTTAGATTGACACTCAAAACAATACAATACTAGTTCATAAAGTAACTGTCCAAAATTCTATAGTTCTATTATCTCAATTATAACTAAGCGTAAGGTGGTGAACGGATGCCAATGACTACAACAATTATGCAAATTCACTTTGATTTAATTTATGATAAATTCAACTTTTAATCATATTACTGTTGAACTCCCACTCAAAATAACATCCCTCGAGTCGGTGATTACACGAACCAAATCCACTACCCCAAGCCGATCATCACGAGAGATGATGTAGCTTCAAAGGCGAACAATAAACATGTTCATCATATCATCCATATGACTCATGATTTACCTTTTGGTATTCCATGTTGTGAGGCCATGTCTATACATGCTAGGCTTGTCAAGGTTAACCTTAGTATCCTCATGTGCAAATATGGCTTGCACCCGTTGTATGCACGCATAGAATCTATCACACCTGATCATCACATGATGCTTCAAAACGACGAGTCTTAGCAACGGTTCCTACTAAGGATGAACACTTTATTACTTGATATTTAGTGAGAGAGATCATCTTATAATGCTACCGTCACGATCTAAGCAATACAAGATGCATAAAAAATATTAACATCACATGAAATTCATAATATGTGATATGATATGGCCTTTCTTCTTGTGCTTACTATAGGCCTTTCTTATTAATAACATCTAATGTCCATGATCATCTATTAATCAACAAGCTAGCTTAACAAGAGGCTTACTAGGGACTCTTTTATGTTTACAAAACACACAAGTATTAATGTTTCCTATTAATACAATTATAGCATGGGATGTAAATATTTATCATAAACACAAAGATTTAATAATAACCATTTTATTATTGCCTCTTGGGCATATCTCCAACACATAGAGCCCTGTAAGTTAGCAAAGCGTGTTAGAGGTTTCTAACTTGTTTTTGCAGGAAGTGATGTGGTATAGCAATGTGATGTTTACAATGTGATGCATGAGATGTGTTATGTTGTAATCTCATAGGGCATGAGTGGCAGAGCCGCGATGATTGTAATATTCTTATTGTAATAGCCATAGTTGTTTTTACTTTATTAGGTAGAGTAGCAATAGTTGTAAAAGCAAGACTTGGTGATGACAATCAAACAACGATGGACCTCGATGCTATGCGCAAGGTGCCTGGAGGAGTACATGGCGCCAAAAGACGTTGCTGATGGAGATCATTGACACAAAGTGCTATACCATATCACTATATGAATTGCATGTGATGTTAATACTTTTATGCACTTTATATGTTGCGTGGTAGTCGTAATAAATAGGGTGATCTCTCACTTAAAAATTATCAAGTAATCATGTGTTCTGCCTAAGTTAGGAAGCACAAAACATGGGCATCGAGCTGGTGTGTGTCATGTAACATGGGTGCACCTAGAAACGCTCATAATGTGGGTGCCAAACTATCGCACTACTCGTATACTAAGGTTCACTTGACATACTACCTAGAACATCTAGAGTATGGAACATAATAATCAAAAGATTAACAAGAGTCATATGTTGTTATGATTGGTATGATTACCTACCGATCTTATTCCCCGGTGCGTGATGTGACATTGGTGGTAGGAAAATAACTTTGTGGAGCTTGAATCACTAAGTATCAATCATGAGTGTCAGAGATTTGTCCCGCGAAGGAACCTAGGGTTCAATGATCCCTTGGTTCGTGAGGGGGCTGAAGATGCGGTTCCAAGGAGTCTCGACGAAGGTGGCAACGACGGAGCAAGCACAGGACAGAGAGGTGACATAGTGTTTTTTACCCAAGTTCGGGACCCTCGTGAGGAGGTAAATCCCCTACTCCTGCTTTGTTGTATTGCTTGCGTGCTTCACAAGGGTACAATGCTGGTGAAGGTCTAGGGTTGCAGATCTCAGGGATCAACCCGTGCTAAGGTAGGAGGAGGGCTTCTTATATAGAGGCGATTGCCTATTCCCCCAATTATTGGGCAGGAAGGGGTACCTCAATGTTGTTCCTCGAGGTACTAGTCTACAAGACTACTTTTGGTGGACCAAGTCTTGGACACCGGGTGCTCCTCCGTCCTCCTGTATAGTTGCCTTGTTTAGCGCCATTTATATTCGTCAGGCGCCGCCTACTTTTCTTCCTTGCACCAAAACTGCAACGGGGGAAGCCTGCCACGCTGAGGTCGTCTGTCCTCTCCTTATAGAAAAGGAGGCGGACAGGACCTTCCTTTACCGAGGCGAACTGGGAGAGATAGGCCGCTGCGCCCCTTGTCGTGATCTACTTTTCCTGCCACATTCCTGGTGGAGTTACCAGATTGTTCCTAGATACGCTCTAAAGCATCCAAAGCCCTACAACACAGTAGGATAAGCAGAGGGATCCTTTTCTTGGACGTACCCTCTAGAGGTTGCATCCTCGCGAGGTGGGGCCTCATGAGAGGTCATTCGTCCGGGTCGCCTCTGGAGGAGTCTTAGCCTCTTGAGGGCTAACCTCCTCACGCCGGAGGATCTACCAACCATCGGGACGTGGCACCCCGGTTACCAGGGCCTCGACAGGCCCCCGGGCGCTTGGCATGCGTGCATCCTTTGATGGATGCGAAACGGCAAGCGTCCTAGGACAGTTGGTGGGTCCCACAGCCCGTTTAATCAACACAAGTCTACCACACCCTTATCTTGGCCATGAATTTGATTCAGCAGTGCATCCTTAGTCGCAGATCTTGAGCGTGGTGCCTACGCCCCGAGAGTTGCTCCCATAATGCGACGACGCGTGGGACCCGGTAGTTAATGCCGCTTGCTTGGCGCAATGACATGCCATTTTAACTGGTCTTGTTATATTGGGGCATGGGCGTGCTATTCCCAACACCCCACTCTGCCGTCCCTTTCCTTCCTTATCAGACGTCTGAGCCAAGGCTTTGCCTTTTGCGATGAAATCCCCACACCTTCCCCTTGTCCGAGCGAGCGAGGGTGCCATGTTCTAGGCAGAGGAGAACCCCGCTCCGACTGAAGCAGAGGAGGCCCCTCTGGTAAAGCGTGGCCATGGTCACCCTCGTGGGAGCAGTCAGGGGAAGCGCGGCCGCCACCGTTCTGCCCTTGCCATTGCTTCCCCTTCGGGAGCGGAAGCGGCTTCTGGGGAGGCCCCAGCCAGACACGGGCGCAGCCACCATCATGGAAATGGTCGTGGTCGCTATGAGGGGCACGACGGAAGGCTCGACACTGAGCCGCATCCTGCATTGCCCGCGGCCACCCCTACTCCAGTGGTGATCAAGATAGAGGATGACCCCGAGCCCGCCTGGGTGATCGACTTCATCGTCATCCTTTGGAATTCCAACTGGTTCGCCAGGGTAAGGCTCCCTTCGCGCTTCGCCCTTGGGGTTATGGTGGACCTTCCCCAGGAGGTGGAGCTGCGGCACTCCAGTGGGGATGAGAGGTGGAGGGTGATGGTTTAAACCCTTACGCCCGATGAGATGTACCTTGGCGACGGCTAGGACCGCTTCCACATATCCTACGGCATCCGACGTGGCTCCGTGCTACGGGTCCTCTACACCAGCGGAGGAATCTTCTCCGTCTTGGTGTTCGACGCCCTGCTGTGTTGAGTAACTTACCTTCCGTACCTCTGAGGGGGCCGGAGTGGGGTCCTTGTTGTGGTCGTTGCCGCGCCGACAAGGCGATGGGTCTTTTGCTAGCATAGCCGCGGGGCTGCATCGTCCCTTTAGTTTCCAGCCTTGTAGACAAGATTTGTAAGGAAGCTTGTAAGGATCTCTTTAAGTGGATCTTCACCCTTATTGTTTCCCCTTATGCATGTTATTGTTGCGATGCTAGAGTTTTGTGAGTGGCCATGGCACGATCCCGACTCGACAGAGCTAGCGGAGGTTTCCTGCATGGAGGCGGTAGACCTCGCGAGCCCCCCTGCGTACCTGCCGATGTGGTAGAGTGTTCTAGGACGACGTCCTTGCGAGGGGAGGTTCGTGGAGGCCGCGCCTGGTTGGTTTGCTCCCGAAGGTGGCATAAGGGAGACGCCGCTCGTGGGGAGCTCTTTCGGCTGGTGGCCTTGATTGTCGTGCAGTGGCCTGCGAGGAGCTTCTGCGTATTTCCGAGGGTGTAGCCTCCTGCACTCATGAAGGGGTTTGGGACTTTTAGCCATAAGTTTTTCCGGTGCGTGTTGGCACGAGGGAGCCATAAACTGGTCTCTAGGCCCAGCTGTTTGAGCGACGCTATCCTCGCGAGGCTTGCACGTGCCCTTACCTCGTAGGCCTACTCTCGAGGGAAAGGGGTGCGATGTCGTGGTGTGGAATACGGCAGTGCCATCAGGGATGGCTAAAGAGGGACACTTGGATGCAACCAGTGGCTCACACAATGGGTTGAGCACGGTGATTTGCAAACACAACAACGTACCCAGGTTCGGGGCCCTCTTGGCGAGGTAACACCCCTACTCCTGCAATATCTACTATATGGGGGCGAATGCCCAGTACAGGTGCTCCTGGAGCTGTTTCCTTAGCTACTATCAATGGCTAGAGGAAGAAGGAGAAGAGGCAAGCTCTTTCTACTACTAATGTTGCTTACCTAGAACCCTAGATCTACCCGCCCTTATATACTGGTTGGGGGAGGTAGATTACAATGTGGGTTCTAGGGGTTACTATTTGGATATGGGTTTACAGGGCAGGGCCGGATGCAGGGTCCAGCCAGTGGGCCAGGACCCGGTCAGCCCTTCTTTAGCGTCACCCACTTCTTTAGAGGTCACCCGGGCTTCCTTTGTAGCGTCAGCTTTGCTTTAACGGTCACCCGGGACTCCTTTGGCGGTCAGACAACCGCTTTACTTTATCTTCGTTGGGTAGTGCCGGTCAGGGCGGCGCGCCAGCTTGTCTGATGACAAGAGGCACCAGAGGCATACCCCGCAAGGAGCCTCTCCCCCTCTGCGCACTCCATCGAATCCGAGGCCAGCCGGGTGGAAGCAGCCACCCAGCCGGTTCTTCTGGCTATCCGGCTAGACGAGCCAGTAGGGAAAGCTTTAAGCCTAGCCGGGCGGGATTAGCCCACCAGCTAGACTTGTCCTGCTTGATGTCCAGGCGGCCTGTGTCTTATTTATCCGGCCTACTTAGGCTTGGCTTTCCCTACCCGGGGGTTATCCTCCCGACACTAGTACCCAAGCGCGTAAGAACTTGGCCGGTGGGAAAGGTCTTGCGAGCTCTTTTATTTCTTGATGCAGTTTGTTGATAAAGTCCGGCTGTATCTTTTCCTTTTGCTTTCCGGCTGGGTTCAACCGGATGCGGAATCGATGGCCGCCCACTGGGTGTAAAGAGCGAAGGAAGTGACTGCCTGGCGAAATGGAGCTGAAACATCAATTGGATGAGGTCAGTGCCATCGTCAGCCACGACTGTTGCTCTGGCGCACGTCGTGTCAGTTTATCTTCTGTGGCGCTGTGCCAGTTTTTTGGTAACTGCATGAACCACTTGCCGCAGAGGTTTTCTTGGGGCGCGCGTGCATGCCTCGCCTCCTTGTAACGCATGTGGATCTTCTGCAGTGTGTTGCATTGGATCTTCCTTGCGCCAGAGCCATAGCATCGCAGAACTGAAGCGTCTTGTGGCCATGTGTGACGCGGTAGCTGAGGAGGCGACGATGCCCTCCCTGCGGGGATAAATAGAGCTGTGGGAGGAACGAGGCCTGCACTTCATCTTCCTCCAGCTCTTGCCTCCCTGTCCTTCTATGCTCCTTCTCACTTTGCCTTTGCGCCACCCATTTGTGGTCGACAGAGCCGCCAGCAGCCTTCTGCCACGGCCGCTCCGCCTGCCAAAATGCTACTTGGAGCAGCGCGGAGGTTGGTGTGGGTCCTTTATGACCAACGATCTCGTGTACAAGTACCGGCGGGGGAAATTTATCCCCTCGTCGCGGTTGGTGAAGCACCGGCTCGCGCTGGAGGGGGAACGGGTGCATGACCCCCGGGCAGGGGAGCGCGTCGTCTTCCTCACCCACTTCGCCCGTGGCTTCGGCCTCCTTGTCAAACCCTTTCTTCTTCAAATATTCGTCTTCTTCGACCTCCAACTCCACCACCTTGGCGCCAACGCCATCGCGCAACTGTCGCACCATGCAGCATGCTATGAGTCGTACCTTGGGGTGTGGCCCGAGGTGGCGAACTTCCTCAAGTTATTCCACTTCAAGGCCCAGAACACCATAAAGGATGGCCCGCTGACAGAGACGGGCTGCTGCGCCGTCTATCCGCGTCCCTCCTCGCTGATGCCACGATTCGACCTCCCCGACACCATCAAGTTGTGGCAGTGCTCATATTTCTATGTGAGCAATGCCAGAGAGGTCGACTGGATCGTCCTGCCGCCCTTTGTCAATGTGCCCTCGATGCAAAAGGCCTGGATGGTGAAGGGGATGGGGGCCCAGGCGGACATCGACCGGATGGCCGCTCGGGTGGAGGCGATGGTGGCAACGGAGCGGCTCATCGCCCGAGATATCGCGCTGTCATGGATGGCATGCCGCATGCTTCCTCTGTAGAAGCGTTCGCAAAAAATGTGCTATCTGTCGACCACCGACGACCCGACCCGGACGTCACGGAAGGACGTGCCATACGAGGTGCTGCGGAATTGTATCTCTATGATTTCCAAGTTCCGCGTGGAGGCGACCTAGTCGTACTCCTGCCCGCCATACCACCAAGGCCGCCTGCCACCTCGGGTGAGTTGTCCTTGTTTCTCCTCTTTTTCGCTTGGCCTTTTTCCTAGTAGTTTTTCCTTGGGTGCCTTATGCTCGCCTTTTTGAGTAGTTGTTTACAGCGCAGCATGCTGAGGACGGTATCAGCGACTTCGCCCTCCCTACCTTCCCGCTGGACCAGAAGCTGCCGAAGTACCCCTAGACGAAGCCCGAAGGGTTTCCCGTCCGGCAGGACAATGGTCCCTCGGATCCTCAAGGTAATTTCCGGGTGCGGCTTTTGTCTTTGCTTTTCCTATGGGGCCTATCGTTGATGCTCGTGTTAGTTTTAGTGCAGCTGAGGACGAGGCCGGCCGGGAGAGGGCCGGAGTGAAGGCCCGGGGGAAGAGGGCAGCGCCCGTTGCCATGCCAGCTATCGGGGAGCAGAAGAGGACGCGTCGAGCGCGCCCATCTTCCGATGTGCCGTCCTGCGCCGGGTAAGTGTTCCCCTATTCTCCCTTGATCTTTCCCTTGCTCATTGCTGAGCCTTCCTTTTTTTATTTTCGTAGCGAGGCGATGTTGCTGGGTGGCTCCGGTGCTGCCACCGTTGCTTCTCCCCCGCCTCCGTCCGCCGAGGTGGCTATGGCCTCTCCAGCTGCGTCTGTGCTGGCTGCGCCCGCCCTGACAACCCTGCATGCATCTCCTCAGGGATCCCCGGTCACGGGAGTGCTGCACCACGTGCCCGCGATTTCGCGGGTGGCGCAGCTCTTCGTGGCCGCTCAGGGCCCCGAGACCCCCTCCTTCGTCCTACGGCTGGCGTGAACCCGGCCTGGAGCGATGCTCTAGCCAGTTCTGCCAGGCCCACCATCGAGGATGTGATAGAGGAGGCTACGGCGGTGCAAGCGGCTGCGGCGGGTGGTATTCAGCCGGGCGCCTCCGGCTCAGCAGGGAGGGAGCTGGTGGTGGCTGTGCCTTTGAGCACTACTGCCGATGAAGTCGAGGTCATGATGAACGGTTGGAGGCCAGCTCCGGCTGTGCTTACGTCGGGTGCCATCCTCGCCCAGCTCTCGGGCGCGGCGCCCGTCGCACTCGGCCAGGCTCACCACCTGGTTGAGGAAATGGAAAGGGGCCTTGGAGAGGCCAAATATTTGTCTGTTTTTTTGGAGGTAGGTGTCTCCCCATTTTCTTTTGCCGTAGCCGGCTTTTTGTAGCCGGATTTCGCTCTTTTTTCCTTACTTCTTTCTCTTCGCAGAAAGCGTTCTCAGATTCTGTGAAGAGTACTCAGGATTTGGGCCGTAAGATTGCTTCCTCTGACCTATCTTGGCGGTTGGCCTCCTTTTCCCGTTTTTTGTTGACCATTGGGTATCCTCCTACAACCATGATCTTGGATAAGGAGAGGGAGGTGGAGCACCTCAAAGCTCAAGTGGCCCGGCTAGAGGAGTCAAACAAGGACTAGCGGGGGAAGATCGACCAACTGGCCGCAGCCAAACACAAGTTGGAGGTTATTGCGGAGAGGAGAAAAAAGGTGGCTGACACCCGGGGGGAGGCACTGAAGACCTTGGAGATGACCTCCGCCCAAAGGGAGGAGATGATCAAGGTTCTTTGGTCCCGGGAGTAGGATCTGACCGGGCAGCTTGAGCGTATCGCCGAGCTGGTCGTCAGTAAGTTTGCACTTCCCTTCCCCATCTAAATTGTGGTTAATAGAATTGCCTTTTGGTTGCTTACTCCCTCAGCCGACTGCAGCTCACTACCCGGAGTCGACCGACCAAGCGCTTGATAAGCTGCCGGCGGAGGAGGTTGGCCATGAACTGACCGCCTGGGACCTAGTAAAGGTTCTGGTGGAGGAAAGCGACGACCTTCGCAACGTTGCCAACAAATTCTTCCAATATGTCTGGCCGGAGATGGGTGAGCCACACGACATTGCCAGCTTGGCGCTCGCCCTGACCCGCGACATTTACATGCTAGAGATCCACAAGGATATGGCGGTGTGTGGCGGTGTGGAGATGGCACCGGCCCTGGTGAAGTCCTGGTATCCGGATGCGGATCTGGGTGTGCTCACTCGTGGCTTCAGACCCGGAACCATCTACGAGAGCCTCCGTCAGAGCGTCCCAGCGATCAGGTCCTGCAGAGTAAAGATCGACACGTATGTGGATCTGGAGCGCGACTTCTGTGACCCCTCTGAGCCGGTGCCGTACCAATGGATACCAGATCCTGCAAGCGGCGCCAATGTTGCCTCCTCTAGTCAGGTACCTGCAGCTGGCGCCAATGTTGCCTCCTCCAGCCAGATGCCCGTAGCCGGCGTCGATGCTCCCTCTGCCAGCCCGACTCTGAGCCCCGATCCCTGGTATGCCAGGAGTATTTGTGTCTTGCAAACTTACTGTGCATCAGTCATGTCATGCGGTGAACTTTGTTGTAAGACTTTGACTTCTGCGTCGAACCTACGTGTTTCGCTTATCAGTTTGACCCCCTTTTGGCTTGAGTTAAATTTGCCTCTTTTCTTCCTGGACGTTTTTGTCCTTTGTGTTTCTTGTGCGAGTGCGCGATAGCGTGATCATCGGGTGTAGTCCTCGAGGTTCGGGCTGGCTGGGGTAGCCAGCCGGATCAAAGAACTTTTCCACCTTGCTTGTTCGGATGGGTGCGCGGGAGCACGCCCACTGGGTGTAGTCCCTGAGGTTTGGGCCGGCTGGGGAAGCCAGCCGGGTCGAAGCTCTTTGCCACCTTGTTTATTCTGATGGGTGTACGGGAGCACTCCCACTGGGTGTAGTCCCCGAGGTTGGGACGGCTGGGGAAGCCATCCGGTTCGAAGCTTTTCGCCACCTTTTTTATTCTGATGGGTGCGCGAAGCACACCCACTGGGTGTACTCCCCGAGGTTCAGGCCGGCTGGGGTAGCCAGCCGGGTCAAAGCGCTTTGCCACCTTGTTTCCTGCCAAGTTGTGGCTCGTGCAACACAAGACACAACATTGCTTGCATTAGTTTCGTTACTTGTGTGTTCGTTCGCAGCTAAGATAAAATACAAAAATGATGCCCTTTTGAACTAGGCCGTTAACTTATTCCTTTTCTCAGCGAGCATTGGCCTTTCAAGTTGTGACCTTGCCGGCTACTAGCCGGGTTGCGGTCTACAGCCAGAATCGAAGGGGTAGCTAGGTTGGCGTACCTCACGATATTTCGGGGTTTTGTTATTGGTAGCTCAAGCATGCACAGCCGGATTATCCGGGCTCCCTGGTCTTCTCTTTGGGTAGTTTCTTGTAAGGGGGACTTCGGGATTTTGCTCTTGCCGGGTCGACAGCCGGCTTGCGGTCTAAATCCGGAACCGAAGAGTGGGCCCTAGGTACCGCGTACAATACTTAACCGTCTGTAGAAATCCAAGCGTCTGGGCCAGCCGACGACCTTGTTGTAGAGATTACCGGAGCCAGTTCGATGACAGAGGTGATGCACGAATGGGGGTCGAGTCCTCAGAGCTATGCCGAGGCTCCCAAGATTGTTCATTTATTACATGAAAGTAAGATACATACACTGCTCACTCAAGTGTAAAATGGACGGAGTAGGTTCGCGTTCCATGTGCGCTCATTCTCTTCGTCGGAGCGGTCTGCCTTGTTCTTTACCGGGTACTGGGCATCAATGAGGTAGTACGAGTTATTGTGCAGCACTCGGCTGATGATGAACGACCCTTCCCAAGGTGGGGATAGCTTGTGCATTCCCTTGGTGCTCTGCACCAGGCGCAACACCAGATTGCCCTCACGGAATGAAGTAGGCCGGATCCGGCTGGAGTGGCAGCGATGCAGGTCCTGCTGGTAAATGGCTGATCTGGACAAGGCCAGGTCGCGTGCCTCCTCCAGCAAATCCACGCTATCTTCACGTGCTTCCTTAGCTTCTTGATCCGTGTAGATCTTCTTGTGGGGTGCGTCGAACTGGATGTCAGTGGGAAGGATTGCCTCCATCATAGACGAGGAAGAATGACGTGAAGCCGGTTGAGTGGTTGGGGGTAGTGCGCAGGCTCCATAGCACGGCTGGCAGTTCCTCTGTCCAGCATCCGGGGGACCTGATGAGTGACTCGATGAATCTTGGTTTGATTCCGGCTAAGACCAAGCTGTTAGCATGCTCACACTGCCCGTTTGACTAAGGGTGTGCAACCGAAGCTAGGTCCAGGCGGATGCCCTTTTCTCCATAGAAGGGAGCGAAAACTCCCTTGGCGAAATTGGTGCCATTGTCTGTGATGATGCTGTGTGGGTAGCCGAATCGTATGATGATGTCCGTGAAGAACTTGATCACGGTTGCCCTGTGCGGCTTCTTTATGGGCTTTGTCTCGATCCACTTGGTGAATTTGTCCATATCTACAAGCAAGTGCGTCATACCGAATCGGGTTGTCTTGAATGGTCCGACCATGTCCAGCCCCCAGACTGCAAACGGCCAGATAATTGGTATTGTCTTGAGTGCTGCAGACGGCGTGTGGTTCAGATGGCCAAAACATTGGGAGCCATTGCATGCCCTGACCAGTTCCTCGGCGTCCTTTAGTGCTGTTGGCCAGTAAAAACCATGACGAAGAGCCTTGGCTGCTATGGCCCTTGACGAAGAGTGGTGAATGCACTTGCCCTGATGTATGTCCACTAGGATCTTGATTCCCTCCTCTTGGATTACGCATCGTTGATAGATGCCCCCGACGTTGCGCTTGTACAGCTCGTTATTGATGATGGTGTATGCGCTTGCCCCGCGTCTCACTTGTCATGCTACCACTTCCTCTTCTGGTAGTTCACCTTTATCCAGGAAGTTCATGAATGGTTTGGCCCAGTCGGATGTTTCCCGGATGGCGTACACTGTCTACATGATGATCTTGATCTCCTCGCGGACAATCGGTTATGGAGTGTCAGGGGGTTTGCCAGGTGGAGGCTCGCTGACGGCAGTCCCCGGGTGCGGCGAGGCAGTCCCTGGGTGTGGCGAGGCAGTCCCTGGGTGTGGCGAGGCAGTCCCCGGGTGTGCTGCTCCGGCTGTCCTGGGTCCGTGTCGAGCACTATAGAGTCAGACTCCAGGGACGGAGTGATGGATGGCTTGCACAGGTGCTCGAGGGAGACTCCAGGCGGTATGGATTGTCTTGTTGAGATGACTCAGGCCAGGGCGTCAACGGCTTCGTTGTTAGCCCTGGGTACATGGTGGAACTCGCATCCTTCAAAGCAAGCGCACATCTACTGGACGAAGAAGCCCTAGAGGGCCATGTTGGCATCCCTCATGTCCCATTCTCCTGAGACTTGTTGTACCACCAGGTCTGAGTCGCCAAAGCAGAGTATCCTCTAAATGCCTATCTCCTTGGCCATCCTGAGCCCATGGATGAGCGCCTCGTATTCCGCGATGTTGTTTGATGCCTTGAAGTGGACCTAGAACATGTACTCTAGTCGGTCGCCCTTGGGAGAGGTGATTACGATTCTGACTCCGATCCCTCCTCGCATGGAGCCATAGAAGTGTAGATTCCAATGCGTGGAGTCTCGGACCAGTGGCATGTACTGTGTCTCTGCCCAATCGACGATGAAATTAGCCAGCGCCCGGGAATTGATCGCCGTTCTTGGCTTGTACTGGATGTTATGCGCAACGAGCTCTATGGCCCATTCGCCACGCGGCCAGTGGCGTCCTTGTTGTCGATGATCTCCACGAGTGGGGCTAGCACCACCACCCGGATGGAATGCTCTTGGAAGTAGTGCTTGAGTTTCTTCGCGGCCATGTACACACCGTACACCAACTTCTGGTAGTTCTAGGGGTAGTTTTTCTTGGAGAGTGATAGTACCTCACTCAGGTAATATACGTGGCGTTGGACAAGCTAGGCCTTCCCCTCTTCTGGTCTTTCCACCACTAGTACGACGCTGACGACCATGTTGGTGGCTACGTTGTACATCAACATTGGCTCTTTTTCAGCCGGGGCCGCCAAGACGGGTCAAGAGGTGAGCATGCACTTGAGCTCACGGAAAGCCTCGTCCGCCTGGGGCGTCCAGACAAACTTGTCCGTCTTCTTCATGAGCTGGTATAAGGGGAGGGATTTCTCGCCCAGCCGGCTGACAAACCGGTTGAGGGAGGCCAAACACCCAGTAAACTTCTGCATGTCGCGCAAGTTCCATGGCAGCTCCATGCGCTTGATGGCTCCTATCTTCTTCGGGTTCGCCTCGATTGCTCGTTTCGTGATGAGAAAACCGAGGAGCTTGCCGGCTGGGACGCCGAAGACGCATTTCTCCGGGTTCAGCTTGATCTAGAAGCGACGGAGGTTGTCGAATGTTTCCTTCAGGTCCTCGAGCAGCGTGCACCGCTCTTTGGTCTTGATGACGACGTCGTTAGTGTAGGCGTGCATGTTTCTACCGATTTGCATCTAAAGGCATTTCTGCATGCAGCGCTGGTAGGTTGCCCTGCATTTTGCAAACCAAAGGGCATGGTGGTGTAGCAGTAAGCCCCATACGGGGTTATGAATGATGTCTTTATTTGATCTGTTACATTGAGCTTAATCTAGTGGTAGCCCGAGTAAGCGTATAGGAAAGACAACAAGTCACAGTCGGCTATAGAATCGATGACCTGATCTATCCGCGACAGAGCGAATTGATCATTGGGGAATGCCTTGTTGAGGCTGGTGTAGTTGACACACATGCGCCATGTCTTGTTCTTTTTCAGCAGCAACACCAGGTTGGCCAGCCATTCCGGGTGGAAAACTTCCATGATGAAGCCGGCTGCAAGCAGCCGTGTGATCTCCTCACTAATGGTTCTTCTCTTTTCTTCTACAAAGCGGCGTAAATACTATTTGACCAGCTTCGCATCTGGTCAAACATGTACAGAGTGCTTGGCGAGTTCCCTCGGGACACCTGACATGTCTTTGGGGCACCATGCAAAAATATCACGATTCTCACGGAGGAAGTCGACGAGCACGCTTTCATATTTGCTGTATAGGCCGTCTCCGACCAGGACAAACTTTCTTGGGTCCTCCTCGTTCAGCAGGATTTTCTTTGTGCCCTTGGATGGCTTGAACTGTGACTCGCCAGCCGGCATATCCGCCTATAGGGCTGCCACGTTCTGCATTATGACGTGCTTATCTTTTGCGATGATCATTGCCTCGGCTAAATTGGGGTCGTCTGTGGCGCATTCAATCGACCGCTTGTAGCAACCGTCGATGGTGATCACTTCCTTTGGTCCTGGCAGCTTCATCTTGAGGTATGCGTAGTGCGGTACCACCATGAACTTGGTGAGAGCTGGGCGCCCTAGTATAGCGTGGTAGGCGCTGGAGAGGTTCACGACCTCAAACCAGATCGGCTTGCGGCGGAACTTGTTCTTGGTGCCGAATATGCCGTCCAGTCAGATCTTGCCAATTGGTGAGTGCGATGGAGCCGGGACTGCCCCGTGGAACGAGGTGCTTGAGGGCTGCAGCTGGGACTCACTGATGCCAAGACGCTCGAGGCTGCTGCGGTATAGGAGGTTGATGCTGCTGCCGCCGTCGATGAGCACGCGGGAGAAACGACATGAATGCTTCTTGGAGACGATGATGGGGTCTAGGACTAGCACGTAACTGCCAGGGCTTGGCAACACAGCCGGCTGGTCCTCTTTTCTCCAAGTAATTGCCTGCTCGGACCAATGTAGGTACTGAGGGATGGGGGGAACGATGGTGTTCACCTTCGCCTCGCGCCTTCTCTTACCGTGCTTTGTTTCTGGCTCGGCAAGGAAGATGTGATAGTTGCCCACTTGACGTGGGTAAACATCTTCATCATCCTCACGGCGGTTGTGCCGCTCCCTGTTGTCCGGCCGGCCTCTGGCTGGAGGTGGAGGTGGTGGTGGGAGACCGCCGGCTTCGGCCATATTCTTTGTCTAGTTGCACTAGCGCATTTTTATGGTTTGCGTGCTTTCTACCACTACTGTGGAACTTGCACGGTCCGTCGAGCATGGACTCCATGGTGTACTTGGGCCATGGTGGCCTGTCACCCGGTCTTTGCCTCCGGCTGCCACCTGCAGCCGGGTCCTCGTGCACCGCTGCTACTTGCTTGGTGCCGTACCTGCTGTCGGGCTAGTCGTCTTTTCTCTTGGCATGGCGGTCATCATGGCCATGCCGCCTGGAGTGATTCTCGCCCGGCTGGCAATGATCCGCCTGCTCGTCCGTCACGATCTGACCTTGGTCATCCACTACGATGGGCTTCTTCACAGCTGTGTTGGTGGTGGCGTACTTGTCCACAATGGCCATGACCTGGGCCATGGTTTGGGGATCTGCCCGCCTGAGTTTGTGCTTCAGCATGGTGCCGTCTCGCGCACCTCTTCACACGAGTTGTGCATGCTAGTACACCAGGTGAGGTAGGCGCGGTCAGATTCATCTTTGCCTTGAACACCGAGGACAAGCTCGCGGGGCTGACCCGATCGCTTGTAAGTTCTGGTGAAGTTGCGAATGAACGCTTCTTCGAAGTCTAGCCAGGCATTGATGCTGTTGTCGGGGAGGCTGTTGAGACACATTCTTGTTGAGTCGACGAGCATGAGGGGGACGTAGCGGACGGCCAGGCGGAGGTTTATGTTTGCGATTCCTACGGCGGTGGTGTAGTCCACCAGCCAATCCTCGGGCTTGATGGTGCCATTGTACCTTGGCATGTCTCTTGGAAGCGAAAAACCCTTTGGAAACAGCTTGTTCCAGATGCGTGGGCCGAAACATTTTGGTCCAGCTGGACTTTCTTCTTCTAGCGCACGTGACTGCACCAGGAGGTCGATGCGCTCACGCGTGTCAGCCGGCTCTCGGGGGCCGAGCCGTCCGGTTAGGCGCGATGCGGGAGGGTCCTTGTTTCCGCCAGCCCCTCCTCTGGCGCACATGCTTTCTTTCCTTGGGCGGCTCCTCCAGCCGGCGCACGACTGGCGCTAGTGATGGAGGCATCACGAATGCGATGGGCGCAGTTGTCGGATGCATCACGCGGGCGACTGTTTTGCCCGGTGCCGTCTGGGGAAGATGCCTGCTGGTTCTTGCTTCCTCCGTGTGCCATCTAGTCCGCACCTTTGCGGGGGACTATGTCCCGGGTGTTGCCCCCTTGACTGAGAACCCCTTCGGCTTGCTGCTTATTAGCGGTGGCGACGAGGATCTGGACACGGTCCTACTGGCGACGAAGCTCCTCCCCCTCGAGGTGTTTCAGCTCCGCGACCGCTACTTCGAGCGCTCTCATGTTATTGGCGGGGGTGCTATAGATGGGCTGGGCCACACTAGCACGCGAGTCTGTGGCGCGGTCCAGTTCTGATGCGAGGTCGCACCCTTGGTGCTGGATTTTCCTGGCGAAGCCATGGGCGGCGTTGTACTCGTGCATGGTGGTGTTCAGCCGGCTCTGGTTAGAAGCAACCTTGGTGGCCTCCTCCACGAGCTTCTCGCGCGTGGCCTCGAGCGCAGCCGCCGCGACCACTGGGTCTGCTTCGATGATGACGGGAGCACGGAGGTGCTGGATGGAGGCGATGAGTAGGTCTTGCTCATGTTCAAGCGCAGAGCTTTCTCCACCCGCTCGAACCTCCTGAGGCGGGCGGTGGTTCTCGCGAGCGTTCACTACCATGACCTCGACGTAGCCGTTCGCAGTGGCTACACCGCGGTGATGCGGTCGAGAGGCACATCAGAGACAATGTCGACTTCGCTGGGGAAGGCCTCGGCAACGGTGGCGACATAGACGTGAAGGTCTCCAAAGTGCATGATAGAGCCGTTGGCGGGGAAGGTGTTCCCGACGAAGCACGCAGTGTTGTCAACAATGCAGTCGAAAACGCCAAGTGTGAGGACGACGCCGGAGGCCACGCGCTTACCGGCGACGAGCGGAAGTCCCATGCGGAAGATGATCCCAGCCGAAGCGTTGTTCCCGATGGTGGGCGCCGACTATCATGATGTGGAACACGCAGTGCCATCGGGGATGGATAAAGAGGGACACTTGGATGCAATCGGTGGCTCACGCAACGGGTTGGGCACGGTGAACTGCAAACTCAGCGAAATACCCACGTTCGGGGCCCTCTTGGCGAGGTAACACCCCTACTCTTGCAAGATCTACTATATGGGGCGCGAATGCCCAGTACAGGTGCTCCTGGAGCTGTTTCCTTAGCTACTATCGATGGCTAGAGGAAGAAGAAGAAGAGGCAAGCTCTTGCTACTACCGATGTTTCTTACCTAGAACCCTAGCTCTACCCGCCCTTATATACTGGTTGGGGGAGTTAGATTACAATGTGGGTTCTAGGGTTTACTATTTGGATATGGTTTTACAGGGAAGGGCCGGTTGCAGAGTCCAGCCGGTGGGCTAGGACCCGGTCAGCCCTTCTTTAGCATCACCCACTTCTTTAGCGGTCACCCGGGCTTCCTTTGTAACGTCAACCTTGCTTTAACGGTCACCCGGGACTCCTTTGGCGGTCAGAAGACCGCTTTACTTTATCTTCGTCGGGTAGCGCCGGTCAGGGCGGCGCGCCAGCCTGTCTAATGAAGAGAGGCACCAGAGGCGTACCCCACAAGGAGCGTCTCCCCCTCTGCGCACTCCATCGAATCTGATGCCAGCCGGGTGGAAGCGGCCACCCGGCCAGTTCTTCTTGCTATCCGGCTAGACGGGCCAACTAGGAAAGCTTTAAGCCCAGCTGCGGTGACCCAGCATACCACTGCATGTGTAGTACACTATAGTCATTGATATGACATCCAAAGAACACCATTCCATAAATATCACATCCCTCAGAGTGGTACAACAGAAACATTGCGGGTCCAAATTACAAACATACACACATTATTAGTATTACAATACCAGGAGTTCAAGACTTCAAAAGATTCAACTTACAAATCAAATTATAAAGTGTTTTAGCGGAATATTTCAAGTGACGACTTAAACTCCAAACTGAGCTCAACAACTTATTGATATTTATTGTTTATGTTGCTCGGCTCAATTAGCTCCTAGTACTATGGTAATTATTCTGACTCCTGGTGCTCTCCTCCGTAGATGACATCGTAGTCCACTCCTTCCACAACACCGTACATATTGGGCTCTTCATAGAAGACCTCCTCTTGACTCTCAACTGCATACATTGGGGTTTCTTCGGGATCCACAGAGTCTAAGCAGGGGATCAAAGGAAAAGGTGAGTAACAGCGTTACCCAGTAAGTTCATTATATGCAAGGTGGGAAGTTTGATGCTCTATCTACCACCTCGGACTATAAGTCCTTGGACTATGCTCGTAAATCTTTCTTCCAAGATTGATTTTATTATGAAAATCTATGACCATCAGCCTTCACAGGTTGACCAGAACTTTCATGGAGTTCCTTTCCTACCACATTCGTAGCTCCTTCCCGGAACAGGGAGTAACAAGTTACAATTCTTACACTCTACATAGATGCGTTACTTTACCCATGAGAGATCAACTCCTTGTTGCACAACCAGGCGTACTTTCCCGTCCACAATTCCATGATGTGGGGCCCAGTAGTTAGTCCAAGCCAATCACTGCCCTCTTCGTGATCCCATATGTCTGCACGATCCTTTGGGGCTGGATCATCTCCGTTAAGCCCCCTTCTGGGTAGGCTAAAACCCTGATGAGTTCCCAAAACTCTATGACCTCGTGATGCCCTGGCAAGTGCCATATCAAATGCACTATACCACTAAAAACCACTCAGAGATAATCTAGACACCAAAAGTGTGGGGCATAAGGGTTCCCACCCATATGTTGGATCCACAAAAGGAATCACAACGTCACGTTAAGGTCGTCTTGCCTCCATACGAGAGGAAAAGGATACAGCTGACTTATCCGTCCCATTCCAAATCTCATGGCTAACACGTTATATACGACGCTGGAATCACTGATGTCATGGGTTGTTATGTTCCTAGTTGATTATCATTGTTGCAAATAGAAACTTAAGTTCTATTTCTCCTTTCTATCATCACTTAGGATGATATCAACAATTTATTTATTTGAGAAAATAATATTTTGTTTCCTTGAAACATAGATGATAACACACAATTTGCAAATACTTTGATAAAGACTCTTCAAAGGACATGAGCAAGTGATGAACTTGCCTTGTGATTGCAAGGTAGTGAAGTCGGATGCTTGCACTGGACCTTGAGCTTCTATGTCTACAAAACATCATTATTGCCTGGTAAGGACAATATTTAAAGAGGCAAAATGAATATGCATAGTAATGCAATGCATTATTTATCATTGATTTTCTTTGTGTGTTTTACCCATCATTTTAGTTATAAGGATTCCTTTAAGAATAAAGGATTCTATTGTAAAGAATAATCTTTAGTATTTATTGAATATCATATTCATTTATTTATTAAAATATAAATTTTTATATTTATTTATTCTTTTAAGAATTATCATTTAAATAAAAGAATTTCCTTTTATAACTCTAAGCATTTATTTAGTATTTTTCTAAAATACTAAAATATTAATATATAATAAAATTGATTTTTATCTTCTTTTTTTAGTTTTATAAAATTACATAAGGAATATATATATTATAAAATTCTTGACCAAAAATTGTTTCTATAAAAATTTATTTTTTAATTTAGTTAGATAGGTTGGATTATTATGAATCCAAAAATATTTTATTTATAATTTCTAGATTTTTATTTTATTTTCTAGAATTTATTTTAGTTTAGGGGTATTGTGGTCTTTTATTAATTATTGAAACTTCTTTTAAATTTTTGGGCTGATTCAATTGGCCTTATTGGGCTGATTGGGACAATTTGGCCCAAGTAACCTTGACCAAAAGGGCTCCCCGAAGGGTTCTGGCCCCATCGGCCCACTCACTCTGTCTCTCTCTCTCGACCTCTCCTCCTCTCCTCCTCGACCCCGTGGTTGATGGCACCGCCGACGTGCGCTGCTCGCCACCGTGGTCCTCCCTGGACGCTACCGTGATGCAGGGAGAGGTTGTTGACCATGCTCATCCATCTGGTCCAATTCGATTTTGTCCTGGGGCCCTTCTGTGGCCAGGCTAGCCCCCTTCCCGAACCCTAGGGTTTGGGGATGGTGCTGTTACCGCCGCCGCTGACTCTCCTGTGTTGGTGTGTGGTGTGCATGTGCTACTGTGGCCGCCCCCGTGGCTGGTGTGGGTTGCAGCGCCCTCTGGGTGCTCCTTGTGCCGCCATGAGCTCGTCGGCCCCTCTGCTTCCTCTTTGTTTCTTCAGCGAGGACCTCTGGTGAGTTGTGCTCCTGTGAACTCTAGTGTACCTAGCTATCTGGAGTTCCATTGTGTGTATCTAGTGGCCAATCTCTATTCTATGTTTGTACTGATACTAGGGTTCATCTCTGGTGCTTATGTGATGATGCTATGGTCTGATATTGATGCTCAGTGAAGATTGCGTACTCAGTCCTTAGTGATTCTTGTCATCCTTAGATGATGTGATGCTGTGGTTGATCTGATGCTATGGTAATCTGATTTGGTGATGTTGTAAATTGATATGTTCATCTTCTGTCAGTATCTTGATACTGACAGTATCATTGTCAGTGATGATTCACTGCAGTAGTGTTTGTGACTTGCCTGTTTATTCATAGTCTGAATTTTTATTCAATAGAGTTTGATGATTCTATGAAAATAAATATATATATATATATATATGGTATGATCTCTGAGTCTGGTATCATGGAAATGATTTGCTAGTTGATTTATAAAAACTGTACTATCTACAGTGCTTGTGAAACCTTCTTAGAATGGTACACAAGTGGATCTTGTTGCCGGCTTCACTTATGGTCATTACTAGAACCTGATAGATGCTTATTAATAAGTTGGAAAGCTTATTGTTTGATCATGCCTATGATGCTGGTCTGAGGCTCTAGGATCTAGGGTCCTAGTTGGTTAAGTGAATGGGTTTGTTTGTAACTTATAAGATCTGAGGTGCTACTCCCTCTAGGAGATGTGCCCAGATCTTGTAAGAACAAATGATAGATTATAGAAGTTGCATGTGTTAACACCAAATTTGTGAGGCTGGTCTGAGAATTTGGTGTTTTTGCTAGGTTTGATTTCTGATCTTTATACTCAAAACCTCTAGGATATATTCACCTCACTAGGGTGATCATTGAGAGGTTGTTTCATGAAACAACACATGTTTCTGTCTGGAGAAGATGAATAGATCATGTGGTGGTTTATGACACTCACCACAAAAACTAATGATTGTTGTGGTTGGTGGTGATGTTGGTGTTGCTGGTTGGATCCTGTCTTTCACCTCCTGATGTTGTTCTTGTTTCCCTTGGTTCCTGTGCTTGGCCTTGATCTAGCCTGCTCCTCCTAGCTCTTGTGGCTTGGACTTGTTGTCCACCTGATTCTTCCCTCTCTTTATGTCACCATATGGTGATGTTTGGGTTGATCAAGTGTGGAGTTTTGCTTGCTGATTTTGCTGGGCTATGGCTAATCTGCTGGTTCTGGTGTGGTGTGAGCAACGGAGTGGTGCAGTAGTGCTTGCCCACGGCTATACTTGGATCTTTTACTTGTGTAAGCATCTGTGGCTATGTCGACAGCACATCCATGCATTTTGGTGTGTGAGCTTCTTGTGTGTCTGCTGCATAGTTGTGGATATGCTCAATGAGGTGTTCTACCTTTTATCTGGTTACTAATAACCTGCCTGGTGAAACTTTCCCCTCTTACTGATTGGAATCATTTGACTTATGGATTATTTGTTATGAAAGATTTGATTCTTTCATATTGGTGAAACTTGCCCCTAAAAGATTTACTCAATGATGTAAAATGGAGCAGTGCATCTCACTGCTCTCTACTAAGAGTAAAAGTTAATAACTAATCCTTTATTTTTATTTTTGTTTATTCTTTGTTTTGCAGGTACAAGATTTGAAGATTCAAGATTAGTGTAGGTTTTATTTTAGACAGATTTAATTCTTTAATGTTTATTTTATTCTTTTGTAAGGAATTTTGTAATAGTTCTTAATATGTAAATATTCCTCTTCTTTTTGTAATTTTATTACTATAAATATTCTTTATTGAGGTTATGAGTTACTTTTTGTAACTTATTAATGAATGAATATATGAAATAAATATTCATTTGTTTGGTTACAATTCTTATTTAGAGTTTCTGTTTACTATATATTGTTTCTTGATTAAATAATATTACTAAATCATAACTCTATTATTTTAAAATATAATTTCAAATCTTAAGTTTTAATTCAAATTCCTTCCCCCAAAACACACTAATTCATAAAGATCATGTCAAAGTTTATAACGATCACTCTCCAAAGCTATTCCTAAACTTAAAGAGTAAACAAAACTTTGATCACCTTAAGTTTTTATTTAGCGAAAAAATTACCCACATTTTGCAGATGAATGCATGCAAATGCACAATTTCCTAAATCTACCCTTTGTTTGTTCCTAAATGCTGGGATGTTACAGCCTTCCCCCCTTAAATTAAACTTCGTCCTGAAGTTTGCTGAAGTGTACCTGAATAGTTCTGGATAGGCCCTTCTTAAATCATCTTGTTTCTCCCATGTGGCTTCTCTCTCAGGATGATGTTCCCACTGTACCTTGTAGTACTTGATTGCCCTATTCCTCAACCTTTTCCAGTTTTCTTCCAGAATTTTACAGGGTTTTTCAACATAAGTCAGGTCTGCTTGTAACTCTATCTCTTGATGTGTAAGTGCATCATCAGGAACTTTAAGACATTTTTGGAGTTGTGACACATGGAAAACATTATGAACTTGAGCCAATCTTGAGGGTAGCTCTAAAGCATAAGCTATTGTCCTGTTCTGACTCAGTATTTTGAATGGTCCTATGTATCTTGGACTTAATTTTCCCTTAACTCCAAATCTCTTAACTCCTTTCATTGGGCTTACTTTTATATATACCATGTCTCCCACTTCAAGATGCCATGATCTTCGACTTAGATCAGCATAAATTTTCTGTCTACTTTGGGCTATCTTCAATCTATCCTTGATTATATCAATGATATCTTGCCTTTCCTTGATATAATCGGGCGCAAATTCTTTGCTACTCCCAGGCTCATACCAACATATTGGTGATCTACATTTCCTTCCATAAAGTACTTGATATGGAGCTGCCTTTAAGACTACTCTGATAGTTGTTATTGTAGGAAAATTCTGCCAATGGTAAATGATCTTCCCACGAACCTCCAAAATCTAATGCACAATCCCTAAGCATGTCTTCTAGTATTTGATTTGTTCTTTCAGTTTGACCCCTGTCTCTGGATGATAAGCTATGCTAAAATCTAACTTTGAACCAAGTGCTTCATGTAGTTGCTTCCAAAATGCCGAAGTAAACACTGATCCTCTATCAGTTATGATCTTCTTGGGCACTCCATGCTCACTTACTATCTCCTTAATGTAAACTTCTACTAACTTGCGGTGACCCATCATACCACCGCATGATGTAGTACACTATAGTCGTTGACATAACACCAATGAAACACCGTTCACTAGTATTACATCCCTCATAGTGGTACAACAGAAACACAGCAGGTCCAAGACATGACTATAGGTTACAACTCAACTCTTTACACAAGATCCAGAGAACACTCTAGGTTAAAGAGAGAGAAAGAAACTTCTTACAAAGAAGAATCAGAAATAAACAACTCAAAAACTATCATACTATTAAGACTAGTATCTTAACTAATGGTCTGGCATTGCTGTTGTTGCAATACTCTACAGAAATAGGTTCTATGGCTAGAGATTATACTCCTATCTAATTAGTAACTTCGTCTTCACTTGAGTTGGTGTATATGTTGACTTTCTTGACTTCATTGAAGATCTTTAACTTTTGATGATGATTCCTGGAGCATGACTTGATGTAGACGTTGTTTGTTCTGGCTCTAGAACCTAGCAAGGGTTAAGAAGATACGTTGAGTACGAGCGTACTCAGCAAGTTCACTAGAAAAGGAGTGTTTGATGCACTATATCTACAGCCACAGACTAAAGGTCGTAGGAAATGCAGGTTTTCATAAACATTTCTTCAAAGGTTGCTTTTATTCTGAAAAGCTATGTTCGTCAGCCTTCACGGGTTTACCAGAACTTTCATGGAGTTCCTTTCCCGCCGCGTTCGCAGCTCCTTCCTGGAACAGGGAGTAACAAGTTATAGTTCTTACACTCTACAGAGGTGGGTCACTTTACCCATGAGAGATCTTAAGCTTTGTTGCACGGCCGGGAGTATGTTCCCGTTCAAACTTACATGGTCTGAGGACCAACCTAAGATCCAAGCCAATCACTGCCCTCTTCGCGACCTCATATGTCTGCACGATCCTTCGGGGCCAGCTCACCTCCGTTAAGCCCCCTTTTGGGAAGGCGAAAACCCTCATGAGTTCCCGAAGACTCTATGACCTGGTGTTGCCCTGGCAGGTGCCATATTAAATGGTCCCTCCACTAAACACCATCCATAGATAATCTAGACACCAAAAGTGTGGGGCGTAAGGGTGCCCACCCATATGTTGGATCCGCACAAGGAATCACAACGTCACGTTAAGGTCGTCTTGCCTCCATATGAGAGGAAAAGGATACAACTGACTTCTCCGTCCCATTCCAAATCTCATGGTCAATGCGTAATATATGGCGCAAGAATCACTGGCGACATTGGTTGTTAAGTTCTAGGTGATATATTCCTGAGTAGTGGTATTCCAATGTAACACCCCGGTTCTGAAAAGACCGTGGCCTCTATGTGACATGCCAATCCCTGGATCGGTTCATTGGCCCACAATAGAGTAAGATAGATAACATAGCAAAATATCCGTGTATCATGAATAACGAAGATCCAGAGTACCATTATTACAATAAAAGCTTAGCACAAAGCTAGCTCAAATTATTCAGGTAGCAACATAAATAAAGTAAATCCTCCATTATTCAAATTGCCCACAAGTGAACAAGTGCCGAGTGGAGTACCGTGGCCTATAACGATCAATCAGAATCGGAATAACCTGCAACATGAAACGTAGCAGCCCCGAAGGGTCAATACATGGAATGTATGGCAAGTAGAGCTAGTAAAGGAGACAATAGTACTAACATCTACATGCATATCTGGCAAGTGGAGCTGTGTCTGGCTTGCATTTGCAAATACATTTGTCCTACTTTCATAAACAGTTTTTGATTTTCTTTGAAAAGATCCCAATTAAGTTAACCCAACAATATTAAAACAATTATGAAATTAGAATGAGCGAGAAACATGTCATGGAATCAATATCAAGCAACTCAGTTGTCCATAACCGGGGACACGGCTAATCGATTAGATTATACACCCTGCAGGGGTTAGTACACTTTACCCATGTGACTTGGCCAGCCCAGCTCGTACCATCACTCTCATTTTGGGTGATGATAGGGAGAAGTCCAAGAAGAGACTGTTCGGGAAGTAGCTCCTCAATCCCGACGCGCACCGGTCCAACCTACCAAAATTCTACATCTCTGGATACGCGGGTTCGAGTTACCACAACCTACTAAGTCCAACCAACCGCCCATTCCATTATTGGCACATGGTTGTACACGTAAGCTACACAATAAAGAAGCCAATCATTCTCTCTTGATACCTGGGTGCCTTTCCGCAATGAAACCACCAAAAAATATCAATACCATCACACCCAGGAGATTCATTGATTAAGTTGTTTTAGTTTTCACAAACCAATACTTTTAGAAACAAGTCTCAATGATGTAACCCAGCCCTCGTTCAACATAGCATGGCTAAGCACATCTACCAACGGTGGTTCATCTACAAGGAAAGCCCTACCACATAATAGGACATAGCATAGCGATAGTATCATCCTACACATGCATCTACAAAATACACGACAATGCATTAAAAATAGTAGGACGATATCATGAACAAAGTAGCATCTACTTGCCTTGGTTGTAGCGGTCGGAAGAACAATCCAAACACGAGCAAGCGTTGCACTCGTCACAATCTACACGATACAATTGCAATCATAAACAAACAATCCACAACATATGCAACAAATATGATGCATGAATGCAAGAACGACAAGCGAATCGGTGCTACAGCTGCACCTCAACATCCTATTCCATAGTACCATCGTTTGCATGCATGGAAAATAGTTTTAGCGCTAGGAAAACTAATAGACAAAAGTACTGCTCAAGACTAGAGCTAGAACTCAAATAATTCACTACCGGTAGTATACTGTTTGTAAAATCTTGGGAAAATTCTACAGTATGGGCATCGCTGATTAGAAACAGTACCAACTGGAATTACTCAAAAAGGAATTATAAAACTCCCCGAGTAATTAAAACACTGCAGAAAGCTACTAGACAGTTTCTGCAGAAGTTTTTACTGTAAGCCTATCTTTTTAATTCACGATGAGATTCCCCTCGTTCCACTGAATCCAGGGACATATCATATGCGATTTTTGGAGCTACGGATCTTTTTCTACGAATTTATTACTCCGAAAAGGCCACTAAATAGTTTGATTAAACTGTACTAAACCTTGCTGCAAAAGTCTGAACCAAGGGTACAGCGAGATTCTACACCACTCACTGAATCTACACATATTTTATTTGGATATTTTGGCCAAGCGGTTTAATTTCTACACAATTTACAAGATTCTACAGAAATCTGTCAACGAAATTAACCAGTCAACTGTGTCTGTTGACTGGTAAAAGCGTCTGCTGACTGGGCGCTGACTGGGCGTCTGACTAGTCAAAGCCTGAATCTGACCGGTCAACGAACGATCTAAGCCGCCGATCTGAGATCTGACGGTGGCTGCAGTCTTACCGGAAACAAACGGCGAAACGGACGGCGGCGAGTTCCGGACGGCGGCGGCGATCGGTTCCGGCGTCGGGGTTTTTCCTGCACGGAGGGAGACGGTCAACGAACGGTCCAAGATCGTCAACGCGGCGCGCAAGACGGCGCGCGTACGTGCGGTACAGACGAAACGGTGCGACGCAAAACGGCGCGCGAGTGTGTACTTGCATGCATGCATGCGTGTGCGTGTGTGTGCACGCGGGTGTGCGTGCGGCGACGCAGCAGCTAGCGCGGCGCAGCGGCACGGCGCGCAGCGGCAGCGCAGCGCGGCGCAGCGGGCAGCGCGCAGCGCACGCAGGCAGCGGCGCAGCAGGCACACGCGGCAGCAGTTGCAGCGCGCGAGCGCGCGCAAGCGAGCGGCGGCGGGGCGCGGGTGCGGGTGCTGCGAGGGGGAGGGCTGCAGGCGGCGGCTGGCCGCGGTGGCGTGCGATGGCGGCGGGGATGGCGAGGCGCGGCGGCGCGTGCGAAGGGGGGGGTACCTGGCGGCGGCAGAGGAGGGCGTCGACGGCGGCCTCGGGAGGCAGGTCGGCGGCGGCGCCAGGAGGCAGATGGCGGCGGGGCGGGCGACGGGTGCAGCGATCGAGGAGATCGCGCGGGGCAGGCGGGCACGGTTATCGAGGCCGGGTGGGTCCTCCTTTTGTGGCCCCTCACGCGGAATCCTAAACTGAAACGGCGCGGAGTTAGACGCGGATTCGGGGTCCGGATTTTCGGACCGTTTTCTTACGATTCACTAAAACGGCCGCAACTTCTCTGTACGAGCTCCGATTCGAGCGATTTTTGCGCCTACGGGTTCGTATAGTCGAGGGGAACAATCTAGGCCCAAGGTTTGAGCGAAACCGCTAGGCTACAAGGGTGGACAGCGCTAGTCTTACTAAAGCCTCCCGTAGGAGCCTCGTAGCAAATTAGATCAGGGTTTTGGAAATAGCGTTTCGCCGAACCTTTTCACTCGACGGTTTTGCATGAAAAAGTATGATGCAATGATATGAATGATGTGCAAGAGCAAATCTAAAATTTGGGATGTGACAAGACTAACCCCCTTAAGATGAATCTCGTCCTCGAGATTCGGCGCGGCTAGCAAATAGGTGTGGGTAGTCCTCTCGGATGTCATCCTCACGCTCCCAAGTAGCTTCTTCTTCGGTGTGGTGGCTCCACTGCACCTTGCAAAACCTGATCGTCTTGGTATGGGTAATCCTCTCCGCTGTCTCCAGAATCTTGACCGGTTTCTCCTCATAGGTCAAGTCATTCTCCAGCTGAACCTCCTCTAGCGGTACAGTGTCTCTCAATGGTGTGTCCACCATCTCTGGATGGCACTTCTTCAGCTGGGATACGTGGAACACGTTGTGAACAGCGGACAGAGCCTCTGGCAACTCCAACTGATAAGCAACTTCCCCTTTGCGTGCTAAGACCCGATACGGTCCAATAAACCGAGGTGCCAGCTTACCATTAATTCCAAATCTCTTGATTCCACGAAGTGGCGATACTCTGAGGTATGCTCTATCACCTATCTCATACACCACTTCCTTGCGTTTGGCGTCAGCGTAGCTCTTCTGCCTTGATTGCGCTACCTTCAGCCTGTCCCTAATCAAGGCGACCTTCTCCTCAGCATCCTTGATCAAATCAGGCCCAAACAACTGACGTTCTCCTACTCCATCCCATAGCAATGGTGTTCGGCACCGTTTCCTGATGCTGGTTTGATAGCTGTTGTTGTAGGAAAACTCCGCATATGGCAAATTCTCATCCCAACTAGAACCATGAGCCAAAGCGCAAGCTCTCAGCATGTCTTCCAAAATCTGATTCACCCTCTCGGTCTGTCCATCAGTCTGTGGGTGAAACGTTGTGCTAAACTCCAATCTAGTGCCAAGTGACTCGTGCAGCTGGCGCCAGAAGTGTGAGGTAAATTGGGTGCCTCTATCAGATACGATACTCTTGGGAACTCCGTGTAGGCACACAATCCTGTCCATGTAAATCTTGGCCAACTTTGCACTCGTATAGGTCGTCTTCACCGGTATAAAGTGGGCTACCTTGGTCAAATGGTCGACCACTACCCAAATAGAGTCATATCCTGACCTGGTCCTGGGCAATCCTGTGATAAACTCCATTCCCACTCTATCCCACTTCCAATCCGGCACAGGCAATGGCTGTAGCAATCCTGCTGGCTTCTGGTGTTCTGCCTTCACTCGGCTACATACATCGCACAGGGCAATATGCTTGGCGATATCTCCCTTCATGTTATTCCACCAAAATCTGCTCTTCAAATCCATATACATCTTTGTGTTGCCCGGTTGTATGGAGTATGGCGAGTTATGAGCCTCCTGCAGAATCAACTCCCTTATCTCCGGGTCGCTGGGCACACACAATCGATCTCCATACCAGAAGGTACCATGCTCATCCTCGCGAATATCCTTTTCATGATTCTCCTTCATCTTTTCCTTTATCTCTTCTATTTCCTTGTCTCCCACTTGAGCCTTCTTAATTCTGTCATGTAGCGTCGGTTGGACTTCCATTGTAGCCAAATATCCTTCAGATACTACCTCCAGTCTAAGGTCCTTGAATTGCTTGCACAAATCCTCAGGCAATTCACCAATTGTCAACCCATTGGCATAAACCTTCCGGCTCAGAGCATCTGCTACTACATTGGCCTTTCCCGGGTGGTACTGTAGATTCATATCATAGTCCTTGATAAGCTCCAACCATCTCCTTTGCCTCATGTTCAGTTCCTTCTGTGTAAATATGTATTTCAGGCTCTTGTGGTCGGTGTACACATCACAGTGTTTTCCCATTAAGTAATGCCTCCATACCTTGAGCGCATGAACCACTGACGCTAACTCCAAGTCGTGTGTGGGGTAATTCCGCTCATGGTGCTTGAGTTGTCGCAAGGCATATGACACTACTCTCCCATCTTGCATCAGCACACTCCCAAGTCCCTGTCGAGAAGCATCACAGTACACTTGGAAATCCTTCTGAAGATCTGGTAAACACAGAACAGGCGCGGTCACTAGTCGACGCTTCAGTTCCTGAAAGCTGGCTTCACATACGTCTGACCATTCAAACTTCCTCTCCTTCTTCAGAAGTTCAGTCATTGGCTTAGCAATCTTGGAAAAGTTTTCTATGAACCTCCTATAATATCCAGCAAGTCCCAAAAAGCTTCGAATCTCTCCCGCATTCTTGGGTGCTTCCCACTCAGTTACTGCAGTCACTTTGCTTGGGTCAACAGCAACTCCTTCTCCTGACACTACGTGTCCAAGAAACCCAACGGTGTTAAGCCAGAATTCACACTTGCTGAATTTGGCATACAGCTTGTGTTCCCTCAGCTTCTCCATAATCAGTCGCAGATGCTTCTCATGCTCAGCATCATCCTTGGAATATATCAGTATGTCATCAATAAACACCACCACGAACTTGTCCAAATACTCCATAAATACCTTGTTCATCATGGTCATGAAATATGCCGGGGCATTCGTTAGTCCAAAAGACATAACCGTATACTCATATAAACCATATCTAGTGGTGAAGGCGGTTTTTGGTACGTCCTGCTCTCGGATCTTCAATTGAAAGTAGCCTGATCGCAGATCAATCTTGCTGAACACCTTTGCTCCTTCCAATTGATCAAACAAATCATTTATGTTCGGCAGAGGGTACTTGTTCTTGATGGTTACTTCATTCAGCGAGCGATAGTCCACCACTAATCTCTTGGTGCTATCTTTCTTCTCCACAAACAGAACAGGTGCTCCCCATGACGACGCACTAGGCTGAATGAATCCCTTTTCCAGCTGTTCTTTCAACTGTTTCTTCAATTCCTTCAGCTCATCCACATCCATCTTATATGGTTTCTTTGCTATTGGACCTGTTCCCGGCATCAGGTAGATAAGAAACTCTACTTCCCTGTCAGGTGGCATCCCTGGCAGCTCTTCCGGAAACACGTCTGGGTAATCCCTAATCACTGGCACCGTATCCATGCTAACCCCCTTAAGAGAATTCAACTTACACCTTCCCGGTCGCACTGCCGACTTGAATCTAATTCTCTTACCATCCGGGGTTTTGAGTGAAACAGCTCGCTGTGCACAATCTATGTGTCCCTCATGCATAGACATCCAATCCATACCCAGAATGACGTCTAACCCCTGTGATTCCAACACTACCAAATGTGCACTAAGTTGTGTGTTCCAATCCTCACAGTTAAGTCGCGGCATCCCGCGCTAGCTATCATATCTCCTCCAGGTGAACTCACTCTAATAGACCCTTTCATAGACTCAGTAGGTAGCTTATACTTATCCACAAATGCCCTTGATATGAATGAATGCGATGCACCAGTATCGAAAAGTATAAGCGCAGGGTGAGTGTTGATTGGAAACTTACCAATCACAAGGTCAGGCTCATCTGGAATCTCCTCCACATTCATGTGGTTCACTGTGGCCTTCTCGTTGTTGGTTGGCTTCAGTCCCTTCCTCTCCGAACAGTTGTCAGCATAGTGTCCCTTCTGTTTACACTTGAAGCATGTCACCTCACTCAGATCCTTCTTCACAAAGCTGCGATCACGGTTGCGGTCGTGTCCACCGTATCCTCCAGAGTGGTGAGAGTGTCCTCCCTTGTGGTTGTGGTGGGTGCTCCTATGGTTGTCATGACGATGCCCTTCGCCTCCATGGGGGTGGCGGTCATGGCTCCCATGGTCACTTCCTCCATGCTTGGAGTATCCATCATATGAAGTGCGAGACTTGTGATGTGAACCAGAGTGGTGATTGTTACTCTTTCTCTTGCGGTTCTCCACCTGCTTGTGCTTCCCTTCCAAGATCCTGGACTTGTCCATAAGCTCCTGGAAAGTGGGGCAGTAAACCACCAGTAGCTGTACTGAAAGCTCATCACTGAGGCCATCCAGGAATCTCTCCCTCCTTTTTGCATCAGTGTCAACATCCTCAGGTGCATAACGGGACAGGTTGTTGAACTCCTCAATGTACTCGGCCACGGTGCGATTGGTTTGGCGCAAGTTGCGGAACTCCTTCCTCTTCAGGCTCAGAACTCCTGAAGACACGTGGTTGGTCCTGAAACCTTCCTCAAACATTGCCCAAGTCACGGTATCCAGCGGGTGGGTGATCTGAAAAGTGTCCCACCAAGAAGCGGCTGGTCCCTCCAGTAGGTGAGCGGCAAACCTCACCTTCTCAGCATCAGTGCATCCGACAGTTACTAGATCCTTGTTGACTGAACACAACCAGTCGAGAGCAACCATTGGTTCCGTTGCAGTAGAGAACTTAGCTGGCCTTAGCCTCAGAAATATGGTGAGAGCATCTCCCTGAGGCTGATTGTTTCCATTGTTGTTGTTCTGATTTGCCATGAACTGAGTCATCACTTGGGTCAGCTGTGCCTGAGCTGCCATGAGCTGCTCCAACTCAGTGGGTTGACGGCAGGGAGGCATCTGTGGTTCAGCACAGGTAAGTTTAGAAAGAATCAACTACGACAATAGGATTCTACCCATGCATATGATCAATCAATCAACAAACAATAGCAGACAATCACAGGCAAGCAACACATCAACAAACAAGCGATCCAGCAACATCCCATGGGTTATCCTAGCAGTATATACCTACTGAAATAGTTTTACAAGAGTTGGCAATGGTTAACTACACAGTTGATCAACTAAACAGCAAAAACAACAATCTGCCAGAACATTCCAGCAGCGTTCACGAATTTTTCTGCCTGACTTAAACTCGTCAGAAAATTTAGCTGATTTTTTCACATATAGTACAGAGAGTTTCGCATCAGCCCAATTGTTTTCAGATTTTTCCGAGTTACCAGAAAAATATGAAAAATCGCGCAGTACTACTGTATCAGCAGAAAAACTGCAGCGAAAATAACACAGATGATAACCAAATTGCCATAACTCTTTCATAAAATTCGCACAAATAATTCCTGGGATATTGGAGTACACAAATAAGAAGCTAAACACTCTTAAACTAACACGAACTAAGTTTCACAATGATCGAGACTAATCCTAATGAATTTGCCTAACGAGGACTAATTGGTGGACTTCTATCTACTTCTTGAAGAGGTTGATGTAGGTCCTTGCGGTCATGCGTTGGCGCTTCGGCTCGCGGTACAACCATGGCGGCGGAGTGTACACTTCTCCCGAATCATCACTTGAGATCTCAAACTCCACCTCTTCTGGATCCTCCTCTTCTTCTTCACTCTCAGCTGCAACTGCAACAGCTTCATCTCCTCCACCATCGTCGTCTCCATCATCATCATCATCCTCGTCCTCATCATCATCATCATCTCCACTGTCATCATCATCCCCATTGTTGCCTTCATCTCCATTGTCATCATCAAAGGGTGGATTCAGCTGTGCTTGGAGAGCGGCAATCTGGGCTGTCATAGCTTCAATAGTTTGATCCCTTTCCTGGACAGTCCCTTGCAACTGTTGTATGTTCTGGGTGTTCTCCTGCACAGTACCATGAAGATGAGCTATGGTTGCATCTCTGGCTATCAGGGCATTCTCCAGAACTCCCACAGCTTCATGTAGGGTGTCAATCTCCTGTCCTTGAACCACCATACCATTGCTAGTAAAATCTGCAATCTCCTTTATCATCCTCACCTTCTCTGCTAGAGCTCCATTCTCCCTTTCCATGTCCTCTATGTGCCTCCGACGGGGCGGCATGTTGTTCCTGTCGCCCGGGGTAACCACAATGTTCCCATCTTCATCACGCCTCCCATAGTCATGGTAGGGTGAATCTGCAGGCAGTAGGTGTCGGACATAATGGCACTGGCGAGACAGGGCTTCATGTATGGCCAAGTTGATCCCAAGTCCCCAGTTGCAGTATGTCTTGGTGTAGATCAAGTGCACGGGGTTTGGCAAGGCGGCATCTCTGAATATGAAGGTAGTGATCTCCCATGCATCCTCTCCATATCCATAGGTGTACAGCCTTCTTCCCTTGAACATGGGCAGTGGAAATCCCAATGACTGCGAGAGCTGAGCTAACTGCCTTGCAAAGGGCCTTGGTGACTCCATGGTGGCATACTCAGTCCTGACTTATCCCATCTATCAAGTAAAAGAGGAAAGTGTGAGAATAGCATATGGTAAGAATTTACGAGGGTGAAAGGCATAGGATGAAAGACAGAGTTAATATAGGCTTTAATAATTCTATGGCTTCCTAATCCAATCCTAGGTCACGATCCTACAGTCGACACACAGGCTCTGATACCATCCTGTAACACCCCGGTTCTGAAAAGACCGTGGCCTCTATGTGACATGCCAATCCCTGGATCGGTTCGTTGGCCCACAATAGAGTAAGATAGATAACATAGCAAAATATCCGTGTATCATGAATAACGAAGATCTAGAGTACCATTATTACAATAAAAGCTTAGCACAAAGCTAGCTCAAATTATTCAGGTAGCAACATAAATAAAGTAAATCCTCCATTCTTCAAATTGCCCACAAGTGAACAAGTGTCGAGTGGAGTACCGTGGCCTATAACGATCAATCAGAATCGGAATAACCTGCAACATGAAACGTAGCAGCCCCGAAGGGTCAATACATGGAATGTATGGCAAGTAGAGCTAGTAAAGGAGACAATAGTACTAACATCTACATGCATATCTGGCAAGTGGAGCTGTGTCTGGCTTGCATTTGCAAATACATTTGTCCTACTTTCATAAACAGTTTTTGATTTTCTTTGAAAAGATCCCAATTAAGTTAACCCAACAATATTAAAACAATTATGAAATTAGAATGAGCGAGAAACATGTCATGGAATCAATATCAAGCAACTCAGTTGTCCATAACCGGGGACACGGCTAATCGATTAGATTATACACCCTGCAGGGGTTAGTACACTTTACCCATGTGACTTGGCCAGCCCAGCTCGTACCATCACTCTCATTTTGGGTGATGATAGGGAGAAGTCCAAGAAGAGACTGTTCGGGAAGTAGCTCCTCAATCCCGACGCGCACCGGTCCAACCTACCAAAATTCTACATCTCTGGATACGCGGGTTCGAGTTACCACAACCTACTAAGTCCAACCAACCGCCCATTCCATTATTGGCACATGGTTGTACACGTAAGCTACACAATAAAGAAGCCAATCATTCTCTCTTGATACCTGGGTGCCTTTCCGCAATGAAACCACCAAAAATTATCAATACCATCACACCCAGGAGATTCATTGATTAAGTTGTTTTAGTTTTCACAAACCAATACTTTTAGAAACAAGTCTCAATGATGTAACCCAGCCCTCGTTCAACATAGCATGGCTAAGCACATCTACCAACGGTGGTTCATCTACAAGGAAAGCCCTACCACATAATAGGACATAGCATAACGATAGTATCATCCTACACATGCATCTACAAAATACACGACAATGCATTAAAAATAGTAGGACGATATCATGAACAAAGTAGCATCTACTTGCCTTGGTTGTAGCGGTCGGAAGAACAATCCAAATACGAGCAAGCGTTGCACTCGTCACAATCTACACGATACAATTGCAATCATAAACAAACAATCCACAACATATGCAACAAATATGATGCATGAATGCAAGAACGACAAGCGAATCGGTGCTACAGCTGCACCTCAACATCCTATTCCATAGTACCATCGTTTGCATGCATGGAAAATAGTTTTAGCGCTAGGAAAACTAATAGACAAAAGTAATGCTCAAGACTAGAGCTAGAACTCAAATAATTCACTACCGGTAGTATACTGCTTGTAAAATCTTGGGAAAATTCTACAGTATGGGCATCGCTGATTAGAAACAGTACCAATTGGAATTACTCAAAAAGGAATTACAAAACTCCCTGAGTAATTAAAACACTGCAGAAAGTCACTAGACAGTTTCTGCCGAAGTTTTTACTGTAAGCCTATCTTTTTAATTCACGATGAGATTCCCCTCGTTCCACTGAATCCAGGGACATATCATACGCGATTTTTGGAGCTATGGATCTTTTTCTACGAATTTATTACTCCGAAAAGGCCACTAATTAGTTTGATTAAACTGTACTAAACCTTGCTGCAAAAGTCTGAACCAAGGGTACAGCGAGATTCTACACGACTCACTGAATCTACACATATTTTATTTGCAATTTTTGGCC